>OY660871.1:20430114-21089281 GCA_962446985.1 Xyrichtys novacula | reverse complement strand
TGGTAGCCATGATCTTTTATAATATTTATGTATTGTGTGCACAGCACCGGTAGTAGCAAGTCAGCTGTTCACCTGGCGGGTTTTGTGGTTGAATGGAAAAGGGGTGAATGGGGAAGTCCTACTTTTTGCTGACAAATTTGTATGGCGACTATCCAAAACAATTTAGCCACCGAGAGGCTGAGTAGGGGAAAACAGTGCCTTGCCCGACGCGCTGGCTGTATAATCAGGCAAAAATCAGGCGAAATACAAGCGGTCAGCAAAAAGTAGGGCTTCCCTATTCACCCCTTCTCTATTCAACCACAAAACCCGCCAGGTGAACAGCTGACTTACTACTACTGGTGCTGGCGTACTACCTCCACCCACACCACGTGACACTCATCCCCGTGTATAACCACACAATACATAAATATTATAAAAGATCATGGCTACCACAATGAACTGGCATCTACAACAGATAATAAATGATCAGTGTCAGCTCAAATCCCAGCCAGTCTTCAAATTTTCTGTGTTTCTGTCCTGCTTTCTTTCTTTCAGAATGACTTTAATGTTGTAACTGTGTTGCTATGCGTCTTGTCTCATAAAAAAAGAGATCCTTGATCTCAATGAGACAAAATGTTCAAAGAAAGCTCTATATGATTATATGCCTTTGTTAAAATGTCTCCTGAAGTTTTTGAAACTTTGTTTTTTCATGGTTTCAAAGTGTTAAAATCTATCGCACCTTTGCTGGGCTGGTTGTCTTGCAGGCTGTGTGAGTCCAGGAAAACGCCGCTGTCACTTTGGAGCTTTTCACCCTCCGGGGATGCTCCCAACTCAGCAGCACGAGCCTTAGAAAGAGCCTTCTTCTGTTTACATGATCTCCAGCTGAGAAGAGCACAGAACAACAATGTCAGTTTAGCTAAATGCAGGGTGACGCTTCATACAATATTATAATGAGAATTTCCCTTCAGGGATCAATCAAAGTTCTTCTTATCACATCTTAATATCATTACTAAATCTATAAAAGGAGAGTGCATTCACCATTTGTAAGCCACATAAATGAGTAGACCCAGCACCACAGCAGCCAGAACAGACACATAGACCAGGATGTTGTTGCTGCCTCCCTCGTCCTGCGGGGTAAACTTGGGTGTTCCAGGAGCTGGACTGGCTCCCCCCTCAGTTATCACCTCGTCCACACCAGGCCAGCTCGGAGTGCCACGGGTCCCATCAGCCCCATCCAGAGGAGGACGAGACAGAATGTGGAGTTTCCTATCTATAGTTATGAAAAAAAATATATATACATGTCAGAAATCATTACATCTGCACATCAGAAAGACATCTGAGCTGCATCTATTAGAGCCAGAAATAATTCCACAGAAGTCTGCACGCCTGCCGTAATGATACCCTCAGTCATCCCGCTACCCTGGGGTTTTGAAACCTTTCATTGCCCCTGTTTCCAGCCTCATTCTGCCTCCTGCGGTCTGCCTATTTTAGGATCAAACACCACAAGGTACTGTCCTGACCTCTCTGGGGTCAAAGGGTTGTGACATATGGACCTAGAGCATGTACAGCTGACCTGACTCCTGGAGAGCAAGTGGGACTGGTTGTTAGAGTCAACAGCCTCACTCAGTGCTCAGGTTCTTGGGGGCAGTTAACCTAAAGACCTGTCAAGCTCTTAGAAATTGGATTGCCGCACTTATACGGGCTCTTTTTTCACTCACGCTCATGTTTCCCATCTCAGGGTGTTACAGAGTGTTCAGATGAGGTGTGGATGCAGGTGTTGACCACATGTCCTTGTATTCTCAGAGACCCTCCCACTCGCCACCCGTCTCCCATTAGCTCATTCTTTTATCTTTTACTATAGCAGCTTTCGCCTGCATTAGATCTTAAACAGATGAGGCCTGAACTATCCTATAGTTCCCCTATTGTAAGGATAAAAGAGTGCACAGGTCCATCTTTGATTGGTTTCCAACTTCTAGTCTTTGTATTCGCACCCAAAGACCTTTAGAAAAATACATTAAAAAGACAGAGCTGTTTGTGAAAATAGCAAAGACAGCGAAAAACTATTCTAGTGTAATTTAACTCGGGGATATATTCAATTTTAAATGCCCATATTTCCTGTCGGCAAAAAAAAAGTGTAAGCTCGTTTTTGTTTATTTTAGTTTTTGGGATAAAAATCTGAGCCATTGAGATTAAAACCTGGAATCCTTAATTGTTTGTTTGTTTTTTATCAGAAACTGGCAAAGATATTTTGGTTTGTCGGGTTTGCTATTTTTGATCTTTTTGATTTGTTTAGAGAGATACAGTGCCTTGAAAAAGTATGCATACCCCTTGAACTTTTTCACATTTTGTCACTCATCAACCACAAACTTCAAAGTATTTTATTGAGACTTTTTGTCATAGACCAACACAAAGTAGCACATAATTGTGAAGTGGAAAAAAAATGATACACGGTTTTCAAAAATTTAAACAAATGGTGGCAAGACTAATTTTCAAGACTTGAAAACTGCTGAATACAAATGCACACCACACGTTTCGTGTTTTTATTTGTTAAAATTTTTGAAAACCGTGTATTATTTTTGTTCCACTTCACAATTATGTGCTACTTTGTGTTGGTCTATGACAAAAAAATCTCAATAAAAAACTTCTAAATTTGTGGTTGTAGAGTGACAAAATGTGAAAAAGTTCAAGGGGTATGAATACTTTTTCAAGGCAATGTAAGCAGATCAAAACAATTAGACGGATAAAAACAATCTCTCGACTCGTCTCATTTATTTTTGAGTTATTCATAAGAAACATTTCTCTGTACAACTCACCCATGCAGAGTGTGTCAGAGTTTGGCATACAGGGTCGAATCTCCACTTCACTGTCTGTGCACTGGGTGCAGGTCAGGCAGGGTTTGGTGCTTAAGTGCTCTTCAGAATAGGTTCCAGGGCCACAGATCTCACACTGCGTGTCTCCTTTGGGACCGCACTCTCGGGTAGCACCCTTACCCCGGCTGCATTTGGAGCACGGTGCGCACAGACCATAGGCGCTTAAAAAGAAGAAGCCATTGTCACATTCGCATTGTGTGTCTTGGGTGGCTGAGCAGGACGCTAGCATGGGGACGCCTTGCGGACACTTTGCACAGGACGTGCAAGCATCAAGGCCTTCGGATGAGGAAAATGTGCCTGGGAAGCAGAATTTTAAACAATCAGCACTTGTTTTAGAGTTTAAATCAAAATAATTTTCAACCCTCTTGGCCAGATGACGGAGAAAATAATCAGACAGGTTCAACATCTACATTTAGTGGTGTAACATCAGATCACAATCACTTACCCTGTGGGCATGGCATGCACTTGGTATCCTCTTTCCCACACTCTTTCTCCACTCCAAAACCTGCAGGACACAGACTGCAGCACTGCCCTGACTCGGTGAACTTGCCACTGTCGCAGGCATCTCCAAGAGTAACCTAAAGTAAACAGAAGACACAAAAAATGACTCTGAACAACGGAAACTCTATCATACAAGCCATCTTTAATCAGTTGTTTTTTTTCTTTCATATTGACACAACAGTGACGGGATTGACTGCAGAACTTAAAGATAAGAGTCGTGTTAATTGTGGTTAAATAGTCAGTGATGGTGCAAACAATAACATCTACAAAAGTTAAGAGCACGCGCATGTCCTCTGTTTTTATACAACATGTTGAAAAGAAATCACACGTCTCATCTTTCAAAATTAAAGGAACAGAGAACCAGCCGAACTAAAAGTGGCCCTTTATTATCTTTCTATCTGCCTCTGTTTTCACCCTTAAAGTGCTCTGGGTCCTTATCTGTAAGTGGGTAATGGAGAGCCCAGCTTTGCTCATGACATGGGGGATAGATCGGACATTCCTGACGGCTTGTGCAGCAGGGTGAGTGCCTGACAGGATTGGCTGAATTTAATCAGATGGCTTTAGACGAGTGGAAAGAATAAGACAAAAAAGGGGTAAAAGGAAAACATTCAGCAAAGGAGGAAGGAAGAAGTAAAAAGAGCCTCCACCCACACACTTGTTTGAAATCAGGGTGAATGACAGTGTGTGTGAATACAGTATGTGAGTGTGTGTTTCTTGACATCAGAAACAGGAGGATTGGGGATATAAAGGAGACGGTTCCAGCCCCAGGCAAGGGTGTCAGTCATCCAAGGCTGCTCAGTATGCAAGTGTCTGTTTGGGTGAGAGGGGGGTCCTTTGAAGTGAGCAAAGCCCTGCAGGTGTGTTTATGAAGGTCAGTATTTCACTAACTCCCCTTCTCCTGGCTCTGAAGCACGGCATCTTAAACATGCACGCATTTAAAGAGAGATTGGGCTGCTCCGCCTGAGGGCTGACAAGAGCTAACAGATGTCTAACAACTCACCTCCTGCAAAGGGGAAAAGTAACAACTAAACAAGCCTCTGATGTCTCTCTTTGTCTCTGAAGTCTGCCACAGACACACAGGCAGCATGTGTGGACCTGTAGAGCGGGCTTAGTGGATTACTTTTTTATGAACACCAGGTTTGAGATCGAAAACTTGTCAATACTTTTGAATCCTAATTACTAAGAGATGTGGATGTTGTTGTTCGACCCTTCGCTTTGTATTTCTGTGCTGAACAACCACCATAAATTTCAGGAGGAAAACCTGCTCATAAATGCAGAATAAGTATTTTTTATAAATTTTGTCACATCTACACTTTAATGAAAAATTTTTCATTAAAATACCAGATTACGGTCTAACTGGATTCCTCGACTGCTTGTTAAATAGGTCTGCTAGAAACAAGACTACAAACACCATTCCAATCCCCAAACACTGATCTGCCCTGCGCTGATACCACAGGAGGAATGGCCTTGAAACAAAGCTCGCCTCCATCCAAAAACAACAGCCAGTTTTACTGCCTAACTCACACAGCAGCCTGATGATATCTGAGCAGCAACCACAGATCCCAGATCAGGGGTATTAGTCTGACGGGGCAGTAGGATCCAGCACCAGAGGGATGTTTGGCTGGTGCTGGCAGACTGTGACAAAGCCCGGAGTGTAATAACTCACAGCACAAAGGCTTCCTGGTCGCTCCTGTCGGCCCTCTCTGCAAACGCTCGCTAACCTCTCCCAGCCTTAAATCTATACTATAATAAATATTTAGTGACAGTGGCTCTGTCTGTTTTATTTTTACCTCCAGCTTAGATTTCTAATGTTTTACAGAGCCTGGTGTGAGGAGGTCTGGGCTGGTGGAGGTCTGTAAAACCTCTAGAGAGGGCTGATGCAGCTCAGACCTGGAACTGTAAAAGCCTGGCAATTCACCCACTGGTGCCCGGAGTGTGATAAAACCATATTTTTTTTCTCCCACTGGAGTGGAAGTGTGAACAGTGATCCACTCAGTAGAGGAGTGACTGAGCTTTTATCATTAAATGGAATAAAATAAAATGATAACATAGATAAAATATTATGATTTAACATTTAAAATTACCATTTAATATTTAGTTCTTACAGTTACATGATATTCATTATTTGTTACAACAAAATTAATATGACAAAAAAAAATGCTTGAAAAATGCTCTTAAGCTAATTATGGAGAAAGCACAACTTTATTATCAGCACTCAATAAAAACTCAGTAAAATTTGTAGGTTCGTAACAACTATATTTAAGAAAAAAAGATGGTATCTAGTAAGTATTCTATGTTTATTTTTTTAAAGGAACAAATAAGGTAAGCAACTTTAAAGTAGCAGTCTGTAGCTCTTCTTCTTCTTCTACTTGCTCCACTTACTATAATCACATGCTTTGCGTTTCTTTAACTTTATTCTGAACTTAACTTATTACAGTGGACTTTAATCAACAGCTGTTAAACCTTTTACCATCTAACTCGATTAGTTACTGCTCCCACAGTATCCAGCCTTCTCATCATTTCGACCTCTAACTTAAATGCAAAGTTTAATTTTGTTTAAATGCACCAGAGAGGATTTGGCCTTATCTGTGACCCTGGGGGCAGAAAGTCCAAAAACAAGGAGGGCTGCAGTTGCTTTTTCCATTAAGGTAAGAAGCCACAATCTGCAGGGATTCCCCAGTGAGAACAGAGGGACCACCGAGGAGCACTGCTTTCAATGGGGCTCTCAACTCCACGGCTGCCGGAGTTACTCAGTCAACAGGGATCACACACACACACACACACACACATAAGCACACACCATTTCAGCTTTTCTGCGCCTGAAACATTTCCCCTACCCTTTTGAAGTGGGACCATAGTTGAAGCTCACAGGCTAGAGTTTCCACAGTTAATCTAATCTGCGTGAAAATAAACACACAAAAGGATGCTCTCACCCTCTCGCCCTGTGAAGAAATTGACCCCGTGAGCCTTTACAAGCTGATGGTAGTAGCAGCAGACAGAGGCCTCTCAGCAGAGACAGCCTGAGCTGAGGGAAAGTAGTAAAAGCAGCTCATCCCTGCCCCTCTGATGACAGTCATCAGCGCACAGGGGAAGAGCAGGGACAAATTAAAGGATGTAGGTTTCTCTCTTTTCCAGGCAGAGTTCTCCTAAACCTACAATCCTGAATCAAACAAGACAGCGTTAACTATTTACCCAGTGCACCAAAGAGAAGTGGGTCGAATCTCCAAATAATCCTCAAGTTTGCTCCGCCTGTGAAATTTTGAAGTATGGAAATTCAAATGACTGTGGTAACAAAGCGGAGCCCCCCTCAGACAAACACACACATAACCACAAATGGGAGAAACTGATGATAATTGCTTTGCTCCGGATATCCAGACCCCTGCAACACAGAAAGCTAGTCAACTTTTTTTTTCTTTTTTTAACCAGGAACTGCCGAGAGCGACAAATGTGGCAACTTTTACAGTAAACTACTAACAATAAGAGTTAACAGAAGAAAATCTGAGGCAGATGTGTCCAAATGCTGTAAGGCTTTATCAGCTTTTGCACTGAATCTCCCGGTGAGTCATAAGAGAATCATTCGAGAGCATGAATGATAAGTATCAGTGAGGTGGAGGACTCTCTGAAAGCAGCCTTAGAGTCTGTGTGTTTGCAAAGCAGATCAAGATCAGCATCATAGATGTCCTTTTGATTTCAACACCCTGATTATAGGAAGGAGATACCCATCTTTAAAGATCTGAAGTTTATCTCCACACTTTGATCTTTACCAAAGGGCTGTGACTCTGGTGGGCATGTCTGGACACAGCTGCAATCCTTAAAAGACTTTTGGTGGTGGATGTGTCAAATTATTGTCTGCATCTGAGAAGACAGGGTAGTTTTTTCAGACTCATCGAGCCTAATAGCACACTATCACCCATCTTTGAGACTATAATTTGTCCATAAAATCCATCATTAATCCTACTGTGGGTGCATCATCTGGGTAATTTGTCTGCTCCTGTGTTCCAGTTTTGTCTGATGCTCACTCTCATATTTTAAGTTTTGTGGACACAGTCAAAAAAAAAGGAGTGGGAATTTTTCCTTTCAGTTTGGAGACTTGTATCCAGATGCCCCCCACCCACACACACTCTTTCTATTGTTATTTGCCAGCCACGGAATGACAACTCATATTCACCAATAGGAGCCATGTGATACACAGCCTTAATGAAATATGGCTGTGGTGTAATTCAGATTTCCTCTGGGAACAATGGGGCTTCACTGGACTTCGTGGTCGAAGTTTACAGCAGTAATATGATCTCATGTGCTAAAGCTGGTGAAATATTGAAGTAAAAACCATCATGCAGGCTTTGGAGCAGTAAGAATGAGTGTTGTTCTGTTGGTGAAAAAAAAGTCATTTTCTGTTGCTTACTTTTAACAGCAGAAGCGCGCAGATGCCAAACAGTCTCATGTCTCCAGCCTTAAGGAGTCCTCCTCGTCTTCGGGTACACGGATTGGTGCCTCTTGAGACCCCCTGAAGAAGTTTTTCAGTTGCGCACAAAGCCTCCAGGTCAACTACTCTTAAAAACGTGCAGGAGCAGACGCGTAACTTTACTTCAGTTCGGTAGTTAGCGGATGCTTTCACGCATGAGAAAGTGCCTTCAAAAAAACAGGCTGTGTGCTCCACAGGTAGTGCCAGTTACACCTCGGTAGTCGTATTTCCTTCTTTGAACGCATTCCCTGCTGCTGCCGTGTAAGTTGACACAAAGTTTCCTCTGTTTCAGCCTGCAGGATGAAAAGTGCACTGCCACCTCTCCTGCAGCTTTGCAACAGATGAGACAGGAAAAGCGCCCGCGAGCTCTCCTGGGCCTTTTCTCCACCCATCTCCTCAGCTTTCAGAGGAGCTCTCTGATTGGCTGCATCCCTGCGAGGACCGACTGTGTCATGACGCTGTCACTTGAAATTTGATTTGTTTTTATTTACTTTTTTAAATATATGTGGAATTAGAACAATTTTACATTTGTTCTTAATTCAGGTAAATTCTTTGCTCGTGAATTGATTAAAAGTATACTGAAACGTTTAATTCAACTAAATAATCTACACAGGGGAGAGTGGGGTAAGTTGAGCCACCCCCTGTTGCTTGGAAATGATAAAAGAAACTGATTATGTGACCAAATATTTAGGAGATGGGCATCAATTCATGGAGTCTGTGAAGGTTAGAAGCACATGGGTGAAGGGGTTAGACATTTATTTCCAAAATTAAACATTTTTAACTCTTGAAAGTGAATTTAGTCTGTCATAAGTTTTATTAGAATTGTGTTCAGACCAAAAAAGATGATGTTAAATTCGTTTTATACACCAACTGGAGTATCTATGAGCTAGAAGGCAAAAAACCTGACATAAAAGTCTATCATTTTAGCTTAGAGGACAAATAAACTCACAACAGTAGTTCTGGGGTAAGTTGAGCCAGTGGATCAATTGAAAAGTAAAGAAGTCTGATGAGAGGATCAGAGTTTCAGTTCAGATTGTTGAAATGTGATACTTTTTCTTTTTTCTTTTCAGCTGTGAATGTTCTGAATCACTCAAAGACATTCTCATGTTAAAATGACTTTTTACAAAACAGCTTTTTAGCAGTTATATGCAATAATAATAAAAAGAATTATCGTACCAGTTGAATAGTGTAAAATAGATAAAATTACACATGAATGTGAAGAAGTGACTATTTAGGGAGGGAGAAGGTGAACTTACCCCATACGTGGGGTAAGTTGACCATAGGAGATCACTTTTTTTGGCATGCTATATTATCAAGACAGTTATGTTTACACTCATTCTGTTGGTTTGCAGGGATGCACAACATCTTGAAATATATGCAGATTCACTAGTTAGAGACAAAACTATGATTGCCTTGATGTAGTGATTCAAATTATGAAAAATGGCTCATCTTACCCCACTCTCCCCTATGTGCTGCAGTGTATGTTCTCAACCAAAGTGAAATGTTTTTATTTGCTGGATTTATTTATTCATATATAATTCTTTAATATTTAACCATTTAGGTCACAGAAAAAAATCATATTTGTCCCTGACAATGATGACTGAGTTGCAAAAATATTTTAATGCTGTGTCCACAGCTAATAAAAATAAATCTGATGGTATGTGAATCGTTTGAAACCCTATACTTAATTGAAAGTAGTGCAAAGACAATACATCATTTTAAAACAAAAATACATATTGTTTGTAAAAAAAAAAGTATTGGCAGAGACAACAGACCACTGTAATCTGTGATAGCTTTACCACAGATACAGACACATCTCCTGATTCTGTTGCTGTTTACTTTACTGTACACACACATACTGGCTACTTGAAACATATTGGCCATTAAATATCTTGGCCTCTTTAATTTGCACTGTTCACTTTCACTCTATTTCATTGTATGTCACACCAACACTCTACCTCACGCTTTAACAGACAGCCCTCACTTGGTTATATAAACTAAATGTACCTCCACTGTTCATAAATGTGACCATAGGCTCAGGAACGACTCCACTGTGTCTAAATTTGTTCTTATTCTGTACATTATAACTTTTTTCTAAAAATATTTTAGTTTCTAATGTGATTTAAATTGATTGTATTTGATTTGATTCCATTTTGAAAAAAGGACCTGTATGTATTAATGTAGTTATTTTCTAAAGTTGTAAAGGTGTTGTTTCTGTACCTCCTTGTTTGTCACAGATTTGAATCAAACAAGAAGCTCTGAGGAAGAGAAGCGTTTGATCTCAGCAATTTAAAAGATTAGAAAACCAGCGCAGGCTAAATGACACACATTGTAAATGTAGTGAATGCATGGCAGGGGGCCTGCAGACTTCAGAGGAAAACAAATGGAGAGATCTCTCAGACACAATACTACTTACACTTCAAAGTCTGCAGAGGAATGAGGGGAGACAGGGGACGCTCCTGCTCTGATAAAACTACAAGCCGAATTTCAGTCACAAGAAATCCTCTTTTTTGAGGATGACATCAAAGCTCCTGTGAGGAGTTTTCAGCTGGAAACAAAACAGACTGAAGACTGAAATTAATACTGGTGCAGATGACTTACACAAGCACACAAGAATTTCATCACTCAGGTCTATAAATATTTTAAAAACTTCTCCTTATTGTTAACAGGTTAAAGTCCTAAAATACATTTTAAACAAATCAGTGAAAGGAAAATGTTTTTGATACATAAGAGCAAATATTCAACAGAAATTAGACAAATATAGTCTCCCTCACATCTCTATTCTGTGCTGTCCACGTCTTCATTATTTTGCTGCTGGTGCAAAGACTCTGAGGGTAATTTTTCCTCATGGTAAGCAGGGTGGGAATGATAACACAGCTGAAAAATGAAGAAAAACATGAGTCGAAGAAAACTGAACCAGAGACAAGAAGAGGGAGAAGGAGTGATGTGAAAGAGGCCTGAGGTGGCTGACAGAGGCCTGTTTGAAGGCTGTTGTGGTTCTTGAAAGGATCAACTTGAACAACACTTAAAGTGCAGCATTTCATGACATCCATCCCCTCGGCCTGCCCCCATGTCCCGAGGGGTCAGAGGGGGAGACTGCCGATAAACGAGAGTGAGGTGTCGTCCCCTCCCACCATTGTCAGAGGAGCCACATCAGAGCAACTACAACCCTCCTCACCCTCCTTCCCCACTTCCCTTATTCACTGTCCTGTGATTTCTGTTTGACCAGGGGTCTGGAGGTCAGTTTTATCACCCGCCTTACCCCTCTGAATTGTTCCCTCGGAGGTGTTTATGAGGAGCCCTACAGGATGTTCGGCCCACCAGGAGATCAAAGCCTGCTCTTCATGTTAAACATGCTGTCACTCACTATGACCTTTTCAACTCCAATAGGGCGAACATCACAGACGCACGTGAGGCTGGGATTACTGTAGAGGAGCTGGAAGATCTCCATTATGGCAGTGGATCAGTTTCCTTCCTGCTGTGGTTCACACACAAGTACAAGAGCTCATTTTTGTGATAGAGGATCATCCTCAGGATACTGACAGAGAGGAGGACCCTCTTTAAATCGACTGTGAAGTCTTCTCTTTTGGCACAAATTAGGACGATTACAGGAGGAAGGATGAAGACACTTGACAGCAACTTCAGATACAAGCTAACACATCAGAGAGAGAAAAGAGATAATCACAATAAGTGAAGTTATGTTGAAAGCTTAAACAGGAACTGTCTGTTTGAAATGATGTTGGTGTTACTTAAAAACCTCATGATTGACCTGAGAAGATTGTGGCGCCTGTTGGGGCTCCATAGTTTAGATTAAAAACTTCTTTCAGCTTTCCTCAGACAGATGTATAATTTACAAATGCAACTTGACAAAAGTTAGGACACTGTCCTTTTGTACAGATAATCTCATTTTATGTACTCTAGATGATGAAATCCCCAAATTCTTTGTGATTACGCACTGAAGGCTATTATTCTTAAGTTGATGTATTTGCTTACTCAAATAGAGTGGTGAACATTATCTCTAAGAGCCTCTTTAGTGACTATGCTGACCTGAATTTTAGTCACTGTCTGGGTGCAGGAGAGAGGTGTTTTTGACGTGCTTTGAGTATAATCCAGTGTCCAGTCCGAGGTTGTTGCTGAGTTATATTTTTGCTATTTATTGATTAAATAAAAAACAAGCAAAAAAAAAAAACACAGATACGTCCAACTTACTACAATGGTGATGTTCGTGATGAGTGTGAGAGTGGTGTCAGAGATTAGCGGTAAAACATGAGCTCTTACCGTTCCCTAGATCACTGCTTCACCGGTGTCTCCTTGTAGCATTTACCTGCCTGTTCACCTGAAGTGCCCCTTGTGGTGATTGAGCAAGTAACAAAACAAAACCCCAAAAATAATATAGATAAAATGGCTCCTACAGCGTCTCTTTAATGATCTTTTTCGTACAGAGTCATGTAAGTTAACTTTTTTTTAAAATCAACCTAAATGTTCCTTTTTTTCCCTTCCATTTTCCCTCTTTTTCCGAGTGTTTTGTTGACTCCCTTTTAAATGTGTTGCTGGCATCAAATCTATGTGCATGCTTTCACTGTAAAAAAGTTTTTTTTTTTTTGCACACTTTTCAAGTACACACAAGGTTTCAATGATTAGAAGACTGGTATTTCTAAAATTTTACAGTCTCATAATACAAAAAGATATTTATTGTCTCAATGTGCAGATTTTGCACCATTCAAAATAGAGAGTAGATCAACTTATGCCAAACTTCAGCGATATCATTGCACTAAAGGATATTTCAAGTATCACTAACAAAGGCAGAGTGATTGTGTGTGCGTGGTGTTATGGGTACTGCATTTGCCCAAATCCTTCCCTTTGTCTCTCTCTCTCCTGTCATCAACAGCTTGTTCTAACCACAGTAAAAGAAGCAGACAGGAAGTGAATTCCTCTGAAGCTCACTCACAGACTCTCAGCGCTCATGTGTTTCGCAGTCATCAGATGTTTTCAGCTCATCATGAACAGAAAAATAGCAGCACAAGAAGTACAAACAACCGAGGATTATGTGCATCCAGCCGACAATTTTACTGAGTTTATTCACGACATTTTATCCACCTCCGAGTCGTGTTAGAGCAGTAAGGTGTGTTTAAAATCGGTTAAAACTTGACACACGGTGATCTAACATGGAAATAAATGATTGAAATTCAGTGTTTATACATGGCTCAAAGACACAAGCTGAAAAAGGCACTTTCTGATCAAATGAAACAGGGATATAGTCATGTGATAAACAGTGTGTGCAGACACATTTGTAAAGGCCTTTTATCCTCTGTGTGTGTGTAAGGCATCTTCAGGCTCTTCTTGTGAGTTTCAATATATTCAAGCTCCACGATCATGAAAAAAAAGTCATTATATATCTCACACTGAACGATCAAAGCAATCATTTCTGTAACTGTAAAGAGTTTACATTGCTTAGAGCTGAAAGGATAGCAGAGTTATATATTGTGGTGCACTTCTGGTGACAGGATCAGTGAATAGGTTATACATCGGTTCACTAGTGATCAGTTTACCCCTGGTGTCTTTCTTTACAAAGTCAACCCTCTTGTGGTATTTAACAGTATTGCTCTATAGAAATCTCAATCAACATTTACAATAGTTTTCAAGTGTCCAGGAGTTTTTTTTAAGAAGGTGCCATCGCCAATCAATGGCTTTGGGACATTCAACAGCGCAGGGATCACAGCTGTTCCTCTGGCGAGAGAAGAAACAGAGTCCGCAGAGTTCACAGAAGTTACTCTTTTCTAAGTGTAGCGTGAGTCACATCCCTGAAATATGACTCACCGCTTCAGTTCACAACCTCAAACACCGAGCTCCACCTCCTTCCGCTAAATAAGGTCACTCTTTGGAATGATGCTGATTAAAAACATTACACAGCTATATTTGAAATACACAATAAAATATCAAATCATTAAGGAATAAAGAAAGTGCTAAGTGTATAGTTTCTCTCTCAGAGAGATCAGTGACTGAGGCGGACAGTTTGTCTCTCAGCATGTCAAGGAAGGAAGGAAGGCCACGTTTAGTCGAGTGAGCATCTCAGTGGTGCAGGTATGAGTCCTCAAAGGTCTTCAGCCATTACTCATCCTATTTCCCAGCATTCTCAGGGGGATTGTATTCTGTTTCACCTGCAGACACCTGAGAGATGCGGCGTGTGCTGAAGAGGCGGCGTGGGAATTGTCCTGAGTGGACCTGAGAACAAGAGAGAGGACATGTTAATCTTCACCTCAAGGGCTAAAACAGAGATGTTAGACTTAAGTCTCTCAATTATCATTTAAAAAACCTGGTTTGCAACAAGTACTTAGCATATGATTACCCACCTCCCCTCCTCCTTTTCACACATACAAACATGCAACACAGCCACACTCCCACATCTTACAAGCGCTGTATCTCCTGGTTCTCACCTCCTCTGGCTTCCCTGCCCCCACCACTATTAACTTCCCATCCTCCAGTCCCACCAGGATATGGCTGAACTCTTTGGTGACAGATACACACCGAACAGGAACCTTTAAGGCCAGAGGCAGTACTGGAGCGTCCAGGCTGTCAAAAAGAAGACGTTAAACTAAGAGAAACACATTTACAAACACAACTCTGAATTCATTTTGCAAACTGACTGGAACTTTTCAGCTTTGTCTTTTCTTTGCTTCTCTACCTGTATAAATCTCGAATGTGGAGGTTGCCCTCGATTGTTCCCAGGATGATGTACTCAGACACCAAGTGGAGAGCGGTCACCTGCTCCTCCAGGGTGGAAGAGGACAGCAGACTGCCGTTCACAGAGTAAACATGAATGGAATACTTTCCCTGAAAGATGAAGCAGAAATTGGGTGCTTAGAAAACATGCTGTGAAACTTGTTTGGGCTTCTTTCCTTTCTCCTGTTTATTTATGCGCTGTGCTGAATGTACCTGTCTGTGGATGTGTTCCTCCATGGAGGTCTGAACCACTATATGACCCTCCATGCCAACCTGAAGCTCAGAGATCTGTGCAGGCACACAGCTTTCACCTGGAGGCCGCAGTGTTCGCAGAAACTGGCCTCGTCGAACAGTGTGCACAATCACAGTCCCGTCCTGCAACAGAAAACAGCAAGTGAGGGTCAGTATGAAGGTCACCGTTGCAACAAGACTGTATTTTGTGAGTTGTGTTTTCTTTTTGAAACTGCATGGACGCTCAGTTAGCTGTTCATTTGCTGTTTTTTGCTACTTTTCAAGCATTTTAGCAGCTCAAGTAGACTAGAGCTCCCTACGCTGCAGCCAGTGATCACAGATTTTATGATGATTTCAATACTTTACTGGTAAACATGAAAAACAAAACAAGAGTCATCTACAACTAAAGGTTTTCCTTGGTTGATTTTATTGTTTTAATCCCCAGACAAAAACAGACACAGGCTATAAGACAAAAACATCTGTGTCTTCTACCTTTAAATGTTCGTGTTCTGTGGTTGTTTTCTGTAGATGGGAATCACAATCGATCTGCTAAAAAAACTGTATCACAGTTTTCTCAGAGGATTTTCAAGCAATATTTCAAAGCATTCTGGGTTTTTAGTTTAACCCCGGTTTTGTACACTACCACTAAACTTCCGAACTCAAACAATTAAAGAGATATAAAAATAAAAAGGCCTCTAATACAGAAATGTCAAAACTTGCTTCAAAGCATATTTCTTTTGTTCTTTCTTTTCAAATGCACTTTGGTGTATAAACAGCTTAATTAATCTAGAAATTAAATAAATCAAAGCTTGATTATTGAGCTTTATCTGACAGGACAGATGGAGGAGGAGAAGGAAACATGGACAGAGAGTCGGGGGAGTCACACAACAAATCATTCTGGGACCAGAACTAAGTCGCTCAAACATCCCTCTGAGCATTTTTGGTCTAGAAGAGGTCTAATAGACATCTAAATGTAGCCTGGACAACCTGTCTAAAATCAGGCTTCTTGGAGATCAGTTATGCAACTCACAATTGCTTTTTAAAATAAATAGTTATCAAATAATGGGTTAAAGTGCAACATCTAAATTCTGTCTAAAAATATACAGAATCAAGACAGTTGAAATTAGATCTAAAAAACACTAGACGTCTAATAGCCGTCTATTGCTCACAGTGGATAGGGCCCCTGTCCCACTGACTGAGCCATACCTACGCCACATAAGTAATAAATTAAACAAAACGTATTCGTCTTTCTTCCAACAGCTAAATTAACACCCACTTTAAGTCACGTCTGTAAGAGTGTAAAAAAGGCAATTTTGGCAATGTTGTTTCACCACTTAAACTGACAACTACTCTAAAGTGATTTTAGACATTAGAAAATAACTTTAGAAATAATTTGTCTATACGCTGATAGTCTTGTTTTCATTTCTAAGGCCATAAAGATGCGTTAGTATTCATTTCAGTCTGTTTCATAACCAGGAAATATTTTGTAACAAAAACTTCAATCATGAAAAAATATGTAAATACTGTATGTACTGTATATGTAAATATGTGGTCCACTTTCCAGCTCACCTTCGACCCTGAGACAGCCATGTCCAGTTCAGTGCTGATGGCCACACATGTGACCTCTTGGTCGTGACCACAGAGAACCTGAACTGGCCGAGGAGACAGGCCACTGGAGAAGCCACCCTGAGTGGCATAAAAGAAGGATCAGTGGTGTTATAACTTTAATGGCAGCTTTAAGAAATTCATTCAAATGTGTTGGTGAGCCTAGTAGAGGTTGAAGGGATTTACCTGCTGTAGAACCTGCCACACAATACAGGATGTGTCCCTTGAACCAGAGATGAGGTAGATGCCACAGAGATCCAGAGCCAAGCAGGTAACGACATCTTTATGTAACACAGAAATATGCAAACCAATATTTTACTGATGCACAGAACACAAATACTTTATTTGCAAGTGAAATATGATAGAAAAAACTCACCAATGTGTCTGCAGATCCTGCCCACTAACTTGCCCTTTCCCAACTGGGTGACTCGCAGACTGCAGTCCCAGTGTCCACCACTGAACAGCAGCCGTCCGTCGTTGGACACCACCAGCACCTTAGCACTGATCTCCATCCCCTGAGCAAAAGGTCCTCTCAGGAAACGTTGCGTCCTGTTGGGGAGATAAAAGCCAAGTCAGAAACTAGAGGTGAGGGCGAGATGTGGCCTCAGTGCTGAGATTTATTATCTGCACATGAAGAGACCCAGCATTCAAACAGTTCTAATCCTGTTTTACTTCATGTTTATGAGATCCACAATCCATGTCAAGGTCAGTTTACAACAAAATCCATTCAAGCTAAATTCAGGTGGTTCAACAGATTTGAAGCTTCAGAGAGGAACACTGTCAGGACAGTTTTATGCATCTTTTGGCATATATAAAATGTTATCATGCATCTGTATGTTTTCTGACTCACTTGGGATTGGTTATGTTGGGGTCCTTGGTGAAGGTGAAGTAGTTGGTGATGTTTTTGTCATACGGCAGCCAGCTATGTGTCCCTATCAACCCGTTTGAGCTCACGGTCACCTGGAGAGAGGAAAAACTTCCACAATCTAAGAATGTTCTGACTTAAGATTGATTTTCATCATGACTATGTTTTGTATGTGAGGAAACACACCAGGATATCTGAGCCCTGGATGATGAAGGAGCGGTTTTGGTTCTTTGGTACCACTGCCTGGACCAGAGGGAGGCCATCGCTTACAACCTGAGGCGCACACAAACACAGAGATGTAACAAAATAGCCATGATGAAATAACAGGAATTGAAAGTGATTTTTTTTTAACCCACCTCAACGAATGGACGGAGTTTTGAGAGCTGCTCAAAGATATTTGGGGGCAAAGTGTCTAGACGGGCCAGCCGCCTTGTTGCGTTCTCAGCCGACATGCGAGGAGGATGAGGTTCCTGGTGGCACATGAACAACGTGTTAAACAATAGCCAAGCAAAGGTATCTGTGACTTTGTGCTTGTAACCTCTTTAAGGCCCTCAATGTAAAAGTTTTATGTCTTTAAAATTCTTGGTCCAAACTAAAAAAACAATGATTACATGCTCATATCAGACAGAATACGTGCACACCTTGCGACGTGTATCAATGCAAAAAAAGAACATAAAGCACGGTCAACAAAAATTACAGCTACCTAGGCTCACCTCTCCACCCCAGTGCAGGTAAGACCGCCCCTTATATAAACTACCGGCTCTTAAACACAGTGCCCATGTGACCCAAACACAGGGAAACCAATAGCAACTAGACAGAAGTAACTGAACACAGGATAACTGATAAGCAAAGCAAAATTATGGCTCCTACGAGTAAGAAGAAGAAGAGGCCGGGATTTGATTTAGAGGTTGTACCTTGAGGAGCTGACAGGGCGTCTGCCCAAAGTTGCTGATGATCCCTTCCAGGGCCTTCCGCTCGGTCTCATTGACGATTGCATCCAGATCAACTGCACCTGCAGAGAAACAAGACGGGTTAGTGAGTCGAAATAAAGATGCACAAAAGCCACGCTTAATAGAGTTTGAGGACATAAAGAGCAGCAAAGAGGACTTTAAGATGAACTGGCAGCAGCTAAATCAAGTCAAACATTATGACTTTGGCCTTACCCTCGTAGGTGCAGTAGTAGAATACATTGAGAGCATTCACTGCCTCCTCTCCTCTCTGCTTGCATCCAAAGATCAGGTCGATCCACTCATGGAGGTGACTGGACACATGCTCACACTCCTAGAGTTGAATATGATTTTTAAATATCTTACAGAGCTGTTTCAACACTGTGAAAAATAGCTTGATTTAAAAGACTGAGTATGTGGACTCACCAGAGCTTTCCTGTGTTTCCTGATAAAGTCCTCTCTCGATGTGGCCCAGGGAGGCAGCAGAACATCTGTCACCGCCTCCTGAGACATCTGCAAGTGCCCCAGATCAAAGCCTACAACAGAGGTGGAAGGCGTACATGAGCTTTTCCGATTCAAGACTTGAGGTATTTCAGCGACTTAGAGGCAAAAATCTTTGACATCCCACCGTTCATGTTCTGCAGGAACTCTGGGAGATAGAAAAACTCTGGGATGAGCTCTTTGACATCAGCTGGACTCTCCATACGGGCCTGCCAGGCAGCTGCCACAGAGTGGAACTGTCTGTCCGCACAATCGAACCTAAACAACCGCAGGATGCGCTGATGTGAAACCACATTCAGAAAAACTGGGAATTTGATTAGATATTAAAACCAGACAGCGTTCCCACCTGCCACTCTGCAGCTGAATATGCAGAGTCGTGAAGGGCTCCATGCGGATCATGTAGTGCATGACTCCTGCTGCATTCGAGTAGTGTGTGCCATAGTGGAATTTATCAATGGTGCCAGTCGGGTCCTCAAAGCTCTCATACCTATGGAACAAAAACACAGATTGAATGACTTCAGGATTGTTTTTTTTTAGCTGATATTAGTGCAATTAATACAATTTCAAATCATAACACATAATTGACCTCACAGTAGCAGTTTCACTCCTTCAGATTAAGAAATACTATAAACTCCTGCACATGCATGAAGAGTGTCTTAATCCAAGAAATGCATTTTTTTTTTTAAAAGCCAGCCTTTTAAAATCCTTCGAAAAGATAAC
Source organism: Xyrichtys novacula (assembly GCA_962446985.1). Classification (NCBI taxonomy): domain Eukaryota; kingdom Metazoa; phylum Chordata; class Actinopteri; order Labriformes; family Labridae; genus Xyrichtys; species Xyrichtys novacula. The sequence goes on along the minus strand of OY660871.1, from coordinate 21,069,880 downwards.
TTCATTCCAAACACTTAAAGGTTTTTGCAGCATCCGATGACAGAGCAGTTGAAGGGCCAATAGAGTCATGCGAAATGATAATTAGGTATAAATCCAGTACGGTTTATGTGAGATATGCCTTCTTTGAGAACCTTTGCTAAAATCTGTGGTCATGATTAATAAGAGAAGCAGGCTGATAATCACTGGGGTCTTCGTAGTATTTCCTTTTTTATGAAATAAAATTATTATTATTTCTATTAAAGTAACGACTTACTTTTCTCTGACATTCTGTGCATGTCGAGGGTTGACCACACCTATGGGTTTGGACAGGTCTCTGAAAACTGACGGGTCCTCCAGATCCAAAATAGGGGAGGTGTAGTCGCATAAGATCCAGGGGAACTGAGAGGAACCACAGAAAATAACTTTAATTTGATAGTTCCTCTCATGAAAAGTGCATCACCAAAAACAGCTCTTAAACACGAGTGACAAACACTGTCAAGGCAAAGCACTTACCACAGGATACTGCGACAGGTCATTGTAGGTTCGTCCAGCGATGGTGTTCAGTTGCATCAAATACTCAAAATTTGAGATTTCTCTGTAAACCCATTTCTGTACGACACAAATAGATCAGGTAAGTCTTAAAAAAAGGACAATTCACAATTATAACTCAGCTTTATGAGGAACTGAATAAAACCTGTGTCAGTCCAGATGCCTTCAGCAGCTCTTGTGGGGAGCGAGAGCCAAAGTAGAAGAGGTTTGGGGGCCGCAGCCCCAGGATCCTCGAGTACACTTTGTTTCGTACCTGATAGAGCAAACATGAGTTTTTCAGTATTTTTTTTAACTATACAAAGCAGCAGTGGAAGTTTTATTTCGACTTAAGTGACACCTTCTTTTTGAAGTTGATGAAGTAATGAGCCTGGTCTATGAAGAACAGCTCCAGAGCAGATCGCCGCAGGTTGTAGCGCCTCAAGTGGACTTCTCTGAGCTGAGTCAGAGGCCTCTTGAAATCAAACCCGATTCCTAAAAAAACAGATAGTCAGCTTCTGAATGGACTTTTTCAACCAAGTAAAAGATGACGTGTTCACAGTTGCATCTTGTCTTACCTTCCTCAGTCTCTTCTTTCTCACTGCTGCCATCGTAGAAGTAAAGATGATGTGTGGTGACCTCCAGACGACCTGGCACTACAGCCACGATAGTTATGAGTTCACAGTCTTCAGACAAGACCAGTTTTTCTTTTTGGCTCTCGTCTTCTCCCTCCGCCCTGAAAGCATGAGAAAAATGTAACCGTATACTCGATTTGCACATCTTATACAAGCAAACACAACAATAACATAATATTCAAGGAATTTCCAATTATTTTAATGACTGTTTGGTGAAATTTTGCACATTAAAACGTTGCTTTGTTCACCTGATGTTACATTTTTCTTTGTGTCATGTGAACTAAAATTACAGAAACTGGGGACTTACTTATCATCCAAGAAGACAACATCCTCTTCTCCAAGCTGATCGTCCTCCATGTCGCTGACTTTGGCTTCTTTTGCAACGGCCACATGGAGGGGCTCAGAGCTACGGGGGCTGTCAGCTCCTGAAAATCACACAAACAACAAAAACCATTGTTCTGTTTGTTCTGCTACTTAAAAGGCACGAGGTTTGCATGAGCTACAATATCCTCTTTATACCAAGTGACATACCCATGTTGTCCCTCTGGGCACTAGCCTCACTGTGAGGATCGTAGTTGTAGTTGGGCACAAGTTTGAGACGCATCTTTGAATAAGTTTCTGCGCCTGACAGCTTCAGTTTCACCTCTGGCTGAACTCTGTGAAAAATATGGCAAAGAAAAATGAAAAACCAAACCAGTCTGGGCAATGATCAGCAAAATTCCAGCATAGTTTCAGACAAAACCTTACTGTTTGTTAAACTTTGAAAAAGATATTTCATTGTTGTTTGTTCTAAGGGTGATATTATCGAATTTGTCATATAAAACCTGAAGTAGCCATACCTGATGGCCCACGCTCCCCTCTCACTGGTCAGGAGTCTGCGGAGAGCTTTCCAGTGCTGCCACACCACCCCCTGCTGGCTGGAGATCTGCTTCTGACAACTGGAGTACCTGCTGTTCTCACTTCTGACCCGCTTCAGGTAGGGGTCCACGATCACTTCCTGCTTCCACAGAAAAAGACACAAATATCAGATCAGCTATGCAGAACACTAACACAGAATATAATCCACGTAAATGTTTGCTGAATTCAGTCTAAAAAGCTTTATAACCTGAAACTTATTCTTGCTGTCTGATCTGTCTTTGTCCCGTTTAAAAGCTGTACTCATCAGGTCATCGAAGCAGGAGTTCCAGAAGTTGGACATGATGTCATGGCTTCTTCCAAATGTGTCCAGCTCATACAGCTCCATGGTGGGCTGAACCTAGATGCACATTTTGAGAAGGAGAACAGAAAAACCCTCGTACAATTAACAACAAACCAGTGGTAAAGGACTTTTTTATATACAAAAATAAAACACTTCGATGTTTAAATTAATATTCAGTTATTTTCCATTAATTTATTGCCTGGCTGTTACATATTTAAGCCATTCAGTTGTATAAAAGCACACATTGAGGGAACATCTTTAACATCCCTTTAAAACATACAGTTTATACATCCTAAACTGCATACTGCACACCCAGACTTTACCGTCATGGCAGCCAAATTCATACCATACTGGCTAATGCATCACAGGATCTGTATACAGAGACAATCTTAACAAAACAGATTTATGATTATGGACTGTCATACACAGCCGTGATAAAACCATCTTTCAGTGAATGTTTTGCTCGTCTGGTGTCTGTTCATAAAATATGTCAGCTTGAGGTTGGAAGATACACTCATGTCTACTTAAAACACATTCAAGGGTCGGCTTAGAAACTCTTGGGGTTGAGTTTTTTCTACCTTTTTACTCTAACAGCATCTCGTAAATTTTGGATTCGATTTCTTAGCCACCCACGAGGATTTAAACTGATCAGACTTGGAGACAGGCTGCAAAGCGTACAATCTAATGTGACTCAAGCAGCTGTATCTAAGAGAGGATGGTTTATTTTATTTCACTTGTTTAGTCTCACCAAACGCTGAAGAGGAGATTCTCCAGATTCCATAAACTTACGATAAATTCAACCTATTTTTAAATACACAATGTCAGCTGGACACTGACCTGCTGTTGGAAGAACTCCTGCCACTCCAGCGTGTGGCAGTAAGTCTTCAGGTCCTGGGCGAAGGTGGCGCTGCCATTTGTGATGGGAAGGTTTGGTAGAAGGTTCTGGAGGGCGACGGGGTCAGCATGCTGGTCCAGCAGCGTGCGCACAATGGGGACCAGCTGGGTGAAAGACTCTGCTTTTTCACAATTGTTGCCGTCAATTCCACCTCCTGGCCACAGGGGGGAGCCGAGCTGCCCGAGCAGGAAGCATACCTCCTCCCAGCTTAGACACAGCACTGTTTGTAGGAGACTGTGGAGCTTCAAGTAGGCCATTTCACGCACCTGAAGTAGGGCAACAGGGAAATCACTTATTTGGCCTTTTTACAAACAGCCTCAACATACAGCTCTTAAAGAAATATACTGAACAAAACAACAAATACTTTAAAGTGATTAAGTTTTTCCAGTCCTGCAGGGGATTGACACTGGACCTATTTAATAGCATTTAACCCTCACATACTGTTCGGGTCAAATTTGACCTGTTTTGACTTTTAACAGCAGTAAAAACACCCTAAACATCATTTTTTAAGCTTGAAACTTGATGACTTTTCCTGAAGTTGCCCAAAATACAAGAAATTAATTTAAAAATATTCATGTGTATTTTTGTTTATGTGCTACAAATTTTTCCCCTCTAAGGCTGTTACGGGTCAAATTTGACCCGTATCTATATTTAGATGGATTTTAGATCTAGCAGTGTGGGACAAGTGACAAACAGTAACAACAGTGTTCATTATAAGGTTTGTTTTTCAAAAAGATATATTCAAATCATTATGAAACTATCATTACCTTGACAGAAACACACACAAACACACACACGCACACAGACATACAGTCACACAGACACACCTAGACAGAGGTCAAAATGACCTAACTAGTCAAGAGAACCTTCTGTGACAGAAAGCTGCTCTGTGAACTCTTTGATGGGGCAATTTTTGACCCGGAACATACATGAGGGTTAGATTGCTTCATTCTCATGTTTGTGTTATTCTATCAGCATGTTTGACTGGAATATCAAGATAAAGCTGTTTTGGTGTAGTGGATGAAAAGAATATGATAAATGATAACGCTGTCTAAAATAAACTGGACTAGAGGGACGCAGCAGCATAAACTGAAGAGCGAGTACTTCATAGATGTGTGTAACAGTATCACTCGGGTGAATGTTATAACTACATTCCACTTCTGAAAATTAATAATCACTCTTCTTCAGTAGCATTGGGCTATTTCCATGTGAGTCAAAGCTTCTATGTCAGGAGCAATTGAGTTTAATTTATTCCAGACTTGACATTTGAAATACAAATGGCTTAAGGGGAGCTGTACCACTTGAGACTGAACCAGAGATGTGATGGAAAGCTCTCATGGTCAGCTCATTTATGACTGCTCTTTATCCCACAATCCCACAGCAGCTTTAGATTCAGTCATAATTCAGAGAGGAGCTGCCCTTTAATACAGAAACACTCCCTCGGAGGAATGCCTGCAGCGTCTACGAAAAGAGAGCCATAGAAGGACTGGTATTTTTTACGCTGGTGTTATCTATGTGATGATCATGTGAAATAAATAACATGAACTCCTTTAGATTTATTCTCAGTTCAGCTACACATGTGTTGGGTTATAAGAGACTCATAATGGGGGAAATATTTGGCAGTTTTGGTTGATATATTCGACTGGGTGATGGAAAAGTTCAGTTGCTGACCGGAGAGTGATGCTGATGAATGTAAGCCGTGATGATACGTAGGCCGATCTGTGCCATTTCCTTCAGTTCGACGTTCCCGGGGCTGCCAGGGGTGCTATGCCAAGCCTGTAACCTGTCCAGCAGGTTCACCACCCCCTCAAAGATCTGCAATGCAACATCAACTGTTAACAAAAGGCTCAAGAGAAAAGGCTAGACCTGTTTCCACACCTTGAAGCATCAACAACAACCTACAGCCATTCAGTACATTAAATACAGCTTAACCTGCGTTTTAAAAGGTGATTCAGAAGTCACCTACACCCAAGCAGGACTCTCCACCCTGCAGTCAGAAAGGACAGGAATATTTCCCCTGATACTGAACGCCAACTGAAAACAACCACACCTAGCTGCAAATAGTGTAATGTCTTCAGCCAAAGCATTAATATCAACATAATACTGACCTCAAACCACCTTAGCATCTGCATCATGAAATGTTATTCCTACATATATATATTTATATCTATCATGTGTGTAACTCATTTTACAATATTTTTACTAACTGTGATAAAACTTGTTTCAACATGAAACAAAGAAAACAATCTTCTCTTTGTTGCACCTGGTGTTTGAAAACAGGACATAAAAATGACGGGACGTTACGTGTGAGCTGTTGCTCTGAGCAGTGAGCCTTTATTTAATTCTGGAGTTGTTCAGATCCCACTGGGGTTTATAGAGAGCAAATCATATTCATTAAGATTGTGTATCTTGTTTAGTTATTCCACGAAGATATGTTTGAGCTTACCTATGGCTAGAAAACAACTAATAACGTCATGCTAATTAGCTTCCCCCCAACGCTCTTTTTGCTAACTAAGCTAACTAAGCGAGCTAACATTTTTAACAGGCAGGAGAGTATGGTCATTTTAATAATTCAACTCCTGGCAAAACTAAAACATGTTCCTGTCGACTCTCTGGTCGACATCTTTCTTTGCTCAAAGAATAGATCCAGAAACCATTTCATCTCCTTTCATCAAATCTTTTTAAGTTGACGCTCTTTAACTGAATGGGGTAACTTGAAGCCAAAATGTAGTATGAAACTTTGGGTGGAATAAACCATATACCTTTTCACTCCACAGCATGTGGTTGTTTGTTCCCTCAGCAAACAGGAAGTCCTGCAGCAGCCTGAGGAGGCGAACCAGGCTGGGACAGAAAGGCAGAGACGCTCCTTGAGCCTCCCTCAGGTCTGATAGAGATGACTCCAGCATCATCTCTAAGAGGCTGGAGTGAAAGAACAGCATTTTAATATATATCACCCCTGGTGTGAAATGATAGACACTGAGAGAAAAGACAAAACAGGTGTGATTCAGTGTTGTTGTTATTGTTGCTTTGTGTGGGACAGCTTCGCTTCATTTCAAATCTTTGTTCCTGACCTGCGTTTGATTTCGTCAGGTGGACGGACCAGTTGGGAGGAGGAACCAAGTTTGGTGAGAACAGAAAAAACCTGTCCTCTCTCTCTCCACACCACATCCTCTGTCCCCTCCACCCCGCTGCGATTCCACAGCACAGAGAAGATTATGTTGGTCAGCAGGTTGCACAGCTCCTCCTCAGGGGTCTGCTAAAACACAAACCAAACTCAGCACCAAAGCCAACTACTCTCATAAAAAAAAGACTTTTAATGAGAGTTTTCCTGGTAAAATCTGAGCAGGAGGACTGGTACCTGTGGGTTTGATGTGTTGGAGATTGTATCCCCAGTGGGTGGATCTGTCCCATAGCTGGTATCATCCAGTACGTTGGACAGACTGGAGCTCTTCCTTGGTCTGAGTGGTGGAAAAGGTTTGCAGTGCTCCAGAGGAGATGGTGTGTTTGTCAGACTACCTGCAGGAGTGTGTGGTCCAGTCTCCCCCATTCCTCCTAGCTCCAAATCAAAGGGTGATGTACCGAAAGGAGAGAGGGGCTGATAGTCCCTCCCTTCCTCATCAGGACGAGATGAAGTGATATCAACCGCATTGGAGATTGAAGATGAGTGGCTCCCTTGTTCCACAGAATCAAAGGATTTAGAATGAAGTGAGCCGGTGAAGTTTTTTAGCGTGCCTCCGCCTCCGCTTGGAGGTGACTGGGATAAATCGGAGAATCCCTCAGATATGTCCCGCCGACCGCTCTCATCCTCCTCATCCTCGTCTTCAATGTCCTGAGAGGTGCGGTAGTTCAGAAAAAGGTTGGTGTTTGCGTCCTCTATGACCAGAGACTGCTCCCTGCGTAGCGGCGGCCGGAAGTTTGGGTCAAAGGAGCTGTCGTTGCCGGAGTCCGTAATCATGGTAGGACAGTACTCATACGACTCTTTGACATAGAGTTTGGTGAGAACATCCTGCCAGCCGGGCTGCCGAGCGAGCTGCTTCACGTATTCCTCATTGGAGTAGATCAGATGAAAGAGCTGGAGAGAAGTAAACAGGAGAAGAGCTTGTTTTTTTTATGACTGAGAAATAAACACGATTCAGATGACAATTCAAATTCTATGTATAAGCAGACTGACCTTACGACAGACATCCAGACGGACAGTGAGCTCTGCCTGATGTGACAGAGAGACCACAGCCAGAAGGTCTCTGAAGCTTGGATTTGCATCTGTGAGGCAGCAGCAAATTAACTTTAAGTCTGTGGAAAACTTCATTGCAACACTTTCCACTTGCAACTTTAGCACCGAGTTTATGTCAAATTTCTGTAATTTGTTTATATTTCTATGTGATTTAGGTTTTAGTGGTGGTTAAAAGCAGCTGTTGATTTCCAGTTTCAATAAATCTGCTCTACATTTGCAGCAGAGTTCACATAAGTCATGAGTCATTCATTTAGTACAGGAAACTTACTCTGTGGTAACACTTTTTTTTTACATGCCAGCAAACAAATCTCACTTTGATGCACGTTCAGTTGATTTTAAGATTGAATCCACTTTGAATTTACGTGGAACAAATCAGCACCGTACAAACGCTGTAATACTGTACCAATTCACCGATGCTAAATTACAAAGCTCATCTAAGAATATATCAGCTCAGGACATCGATAGGAAAACAATCTCACATACAATCAGACCCCAACTGCAGATTTAGCAGGTGATGTGGTCGATAAATTTGCTTGATTTATATAATTTATTTAATTCTAAAGAGAAAGAACAAAAAATTCCAGCTGCTTCAACACTCAAAAATGTCTCTTGTTTTTCTTTAAGTCTAAAAAGCCCTGAGGTATGGGCACAAGATTGCTTGAGAATTACCTGTAGCGAGGACCTGCTCATACAGACACCGTACTGTGGTCATAGTCACTGGGATGTTCTCAAGGAAAAACACCAGGCCGAGGTATCCAAAATCCTTCAGCTTGATGCGCTGTTTGTTCCGTTCAGAGACACGCTCACTTTTGAGGATTTTATACAAAACCTGTGAACTCAAAGAGATAGTGTAAGTTTTTTATTTGAATAATCCTACCTCAATTTCAAAAATCCTGGGATGCTGAGTAAAATGTTGATCAAAAAACCCTCATATTTATTTCAAATTGTAGTATGATAACTAATCAGAAAATTTAAAATTGTGATTGTTTTATGAAAATATTTACTCATCTGAACTTTGATCCCTGCAGCACATGTCAGAAAAGGCAGGGCAGGGACAATAAGGCAATTAAAAAGTTGTGCAATGTTGAAAAATAAAAACAAATAGAGGACCATAAACCAACTTGACCTGTCTACCGTCCCCACCTTCAACCCGCCGAAAACATTATTAAGTTGAATATACCACAAAGGAGACCCTACTGTTTAGCAGCCCGGGTCCTTTATCAGGTAAGAGTGGGGACTGATGTAAACAAAATGTGCCAGTTTTTTAGGGATGTGTTGCTGTCATCTAATTTAAAATGGGCCAAACTTTTTCGTAAACGCTAAAAAATTTCAGTTTCAACATTTAATTTGTTTTCTTTGCACTTCTTCAATTTCATATGGGGTTTAAATGTTTTGCACGCCACCAAATTTTGTTTTTCTTTAACATTTTACGCAGCATCCAAGCCTTTTTGGAACTGGAGTTCTGCATTACATGATAGTTTGCTGTAAATGAAGAAGTTTGTTCTCACCCTGAAGACTCTCTCTCTGGCCTCATCGCCAAAGCTCTGAGTGAGGAGCAAGCAGTACAACTGCTCCACGCCCCACTCAAGCAGCACAGCCTGCACCTGCTCACGAGGAGGGCTGCTCCTCAGCAGATCATACAATATATCCAAGGCCCTCACCACCTACAAGAGAGTAGGATGAAGAAGTTTTAAGAAACGTGGATCAGGAAGGATAACGCAAAACAGAGTGAAAGGACAGAGATGCCAAAACATGAGAATGTGGATGATCACTGGGGAGAAAATTCAGGGATGGAAGATAAAATTTCACTCTGAAAAGGTCAAATGATAAGTCGCTGTAGAAACCAGATAAAACATACCTGCTGCTCCTCCCTGGCAGTCAGGACATAGGCGAGGAGGCTGTGGAGCTCTTCTGGTGTAGGAGACTTAAGGAGCTCTTTCAACAAGACAAACAGAGAGGTCTGGATTGTCTGTTTTTCATCAGACAGAGAGCTGCCGTCCTTCTCCACACTGTGGACAAAAATATCAGTGGATAAATAAATGAATAGTTCTCTTATAAACATATGATGATGTTTTCAAGACTAAAAAACAAATTTGCATATACATATTTCTTTTTTGAAATTCAAACAACACTGTGCATCTCGGGGGCTCACCTGTAGTATGTGCGAATGGTATCCAGAATATATTGAACCCCATACTTCCTCTTCAGGCGCTGCTTTCCTTTGTTTATCACAGATGTCAGGTACTGCACATGAGCTTCGGAAGGAAAAGAACACTTTTGTCATCTCCCTTTTGTTTGACATTTAGAAATGTCAGACCAATATGCAGGCTTCTATTGAAGAAGTGCACTCATTTACAAAAAAAAGGTACAAAAGTGCAGCTTCAGGCACAGGATAACTCCTAATCTCTGTAACAGCCTGAACTGGAGGCTCTAATGTATTCAGTCTCTGCTCCACAGCGCTTTTAAACTGCATATACACATAAAAGAGACACAAACATTTGTCGGTGCTCATGAAAAGGTTCACAGGTGCATTACTTAACATCACAATCTGCTTTTGCCTTACCCAGACACACGGCGAAATGGCTTTTAGTCCAGATGCGGAAATCAAAGAGCAGGTGCTGGTATAGCTGCTGTAGAAGTAAACTGTTGCCCTCGCTGAAAACCTGCTCCAGAAGCAGCTGACATGCCATTAAAACATTCATGTCCATCATACTGCCGGGAACCTGCAGCAGAGGGAGCCAAGAGAACAGAGGGGTTTGAGTGGTTTGTGTTAATGTGTGTGTGTGTGTGTCCATTAACATAAAGACTCTACTTTAAGAAACACTAATAGACTGATGAAGTGTTTTTGTCGAAGTTTACACTCTGCTTGTCTCAGTCTATGCCACTGTCAGACCTGGCAACCCATGTGTGATTGTTAAGACACAGCTTCCTTTCAGGATGCTCCACCTTCATTTCATTTATTTCAACATATCCTGTAAAGCAAAAAAGCATGTGGTTGCCGCACAGACATGGCACCAGATTGGCTCTGATCTTCAAGAGTTGCAGCAGCGTGACTATACAAATGAAATCTACTCTGAAAAAAAGAGAAGAGAAATAATCTATCAGGAAAAACCGAACAAGACGGCTTGTTTGGTGGCTTGAGACTCACTTAGCAGCAGTGCTAGTAACATATTACACTAAGAACAGAAGTGCACCACAATTGTTCAGACCTAAATCTAGTTTTTCAAGTTCAACAAAACGTTTCAAGCAACAGGTTTTATCGCTGAAATCATATGTTCCCCGGCTGCAGAGACCACACAGTCTGGCTAACTCTGCATAAATTCCCCCTCACAAGCATGTGATCCTGTCATTCTGAAAGAGACACTGCTGTTTCAGAAACACCCTACCTATTCATTACACAGCAATTACGCTGCATTAATACAAAAGAAAAGGTCAACTCAACACTTTCAGATGCTAATAAGTTCCTCCTTGCTGAAGCAAACTGATGTGCGGGTTACTCACTTTGCTGAGCATAGCTCCCATGATGCTCGGCCCGTGGCAGTGCAGAAAGCCCTCTTGATTGACAGGATGATGATGAATCAGGTTTTTTACCATCAATAGGAAGGCGGCAATGCTGTTTCTCTCCATTCTGCCCTCTGAGAACGAGCAATAGAGAAAGTAACTTTTAGGAATTCCTGTATGACTCTATCTTATTTTTACACACGTTGCACTTTGTTGACATAATCATGTCTCATGAGACGTGATCACTCCAAGGCCAAGGTTCATCTCCCTTTTGTGGTTACTGTCTGTTCCATCAACTGATAGTGTTTATGTCTGAATTTGTGCTGAGGTCAACAATTCTGCATTCATGACTAGGTAAGCCTATGTTGTTGCTGACATTTACCCTATTAGAAATTTAGTAACAATCTATGCTCTGTTTTTGTTTTGCTGTTTATTTTAGTATTTGCCGGTTTGTATGACTGATTTACACTTCCTGGTTATTCTTGCATCATGAATCATGAGTAAGCTCTGACTAACTGTGATTCAAAACAAGTCTGAACTTCACAAGAATATCAGTTTTGGAATTTGGCACTTATACAAACTGAAAAAGGGAACTAACATCAACACAGTTACACTTTAAGATGCATGAGAAAATGTACTCATGATACTTTGAGGCTGAATTTGCAAACTATTTCTACCACCACTTCAACTCAGTGAATCTACAATGATTAATGGAAATATCTGAACTAAACATGACCTGACCTGCAGACTTGTTCAGTGGCAGCAGCATGGCGGCACGGCCTCTGGGGGAGGTGAGCTCGGGTCCTAGCAGGTCTGAGATCTCCTGGCCACCATTGTAAGCATGCTCAGCCTCACACACCTGCTGAAGCAGGGGCAGCAAAACCCCAATGCCCCCCACCACATGTACGACATCCTGCAGGGAAAATAAAAGAATACATCCATACAAACTTTTGGCATTCTTTCACAGAAATCCTATTTGACCACAAGTTAAACTCAAGATAAGGACTAGACAAAAAAAGAGAATAACAGAACCAGCCAGCATCAGTTTAAAGCACTGAAATCATGGAATAAATGTCCAATCTCGCTGTAATTTCAAGTCACATGCAGTGTGTGATATCTAACCTTAATGTCCCAGTTGACAACCCTGTGTCCTGTCAGTCTGCCATCATATTGGTGATTGGGTGACAAGTCCAGACAAATCTGGCTCTTGAAGGCCTGAAGAAAACATGTATTGAAAGCATTGTTTTGGTGGTAATGCTAAAGACTTTAATATGATAGCTTTGTCATCAAATATTAGTCTTTGTCTTGAGTTTCATTCGGTCACCTGTGGAGTGTAGTAGAGCAGAAGTCTGCTGTTTAGATCAGACAACTCTCCATCAGCTTTGAACAAAGACACGTGATTGGGGCCTGTGATGAAGAGAAGAAAACAATGTAGGTCAGAGAATATGCAAACAGAACCTCAGTGTTTTCTTTTCACCGATTGTCTTTTCTACTAGAATTAGAAACACACGGCATGAACAACATTTGCATTGCAGCACAGCATGACCAACCTGCAGCATGCAGACTTCTGGTCTGTGCCGGCTGCAGAGCCTCGTGGCAGATGAAGGCGGTGCCCAGGAGCCCATCTAGAGACGTGGGTGTTCCCCACTCGGTGTCCTGCAGTCCTGCTGGGATGGTGTGCACTGGAGAGTCTCCCAGAGAGCCCCAGCGGCCTCCTGCAAAGGAAGCTGGGAAGGACTGGGAACGGCTGAGGGAGGGAGCATGGGCAGGGAATGAAAATTCAGGTGATGTTGCAGTGGAGGTGGATGTGGGCAGGTTGGGGGAGGTAGTGGTGGTAGTGGTACGGTGGCCTGCGGACCCGATGCAGCAGGAAGTAAACGGCTTTGGGAAGGAGAGAAATAGAGGAAGTTCGATTAAAAATAAGGAAGTGGAGTGTAATAATATGATATCTTCACAACTAAAGAACGTTAGATTCTAGTTTCACTTACCTCGCTGAAAGATGGAAAGCGGAGCTGAGCAGTTTTGCACTGCTCACCATCGATGTAGATGGTTACAAGGTTCTGACCAAATGGGCGACGACCTGGGATGTGGACTATGGCCACTGAATGCTGTGTTTGGGATGATGATAAAGAACAATTTACTTCTTATATACTGTAACCACATTTCCCTTTGAAGTTTAGTGTTCATAGTACAATCTTGTTTTTCCCAGACAAAGAGGAGAAAAGCTATCTCCAACAAATCACAGCTGTAATTCAACCACACCAAATCTCAAACCTACTTTTCTTTCGGGAGGTACCTTCAATTTCCTCCAAAAGTTATTCTCCAGTGTCACAAGCACAGACAACACAATTTACCCACAATGGTTCATGATTTCCTCCTTGATTGAATCTATTTTTACTGGGGCAAATGTTAGCCAAAATGTTTGCTTCTCGACACATGCCCAAACTCACCCAACAAGAGTCAGCCAGTGGGCGCTCAGGCAAGGGCACAGCCATGTAGTCTTTCTTAGTGCAAACAGCAACAACAAGCACACCCTCCATGGTAAAAAAGGCTTCCAGACCAGTTCCACTTGCTGTGAAGAAGCTTTACAAAAGAAAAAATATTTAGTGTCAATATGAACAATGCAGCCATGTTTACAAAAGCTTTTCATTCAGTGTATTCTTTACCTGTAGAGCTGCTTTCTGCGTGGTCCTTTTCCCATGTCATGCTGCGCCCCGTTACTGGAGTTTGCAGTCGGTTTCCGGTTGTTTGAGAATTCTGAGGGAAACTCCTTGTTGAGGCAGAGCCAGGCGTGAAAGGCAAACCCACTGCCGGGCCACCGTTGGACTGTGGGTACCATAATGCCAGCCATGGGGGGCGTAAGGTCAAAGTATTGCAAGGCACTGTCCTGACCCTCTCTAGCAGCCATGGCAGAAAGCACTCGGATAACGGGAGCACAGTATGGGTGCACTTTCCCTACAACAGCACCATTGTCCTGATCCACCCTGAGCATTCTGAGCAGGCTCTTCAGCTCCTCTGGCCTAAGACACAGAGAGCCCAGGTCCCGCAGTAGGCCAAGCAAGGCGTCTGCACACTGTCTGTCCAGACTCTGGGGCTGTGAGAGCACCTGCAGCAGAGCTCCCACCATGCCTGCCTCCACAGCCACAGTGCGACAGGATAAAGAGCCACCGCAGACAGCAGCCAGCCACTGAGCCACCAACAGCTGCAGGTCCCTCTGACCCGACAGGTCAGGTAGCCACTGCAACAGCAGCAGCAGAGGTTGGTCATTACTAATGCCGAGGTGGTGGGCATGGGCATGCTCGCCCTCCACTGCCTGGAGACAAACACAGAGAAAGCAGAGATAAGGCAAAGACAGGGTCCATAACTTCAGGTTTACGGGCAATGCAATTAAAACAGGAATAAGGTTATTAACAAGAGGAAATTGGCTTCTTCAATCTCTGAGCTCATTGGGGATAATGAGGAAATATGAGTTTCACCATGTTCATCAGCTCCTGCAGCAGCCTTTTAGTGGGTTGACCTTGACTCTTCAGCACATCAAACAGCTGGGGGTAACCAATCCTCTCTTTGAAAACCTCCTGAGAAGTAAAAAGACAGAAATAGAGTGAAGAAAGCTGCTCCGTTGGGATTTCTAGTTGGCACACTTCTATGCATTAAAAGGGAATACAATGAGACGTCTCCATCAACTGGAAAACAGCTTTTCTCATTAGGCAGAAACAGGAGTATGACAAATATACGACCATTAAAGATCACATTAGGCCTTACCTTAGCGGCAGGTGAGTTACTCATTATAGCTGTGAGGACACCCAAGGCATGGACTGTAATACTGTCTGGCCCTCTCTCCAAAACCTATGACCAAAAATTAGTAACGCTTATTATAGCAAAACAGACCTAAAATTGTGCATGGTTATAAGGTGACATCCAAAAAAAAGGTGCAAATTTCAGCCACACATGACCAAACAGGAGAGTTTTGTACCGATTATCTGAAAAGTGCAGAAGAAAGAAGCACACCACATTTTTCACAAACCACAAATTATTGGAGCAGAGTGGGTCAAAGTAAGTGAACTGCTGTACCAATCACCAAACAATCCCTCCTTTGTTTATTACTGATAGGTCCCAGCATGCAAAAACCAAAGCCTTCCACCAAAAAAACAAGAATGAGGAAACCCCCAACTAATGCTGGAAATTAGGCCATATCAAAACCCAAGGTCAGGCCAGGTCCCAAGACAGGTTTTTCATACAAGCATGACCAGTCACATAATACAGCAGCCAAATTTGAGGAAGAGAAGCATGACATGCAATGAACGACACAAGTTTCATGCATTGCAAAAAAAAACAACAACATACTCTTCTCGCCCAGTGTTGTCAACAGGAAATTCAGCCTTTAATGACGATTGATGTGAAATACCACGACCAGACAAATAAAGGTCAGCTCAACCTTTTATAAAGTGGGTTCAGGCTTTAATCAAACTGCATCCAACTATGTACGAATACATGCCATAAAAACTGGCTGTGAGTAACCTGATCCAAGACGTGACAGAGGAGTTTTAGAGAAATATCAGTTGTAGCTGACAACCTTCTTCGTGTAACCTGCTTTATTTACAGCGAGACATCCTGTCTAGGAACTTCCTGTTCAAACAGCTCAGAAAAGCTAACAGGTGTATAAAAGGCTGAGTTTCCTGCTGACAGACCATTTTTTTACACACCAAGCAAGGGGGAAGTACCTGGTCCACTTCGACCTCTGTGAGTAAACATGTAGTGAGGTCACTCACAACCTCATGCTCTGGCCTACACCTTTTGCTCTGAAAGAGCTGCAGGGGCGTATGCATGCAGGCACACACAACACAAAAACAGACAATTAGACAAAAAAGTCAGCTGTTGGAGGTAATTGACCATGTTCGCACATATGTTACTTTCCGTAAATTTCGTGTCTTGATGGTTACAACAAAGAGAAATAACATCAGCCCTCACTTAAGAAGACAACAAACTGAAAAAAAAACAGGGGTGAGTGGGGGAATCCAGCCTGCTTTAATTAAAAACAAGGTACTTTCCTCCTTTTTTAGGAGGTTGACATACAGTATGAAAGTTTAACATCCTTTCTAAGATCAAATTCTAACAATAGAACATATTGTTTAGTTTATGTAATCGAAAGCTAATCGTTGAGAAATGTTACTATCTTTAAATTTGCTTAATATTTAAGGAGAGTTAAACTGATAATAGTTTTTTTTATGTTGCACTTCCAAACTGGCATGGTCTTACAACACTATAGCATTTAAGTTTCCCACTCTGAGCCTGACCTCAAAGGAAAACAGCCGCTGTGTAAATGTTGTCAAACTGAGACAGGCCGTTGTCTTTGGAGCTGCAGCTTAAATCAAATGTTGTTGTAGCCTTATGAAGCAAATTAAAAATGTATATCTGTTGACATTTAATGTTTACCTAACAGAAAGAGGATAGACTACAGTCATGACATTGGGCAAAAAAAGGGAAATAGATATAGCTTTTCATAAAGGTGACAGACAGGCAGATTGACTGAAGGACAGAGCAGGGAGACATGTTTGAATGGACTGAGCTCTGACCTTGCTGTTCTGTACGAGCCTGAGGATGTGTTCGAAACAGTTGTTGTTGAGGAAGATTGCTTGCAGTACTGGTCTGTCAGGGCACTGTAGGATCTCAGGAACAGCAGCTAAAATTTAAAGTAGAGATTTTAAGTCATCGCATCATTGTCACAACCGCAGAATAAAAACTTAAGACTTATTCAGTTTTCTTACTTAACATCTGGCTCTGCAGGGAGATCAAGCTGTCCTCCCAGCTCTGCCTGTCTTGCTCTTCACTGCTTGGTGGACGATTCCAGTTGAGGAGCTGGAAGAAGCTCTCCAGTACTGTCCTGATCTCCACCTGTCGCTCAGCAGGACTGCTGGAGTGCAAGAGGTGGATCATTGCAGTCAAGCACTGCAGGGTCAGCCGTGGGAGCCGTGGATCTTTCGGTTCTGTAGAAGACCGGCAGCACCAAGCTCGCAGGACAGAGAACAGATCCTCAACAGACCGAGGACTGATGGAGAGAAGGCCGTTCTTCTGAAAGTGAAAACAAAGAGATTCCCCTGTTGTCAGTTTCAATTAGTACTTGTCATGTATTTGTTTTTCACAGACAGTGGAATAATTACTGATGGAGAGGGCTGATAAAGAAGTCGACCTTTGCTCCACTGATGACAGCACCCTGGAGGTGAACCAGTCGCAGGGTGAGGAGCTCTGGGATCTGCTCGCTTTCCTGAAGACTGTCTGTGAATGAGTAATCAAGTAAAGAGGTAATGTTATCTTTTAGAAGCTATCCTTTTGTAAAAATACAGAAAAGTTAAAACAAAGCTTGCAAAATAGCATCTTAATAACGTGTAGTTTTGTTTTGTTCCTTGTCTGTTGGGACTGAATCCTACCCCTGCCATTTTAATCTAATAAAGATCAAGAGGGAACAAAAATAAAAATTAATAGAGTAGCAACAAAAAAGTATAATATTTTATCCAAATATTCCTCCTTGGTTGTTCAGTATTTCATGAATAAGAAAAAAACAGATCAATCCTAATCAGCAAAGTATTTCAAAATCGGCTCTTAACAAATAAAGCTCGTATGAAAGAATAATCCCCCAAAATTAGGACATACAGAAACTTGCCAAAAGTGCGATTGCCCCATTTGTTAACAGAATAATTATGACTGATCACAAAGGCTCCTGATATTTGAAATACCTCGGCTTAAGCAATGTTACATTTATAATTTAAAACTAAGTTATAAAAACCTAAATATCCGTCTCACTGACCCAGAAACAAAAACAAAGAATGATTTAAAAGGTAGTTTGGAGAAATCTAAAGGTCAACATTTTTCAGGTCAAACACGACCAACCTAAGCTGTGTTTGGACAGTGGTGGGAACAGTTTGATTCTTGTGGTATGTGAGGGTGGTATGTCAGGGTGATGAAGGGAGTGTCTTACCATGGAAGAGAGCAGACAGCTCCTCTGGCAGGGCCAGTGGGGAGAACTTATACTTGTTCCTCTCCAGCAAGCTCACCTCCTCTCTGAGAACACACAAGGCCAAAAGGTTGGGCAAGATGTTAAATGCATGAGACGGTCTGTCAGTCTATGAGGCTGGATTCCACCTCCTACATATTCACACAAGTAATCTGCAGGGTCAAGCAGCACACACTCACCCTGCCAGGCATCTCCTCCACGTCTGATAAGGGTCAAACAGACTCTCACACAGCACAAGTCCGTACTGCACAACCAGCTGCAGAGATGACTGCTCCCCTTGTCCCTTTTTTAGCTGTCAAGACACAAAACAGTGGTTTAACACACATTATACACCTAGAACTCATCTTCATATGTATCCAAAACAAAATATTGTTGTTAAATGAAAAGAAGAAAAACTACACAAGCACTTCAATTTTTACTGTCAACATAGTCTCTCTGCATGAGGATGACAAATACTGTAAACAAAATTCACTCTGCATCGGTTCACTGTTCCTCTAATGTCTATTACATTCCAGTATAGCTTGGCTGAAATGGCACTTAATAATCCTTGTGTGCATGATTTACTGGGCAGGCTGTGGAGCCAAATCCGGACATAAATAACAGGATCTGTGTCCTCTTATTAGCTTTAGTTTATGCTGGCTTTACCTGGTCCAAACAGAAATTCAAGAGCTTGATGGTTTCGAAAACAAAACCAGGAGTCTTGTCTGGGTCAATGTTCTCCATGTTCCTATAAGAGAAGAGGGAAAAAATGTAATTTATATTATTAATTATTTTATTAATTTATTTATCCTACAGTTAAAAAAAAGACACTGAATGTACCGACTCTAAGGGGCCACATCCTGACAACTACTCTCAGGCTCTTTGCACAATCTGCGTTGCATTCGTTGGAAAATTTGCAGTTCTCCTTTTCCTTATGTAACATCTTACACATAATATGACAACATTTTGATGATAGAAATAACAATGTGTTCTGTCAGTGATTATTGCCTGATTACAATATGATACTCAAAGCAGTATTACTGCATGATTTAGTATAACTATATGTTGTGTTATCACATCTGTGTGGCCTCACCTGCACACAATGATGAAGAACTTGATGAGTAGCAAAGGATGAGGAATGCTACTATTTTGCTCGGTGCTGGCGGTGAGGTGCACCGCACTGTGCCATAGCTGGGTGCTAAGGAACAGCAAGACCTCCCTGGGGAGCAGGGGCACCTCGGAGCTGCACTCCTCATGCCTGGGTGGTTAGAGGAGGAGGAGGAGGTGGAGGAGGAGGAGGAGGAGAGGGGATAGAAGGCAGTAGTTGAACAGCAAAAGACATTATTATAGGGGCTGTGTTTACACATAACATAAACATGCCAAAATGGTATCTCTACAGGAGGTCAAAGGTCATCCTGCTTTGGGGAATTCAGCCTGGTGGGAGCTTCTGGCTGTGTGGTTTTAGTAAAATGAATAACTGTTACTACTAACCTCCGAGGCTCCAGCGACTGCACATCAATGAGCTTCTCAAAGGATGCCACAAATGCCTCCAGCCACTGCTGCAGATAGCCCACATCTTTCTGCAGAAGGGAGGACACCGAATGTGAGCCCATAGTGTAAGTTAAAAACATGTATCCAATGGAGCACGCCTGTTTGCTAAACAATCAAAAACAAAGTTGAGCATTTAACTGTAGCACATTGTGGCTGAAAAACACGACTATGACTAAACCATATGACCTGTTTTTGAAACAGGATGTTGCAGAGAGATGTAACACACAGAGAGGAACACATGAGCCAATTCTTTCCTTTTACACAAAAAGGAGGTTCAAATCACATCGTCCTTTAACACTCATTTCAGGCAGAAGTTCAAAATACGTCAAAAAAGTTCCAAGATGCAGCATTCAAAACAACCTTTTACGCACAAAAGAGTCTCGGATCAGTGTGTGCTTTGTAACCTTTTGAGACAGTTTCAATTGTACACGGATGTTTACATACAACATCCATTATCACAGCTGTGATCAGTTTTTGCAGCACAACATATCCTGCCACTCTTCCCCTTCACATCACTCTCTATCTTACTTTGACTAAATAACAACAATTGAAAACTGCAGATCACTAGAGAAACACACCATCGTCCACAACCATTCCTTTAACTTCACCTTCAAACTTTATTAGTAGAGCACTTTTCATACAAGAGGAATTGCAGCACAAAGTGGTTCACATGTTAAAAATATCCCCCCAGCCCCCTGAAGATTGAGACAAGCGGTGTTATCAAACGCACAACATTGAAAAATGCTCCTTTTTCTTCTGTATGATGGAAGGACTTGTAGATTTTCATTTGCTTGATATGCAAAAAGGCATTATCTCTGACTTTTCCTGTTTCACACAGCTTTGATAAAAGCAGACAGTTCTAGGGACAACATGAGACGTTTCGTACTGGCTGAGTCACTATACACAAATAACATCTTTAACAGCACATGGTACAACGATCAACCTAGCACTTCCCCTTAACCCACAAGCAAATGAGCAACATACATCGTGATACAGCTGATGCAGCCTACTTTGAAAGCAGCAGAGTGACAAACACCACAAGCACAGATCTCCAACATGCAAACAGGAACTTCACGCTCCAGTTTAATGCCTGCCTAATGTGAATCTAATTGTAACAGTTCCTCCATTCATAGAAATGAAAATCTACAGCAGTAATTGATAGAAAGAGTAGTATCAGCAGTAAAAACATAGTATATCCATGTTTCCTCTCATGTTTTATCAATGTTAAATGTACATTACCAACTGGCATTGACTTGTGAGCCAGTCCATCTCTCATTGTACGCAGCTGAGCAGGGTACCAGGTTCCAGTGAACCTGGTCTCAGATGAGCCGTCAGTGTTGTACCCCAGCAAGCAGCTCAGAAGCTGCACATCAGTCTCTGACTCACTCCTCCTTTGTCTTCCAACGCCAAACAAGCTACCAGGAAATGACATGTCAGTTTAACCGAAGCTTATTTCCTTTCCTTGGCGTCCTCGTCAAACCCTTTCCTCTTTTGGTTGTGAGCATAAATGAAAGAGGCCTCTATTAAAACTTCCCACAGAGGACAAAACAAGAGAAAATGCAACACAACCATGATGTGAGAGAAATAACTTAATCACCCGAACTACAACAACCCTAACAATTTTTGACATCAAAATGAGAGCATAAAATCTCGAAACTTGCATAGACATAGAGCTAAGGACCGCCAACATGCTATTTTTTGACAATCAAATACTTGTATCAGCAGTGACGATACAAAAAGTACTTGCAACACCCTTAAGCTCAGTCAGGCTGTCCAATAAAGAATCCTGTGGTTGAATTACTGGAACCTCCCTTACATTACAAAACAGCAATCAGTTTTTAGAATGACTCTTCATTACCTCGGGCTATACGATGAGGCCCTGCATGGTTGCATCACTGATTCTGTCTGCAGAGCTCACAATGTACAAGGATATGCACAAATAGGGGTTAATTACGTGATGCAATGTGAAATCAATAACAGCCCTTTGTGTTATAACGAAGCATAAAACACGACTGCTTCATTGTTTGTTTGTATGAGAAAGGGAGGTGTAATTTTCTGTTCCCTGTTGTTGCCTGGTGTGTCTACGTACCCCTAAAACTGCACTGGCTTGAGTTATTAGTGTCTAATAAAAAAAGAGAGATCCCAGATAGGAAGTGAATCTTGTTGAAGAATGAGAAGTAAAACTAGGAGGAAGTGTTTAGTGTAAATGCAGAAAATTGTTCAGACACCTGGTGAAGTTGAATATGCAGCAGAAGCATTTCCTAAAACTGTAATTTGCACAGCTGTCACTCACTCTTAAAACAAAATTTTGCTCTGAGGGTTTCTTCAAAAGGATAATCTACAGATCTGATGACACCAGATTAGGACAGATGTCACAAACCGAGCACAAAATACCGATTAGTCTAAACTCTGTCATTTATCTCTGTCCTCTCTGCACATGGCCAGGCAGCTGTGCCTCTCTATGCTGCTTGGCATTCTGCTTTGCTGCGGCTTTCTGCACAAGTGAAAGCAAAGAGCACTTTGATTTTTCCTGGTTGGCCCTTTCTGTTGGTAAACAGGGGAGATGGAGGCGCACCAGGGAATTCAATCACAGTGCTCATAGGAGAGTCACAGTGATGCAGAGATGATGATGATGATGTTGTTGTTTTGGTTACATCCCTCGATGCAGATCGTGAATCACATGAATCATAGCTTAATCAGTAAATGAGACACATAAACAACGATGATTGATGGCACGAGGACAAAAGGAGCTGAATTGGCTTGTTCTGTCTTCAGAGCATACAGGAGAGGTGGTTTCACAGCTGTGTGGACGGGTGGCAGTGGGGTTGTCACTTTGGTCCATTTCTTCCTCTGCAGGCTTTAATTAGTCGCTCCAACAGTCTCTCAAGCTAATGATCACAGGATAATCACAGTCTGTTTCCCTGCCAGCCTGATAGATCTCTGTATACACACTGTGATAAAACAGCAAGGAAAGATGCCTCTGCCTTTTTTTTACTTTCATGCTGACTTATGGTGTCTAAAAGATTTGTTTCACAGCACATTCAACACTGTCTTGACCACAAATGTTCAGTGCAGACTGAAGCTTTTTTGTTCTGTCACTGTGGTTTTTTCATTCTCACTTAAAAATCGCAAAAATCATCTTTGTTGACGTCTTAAAATAGCTTGTTTTTTCTATTTCACAAAAAAACCTATCAAGGCAACATTACACAAATAAATACAAGACGCCAAGTCTAGAAATTTGACTAAAAAATGACTGAACATGTTTTGCATTGATGCATTTTTGCACAAACTTTGATAGCTGGATTGAAAAGTAAGCACGGTGGAGAGAAAAACAATCCATGACTTGTTTAATTTAAATTCAGTTGAATTGAAAGTGAAAAACTCATCAAACAATGGATTCACTGCCTCTTGTTTTTGCTTGGTTTGTGTCAGACTTTTTGCCTGCAATGCATCACTGAACAAAGAATAAGAATGGGTATTTCAGTAATTGCTTTATGACTATGCAGACTTTACATTGTGGTGACTAACTGTCAACACTTGCCGTTAAAGTGGTCCAAGTATTTTTTTATTAACTTTTAATTATCAATAATTGCTTCATTTATCATCTCAGTAAACACACACAGAAAAGCCAAAGTTCCACGCACACAAAGAAAATAAAGCCTAAGAAAACCGATGAAACTCTCAAAGTGGAGTCCAACTGTGTTTCTGTATTATGACTTTGGGGAAAAGAACAAGCACATCAAAAAATGACAGAAAAGATGAGATGAGAGAGAGGACATGTTACCCTTACAGTGATTGTATCAGACCCTTCTGTGTGTGTGTGTCCATATCTGTCAGTCCTGAGCGGTTCACGATGGTCTAAAGAACTTTCTCAGATGTGAGATATGGAGGCAGAGGGAGAGATTTTAACTACAGCAGATAAAGAGAAAGGCTTGTTTTTGTTGAGTTCAGTTTGCACGGAGCAACACTTGGTTTAACATGCTCTAAACTTCTAAAAAGGGCAATTACTGAACAAACATCACATGACTATCATTCAAACACAGTTGCTTATAGATTATGTGATGAACAAACACATATATCTGTTATAATGAATACCTATGCTGTGGTCTTGACTACTACAAATAACCTACTCCCCAGCCTGTCTTTATTGTTCTTTGCCTGCTTGTTTGTTTAATCGTTTGCACAGTAAATGTCTCATTTCTGTATGACAATGGCTTTTCAACATCACACAGCAGTCCTGAGCCCTCAGCTGATCTCCAAATCTTGCACGGGGCGTGTGATTTCTTGCACAATTGGAGGAAGCTGAGCTCCTTTATCACAGACAAGCCTGTACAAGTTTGGTTTTCTTACTGCAAGAATGATGGCTGAGGTATTTGATGTACTGAAAACATGTTAGATTTATTTGTTTGGATACTTCATGACTATATTATGGTATACTTTGAACTCCCATATACATTTTGATAAATACTTTTGCGGTTGTGCGCTGACACTGCCGGGTTTCTCTGACATAAAGAGGTAGAAGAACCTTGAAAAGTCTGAACAACTGCTGATAAACTGATCAGAAGAGACACTCACTCAAGACTTAAATATTTACAGGCAGGCAGCTGCCTGGGTGTGTTAGTTGTGAGTCAAACAGAAGGAGTCAGGCCCTTGCCACAAGTAAGTAAAGTCTTGTTTACAAAGACTAACAGAAAGCCTATTAAACAAAGCTCAGGTCTTTGGTCCTGTTTGACTCTTTCAGAATGCAAAAACCTAGTGCATGACAGGTCAGAAAACCTGTGAATCCAAGATAGGACGTGAGCAGTCGGAAAGAGGTTATTGTCTGTGTCAACTTGACTAACAGGCAGCAACAAAAACAGTGCACACAGTGGCATGTTGGTGTGTAGAGGAGAGGCAGGTTATTGTTCTCTGAAGCGGTTCTTCTGCCTTTCTGCAGCCTATTGCAATCCTCTGAGTCACATAAGGTGGTTACGTCTAATACAAGGCTCAATTCCTCAGCAATCCCTCAACGAGACTATAGGCGGGTTATTTGATCACACACACAAATTCGGTTTCCAAGAAAAACTTGGAAATCTCTGGATGGTCTTTGCTGAGAAATATATCAAGATGTAAAGTTTGTTGCTTGGGATTGGAGGGCAACTAGAGGAAAGGAACAGCAAGCCAGGGGGCGGATCAATAAGGAAGTGGTCTCATCATGCATGGGGATGCTGGACAGCTGTCACAGTCAGATTCAAGGAGTGCACACACACCCACACACACACACACATACCAGTGACTCCTTTTAGCAGTGGATACAACTTATTTTACTTTGGCATCATAAGGAAGATTAGGCAAACCTGACATTCAGCAGCAGCTCAGAGGACAAATAACAGGGTTGATTAGAAAGTCAATTCATTCACCACAAAAACCATTTTCATAGTGAATACTTTAAGATGTGATACACGTATTGTTCACTTACGCAGGTTGTTTTTAAATTCCCTTTCTTCCTATTCAAAGCTTTTGGAAAGTTTCCCAAAAAGGATTAAGTCCAGTCCTTAATTCAAACAAGACTCAATAGAGATTTGTGATGAAATATGTCCTAATAACCTTATCCTGATCAACAAGCTCTGTCATCCTCAGAAGGGCGCCTTCATGCCTCTCAGTGAGCACACACAGCGCATGCACGCTTGGAAAGAAGTCACATCTTGTTTTTTTCTGTCCTGGGGCATGGAAGCAGATTGCATAGACATGAAATAGTAATACTTAATTTATTCACAGACGTCCTTTCCTATCCTCAAGAGGAGACATTACATGAAAGGTTGTGCAATAACCATTTGTGCTTAGTGTGTTGGACTATTAACACCACATAACCTTTATAGTTATTGCTCAACATCGAACAATTGATAGACGGATTGAAATATAAGTTGACTGTGTAAACATTTGTCTTATTTATTATTCAAACTAAACTTTTAGGCTATGAAGAGCTGTACAGAAGCAGAATAACAAGTTCAAGATGGTGAGAAAAGGCTTCTCTCTTGAAAATGAAAGACTCTAACAGCCTTGTGTCAACTCTACTGTGGTTTGAATTTGGCTTGTGAAATGAGGACAAGAGACAGGGAGGAACAGGAACAGGAAGTAGCCTCAGCAGCACCTGTATCGCAGGTACAGTCAAGCACATTAAGTGGGTTAACATGCTTCAAACACTATTATGACCAACTACATTTAGTGACTAAAACTTGAATTATAAGTGACACTTTCACATTGATAGGACGTGGTTTTCTGCTCTAGCACGCGCAGAGTCCCCTCAGCCAAAAGGTAAATACACAGCTCGTGCACACACAAACACGCAGAGGCAGAAACAGAACCGACTTCCTTGTTTGACTGTTTCTAAAACCAACAGAAGCTGTCGCACAGACCACGTTAACCTCTCCAAGATGTGGTTATCGGCTTATTTTGTAACTTCAAGCTCAGGACCTGCTGCAACAACAGGTGTCACCGTCAGCTCTTCTTCCGCACTCACACTCACCTTCGTGTAATACAACATCCACAGCTCATACAGCCTCTCTTTCGATGCCATCCCGCCGCCCTTGTGGTTGTTCATTCTCTCCTTTTGCGTTAATAGTGAAGAGTTAACGTGAAAGCCACGGCTGTGTGAAGTTGTTTCCTCAAAGCAGCAGGACGCGGTACGCTCCAGTGAACCATTCCTGCAAATAATCCACACACACAAAAAAGTGCTGTCCGTCGCCACACGCAAAGTTACCAGGGAGGTGTGAAAAAGCCAAATATGCCAGTGTGGCTGTGGCGATCACTGTCGGAATAGTAGAACCAGGAACAGAAATGCGTGGAAATGCATGTCTGGAGAAACACCCATGTCCGCGTTACAGCGAGTCTGAAGCTGTATGATTCCTATTGGAGAGAGAGTTCCCACGGAAGCGACACATGCCATCCGCTCAGAAAGCCAGAAGTGACTCTGTGTTGTTCGCGTTAACACAAGGTGGAGGTGTACTGTCCTGCGTGCGCAAATGCACAGCAACTTGTGACTGAGTGTACAAACAAGGCAAGAAGACACAGTCAGGAGTTGATTGTAGATTATGCTCACATGTAGGATGATATTCTTAAAGATGCACACACACATGAGCAAACACAGAGATGCTGGACAAACTAAGAAGAGTTACTTTCACTCTTGTCAGCCCTGTTACCATAAAGTCAATCCTGTTGTTGTCATTAATTTGATAAAAATGTTAAAAAATGACAACTCAAATGGGCTTTCAACCTTTACCATTATAGTTTAAATTACATTATATGCTAGATTGAGCCATTTTTCAACATTTCTCTTCTCTTGAGACATGTGATTGCAATGCAAAATTAGAGTATATTTGATCATCTGAATGACAAATATCTAATTGGAGAAAAAAATCAAAAAAATTAAATAATCTCATAGGGAAAAGAGACTAAAGAACTGCTAATATATGTACCATATGTTGCATATTTCTAATTTGAAATATTGTATTTTGTTAAGTTTATGTCGGTAACAGGGTTGACAGGATTATGAAAACAGTCAGGAGAAAAACGGTTTAAAATATGGAATAACACAGCCTGAGATGGCACTATAACATTCTTTGATTCCCGGGTACTTTAAATTTAACAATTAAATATATTTTCAATTTTAAATTTTCCTAATTGAAAAGGCACCGATTTCATGGAATGACCCAGTTGATCTCTGGCTGTATGAATTCATGAAGATAGGGTTCAAAATGTTTTCATCACTACAGAATTGATATAAAATTTTAAATTAAAAGAATAAGGAGGCCTTTTTATGCAGTTTATGAAGCTTTTACTCATTAAACCAAGCAACAATCTTTGAAGATGCTGTGAGGAGTTTTTAACTAGTTTAGAAACAGACCAAAGTTACATAGATCTGCCTCTCTATGGCCTTTAAATGCAAACATACCCCTCAGCAACAAGACTAATTATTCCCCTGTTGTCATTTTTTATGCCTGAAACTACTTAGAGGAGGTAGGTGCAGCACTATATGATTAATATCAACCTGGAAAAAAAGTCTTTGTTTTTTACCATGACAAGTACTCACAATGAGTGATACACTTCAGTGTTGAAATCAACAAAATGAAGATTTTGTATTTCACATGTACAGGACAATAGGTAATGTGTACTATGGGGTACCGGAACCAAAACAAATCGAATGTTACATACTGGAGCTTTATTTTCAAAACGTAATGGCTTCTCAGAGCTGCTGTAATGAGGTTTTAGTGGTTTGACTGACAGGCTGTTGTTTGAGGCGTTCAAGGAGAGACAGGGAATATTGAGAGAAAGGAGCAGCATGCAAACAGGTGGTCATGGCTGGGAGTGAAACCAGCAACTGTTGCAATAGTGACTATCACCTCAGTATATGGGTTGTGCGCTTACTTGGCCAAGGACACCAGAGCAGTTTTTTTTTAACTTTAGTTTTACTTTTTTTCAACAGTAAAGATTCTCTATGACTGTCAATAATTACATGTATAGGAATGAATTTTAGTTTATTTCGTAAGCATGAAAAAGTCCTTGTTGTAGCCTTAATGTCATTTTCTCTTTTTCTCCTCCTAGTAATTTTGTTTTACCCATTTCTTTTGGAGATACTAATGTAATGTAAGGGTATTGGATAGTATTTTTTGTCAAAATGTGCTTCTTGAATATGTAAACAACTTAAATGAAGTAAATATGTATTGCTTTGATCACAAAATCAACACAAAATGGAAATACCTCACAGGAGCTTTAATGTTTATCATTTTATGGCGGTGTAAAATTCTTGGTCCTGATTGATCAGAACCCCACAATAACAGATAACACAAAAAAAAATCATCTGCAAAAGCAATACCAGGGAAAATCTGATCACACATGTCATATCAAATCAATCTCTGGACAAAGTCTAGAGTATGTCACCTCAGCCAGGGCCATAATCATTACTTTCTATTACCTACCTTGGTGAACACTGCAGCAGAAAAGCTTCTGACAATCCTACCACAGTGAGTGAGCAAAACCCCACTGTCTTGTTCACCCTGTCAGGATTCTAATTTGCATAATGATCTGTTCATGATGAGTTAAGTCTTGAGGGTTTTGTGGTTATGGCTATACGGTAGGCTAAAATATTGTATGTATTTTTTTTATACATATATTGTATTCCTGGTGTTTTTTAGGTATTGTGGTTACTGTACTGATGGGTCATTTATATATATTTATATATATCTTTTCCCATCTGTTTGGACAATAGATCAAAAAAGGATCTATCATCTCTTGATTTACCAATTATCAGATGGACAAGTGTGTAATTTATCCATTTATTTAGTCATTTGTTTGTACTCTACAGAGTTATGATCTTTGACCATGTAATAATCTTTAACAAAACCAGGTCTGTGTCACCAAACATTAAAATATGTCATTATGGACACAGGGAAGCTTGAGGCAGCTGTATTACCATGGTGATGGCCTACATTTCTAAACAGGGCCTGACTGTGGGACTATCAACAGGCGGGCAGTGTGCCAGTCTGTACATTTCCCCTTAATGTATAGGTCTGTCAGTGCACCATAATTAGGTTATAACAGGCGACACAAATTAAACAGTCGGTACTCTGAAAATTAAAATGTAAAGTATGAAACCAAGAATCATTCCCCTACAAGTGTATATCCAATCCATCTAAGCTTGTTTGGAATTTTGAAAATCTAATTATGCAAAGTAATTATTGTATGTAAGATAATTAAGCTTCAAATGTAATAAAATCTTCTCATTTTTCACGTAACTGCGTATGAAACACAACAATATCACATGACCCGGCCGAGGCCAATTCAATCTATGTGATCGACGATTGATCTGACTGTCCTCACTCAGGACGAGCAATGGATGTCAGAGTGAAGTGAGCACCGTGTGTGGATAAACATGGAGAAAAATGTTGGGTCACTACAGGAGCAAGCCCTGAAGAGAAAAGAGAGACTGAAAGCGCTGAGAGAAAAACAACAGCACGTAAGTGTATTGTCTAGTGGTATGTAGTTACAATAAGACGAAACTTATCGGTAAAACGCGTAGTTTAGTGACTAACGGTAGCGTGAGCTAGCTTAGCTCATTGCTAACATTAGCATCCTGATGTAGTTCAATCAAAATTCTGAGTGAAGATTTGGCCTTTCTTCTGCAAGATTAAGTACCATTCATGCCGGGATGAGAAAAAATTAAGATAAAATGACTTTTTCTTGAGTTTTGAGGATATCAAGTTCTCTGTTTCGTTATTCAGCTTACAACAAACAAACGCCAATCTAACAATAAAGTGAGGTAACTTTGTAAGGATCGATTTTTGAGAAAATAATCCAAGGCTTCTTACCAACAGCTATTATATTTTCAATAAAAAAATAACTACGTATACATTGATACCCTTCGATAAGTGTTACTATTGTAAGATGAGTATTAGATGTTGAATATTTCTTAGATTGTTCCCTAGAAGAGAGTTTCATAGTCCTGAAGGTTGACTGCCCAAACATTTCACCACAGACACATTTTACTAAACCCCAAAAACATGTTCGAAAATGCCCCAAATTTTCATGAGATGCATAAAAAAATCTCAACATTTTTTGCAGTTTTACATCCACTTCAAAGTTTTTGGTGTTCATTAATTTTTTGTGTTATTTGTTGGTGAATGTGTAGTTGAGTTTCAGGGCTGAAACAGTGATTTGTGTCTGTATCATCAGCTTTTACTTTACAAATATCTCATCAGTTTGGCTGAAAGAACACGGGCTTTAATGTGGCCTATATGGCAGGACCTCTGCTGCCTTACTGTAGGGCTGGGCGATATGGGAAAAAGTTTATCACAATAATTTTTTTCATATCAGTTGATATCGATATATCGCACGATTTAACAGTACTTATTGGTAGCATGTCTTTGGCGATACAATAAGCTACCGCATTGGTGAGGTCTTTGTGTCTCTTCAACGTTTTGTCATACTGCGTTGCGTTAGAGAAAGCAGACTGAATGGTCGGCTGTTTCAACTGCACGGGCGCCATGGGCTCCTTTCTCCACTCGGTGTTAGTAACCTTTTGCACTGTGTGTGCTCTGCCATGTGGCACTGCTTCAGCTGGTGAAAAAGATTTGAGGTATTACCGGACTTCGCGAGAACATGGTCTCGACATAATTTGCAGCGCACATTACTCTGCTTCATGTCCGACCTCAAAAAACCAAAATACCTCCACACCACCACCATTTTTATGCCAGTGTTGTCGACAATTTCGTCATCTGTTGAGTCTTCATCTGCAGTTCTGCCGGGGGTAGCACTCATTTTCTTTTTTTCTCACTGACAGTGCTGTTGGCTTCCTGTGTTAAAGTGCTATGGTTGCATGTAGCTGCAGCCTGCTACTACGCAGTTCTTTGCTACTTGGTTCTAATTCAACACATGATTGGTTCAGTGTGAAACGGACCCAGGGCAACTCTCCTTTTTATCGGCTCTTTGTATAGTCTACTTAAACACAGCAGAATGCGGGCTATCGAAAAGCATATTGACTATGTTTTATATTGATATCAACGGAAATAAATTTACCATTATATATTGTTATTGTTTTATCGCCCAGCCCTACCTTACAGTGAATAGAATTATTTAACAAGCATCTAGCTTTTGTTTAGTATTGAATGAGGAAAGTACAGCTTCTCTTAGAAACACCGCAGATGTGGGGCAGTCTCTGATAAAAGGTCTTTGAATATAATGGAACACCAAAATGTTTTTCATTTGGGGGAATTAAGGAATTTGTTAAAATATTTAGGAAACCTTGTGATTTTGTGGGATTAAAATAATCCAGGCATTTAAGAAGAATATAAAACCGTTTTTTAAAGTTTAATTTTCACAAATGTTTGACCTTGAAATGACTGAGTTTTTAAGGTGTGTTTCATGTTCTCAATCATCTTGGGTTGTGGTTCAGTTTCTTAAAACCCTCAAAAGTTCTCCAAAGGCTGGAAGAAGAAATACTGAAACTAAAAAAATTGACTATAAGACTACAAGCTTCACAATATACCAGAAATACAGTGTGGTGGCCAAAAAATTCATTTCAAGTTTTTGTTCTCTTTGCACAACCCAGTCTACAACATTGTTTTGTCCATTTACTTCCAGGCTCTGCAGTTAAAATCTGAAACAAAAGGTTCTTTTTCTGACTTACAATTCAAGTTTTTTATAATATCCAACCAGAATAAGTCATCATCAACAGAGCAGCATCCCTGAAGTCATCATCAGGACAGTAATGTAAAAAAAACAATCTTAAACTGAATTTTACATAGATCACATAACAGACTCTGTCCTCCTCAGGAGCAGCTTTAAATCTGTTGGTCTCTAAATTTAATCGGGACATTCCTGAATATAACTGCACTCAGAGCGACCTTTGCCTTTTGGTTCAATCATGATTAACACAAAGTTCTATAAAATAACTCTTCTTTATCAGACAGTAAGTTTGAAGTTTTGGTTTGTGTCATGTCAATAGATCTTTTTTTTATGTAAACAATAAAGATTTCCTCTTAATGCCCTGACTATTACAGTTTCACCTTTTGTAAAACCTGAACAACATTTTCACTCAGTAAAGATTAGTGACATAAGTTAAGTGAAATAGTTCTGATTTTATCCACTTTTTCAAAAAACATAAAACTACAAGAAAATAACACATTTGAATTGTGGCGTGAATCTGCCAGACATTTACTTTTGATACTAGAATTGGCAACATAAAATTAATGATAACACAGAGACAGTCAGGGGATTTTGAGTTTCTAACACAAGCGGTAAAGAGCATCCTGTGCCACACAGTGGATCAGAGGTCTAGATGACCTGCCAGTAAATCACATTTTTTCTCTTCAGTAAGAAAAAGGTGAATGTTTGCTGCCGTCTTTTTGAAAGATGATCAGAAATACGTAAGAAAATATCTAACATCAGTGAAAAAAAATGCTCCTTTCCTCTCTCTCTCTCTCTCTCTCTCTGTCTCTCTTTCTCTCTCTCTCTCTCAGTTAAAGCACAAACTACACAGTCACTCTCTTTCTTCCATGTGTTCATGGTATGAAGCCTGTTCAGTGTTTAGGCCACTGTTTTGGCGCGTAGTCCACTCTGTGTTTAAGTAAGCTGACGTTGAAAACAGATACACTGGCTTGGCTAACAATTTTTGATCAATGACTGTTGACATTCCTGAAGCCCTGTTTTTTTTTCCTATTGTAAGGCGCTTGAGTGTGAGTCAGACTTCTGAATTGTTCTAGCAGGTGGACAGGAAGCCTCTTCAGGAAAATGCAAGTTGGGAGGGGTTTGATATCCATTGTTGCCACTTTTCTCTTGGGCTCAATATGATCTTTTCTGGAATTTCTGCTTGCTTGTTCCATATTTAGTTTGCTAACATGCGGGCAGTTATGTGTAGGTTAAAGTTCAAATGCTTCCGGCGTAAAACATCAGCTCTTTTTTAAAGCTATTCTTGAGACATAAAAAAGTTTGATACTTTGTCAGGGTGGTCTAGTGTGTGATCTCAACTGCTGTGTCACTAACAGTGTCTATACAATGACTCAGTGAATCATTAAAGCAGAGTATAGCCTTTAAAGCTAGCTCCTCATTGAAGAGTGCTGTTTATACAGTGAGAATATTGGTTAGTTAACTTGTTTGATTTTCTATTAACAGGGGCGAGATGACGATGAAGAGCCAGACAAGAAAAAGGCCTCACTGGAGGAGACAACTTCAGAGAGACACAGGTTGGTTCATCACAGCACCCACAGAAATAGCTGTTGTTTATTTTCTTTCTGGGCATGTCACTTCTTCTGTGATCATTCACTGTGACTCCTCTTTGAGCTGCGACTTTACAAACAGGACTGAAACTGATCTGGAAGTACATCATCACAACATTAGAGCAAATATCTGTCCTTATCTGAACACCATCTTTTTGTAACACAGAGCATGTCTCAGTTCAGGTTGTGACAGTGTTTACACTAGGTTGGATCACAGCCCTGTGTTAATAGCTGCTCAAATATCCTGCAGCTCACCCGACTCTGTGTTACTCAGTAGGAAAGAAGCAGCCATCTTTCCTGTCCTACAGGACCTTTTTTCCATTGTTTATATTTAATGACTTTGAACTGACAGCACCGAGGGAGTGCCGCTGTTTTTCCTCCAGTTCAACAGGACAGGTCTCTCTTATGAGCATGAAAATAGCTGTGGAGGTTTAAGGCCTGTTTTTGACTGTAGAGATAAAGGTCAGGGTTGAATCGTTTTTTAAGTTTGTGTTTTTTTAAGTCAAGACACTCATTTGTAGCAGGACGAGAGTTGTGTGTCTTGTGAATGTATTCAATTTCATGAGCGGTCAGATGGCCTAACTAAACCATGAAGGAACACAACAATCAGCATGTTTAAGTTATTCAATTTCAAATAAACAATAGTGAACATGGCAGGTAGCTCAGTATCAAACACTCAGACATTGCTGCTGCTCCTCCTCTGGCCCAGTTCATTGTAAACATTTTAAACACACTTTGACCAGCGATCTGAATTTATCACCCACTCTCTTTGATGTGGCAGTTTGCTCAGAGTGGACGTGTGTAAACACACTTAGCGTTTGGACGTGTTCAGCCAAAAAACTGAAGAAAAAGGAGTGATGTCAGACTCCAAAGGCAGAAAACTAACATGAAGAAGTTGCTCATCCTTTCCTGGTCATTAGTCATGGTGGGACTAAGGGAGATTTTTTTAATCCATTCTTCATCCATTTTAAAGAAATTAAAAATCTTGACATTTACCAACAAGGTCTGAGAAATTAATTTTTTTTAAACTGCTGACCTTTGTTCATCATTCAGCATCTGCTGCATGTTCTTCTAACCTTCCCTTTATGTCCATAGTGAGAGATTTTAGATGGGATCTATATTTCTAGTGGCCTTGATATGTGTAAAAGTTTTAAATACTCCTTATTTACTACCATACCATAATTACTGCAAAAGGAATAAAAAAATTTAATGTTATCTTGCACTGAGAGCCAAAACATGTCCCACAGAGGACTTGTTTTTGATAGAAATATCAATTCCTGAACAAAACATAAACAACTCGACACTGAGCATGGATTTTTTCTGATTGCCTTTGGTGTTTTTCAGGCCTTCACCCTCATCACCTCTTGCTTACAGTCACTATATTTCAAAATACAGCACAAGCCATTCACTGCGACAGTGCTGTGCTGAATGCAGTTCATAGAGTTAAATTTGGCATATAAAAATAATATCTATGATCACTTAATTCTCGTCACATTTCTGTTTTGAATTCATGATTTAAAGTCATTTTATGAATAGAAAATTCCCACCACCAACAAGTTCAAAGGCAAGAAACCATTCAGAAACTGTCCAAGGTGAGCACAATTTATTAAACGCTGGGAACAATTGGGGTCACAAAGTCAGGGAGCAAATGATGTCAGATTGATTTGCCAAGTTTTGCTAATATTAACTGGTCTAGCACCCCCAGTGTTCAGTACTTCTAGCGTATTAATATCCACATCTATGCAGGTTATGAATTGCTCCAGCCCAGTGATTGCATGTTAGTTTAACCAGACACAACCTACATACATTTTCAAGTTTACATACCACATCAATGCGGTGCCCTCCAGGAACACCAGCTGTCTTCTGTGTGTTTTTACATCCACATGTTCATCATATGTATCAAAGCATTATATAGCATTATAGAAGTGTTTATTTACAGGAGCCACAGCCCCGGCTCGTGGTCCATGTCTGCACAACAGCTCTGACTTGACATACATGACTGACATTTTAACCTCACAATAGTGTAAATATTAACATTTTATTTAGCCAGCTACTAATTCCTGCGCTGACGTGCAGGGGTGACAATATTTAGTTGTTTTGTCTACTAAACATTGTGATATAGGAAAGCTTTCTGGCTGTCATAGATGAATCAAAATGATGTAACAGACTTTTTCAGGGGCAATAAAAGTGGAGTAAGAAATCTATTAATGGATGAGGTTGCTACAGACTGAGCAACATTTTCAAGATTCAGGAGATGTGTAAACTAGGAGTGGACCTCGGTCAGAAGGCTGAACATGACCAGCATTCCTACCCATACCCATACAAGGCATGGGTCTGTCTGTTGGCAGCAGGGGGTGTGATGAATGTATCAGCGGTGTATCCTCTCAAGCTTCATTGCAAATGCATGTTAAGCTCACAACAGCTGATAACTGTTTCGGTCCGCGCCTGGTCAGACAGTAGTTTACCTCCGACTCTGGACTTTATCTGTAATCTGCAGCGATGTCAGCTGAAGCTTGCCAAGAATTCCCCTCTGATGAGATGTGATGAAAGACGGCGTAATTCAACATCAAGGAAAGCATTCCTCAGCTGTTTGCTGCAAGTCTGTGTCCAGGCGCAGGTGGAACATGTTAATCAGACGTGTTCATAGGGAATAAAGAGGGACATTATACCAGAATCCCTTTAGACATTAGATCTGCAGCTGTGTAGGGTATCCAGATGGTCTTTTAGGCCTGTTTCATCTCTGGTGGAATATGTTTGCCAACACTGCCCTCACCTGGACAGTCAAAGGAGTGTGGGGTGAAGAGTGAGCCTTATTTAAAAGCTTAAATTTAACTTGTTAGTAAAGTTTGTCTCATGTTGCTCTGTGTTTCTCTCCTCAGAGAGCTGAAGTTGAGGAATTACACCCCAGAGGATGAAGAGCTGAAGGGGAGACAAGTACCGAAAGCCAAACCTGCATCAGGTCTGAACCCTCCAAAAAGCTAAAAAAAAAAATTATAATTTAGATTTTTTTTTTTTAGTGCCTTGTTTTTAAGTGCTCCAGCCATTGTAATTTGATTATACTGCTTCCAGGAAAGTGCTGCACACCTCCTATCACTTACCACTATCTAATATTGTTTATGACTTTCTTTCTTGATTTGCAGTGGAGGATAAAGTGAGGGACCAGTTGGAGGCAGCTAATCCAGAGCCCATCATTGAGGAAGTGGTAAGTGGTCCTTCTTGTTCAATGTGATAACTTGTGTTGATGAAGCATTGGTGTCGTGAAAGTTGTCTCATTCTTGTGTTCGTTTCCCCCAGGATTTGGCAAACCTTGCTCCTAGAAAACCAGATTGGTAAGACTTTAGTTTTGTTTTCGAGCATGTGTGATGAATAAAATCATATCTAATTGAACATAATTTTTACTGACTGTATTATTTCATCTGAATTCAGGGATCTCAAACGTGACGTGGCAAAGAAACTGGAGAAGCTGGAGAGGAGAACACAGAGAGCCATTGCTGAGCTCATCCGTTAGTATTTCTCATTTTTATGTTTTCTCGCTGAATGTTCATAACACTTCAGAGACAAGCAAGTCTGAGCTGGGTGTGAATTATTAGGCTAATTGCCTTGTGGTCTCCAGACTCCACCGAGGCTTGACGCCATCTGATAACAGCTGTGGGTGTGATTCCTGCACTGATGTGTGATTCACAGGCTAAAAATAGCTGTGAGCTTTCAAGGAGAACACAAGCCCATTTTTACTGTTCAGATTTTCCTTTTTTTGGATGGGTGACAACAAGTCCTCATAGTTTCCATTTTCAAATGTAAAAAGTAACTTATTTAACATATTATGGTGACATTTAACCTTGAACTATGAAAGCCTTAAGTGGACATTCATCCAAACATTTTATTAACATCATTTTCCTGTGGTAATGTCAGTTATTTCCCTAAAGGGATATTCCGGCGTAAAATTAATTTAGCGGTCGGCAACATTCATCTCTTGACGGGGTGTCTAACTTGGTGTTACGGTGTGTTTGACCCTAAATTAATTTTACGTCGGAATATCCCTTTAATCTTTTGACTTCATTTCATATGAACTTGATCATATCCCCTAAATGGGCTCGACTTATCCCATTAGTGTGCGCAATGTCTGGCCTTCCTACCACGATGACCAGCCAATTGTTTTGTTAAAGAGGTCAGAAAAATATCCCAATATTGTGAAATTGTACCTTTGCTATCTTGACTTTATAAGAATATAAGTCGAAGTCTGAAGGGACAGCTACTTTTGTCAGCTGTCATCGATCAGTTAGGGTAAACTCAGAAACAGCATTGCAGCTACATTTTGTTGTAAATCAAAACACTGGAGAAGAGGGACTTTGCTTTCCTGTCAAAGGACTGTACACACTGCGTTTGCTGTCAGGACAACAGGGATGCTTGCTTGTAGGGTCGTATTATTTGTCTTACTCCTTAACAAGAGTCATGGTTGATATGGAGCACCTACATGTAAATCAGATGACTGGAGAATGAATGAATAACGCTGACTGTGATTGTTTGTTTCTTGTGTCCAGGGGATCGTCTGCGGGGCAATGAGGAGGAGCTGGCTGGTGTTGTAGGAGCAGTCGGAGTGGGGGGCGGAGACTCGGACTGAAATTGAGATGTGACAAGTTGGAAAAGAAAGGAGACCACCGAGGGAGGGCCTCCTTAAGAGGGACTGAACTGTCACACCTGTGCAGAGCCAGTCGCTTCTGCAGGGTGCAGTGATGTTTTCTGTTTGATTTTTATATTCATTTTGTGTCACTGTTTTACAGAGCAAGCTGTGGTACACTCTGTGTGCGTTATTGATAATGTGACCATCAATATGATGTTGTAAATTTCATATTTGAGTAAAATTACTTACTTTTTCATGTGAATGACTCTTCTTTTTATACTTGATGCCACTTTTTGAAAGTCAACTTAAGTCTTCCATCACAGAAGTTGTCATTATAAATTCACACAAAAAATAAAATTGTGCAAAAAATTCAACACAGCAGAGAAAAATCCCAGTAATCCTAGGAAAATGTTACTAAATTACCCAAAAATGAGCAATACATTCGTAAGATAGCAACAATATCTTAACAATTTAACAGTTTAAATTAAGATAATATATCATATTATCCTTTTTAAAGTATATTAATTAACCAGACAGTAAATGTAAGGGAGTGAGTGAAATAAATACAAATGTGTTAAGTTGCTTCCAATGAGAGCACAGACACTTGTTAAATACGTCATATTTATTCAGAAAATGACCTGTAAATTCACTCTCTAATCATCATGAAGTGACCTCTACATTACTTACTGCATCATTAATGTCTGCTACACTTGAATCAAAAGTTCATTGATCCGTTTGGTGATAAATAGAGGAATGGTGAACAAATAGCAATGAGGTTTTTTTTTTCTATGACATTCACATGTGAGATCTATTGCAAGCATCTTAACACCTGTTCTCAAACTAGACCCTCCTTTCACGATAAAGTGCATCTTCGATCTATGTAGGCCCAAACGGTTCCCTCAGTAGGAGGATATTGCACTGTTTGTTATATTAAGACTCTTACATAAAGGCCACCTGATCCATTCAGAAGCTTTCCTGTTTCCCAAAAGGCTGATGAACAAAGCTCCAAAGAGAAAGAAAGAGTGTAGTCACCACCGCCTCTCTGAAATTCACAAAATAACTACACCAATATGTGACTCAAGTGACATTAAAATCTTACATAACTGCCTGTACTTGTTCTATGAAACAGACTTTCCAACAAACTACAGCTTTAAAAATATACAACACTAGAGATGAAGCCCACGAACTACAGATATTCATAGCGAGATGATTCAATACTGCAAAAAGTCAAGTGTTGATACTGTCGGTCTGGAAGCTTGTTAAGCCGGTCTGAACAAAAGCCTGTTAATACTGCAAGAAAAAGCGTCAAAAGGCTGAAAAGAATCCTTGACTTTGGTATTTCATGAAAGGAAACTGACACATTGCAAGTCAAGGGAGTATTAAATCCAAGATCTAGTGAGAGTTGGAGGTTGTTTTGGCACTCGTAGAAGGATGAATCCTCCTGCATGCAGGTTATTTCATGATAAAGGGATGTCAGGAGCAGAAGATGGCAAAGAGGAGGCCAAATCCTGCAACACCTACCTAAAATCAAAGGTTGGTGAACCTCCTCTGCAGATTTAGCCCTTGAGCTGGTTATCTGTTGTCCTTTTGGATACTGTAGGGTTATGATTGGTTAGAAGTTTGAATGATAATCTAAACAGAGCACTAGGAAGAAGAAAAGGCTGATTCAGTCACACTGTCCTCCACCAGATTCAATCTTCCTGGCTGCAGGACCCAGCTCCACCTTACACACTCTCTGGGCAAACTTCAGGGAGCACAGTGTCTCTCCCACGTTACTCTCCAACGCAGACACCTTTGGCAGAGAAAGACAACAAAGCTGTTGAAACTAAAAACTATCAATTTTAATACTATATGTCCCACATCTAAAGCTTTAAATCTGTTTTACCTGGACCACCATGACAGTCTTGCTGCCTTTACCCAGGGAGTCTTGTAATAAGTATGTAAGACGTGAGTTCCTGAAAGGGATGTGAGTCTGCCGAGCTCTCAGTGCCTGAATGACGTCCCCCAGAGCCAGCAAGGAGCGGTTGATATTCTGGGCCTCCTTTAGCCTCTCTCCCTCCGCACCAGACTTCCAGACCCGCTCAGAGCCAGCAAGGTCGACCAGGTTCAACTTGCCTGAGGACAGAGACGTTTGGATTAAAGTTGAGATGATGACTAAATCCTGATCAGGAGCTTTCATAAAAACTTTTTAAACAAAGCTTCAAAGCAAAAAACAGGGTTTTTTTTTAATCGATGTAAATCCCAGACCTGATTTCATTCAAATTTGTGATATGAGAAGCTTTCCAAATAAATGGATGTGTCACTGACCGGTGGTTTTGGATCCAGAGGCGAGGTCAGTGCCCTCAACTGTAATACAGAGGAGAGCGTGGGAGCGGGAGCTGTGCTGGTTCATCTGAGTACCAAAGGTGATCCTGTTCCTTCTGGCTTGGGCTAAAATCTGTATTAATACAAGAAAAAGTGACCATTACTGATTGATAATTCCTATTTTGACAGGCGTAGATGATTTAAAGCGCTCTGTGTCACCTTCTTGATGTGCTGGAAGCTCTTCACCCCAATGACCCTTAGGCCTGGCACATGCAGCTGTCCCGTCCCGTCTGGGTTGATCTTAATGTCCAGTTTCTCTCCATCCTTACTCAGCAGGTCTCTAAGATTTACCAACAAAACAAGCAACGTCTCTAAACTGTAAATAAGAGGAAAAAAAAGACAGAAAATAGGGGAGTGCAGTACCTTAGCACCTCGTTGTAGATCTCCACAGAGCTGACAGTGACGTTGTAAGACCACATGTCCTTTCTCTCCTCAATCACATTGAAGAGTTGTTTCAGCGCTTGCTTGTTGATGCCTGGGTTTTCTGCACTGCCCTGAAAAACAAGATTAAAGATGAAAATATTTCGCCTGCAGTGAACATCTGTGTACCATCACTCTACGGCTGCTCTGATGCAGTTGGACTAAACTCAGCACCTCCATTGTATATGTTTTTCCTGAGCCAGTCTGTCCGTAGGCAAATATGCAGACATGGTAGCCATCAATGCAAGACGTCACCAGAGGCTCAATCTCCTGGAAGACCTGAGAAAAACAAGCAATGAGTTTAGGTTCTCCTACCTTTGAGTTTTCTGTGAATGCTGTTTGTGTTCATACCTCTTCCTGAGTGGCCTGAGGGTGGAACACCTTGTCCAGTTCAAAGATCCGATCCTTTCCTTTGTTCAGCACGTTGAGCGAGGACTCGTTGTTGGGGTCTGTGGTCACCACCACAGACTGGCCCTCCTCACGCTGGTCCTCTTTCAGCACAGGCTTCACGCGGCACAGCACACGGATGTTTCCTATAAAAAAAGAGGCCGAGGTAATGAAACAGGTTGTTCTGGGGGTGATTTTTGTTTTCTTTTACCTTTCAGCTCCACCAGTTGCTCATGGTACTTCCTACGCAGTGCAACCTCCTTCCTGTATTTCTCCAAAAGGTCTTTGTTGGCTTCAGACATCTCGCTGATAACTGCTGAAATCTGACGAAGACGACAAGTAAAGTCAGAAAACTGTACTAAGCACGTTGATTGGATCAGATCGATCATTTATCACGAGTTGTTCATTGATGTGGATGTACACACCTGTTTTTTTGCGTCATTGATGGCTGATCCATAAAAATCGGAAAAGTTTCTAATCTGGCTCCTCAGGCTGGTGTAGTCTGTTTTCATGGAGCGTAAAGTTGGAGGAAGTGCAGTCAGACGCTTCTGTAGGCCTGACAAAGAGAAAAAACCACTTGGAATCTCACACTTCTCTTCTTGAACAAATACACAGATAGTTTGTTTCATTTAGGATGTACAATATTTGCCTTTTTTTGCAGCACTACATAAAAAAATATTGGTATTGCTCACAAAATCAGTCAATTAGCTTAGCTTAGCCTGAAAAGTGATGACAAGTCCAGGACGTCTATCCAGTTTGCCAGAAAAAGTCTGGCACAACTTTTAATCCTTAAGATTTTTCTCCCTCTGTCAGGAATCTAATTATCATCACAGTCTACTCCCTATTCAATACCCCTTACTACAGAGTTGGTGTGATTTATAGGTGCTGCTAGGTGGATTTTGTGACCTTAGACTATTGGTTTTCCTTCCAGTCTTCTTGCCAAGCAATGCTAACCAGTTGCTGGCTGGAGCATCACGTGTTATGATCATCAAGCAACTCTTAGCAAGAGGACTGCATGTAACCAATTTTCACGAAATGTCAAACCTCATTTTTAATTCATTGTTTTGCAGAAAAAATTGATTTCCCAGAATGCTTATTGACTGTCACTCACTGAAAAACTGCTCCTGCAGGTCCTGAAAGTGCTCGGCTGAGCAGTTGGCAGCAGCTCTCACAGCTTCCTCCTTCTTCTCCTCCAAATGGCCGATCTCTTTCAGCAGCTCCTCTCTCAGTGTGCTGATCTCTCTCTCATACGCCGCGATCTGTAATAAGGTTGAGCACAGCAATATGTCAGTGCATCATCTTGACGGGTCTAATCTGTGCAGGATTACTGCTGTAATGAGATCATCAGTCAATGAAAATGGATTTAGTTTGTTAATTCAGTTAGAGGAGAGGAAATGTCCTTTCTCTGTCTGATGTTTTCTCTTCTCTTTAATCAGGTTTGTGGTTCATTGGCTTCTCTGGACTTTCTCAATTCTGTACTGTTCATTTCTAAAAATAAAAGATGGTGGTATTTAGTGAACAATTGGGGATTTGTTGCCATTTTACTTTCCTTAGATTGCCTACTCGTTTCCCACATGTAAATGAAACAGTTAGTCCAGGTCACATTTTCCTTGTTTATTTTTCTTTTGTAAAAGAAACCAAATGCAAAATAAAGACAAAGGCAAATTCCGACAAATGGCGACGACAGGATGATGATGATGTAGATGAAGATGATGATGGTCAAAAAACTGTTTGCTCCTCCAGCTATCAACACACCTGCCACTAATTGTGTCTTCTTCTATTTATAACAAACCAAACTCAGGACTTCACGCCACCTGGTGTGGCACCAGGACAATTACAATTTAAATAGGTTACAAAATACAAACACAAAAGGAAAAACAACAAATGGCTTTGACAATAGATGTACATTTAATGTAACTATCGAGCATTGTTGTCGGAGGCCCAGATTGAGGAGGTTTATGTCTAATTTGTAGCCAAACAGATTTAGTGAAATATTGTATCTCCTCCTTTAAAACCCAGGCATTAAATAAAGTATATGTCAACATAGAACAAATGTATTACTGCATGTTTAATTCAATTCCATCTGCCTGTTTGGGTCAGTATAATTGTGTCACCTTTTTCAAGAAGTAGATATGACGGACGTACGCGACATTGCAAGAGTTGTATTTCTTACCTTATGCTGCAGATTACAGCTA
The DNA here is from genome assembly GCA_962446985.1 of Xyrichtys novacula. NCBI lineage: Eukaryota > Metazoa > Chordata > Actinopteri > Labriformes > Labridae > Xyrichtys > Xyrichtys novacula. The sequence goes on along the minus strand of OY660871.1, from coordinate 21,026,645 downwards.
TGTTCATCTGACTTCCTGATTTGTTCCTCGAGCTGTTTGCAGCGCTCGTTCTGTTTGGACAGCTTTTCAGACAGCAGCTCATTCTTCTGTCTGGCTTTATTGAGGTGCTTCAGTGTCGCAGGTGATTCCACTTCAACGGTCTTGGTGACATACTGACAAGGAAAAGAGTCTGATTAAAATCCTCCAAAATAACACTCTAAAAAGGATGCTCATTCTTTTTTTTACCTGGACCACCGGCTCCTTGCTTCTCTCTTTGTCCAATTCCAGCTGCAGCTCCCTCACTCTGTCGTCACGTTTCCTCAGCTCCTCTCCTCTCCTCCACTCGCTCTGTTCGCTGTGACGCTCCAGCTGTGAAAGCTGCTCGGCACGCTGTTGGAGAGACATCTCCAGCTGCTGCACTCTGCAGCGCAGGTTCTCGTTCTCCTAGCAGAGCACGTAAGAAAACAAGTAAATAACAAGCGTTTGGATCGGCAGCTGCTGATGGATAACAAAATGATACATCTGTGAGCTCTCAGTCATGCTGCTGTGTCTCGCCTTGATGAGCATGCTGCTGGACTGGGATGGTATGGCTGACAGCTGCTGCAGGAGGCCCTGGGTCACACTCAGGCTCTGCTTCAGACTCTCATTTTCTGCTGACAGACACAGGACTCGCTTCTCTGAGTCTGTGGCCCCCTGAGGAAAACAAAAGTTCAGCACAGAGATGAGAATCAGGATTGCTAAAAAGATGTTTTTTATGTACGGATCTAAAACTAAGCTGTTACAAAAGGCACGATGAGTTCTTTGGTATTCCAATGACATAGTGTTTCATTCAGTGGGTGTTTTAAGCTTTGCTGATAACACACTTGACAGAAGACTAAGTCAACAGATCACATCACTCACCGCTGCTGTTCTCAGTCTCGTCAGCTCCTCTTCTCGCTCTTCGATGCAAGTCTTCAGCTCATCAATCTGTGCAAGATATTTTAAAGAATGATTTATAGTTGCAGACTTGGTTTGAGAAAACAGACACGGTGAAGCTCACGTTCTCCCATTTCTGTAGCAAATGCAAAATTCTGTCACTCTTTTTATTCAGAGGGTCTCCTGAGATGCTTTTTACCTTTGCAAGAGAGACCTGGCTTTAAAAGCAGTTAAGAGTAGATCATATAGAGTCACATTAAATATTTACAACATTTACATACATGTAAAATGATATAGGACTCAAGACATTCAACATTTATAGAGATGTGCAAGAACTGGATTTGCTTCTGCTTCAATGTTTTCATAACATAAAATTTAATTTAACTTTAACTGACAGTCATTTTTGCAGGATCTTATGATGAAGATTCTCACTGGAAATGAGGCTTTCGTGTTTAAGATTTTGCTATAACACATTAGACCTTCTCCAGAGCGACAGTTTTATAGGTGTCATTAAATATAGAACCTTGTACCTGCTGTTGAAAAGCCTGTATGCGTGAGTGTCTGTCTTTGTTTTGCTGCTCCAGCTCTGAGTGTAGCAGACGCAGTTCTCCTCTCAGTTTACTCCTCTCACCCTGCAGCCCGTACAGAGACTCCACCAGCTTGTGAACTCCAGCTCCTGCATCACTGCTGGACTCGCCTGAAAGGGATGAACACAAATAAAACCCTTTTTTTATCACCATTTTCACTTGGAGTATTGACAGCAGACTAAAACAGTACAACAAAATGAATCATACTCTGTCATCTTTGGACCTGTATTCATGTTACATCACCCAGAAACAGAACCAGCAGCTATCCTCTGAACCTCATCTGACCTGTTTGCTGTATGTAATCTTTTTAGATGTGACTAATCTCTGCAGTACACTTCAATGCTTCTGAGAGTGTGTGTAATATTAATGAGCAGTAAGTTTGCACTTGGAGTTCTTTTACACACCATGTAGTCACGGTGCATTATGCTGGAGTTAACACTATCATTGCTGTGTTCTCCGGAGCCTCACATAGGATTTCTGTAGCCTCTCACATGAAGACTGCGTTGAGTGCAGAATCAAGTTTCAGTTTTATAAAACTCCTCTATTGTTTATCAGGAAGCTGAGCAGCAGCAGCAGCAGCATACCCAACAGCATTTTTATCTGTGTATTCTGCATTAAAGATTTATCAGGTTCTGTCACCCCGAATTTTCATAACAGAGCCCTGGGCTGATTCTATCACCACACTGTGCCGGGTTTGCTGTGTCACAGTGGTTCAGGGAGAGGTGATGGTGCCAGGAACAAAAAAATAAAGAAATAAACATGGGGGAGGGGACGCTACAGCCGTGCATCAGGGGGGTTGACAGAAACGTGCTTGCAAAAAACGTGAGAAGACCACGAGATAAGCTGGTCCGCAGAGGCAGAGAATTAGCTTTGTAGAGTTTTAATACAGCAATTAGAGAAAATGCAAGAAAACTGATGTCCTCCACTAAGAAAAAAGATACAGTGAAAAAAGGGAGACCCCCGAATGGAGCAACATCTATTTATATCTAACAGTGATAAGATCACAACACAGTCATGATGCTCAAATGGAAGAGATTCAGCACATCTAACAGGTGGAGCATCACTCCTCCGCTTAACCCTGCATTTTGCCTCACAGTACACAAACAGGCCAAACAGCCTCCTTACACAAGGACGAGGACTCCCAGCTATTTTTAGCCCAACACAAGTACACGTGGCGCCTTGCATGTGCCCGGTCTTGTAAGTGCGTTTGCGAGGAATAAAACAGCACTCTCAGGCATGTTTTATTCATGACAGACAGCCGCAGAGTCACTATACACACACGCTCATTTTGTAAATGTGTATTTCATTCCTGAGATCGTTGAGGATCAGTATGCATGAGGTCCTCTGCTTACACACCTACACACTGAGAGTCATGTAAAAAGGCCTGGTTTCTATACATTTAAGCATGCTTATCTCAGCTGTACCGGTCTGACTACAAGCACGGATCTGATCTGTCCTAGACTTCATGGTGTTGTGCACTTGTAACCAAGCAGTACATATGCACAGAGAGGAGTGATGTGCAGTTTGTGTGTCTGCTTTAGCCTCCTACTCTGAGGTCAGAGAGGCATCTGGTCACATCTGAAACACAGACATCTAAAGCTTCGCCCAACACCCACAGAAATCTAATCAGTCTGCCGCTCTGATGTCGGTGCCCCCTGTAAAACAAAATCTAATCTTGTGTAAGCCAACAAAGGGGGCAATAAACTCTGCAAGAGACCCTCTAAAGAATTCATGACTCCTTGATAGTTTTAAATAGATTTTGGTGCACGCATGGAAAAAAAAATTCTGGGAGCACAAAAAATTATGAATGTTGTGAAACCCCCGTGGAAATACACCTGATGTGACAAGCATGTGAAAGTGGCTGTCTACATTCATTATCCTCCCAATCCATCTTCTTCTATTAGATGATCTCATCCACTCTAGGTCCTCTCATTGATTTAAATGAAAGTGCCCTGCAGCCTTTCTGCTCCTCTGTCACACCTGATGATCTATTTATGTGTTCAGTTATTAAAACAGATACCTGACCTCTGTTTCCCTCTGATTTTCATCATCCTCACAGCCACCACAAACCAATCAATCCTGCAGCTTAATTACACCCTTCATCCCCTCCTCTTCTTCCTCACCTTCACTTATTGGACTGGGGGTCTGCTGTTGGTTGATGGCCTCCTCCAGGGTGCTGATGATGCTATTTTTGTCCCTAAGGCGCTGTCGGTAGGAAGCACGCAGGGCCTTCATCTGGCGTCGGTGCTGGACACGGTGCCTCTTCAGCTGGACTCGGTACTGGTCTGCTTGCTGCTGCAGGTGCTGGAAGTGAGAGTACTGCTCCAGAAAAGTCAGCAAGTGGGACATCACGGCCACCAGGGGAGATTCGGATAGCTGGTCAGCACAGAAGCACACACGGGAAAAAGTTGGGTTTCACTGCAGATGCTCTCAACTGCATCAGGTGAGCTGCTTGGTTCAGGGGATAAGACAATCTTTTCTCACCTTTCCAGTTGTTTCCAGCTGAACCTGCGAGGCCCTCCTCTTCTCGCTCTCCTGCTTGAAGGACAAAAAGGCAGCCAGAGGGGTGCATGCTGGGATGTCATGACCAGCTTCCTCATCTTCATCGCTCAGAGACATTTCATCACTGTCACTGCTACTGCCTGGATAACAGCACATAGAATAAAGAGTGAAGATATGTGTGCTCCAGTTAATCCATATAAAGCTGATCTAGACTGTATTTTCCTTTTAAACATTCAAACAGCTTTTGTGTTGACTCAGAAAATTCTGAAAAATATCAAAGCACTAACTTGATTCACCATGCCGAACAAAAGCCTTTTTTTCTATTTTGGGGGTGTGGCCATCTCTTCTCCTGCTCCCTGTTTCCATGGAAACAGGTCCTCCCTCCTGAGTGAAGCAACATTCACGAGGGTCAGATAATACCAAACAAGCAAAATATTAATACTCTGCATACACAGAAATACGTACAAAATGCAAAAAAAAAACGGACACCACCACAATATCTGTGATAGAGACGACAGTTTTTTCACTGTCAGGTGGAAGGTGAGTCATGCATGTCCTCCTGCAAGAAAACGGTTTTGCCTACAGAGAACCCCTGAGGGCTAGACATGAGGTGGCTAGACATACATCTGAGGAAGCTCCATACGCGCCCTCCAAGGCATCCTCTTCCTCCTTCTTGAAGACAGTGTAAAAGATGTAGACTAAAAGGGAGTAGAAGGCGTACATCTCCACGCCGTCTGGGTCCCTGTGAATGACACCTGAAATCACAGTCTGAAATCACATTCTTGAACAGAAATTCACATTTTTATGTACTAATATTAGCAAAACACAAACAAAATAAAAGATTATCATAGGGCTAATGATGATATGAGTCTCAGCTTTTCAAGTTCACCATTTTCTTCTACCTCATTCATGCAAAGTGTTTGATCTTCTTTACCTTATCACATATCGTCTCCTCCTTTCTGATGACAATCCAACGTTCCAACCATCTCTATTCCTCTTTCACGCTCCATCTGTGTTTGTGAAAATTACAAATCTCCTCTTGAAGCTCAGTTCTCAGTGCTGCAAAAGCATCCAAGAGCTGTGTGCAGCTCCTGTGACTCCTTCCCTATCTGCCTTTCTCTCTCTCTCTCTCTCTCTCTCTCTCTCTCTCTCTCTCTCTCTGTCTCTCTCTCTCTCTCCTCCCCCTTTGTCCTCCTTCTCCACCTCCACTTTGCTTCGCTCCATCCACAGGCTGCAGCTGCTGAGGGCGAGCATGCTCAGTGCAGTTACTGATTCCGCTGCAGTGGTGGAGTGACAGATGATGCAGAATATTGACAGATTTAGCTAGAGAGGAGGGTTAATAAGGATAACAGCAGAAACAGCTAGAGATGGCTGACATGATATCTTCAAAGTCAGAGACTGTGGCTTTAAGCACCATTTTTATTCAATATTATTAAAGTGTATTTTTATGACCTCAGACATCAACATGTGTGCAAGGACTAGATGTGGCATAGATGTGGAAGAACATGAGTATACAGTTTTCAAAAAACTTGATAAATAATTGATTCAAGTGAGGCTCTTTTAGTGAACACTTTTGTTTGACAAAAACAACAAAATAAAATACTTTTACAATACAATGTTGCCAAAATAAGACATGAACAGAAGACATTTTGTGAGAAAAAAAGCATAATGAGCTAACAGTCGGATAAAATACATCCTTGCTGACCTGTGTGTCCTGAGCTCTGACAAAGGCACTGTCCCACAAGACAGGCTCGCTGCAGCGTTTGCTGGTCGATCACTGCAGCAAAACTGCTGCTGCAGCTGCCTAACACCCCCAAATCCTGAGAGAGAAACTGCAGTGTCCACTGTGAATGTAACAATCTATGGAGGGAAACACCATCGGCAAACATAACCACAGAGAACTTATTGACATGTCAGTGATTTAAACAGATAAAGTCATTTCTGTTTTCACTGGAGGCACGAAAAATCAAGGTAGTTGTTTTGAAAAGTGCATTCATAAGTATGAAATGGGCAGTGAAAGGTTAGAGCAGGGCTAATAACTCAGACCACTGCAGATATTTTAACCGTGATACTGCTGCGGCTGCAATATAAACAGAACCCAGGGATCTGAAGCAGGTGTGTGATTGCTGGATTCTGCAACATCAAAACTGTGAGCAGAGTGATGTGAGGAGAATGTCAATGACCTGAGAGAGAGTGCAGCCGGCCTGACATTTTAGAAGTAATCACAAAAGAAACAGGAGAGTCCATGTGCTGGTTACATCTTAGTTATTATGACGAGCTTATTAACATGAATCAGACACTTGTAGTGTATTATGATAATAGATAGATGAGAACTTGGGTGAAGCAGATGCCACTTTGTACTCTATAATGTTAGTGATGCCTGGAGATGTTTTGTCTCTTTCTGTGATTCTTTCTAATATCAAATCAGAAAAGTTTAATAAAGGTTTAATGATTCACTATAACAAACAAATAAAAACACAATAGTCATATTGTGTTCTTGTGAATCTCTACACAAAAGCATGTTCATTTTGGAGCATTTTTTTCATCTGATATTTTAAAAAAGGTTTATTAATAATTTATTTTAATCTGTAAAATTTGTCTCTTTTTGTCTCTTTTAACTCAAAATACTATTATTTAAGTGTTATAGGTCAAACTTTAGCTTACGCTGTTAATGCCAGTTAATTGTTCAGTTTGTCAATAAGACTGCTTTATTTAGTCCCTCTTTCTAGAATTTTCTGTGTTTCTGCTTTTTTTTTTTCATTCAGTTATTAAGTCATTTGGATCAGGAGTAACATTGAGGTCTGTGTGATGTTATGTATTTACATAGCTTAAAAATGCAAGTAACAATAGCTTTGAAAAATGCATGTAGTTTCCCATAGCATAACATTGTTTCACTGTAGTGTTAGTTTGGTCAAAATAAGTCTTATTCATTTTATTTATTTAAATGTAAAGGTTCAGATTTCCTAATTCCCTCCTTATTGAGAGACTGAACCAGCTAAATTGTTGTTTTTTTTCTTTTGCTAAAAAATAAAAATTATTTGATGAATCAACAATTGAAATGCTATCTCTTTTTTGTGACTGTGAATCAATCAGCTACGTGCACCCTGCACTCTTTGAAACTCAAATAGCATAAGTTAAATACTTTTTCTAAATTATGAGGTTTTTCTGTGTAGTGTTAAAAACTGTCTTGTCAGTTCTTTGTAGTGAGGTCAGCTCTTAACCTCATTTGTTATGAAGTTCATTGAGGTCAAATTGAACCTTCACCAAAACCTTACAATGGCTTTTTGTTAGGCAGACATTATCACCTGGAAGTGCTTGTCAGTCAGTTAATCCATGAACAACAACATATCATCGAGTTCCCTAATGAATGTTAATGTTATATTGTTCAGTGACATCCAACAGAAATGTGTGCAGGGCCTGTGTGGAAGCCCAACAGCCAAACGACATGAAACCTTTCAAAATCCACGTTAGGAGTCCATCAGTGGCAGCCAGAGAAATAAGAGGAGCAAAAGTGTTTGTTCTGCTTGGTGGAGCCACCAGCAATGGGAGGCTAAGAGCCACACTACCCAGGGCCCCTAAAGCGTTACCAGCAAAAAGACACACAGTCAAGCAGCAGGACAGGGAGGACAGGCCCAGGCAGCGTGTCATCACTGTGAGAGCATCAGCTGAGAGCCAGTCACACAGTCCCAGCAGCCCACAGGAGCCACACAGGAGAACATGTGCTGTGTTACGGTCCTCACTGAGCCACAGGAAGTCGAAGGAGACTAGCGCTGGAGCGAGGATCTTGCTTGCCCACTCTGCTTCACTCTGGACGGAGGTGAGGTAGGTGCTGGAAGGTTGCAAGAGGCACAGTGCAGCAGAGAGTCCAAGCAGGAAGAGTCCTACTGATGGAGCTCTATGATGCTGCAGGGAATAAGAAAGCAGAGGCAGTAAATGAGAAATACAGTGCCTTGAAAAAGTATTCATACCCCTTGCACTTTTTCACAAACTTAAAAGTATTTTATCGATAAAAAATTTGTCATAGACCAACACAAAGTAGCACATAATTGTGAAGTGGAATAAAAATTATACATGGTTTTCAAAAGTGTAAACAAATCTGAAAAGTGTGGTGTGTATTTGTATTCAGCCCCCTGTACTCTGATACCCCTAAATAAATTTAGTGCAATCAATTGTCTTCAGAAGTCACCTAATTAGTTAATAGAGTCCACCTGTGTGTAATTGAGTATCAGTATAACTACAACTGCTCTGGGAAGGCCTCAGTGCTTTGTTAGAGAACACTAGTCAACAAAGAGCATCATGAAGACCAAAGAACTCACCAGACAGGTCAGGGAAAAAGTTGTGGAGAAGTTTAAAGCAGAGTTAGGTTATAAAAAACATCCAAAATATCCCAAAATATATATAATCCAAAATGTATCCTATGGATACAAATGCACACCACACTTTTCAGATTTTTATTTGTTTAAATTTTTGAAAACCATGTATCATTTTTATTTCACTTTACAATTATGAGCTACTTTGTGTTGGTGTATGACAAAAAAAATCTCAATAAAATACTTTTAAGTTTATGGTTTAAAGTGACACAATGTGAAAAAGTTCAGGGGTATCAATACTTTTTCAAGGCACTGTATAACATGTCTACTCATTATCTGCCTTTACAGCTGAGAAAAAAATAGTTAGGAAATATTCAAAAATATGTACAATATTCAGGGCAAATTATCTCCAAAACTATGGAATAAACGAATTGAAAACTGAGAAGTAAAAAATGCTTTGTAAATTAAGTTATAGAGCTGTACCTGATTGGTTTAATTAAAAGTTACATCCCCAAATATTTTCTTGATGCTTCAGCAAAATAGAAGCAAATCTCAAAATGTTTATCAAGGTTTCTCATAGACATGGTAAAATTGTTGGTTGTGTCGAACCAACACTTGAACAGTCAAAGATAACTGATTAACATCACGAACACAAAGTTGCACAGCATCCTCTTTTTATCACTATGATGTGAAGGGTATTAGTCATCTATGCGCAATAAATAACTTATTGGTTTCACAAAACGTTTTCGATTGTGTGGATTCTGCTCCTAAAGTTAAGTTCAATAAGTAAATTATGTATAGTTACCAGTTTTAAATGTATTATTATAAATTGGACCTACCTTAAATAGTTTATAAGAGGAATACAGCGCAGTTGCAGATAAGACGACGTCTGAACAGGCTGATATCCACTTACAGTACGCCATTGATCCTGACGCAGACTGACACTACAGTCAAACATTCAACGTAACAATTTTCAATATCAACGCAAAAAGTTACCGCGACCTAAAGTCTCTAAAGTGAACCGATAAACATGCTAGTGTGGTTCTAAATATTGTCCAATACTTGGTTTACTCAGTGCAATGCTGCACACAGATCGATGGGGATGAAATTAAAGTACGAACACTGGCGAGTTTGTTTGGACATGTGACCAGTCCGGATATGGACAGAGCGCATGCGTATGAAAAGATGCTTTCATTGTTCCTCGTAAAGTCTAGAACTTTAACGCTATCGAAACAGAAAACATACCGCTGACGAAAGTGGAATCTCATTTTTGTCAACTATGGGTTACATTTTTCTCCCTGGAAGTATATGTTTTATTTATAAGTGAGACTTGTCGTGCATGTCCCTTTTCTTCGACCAGAACTTGAAATGCATTCATTATCTATGTCAGTTTCCGTAAACCGAGTATTTCCGATTTTACACGAAGGCAGCTTAAGTTCGAAAAGTATGGCCGCGGAGTGTTTGACAACAGCAACAGAGCAATGGATACGGGGAAGATTACAATTAAAACATCCATGCCTCGGTAATATTATCTCACGTTTATTCAAAAGTTATAAAGCTACAAATACAATCTGACATTAAGAACAGAGTCGCAGCGTTTTTCTGTCCGTTAAGTTAACAATTGTGGATAACATTTGAGAGCTCATGCATAGGTGGCTATGCTAACAACAGCCCATACAGTCAGCAGCAATGAAGTCAATTCAACTTGTTTTAACAGGTGATGTCCGCTCACTGAGTCTTCCAGGGACAAATGAGGAGAAGATTAGACATCTGGGAAACTCATTGAATAACTTTGTCCGTCTGAAGTCTCTGGACCTCTCCTATAATTTGCTTGTCTCTGTTGAGGTAAGTTTGAGCTCTAAACTCAACCAGTAACTGACTATGTATGCACCTTTGTCTCCTGTTAAAGTAGCTTTGGGATTGTTTGAGTCATATTATTTCACAAAGCCTAACACAACAGGAATATTTTCATTTCTTAGTTGCTTTTTACAACTCCACATGATTGTACATCACATCCATTTATTCTTTCAAACCTAGAGGGTTTCAGATTTTTATCGTTACATACAAATCCACCTCAAAATCAACCAATCTGCAACTTGTTTGTGTGTTTGAGAAATAAGTAGAAAATGTTTGTGCATTATTTTAGTGTGGGAACATTTGCTGCTTAAAGCCCCCTTAAGAGAGCCCCCTCAGAACAGACTTGCAGTTCCTCCTGGCACAGTAAGCTTTTAACAAACTTACCTCGTTTCTACTTCAGGGGGTCCAACATTTGAAATTGCTGGAAAGACTGATCCTCTACTTTAACTGTATTCCTTCCCTTGAAGAAGTAAAAGTGTTGTTCAAGCTTCCAGCTTTGAGGGAACTGGATCTCAGGCTCAACCCTCTGACCAAACTTTACCCAAAGTACCGCCCCTATCTGGTGCACGCCATGCCAAATCTTCGCAAATTAGGTAAAGTATTGTCATAATGTATTGATTCCCTTAATAAAAGCCTGTTTCTTTAGGAACCAGATTTGAGGTCTGTTTTCATGCTGAGTATAACATGGATCCTGTTTCTTTTCAGATAACTGTTCTGTCAGAGACACTGAGCGAAAAGCTGCTATTATGCAGTTCTCCTCTGATCTGCCTCAGCAGAAGAGCTCTGCTTTGAATCAGGCTGCTGAGCAAAGGTACCATCATTGATTGTTGGAAGCTGGATTTAATGAGTTTAGCTCAACTTAATAATTGAGAGCAATTAAGAGTAGGGATGGGAATTGATAAGATTGTATCGGTAACGATGCCATTATCGATTCTGCTTATCGATTCAATTCTTTAACGATTCCTTCAATGCCTTTCTTTGATTTAAAAAAAAGTAGATGATAGGTTTCTAACGTTCACTCAAAATTATATTGAGTCTCTGATAACAGAATAAGATGTATGAGTCTAAAAATAATCAAACGACAAACTGTTTGTACAGTATTTACTTCGGTCGGTATTAAGTCAAATACATAGTACATTGTTAAGTCTGGCGTGCATTATGCTTATGTTAACACAGGACATACATACCTTACATGCCGTGCTGAGACGGAGCAGCAGTGGCTGACGACCAGTGGAGAGCATCAAATACATGTGACTCCTTATATTTGATGCCATGCCCTGTTAACAAATGTTTAAGCATGTTGCTGGTGTTTCCATCTTTGCATGTTATCACTGCTCGACAAACATTGCACGTTGCGCTGTTATCGTCTTTCTTGGTAAAATGAAGCCACGCTTGAGATAGTTTCTGCCGACTTTTCGTACCGTCCGCCACGTTTTTTTTCTCTGTCTCTGTTCTCGTTCACGTGGACTGGCACTCGAGAGACCGTTTTTCAAAGCACCCGCAAGAAAGGAATCGTTAAGGGAATCATGAAGATGAAATTTAAGTTATGTTGACGGATTGAATCATTTAGAACCGGTTCTCAACAAGAACCGATTCTCGATTCCTGTCCCTACTTAAGAGCACTGAAAAAAATCAGTTTTGAGGGTTTAGAAACTTGAAAATGAAAAAGAATCTTAGAAAAAATGTTTTAATTTGGAAATCATTCTATCACACTGCTCATCTGTCTTTACAAATGCACATCACTACATTTATTTACCCTTTTGTCTAATAGTTCTGCTGTACACTTAACTTTTGCTCCTCTGTCTTTGCCTGTGTTTTTCCAGAGGTAGTAATAAGAGACTGGCTTTGGTTGACCGCATCACTAAGAGGCTCTCTCTTGTGACTGACACAGATGATATTGTTTTGAATTTTGCTGAAAGGCATCAGAGAGATGTAAATGAAACTCGGCCCCCCTCTGCTTCAATTCAAAAGGAGGCAGATGGTAAGAAGAAAACTAAAGAGTGAATAAATAATCTTCAACTCAAAATCAAAGTAAGAGTTATTCTACTTCCAGATTTACATTAATTTACTCTTTTTGTGTCAGACAACAAAGAGGAAGACTCCAAATATTTCACAGAACAGAGAAGTTCGACTCCAATACAGGTCGTATTTACTTTACTTTTGGTAAGATAATATTAACAGTCGATACACTTGAATGATCAGATATGCTCATTATGTGTTATTTCTTTTATAGGAAACTGCTAAATCTATCCTCAGGTATCCTCCAAGGCATTATGGTAGGTTATCTCAGAGTCAAGTAGCAGTGATGAGTTTTCTTTTTAAGGTGGATAGAAATGGTTGGTGCTAGACTTGTGGCTCAAAAGTCATGTAAGTATTTAGACATCAGACAGACCTTTTTGCATGAAAAACTCATCAGTCATCAGCAATTACTGCAAGTGGAAGTATGCACATTTAAAATTTCATTTAAAATCTGTGATGTAGATTTGTTGAATAGAGTGGACAGATAGAAAACAAGTTCATTTTGTGATAAAGGGAAACTGATCAGTGGCTTTCTTTTTCATTGTTAACAATTCATCAAACCACCACTAGATGGTGACAGAAGCCCATTCTTCCTATTAGGTGTTGTTTTTATCATGAGGACAACGTCTCCATCGAAGGTTATTTCATATCATTTTATGATATGGTATTTGTTATTGAACAGATAAAACAGAGTCCAAAGTGCCACATACAAAAGAACAACCTCACGAAAAAAGCTCGACCACTTTCAGCACGACTGAAAGACCAAAGGTGTCTTTTGGCCCATATGTGGAGAAACACAAAGAGGCGCCTGGAAAACAAAAACAAAAGGACAACACAAAACAAAGCAGACACGTAGCCCGGGGACATTTTACCCCAAATCCTGGTAAGAGCTGAATGTCTGTACGGAGGAAATAACATCCACAAATACCTCATTTGATTGTCTTGAAAATTAATGAAGCTGTTTTTTTGTGGAAAATTTCTTTAGATGAAAGTCGCCCTCGCAGTTCTTCATTTATTAATATCCGGCCTCCCAGTCCATATCGACATGGTTCAAATCTGTCTGATCCTTCCAACCCCATCATACACCCCCCAAGGCTGACTTATTCCAGCTTTAACAAGACAGAAGGAGGCTCCAGGCTGCTGCAGCAAAAGGAGAATCAAAAACGGGTGGGAAGTTCTCTGTATATCTACAGCCTGTATCAATATTTGTGTACTTCCTTTCACATACCAAACTATCTCTGATTTCATTCCCCAGGGTAGTTATCGGAAGCCCCTGGAAATGCTCCTCAACCTCGTGGACAAACACTGGACAGGGGAGAGGTCGCTGCATCATAACAACAACTTCCTGTGTGAGTTTGGTTTGGGATATGTGGTATCAGATACAAAAGGCCAGAGATAATAAATGTCCTCTCATCATTTCTATTTTTGGCTCCAGCTCAGGCAGTCCAGATTCTCTCCATGATGGAAAGTGATATTTCCAGTCGGGAGGCCGAGGTCAGGACCTTAAGACGGGAAGTTGATGTACTGAGCTTTCAGAGAGCTGCAAGAGAGGAAGAGCACAAAAGTGAAGTCCGTAACCTCTCTGCTCAGCTTGAGGAAGCTCGCGGTGCAGTTGTGAGTGGACTTTCAACAATATTTGGCTTTTGCTAGCTGTCATGATCACCCTTTGTTTACTTTCTTTTCTCTGATTGACGCAGGGCAAACTAAATGAGCAGCTGAGAATTGTGTTGGAGGACAATGTTGCACTGCAAAAACAACTTATTAAGTTGGAACGACAATACCTCAAGTCTATGATGAAAAGTTCGCCCATGACTCAGATTAGAGGTGGGTGTAAATGCCAGGAGTGAACATTTAGCTGTTTTCCCTCTCATACTCTTCTTTTTTTGTGCTTGCACATCTTTAGAGGCTCAGACAGAAGTGGAGGAACTGAGGAAGGAGATCGAGGGGTTGAGGGAGAAAGTGAAGGTGGCGGAGAGTGTGAAGGAGTTGTCAAATACACTTCAAGAAAGCCACAGGTAAAGAAGATACAACCACGTTAGTGTTGTTGCTGCTGTATCTACTCGCTCACAGCAATCATGATCACACACCCAGAGAATCCTTTCTTGACTGGTTGTCTGTGATTTGTGTCTGTGTATGGCTGCAGGTCCCTGGTGGCTGCTAATGAATGCTTGGGAGCTGAGCCAAAGGGAACTGGGTAACTTTGAAAGAGAATTTGAATGAAGAGACGCACACCAGGATGGAAATATTAAAGCAAAACATCGCTGAAGGACATATTAGCATTGTATCTGCTGTACAATGCCCAGCAGCTAGATTTTTTAATTTATGTCCCTGTAGTTTACATTTATTTTTTGTGGGAATTGGGTCCCCAAACCCTGCGTGTTGATTGCATGTTATATTTGTTTACATGCAGGCTTAGATGATCTAAATATTCACAGGAAAAAGTAATTCATTCAAGAGAGAATTGGGGTGTGATACCGTCAAAGGGCTGTTATTGTAATTCATCATCATGAGGTAAATTTGAGCGAGGGGGTTTGAGGGGATTTTCTGGAGTCAGTTGTGTCTCTCTCCCATGTTTTTAGGTCACTCGTGTCTCCATCTGCTTTGTACGCTGTAGTGGAATGAATGCATGTAGACTCCAGCTGCACAGTGACTTTATTTATACCCCAGCCTTAGGGCTGGAGAGCTGCACGCTTGCACACTTTCCTCTCATAGCCGCTAATGCAAAGACCTGGCAAAGCAGGTTAGAGTGCGGATGCTTTTACTTGAACTGAATGTAGATTTTTTTTTATCTTTATGTGACTGTTACAGGTCAATGATAGGTGCTACTTCACCAATTCTGAAAAAGACAGGAGAATGTAAAATTTTGACAGACACCCTGTAACCTACTCTCAGTACAGGTTCCTGGGTGTGTTTTTTTTATTTTCAATAATGCACTACAAATCTCGAGCACACATTAAGAGGCCTAAAGAACAAGAACAAAACACACTGCATGCACTGGGGCACAATGTTACATTAAGAGTTAATAAAAAAACATACAGTATTGTTCCTCCACATTAAAGGTGCACAGTATTTGGCATTAAGCACAGAAAATAGATCATACTTGAGCTACTGCAGCGGACAAAAACCAACACAACGATAGCTGCTAGTTGATGCACGATTCTTCATCAGCTTAGGCTACAGGTAGTGTGTGACATTTGTTAAACAACCACTGTCACCATGTTGGAAAAATATTCTACAAAAGTATTTTACCTGTTTGCAAATGCTCCCTTTTTCTTGCGCTGTATGTAAGAATACAGCAGTACAAGCCTGTGTTCAGTTGACTTTGTGCTATAGATGACTCACCACGAATACTCCAAATCTTCACCAACAGACAAAGACATTAGCGTCGGAGTAGCTGACTTTGTACATGTACAGGTTCATACATATTGATTTCAAGCAAAATAATCATGATCCTACAGTTTTGATATTTTTTTTTTTTGGCAAGACAATATTCTCTGTCCAGTAGTTTGTTCTTACTGCAGGCACAGCAGTTCAGATAAAAGATATGCCGAGCTCCTCCTGTCATCTAAATGCTTCTGAATCAAATGCAAAATACATAACATGCACAAACTACAGCAATACAGATTAAAAAAAAAAACATAGCCAGTGTCATAAATTAAGCCATGTGGCTATAACTTTTTAGAATATACACAATCTTACCACAAATATATTAGAACTACTGTATATAAATCTGATGAGGAAATATAAGTCAAATGTTAAAAATACAATCTTAGACAACTTTGCTCGTCTGTCTGTGGTTAGAGCTTCTGTTTTCAGCTGAATTGACCAATTTCAAATTGAAAATGCCTGTTAGCATAAAGATCCATATGTAGGTAGACAGGAAAGGATATGAATGACAACAGATTAAGAGAAAAAAGGGGGTTCCTGTAGCTCTTTTTTTCCAAAGTGGTAAAACTAGACCTGTTTTTAAAGGTTTACACTGATGGACTTTCGTTTTTCCACTTTTAACATGTTCACAGAAGTAAAAGGAAATGGCAAAAGTCAAGGTTCAGTCTAATAGTGAACTATGTTAATTTTTTTTTTTTTTAATAATTATTAACACTTAATATAATTATTGTACTGGACTGAAAGAAAATTATTCAAATGACTTTTCATGAAGTAATCAAAACAAAGAGCAGATTTGGTTGGACTTCATATGTTAGGATAGCAGACAAACATCTGACACTTAAAAAGGAATTAACGGTTAAAAGTTATGGAAAATAAAAAGTCTTCCATAATATCTGTGTCAAAATTGTGTGCCAATTGGTGGCAACTCTTATTTCAACTCTGCAAAACAAGTAAAAATGCATCTCTGCGGCTAAATAAGGGCATAGAAAGATTTCCATTAAAAAGTGCAATGTTAATTCATCAAACTGTTGTCCCACTTTTGTTTTTCTTGGCATGTTGTTTCATTTGTGCTTAATAAATATTATAAGGCCCTATCATAACAACAAAGCTTCGTAATTCATAGCATAGCAGTTTCTCTTGTTTGTTCTCCTCAGTGTTTGGCAGTAACTTGCAATCAAACAGGAATGTACCAGCTGGTGATGACTTTGTAAAAATAGATGTAAACAGTATTCCAGTTCTCACACTTCACGAAGAGAGGAACACAAAAAACTCTCTCTCAGACACACACACGTACACACATAAAATAGATGGGTGGGAAAATAGATGAAATCCTATTCTTTTGTGCTTTCTTTGAGAACTCTTTTAATAGAAAACTATCCTAGTAGTTGATCAAGTGTTTATTCCTCATCCTTTGATCTCACATGGGTTTGCCCACTGTGGGTTTATTCACTTTCTTTTCGTATGACCCTCGATGTTTGTATCCAGAGACGTATCCTGAAGTGTCAACTATGTCTTCTCGTCCTGCCTTACCCTTCCCACGCCCAGTGGTGGGATCAAAACGCTCCTTGTGCGACCCTGTAAACTTGGTGGTGTCCGTGAGACGGCTCACGGTTGGAGAAGCCACAGCCCTCTGTAATGACATTTGAATCTTGTTAGGATGATCACAGTCTTACTCTGACATCATGATATGAGGGGTAAGCACAAAAACAGTTTTAAAGGAATGGTCCATTTGTTAAAAATAGGGGTTGACTGAGTTCCTTGTCAGTATAGTAATATGCCCCTTTGCTGAAATTCAGGCCAGGGTACCATCACAGGAGTGAGTCCATCAGCTGTTACAGATGGAGTCAGCTCTGGGACATGATTTGGCGAATTAAATGAAAGCCAAAACTTTGAAGTCAGTGTAAGTTAATGCTCTACTCTGAAAATTCTCCGCTCTTCCTCTGGTGGTGGAGACATGTAAACTGTAAGTCCATGAACAGAAGTATACCGTATCAAAAATGGCTACACTGTTAGCTGTTGAAGAAGGAGACTGAGCTGAAATACTCTAGTACTCAGTCACGTCGATAATGTTCAGCCTTTTTTGCCCTAATTTACGTTAAAATGAGATGCACAAATATCAGCATGTACAGTACATTAAGTGCACAAGGCAAAAGCAAAGTACGTTATAGACCCCATTAGCTGATCAGCACACTGCAGGCCCAAAACAGGGATGTATTACTTCTGAGATTGGTGCAAAAACTAATGGGCTTCTGGCGGCCAAATAATGCACTGAAAGTATCTACATAGTCTGTACACAGTAACACTGACATTAATGTTCAAGTCTTCGTAAAGTCAGCTGACCGCGTCTGTAACAGTTTAAGGCTTAGCTCCTCTGATGGTTCTCCAGATGGTTTCTCAAACCAGGGGCCAAGCTCTCTGGCATCCCCTGGAGTTAATAGATCGACTACTGACAAGTACCTCACATACCCCACTTAATAAATAAAAAACTTTCTATAACTTAATGCTGCTTTGTTTCAGGAAATAAAGTGCTAACAGTTAAGTTGCATAGCAGATAATGATTTTATCATTTTTCAATCAACAAATAAGACAAACAAGCTGTACTTCAAGTCAGAGCAGCACACGGCCAAAACATGACTGTGTCTAGAATAGACAATATGCTGTCATTTCTGCCCACTGTGAAATGTGAAGGTAAAAGACCGCCTCTATAGGAGCTGTGCAAGGCATACACAGCTATGACATTCACTTATCGCTTATCTTTGAGTAAACGATAACGTTTGTCAGATAGCTTACAATTTCATCAGCTTACAACCTAAAACACAGCAATAGTTGGATAATTTGGTTTATAAAGTTCGTAATATTCAAGCTTTGAGTCTTACCGTGACTCCAGCAATGACAGGTGCTTTCCCCTCAATCAGCTTAAAGACCTCTGCCTCTGCATCCTCTCCTGTCTTCTCTTTGTATTTCTTCCTGGCAAGCTCTCCCAGGGCAGTCTTGAACTCATCAAACGTGATGTTGCGACTGGATTTCTTCCTGAAATGTTGGGAGAGAAAGAGCTTCAATACTGGATAACATTTCAGACAGTATTCAGTTATCACCCAAATATGCATCTGCTAAGCTCTGTCTTTATATTTACAGTAGCTTTGTTTCATTAGGAGCTCTTCGGCAGAATTTTAAAGCCAAGGGGACAGACTGTAGTGCACACAGTGGGTAGAAATGACACTCCATGTAGAGAGGATATTCATGTACTTCGCGGGAAATCTTTCACTGTTTGGATTTTGTCAGTGTGACTCAGTGCTTGAACAACTCAACAAGCAGACACACACTGACGGCTGAGTATTTGGAAATCTGACCATCCTCTACCTTAGAAACTCAGCTCCAGAAGTCAGGGCATGCAGCTCTGTTGTAACTCTCACTTTATCTTTATCAGTTCTTTCGCTCCGGTTGTTTAACTGATCACATGCCAGTTTCACTTCCACATTTGAAGTGCATAGTAACACAAACACAAACAACCATTGCTGTGGTGATAAATCACCTAAACAACAGCCATTAAAGTCTACAGTCTCCCTAGGCAACCTGCTGTCATAGCAACAAGTTACAGTAAACAAGGGATGTTTGGGTTTATCATTAATTTGACTTATCCAGTGGCCCTTTTTTTTTTTTGTTTGGACGATCCTTCAGTGATGAACATGTGGGAGCTTCATTCCTGTGCGCCTATTCCATGCTGTCTATTGTCAGGGGAAAACTGGACATCCAGCAGCTGTTCTGTCTGAAATCTCTGTATAAGGCTTTAAAAGTCTCCAATTAAACACAACAGTTGATCTGAGAGCCTAAACAGTAAATCAGTGAGAAAGAAATCAGGTAAAGCGTGAAAGCTAGCCTGCTTATTTACAGTGGTTCAACCATCTGTATTATCCATATGGGCATTTGACGCGGTAGTTGCCTGATATTTTTCATGCAAAACTGCTCCCGCCTACTACTGTGCTCAGTGACAAGGAAACACATCCAAAGTCCAGAAAGTGAAGCCCCCATAATCATGCCAGTAATTAATTAGCCCACACCAGATTCCTGCTTCATCCACTTTATTCTGAAGTGGTCTGACTCCAAGCAGGCGGGCTCGGTGTGCTTCAGCAGACTCCCATGCACACAACAAACAAGGATTCAGTCAACCATTCTGTAATCAGCCAGTGCTCATCAGGAGGTTTAATTCTGCAAAGAGCTTTGACACTGATTAAGGAGAAAGTGGATTTCTGCATCTCTGACATGGCAGCCCTGGCTTAGCCATGCCTTGAGTCTGAAACATCATACATCCAAATGAGCCCCTCCCCCAGTCTGCACGCAGATATGAAACACGCTCTGTTCCGATTATCCTCATCAAC
Organism: Xyrichtys novacula; assembly: GCA_962446985.1. Classification (NCBI taxonomy): domain Eukaryota; kingdom Metazoa; phylum Chordata; class Actinopteri; order Labriformes; family Labridae; genus Xyrichtys; species Xyrichtys novacula. The sequence goes on along the minus strand of OY660871.1, from coordinate 21,006,713 downwards.
ACATTAAAGTCTTGTTCATATGCACGCTTGATAACCTTAGACACTTATTAGAGCCTGCACGCCTTCAAACAAAGCCTTCAAACTCACAAACCACACGTCCAAGGACAGAGTGTTAAAAAACAAAACACAGATTCACTGTGAAAAGATTCATTACAAAGAACTTGCCAATTAGCATTTTTCTAAATATTGTCCAGCAGTGAAGCAGCATTTAGATAAGTATTAAACCCAAAGTCATCTTTAGGTTACCTCTCTACATCTTGCCAAGAAAAACATTCACATCTGGTGTTGATGCGGGTGTCTCAAAGTCCAGAAAAACAGGGTTACTAATTTGTTTTGCAAAGCACTAAGGTTTGTCAAGTCCAACATTAGAAACAAGTGACTAGAACAGCAGCACAACCCCTAAAGGCTTTTTCTTGTTCAATGCCTATCATGAAAACATGCAGCGTAAAAGGACTCATTTTTATGCTGCAGTCTGTTTATTTATTTTGCAGAGTTACAGTCTGCAGCCAACACTTATTCTAAATCTGTTCTTTGACTCCATCCGTGATGGTGGTGGGCTGAAGTTGAAAACCAACTCCTGCCAAAGAATTATTCATTTCTGCTGTAAAATGTTTTATGAGTTTGTTTAGTTAGAATTTATGATAATTTACTTTGAATTACTTTAGTGTTTCTTTTTTTTCAACTCAATATCTGAAAACACAAAGGGGGCTTATAGACCCTGCAGTACTGCATGTTTTTAATAGTTTTACTGAAGTACAGTCCCATGTCTTGAATACTGAAGGATCCGCTTTGAAAATATTTTGTCCTTTCTGAGCACTTATGTTATAAAGACAGGAATAAACAGTATTGAACAGAAAAATAACACAAAAAACATCTTGGAACCTCCAGTATAAACGTGTGTATACAAAGTGACTTAGATGAAACTATGATTACACACCAGCAGAAGATGGAAAATCCACTAAATCAATATGAGATTTCCAAGCAGACATTTTTTTTACGGCTTCTCCTGTAACAGGACTGGATGAAAAGTGGCCTCAAGCCAAACTCCTCTATTCTGGTTCTGTGTAGCAGAACAATCTTCATTCAAAACATTTAACCAGCAGGAAAAAGACTCAAAGCTGCTTTGAGTTTAAATGACAATCTCTATAATAACCATGCAACAAAAACTCCACCATATTTTGTATCTCCTTTCTTGCACAAGCTTCACCTCTTGCTGTGTTCAGTTTCTGTACTGCATTTTGCCCAAATTAGAAGACTTTACAAGCTGAAGAGACCCTGACTCTCATCTGTCCACCTGTCCAAACAGTCTGACTCTTAGTTTGCTGGTCAAACATAAGCACAGCTGTACAGATGAAAAGTTTTGCTTCTTGGTTGAAATAATATTGAGGTCACAGCTTATTATTAGACTCTACTTAAATCAAGCCGTAAAGGGTGAATCAGACTAGCCTGGAGGGGTACAGGATGAGCCATGTTGGCCTTTAGTTCTGGCAGCTGTTTGTGATGGACAGCTCAGGCTGAGCCAACTTCATACACAAAACAAAGGCAGCTTACACAATACAGCCAGAAAACACTAAATTCAATAACCACAGAAAATGTGCCTTAGAGTATTTGTTATCACAATTAAACAGATTTAACCAGCTTCATTTGTTTTGCTTTAAATTAACACAGACATCATTGAAACATGTTGTTGCATTTCTAAACACCGTCTCTTTAAACAGATCCACTGATTGAATCGTCTGTAAACCGGTGAGATAAACTTGAAATATTCTCTGCGGTTCAGTCCTTCAGTTCAGAGACAGTCTGAAATATCCACCGCTGTGTTCTTACAACCACAATACTCCCCTGACTGCAGCACTTAAGTGACCTTTTAGGCATGCTGATCTGAGTGACTAAGTCTGTTGTCATCCTCGCTGCTGTCTTAACAGAACACAGTCCTGTGGAGGCATGTCTGTAACGAGATCTTATCTGGCTCAGATGTTGTCAGATTTATTAAGACAACTAAATCAAACTTTTGCAGCTCAAACAATCTAAAAGACTCCGCCACTGACGGCACAATTCTTTTGGATCTTTTCTTACTTGACTTTGCTGAAGACAATGTCCACGTCGGTGAGGGTAATGTTCTTGCCGTCGATCACGCCACAGTCCTTGCACAGCTTGGACCAGTTCTTGCCATGCATCTCCTTGCCAGTGGCACGAGTGTCACCGTGGATGGCGAAGCGACGAAATGACTCTTCCAAAGCGGTCAACTCTACCGGTGTGGATGAGCCCATGCCTCCTTCACTGGTGCCATTAGACTCAGTTGAGAGCCTTTTGGACGTCCGGTCTCTAGACTGGTCATTGTGCGGTCGCATTGGGACTGAGCTCATGTTGGGGTGCTTGGCCGTCTGGACTTTAAAATCATCTATGTTGTCTCTGAGAGGGAAAGAAATACGTCTTGAAATGATCATCCATGTGAGGTGTTTGAGGCAGCTTGGATTACTCATGGATACTAAACTCTTTGGGACTAAATAATCTTTATATAAACACAACTGTGAAGATACATTTAATAACATCACATAGTTTCTTTCAAAACTGCAGGACAAGCAAATAGGTAATCAATTCAACAGATCCAAGGACATCTAATCACACCCTTTGTACTCAAAAAAGGAGAAGAAAAAAAACTATCTTTATTTAAAAATCCTTTTAATCCCAGTCCTTTTCTGCGAGGCTTGCAACGGAAAAAAGAAATTCTGGAGAAAGTAAACATTATGTCATGTCTGCAGGTCGAGACACAGCCTACAACTTTGTCTCTTTTTGTGTAGTCCTCTTGGGTTTCAGGCAAGTTCAAACTGTCCAAAGTGAGGTGTGTTTCTGTGCTCAAGCTGCCTGTGAATGGGCAGATGTGTTTCGTGTTCTGGCGCAGAGGTGAAGGATATAAATAGATCTCGGTGGAATTCAAAGGCACACAAATCAAGATCTGCACCTAACACAGAAAAATCTCAGTGGAGGTTCATGTGCTGATGTGAGGAAACTTACTTTTGGTCTGCCATTCTGGTGCAGGAGTTTGTTTCCTTCTGTGCGGTGCCTGGATTCGCTGACTTTAGTTTTCTCTTTGTGCTGTAGAGGAGATGAGAACGGAGGTGAGGAATATGTTTATACATACAGTGTGTTAGTAAAAGAATAGATAAAAAGGACACAAATCACAATAATGAGCTCACTATTTCTGCCAAACATACGATTACACTCCCTCCTATCACTCTGAAATTATTTGTATTATCTCCGACTTCATGTCTGATCTAGTCTGAAACTCAGCAACATAACAGCATTTCAGAGAAGCCTCTAGTAACCACAACTCCACAAGAAACAGTCTTTGAATTCCTTCCAGATCATCCCCTGCCTGTCATTAGATATTGTTTGTCTTCAGAGACACTTGCTCCAAAAACCACTTCACCTCCCTCCTACTCAAGATGATGATTTCATTTAGCCTCAGATTCAGACGAAGTTCAGGGATTCCTCTCCAAGAACATCATCCTTACCACATCTCTATGTACACACCGGCAGCAATTCGTTAGCTTAGCCTCATAACTTGAACCACATCTAAAGTGCTTATCATCATTCATTGAACTAGATCAACATACAAAGGAGCAAAAGACTGCTGTAGTGCTTTCTCTGCTAAGATCGTGTAACCCTGCTCCACATTGTCAGCAGGTGATGGTGCTCTGCTCACCTTTCAGCTGTTCCCATACTCAGCGTAGCATCCTTGAAGGACGTGTGTTGTCAAAAAACGCTCCAGTAAACACTCTAAAATTATCTACTTAAAGTCTTAAAGCCTGGACAGTTTTCAGACAAAAAAGCAAGATGCAAACCAGAGATGTGCTGTCTGCTCAAGCTACCGGTGTTTCTCAAATCTCTCGAGTCGCCAAGTAAGAGCGTTCACTCACCCCCAGTGACACCATGCGAAGTGATGGGTTTTGTCTCTACGACCTTGTGGCCAACAACCACGACCGTGACCTCGCTAAGTAAGGTTGACCCTCATATTGGTACAAAGTCCCCAGACTGACACAGCATAAGCCCATTATCACTGGGATGTGAATTCTTAAGGGAAAAAAGACGAGATTATTAATGTCCATGAATAATCGCATTCAGGGCAGCACACACTGGGATCCTATTGTCTGACACTTGTGGCTCCTCTGTCCGACCCATGCCCATTTCTTCACACATACACGCAGAGTGACATCGCAGAGTAACACTATTGATGGAGGAGAGTTTGTAGTCATATGTCATCGAGGGCTCAGGCCAAGTCAACCCAGATAGAGGTACTGAGGTTGTTCAGGCCTCAGTCTTCTATTACCAGCAAACATCATATAACTTGGTAAAAATGTAAAATATCCTTTTATATTACACTAAAACGCCACTGAAGAGCAGATGATAAAGGTAACCACTCCAAATGAAGGGAATTTGTAACTTAACCACTGTATGCTCAGTTTTTTGTGTGTCTGTGTGCGAAACTGTTGACTGTTGTTGAATTGTTGCAGTAATACTTTAACGCTGGTCCCCGAGACGACTAAAAGGAGACCATTAATTGCCTTTTCCATGACGAAAGTGTCATGTTTTCTAATGAGATCTAAAGTCATGAAAAAGTATCTAATCTGTACAGTCAGAAAAGAGCTTGGTTGTCATGAAAAAAATCAATTATCAGATTTCCTCACTATCAGTGACAAAAATTCTCTCACCAAAAAAAATGGTATGATCTCAGACTGTATCTGTCTTTAAAAAGAGATAAATCAGAGCTGTAAGAAATTGTTTTTTTGTGGTCAAAAATGGGCAAAATTGATTTTTCTTTGCAGCTCGCAGTGATCAATGGTTGTGCATCAGCTGAATACACTTTATTTCATATTGAAGACCCCCCTCCCAAAAAAAAAACAAGATGTCAGATGAATTGATAGTTAAACTTCATTTAAAGGGCTTCAAAAGCCTTTTTCCACATTTATACAGATATTATCAAATGTGATATTATGCAAACTCAATTTTATATCCAAAAACTCCTAAGAAGTCAAAAAAAGTAGCCTGTAACATTCACACTAAAGGGAACGTCTCACTCTAAAACGTGTAATACCTACGTTGGTCCTCTGCGCAAAAGGTAGTCATTTCACAAAAACGGATCTGAAATTGTGACATTGTTTTGTTACATATGCCAAATCTTTTCTGCTGGAAGACTTTGGCTGGAGTGGGGCAGTTAATGTTATTGGTCTTCTTATCTTTCTGAACCTTTGGCTGCATTGAAAGCAACACTTCTATTGATGATTTTCATTTTTTTGAAGCTCAGATTAATGGCTACCGCCTTAATGCCAGAATTCTCTACTACTCAGATGTAAACAAGCACAGATGACAGGCAGCATCTTTTAGTTTGGCAGTATTTTGATCCAGGAAAATGACAATCAAGTTTCATGTCTACTGTGTCTTGTTTATGTCCCAGGGGCAATATGTACCAGTGAAGGCATGTGAATGTTAACCTGAAAGGAGGACTGGCGGCAGGTGGTGCTAGCTCTGCTAACATGCTCAGCAAGCAAGGTGACTGTTCACAGCTGTTGACCTGTTCTCAGCTGTGTAAAGTGACTCTTTTCAGAGTGATTCTTTACCTTTTGACTGGTTACTAAGTCTTCAGTGGTTTTGATCATTTCTGTTTCACACTCTAGCATCCTTTAATGCCCAAACTGGAGCTCCATCATTGACTTTATTTTTAATGGGGATCCACATCCTTTCGAATAGATCTGCCTCTTGCTATGTGTGTGTTCCTTTGTGTTTCAATGACAGCAGTCAAATCAGAGAGAAACAAAGGAATCTTTTCATTCCCCTCCTCCAATTTGCAGTCAGTGATTTCAAGGGCCTAAGTCTACAGTAGAACAAGCTCTTCAAACCACATCATGTTCAACAGTGAGAAGTCATTATCACTGTCTGAAGAGAGGAACACATACAGAGACGAGAGGGAATGTAGAGTTCTGACAGCTTACTTAATCGTTATCGTTATAGAATATATGGATCAGGAACTATTTAGCTTTATAAAGCTATCTGATAGGGTGATGTTGACCAAATGGCTTCTTTGATATCGAAATGCGACCATCATTTCATTTGTCCAGAGCCTTTTTTCTGCCCCACTTTAAAGCGAAAAAAACGAGAAGCCATTTGGTTAAGGGCAGATCTCCAGAGACAAATCTGCGACTGGATGACAGCATGCTTACATACACTCGCCTTCTGGCAAAACACAGCACAGATGAGTGCTTTAGCTATAAATTGACCCATTTTGAACTGCATCTATTCATAGCAACAATACACTGGAACATTCTATTCATTCTCCAAGGAGGAGATCAGCCAGTAGACGACGACGCGCAGTCTGAAACACTCAAAACAATAAATTTTGTGTTTCACTGTTTGTTTGGCAGATAGTGTAACCTGCAAAATAATGGCAGAGGGTGATGTGATGTGTGAGAGATAGAGAGAGTGGAGAGAGAGCAGGAGTGTTTAACAGCAGCCTCCTCTCCTCCAGCATGCCATCGTAGTGCGTGGGCACACAGAGATCCCATCTGGTTCTTATCTGGATCAAGGTAATTTCCAGTCAGTCAAAGCCATCATTAGCACACTGAAGACCCCCACTCTGCCCAGGACTGACCTCCATCTACAGTACACCATGTCTGTCAGCGCTCTGATTTAAGTAAATAACATCTGTTTTTTTTTTTTTTCAAAACACAAATAGTATCAGTTAGCCATATAGCTGCATAAATCACGCGTCCTTGTATCTTTATTCCGCGGCCGACAATAGTTCAAGCAGTTTCATAATTTACATCTGTTTCATTTAGGTTTTCTAAAAACTGCACTCCTCTCTGGTCTCAGAAGGTTTTTGGCATAAAAAAAAAAAAACATTTTTATGGTCAATAAAAACCAGTGGGTTAGGTCTAAAACTGCATCTGAAAGAAAACATACTGTGGGAAATAAACATTACATTTTTGGTTGTAGTTGTTTGATGGGACTTTGTCTATAATAACACAGATAAGGCAGACATTTCCTTTGCCATGGTCCCAACAAAGATTAAAGATTCCACCTCCTCGAAGCACTTAATCCGACATATTTACCATTTTGAAGTTTGGCCTCCACCTCTAATCTCCTTAAACATAGAAGGAAACTTCATACTGCAAGCTCAACAGACAGCAGTTCTCTATTAGCTGATAGCATCAACTATATTAAAATCCAAAGCCAATCATCTAAAATGGATTTATAGATTGTACATTCTAATCATATATTGTTAGCTCACATACCATTTCTATGTAAAGTTAATCTCCTCGATGACAATGCCCACTAAACTGTCACTATACATCTCTGGAAAAAAGGGATATTTCACCATTTCTGGTGAAACTGCTGCTATAGCCATGCTAATCCCTTCATGGGTCATCATTGTCAACAAGCGTGCCACAACTAAACATGCCTGTATTGTTTTCCTGAAGCAACACAGATTCTATGACGAGGAAAAAGCTTACCAGCTCTAAGTTTTGATGGGTCTGCCAAATGACAGACATGAAATCTGGCCGATCCATCTGCTCTGCAAGGGTAGCAGAACAGATGAAGCAGTAACATATGAATAATTGGTACAAAATGCACTGATTGGAGGACAGAGAGGGGTTGTGGGGCCCCCTAAAAAAACTGTATCAATGTTTTTGAAGGTACAAACTTAACAGTTGTTGGTTGATACTTAACATGCAACACAGGAGCTTCTTGAACTGTTGCTTTACTGACAGGGGGAGTAAGCAAGGGAGCATTTCTATCCAAAATCTGAACACCAGATATTGCTAAATATTCCCATTTCTACTCACTGTACCTTTAACTGCTCTGTGAGTCAAAGATCTTGGCAAGCATTGTGCAAAAGAAAAGCAAGATGTTTGAAACAGGCTACAGCGGTTATTGTTGGCAGCAGTAGCAGCAAGCCAAATAGAGGTATAAAGGCAGAGTGGAGAAAGCCTGGGGGTCCTTATGCAACCCCACATTTAGAGGAATACATGATGGAGCACAAGTGTCCCAGACGTGGCTCAGATGGAGAAGGCCTGTGTCGCCAGCAGCACATTAGCTCTAAACAGGGTCCGGTTTGAGATTCAAGAAGCCAGACTGTGTTGTATTATGTCTCACTTAATAAGTTAAGATTACTCCTCATGTACTGTCTTGGAAATGCCTTCTTATTTGACTGTTTCTCTTGTTCAGGTCAATACGAATGAACAACTTTCCTTTTATCATGTGCAGCTACGACAATGCCATCAGAATACAACACTTCATTCTGCCCACGAACATTTGCTTTATTTTGTCAACCTGACCTGAATGTGAGTCATCACAAACAAAATAGGGTAATTTTCACTCTGAGATTAATTGTTTGTGACAGAACCCGAAGGCTTGTGGACCAATGCAGTGAAAGCTACAACAGTGAAAATCTGGGACAAACTCAGTGAGTGTGTCTTCTCCTCATGCATTCATAATCCAACCTATGGGGAGCAAATGCAGCTATTAAACCATTCACTGAGAGGATATACACATATTGTCTTTGTGAGGTACAAGTAATCAAAATAAGGTGATCTTTTTAGCTCATAAAATAGATTTTAAGTGTTATTCTGATAGGTATCTCATTTACTAGCAGTACAAAACAATCCAAATATGATATTTTTACTCAATTCCTCATCTTTAAGAGCTTAACTCACAAAGACACAAGCCAATAAAAAGGGCAGAATTTTTTTTTTTCATGCATAATTATGTAACTCCTTATATGAGACTTCAGCTACAGGTCTCAGGCGTTGTCAATCATACTTTGTAACCAATAATGGGGGATATTGGAGAGCCCTCAGCTGTGGCTCCCATAGAGCCCCTTTTTAAAACATAAACAGAAGGAAAAAAAGCGTATGTTTGTGTTACTGGAAGTGGCTGCAGCTGCTAGTGTGTCTAACCGAAACATGTTACATAAACCCGCAAATGCCAGATTCGGTCAGAGTCCACGTGATTCGTTTGTTATTGTCAGACCCTGATGCATGTAATGCCACTCCAGAAAATGTCATTACAGGTGAAAGCACTGTCGTGTTTTCCTTTAGTGTCACGCATCCTTGTACCTTTAAATGCAAGTTATGGTGCATTATTCCAATAAAGTGAGCATGCTATGACATAAAATCTGAATATTTAAAGCATCCACAGATCAGCTGGATTTCTGTAGGCTGTCATCGAATTACTCGCGTCAGAAAAACATGCATAAACAATCTACGTGTTGCATCTACTTCTATAGTAACCTTTAATTACCTGGTGTCGAAATCCTTCACCTCCCAGTTCGGTTCACAAAAGCATAATTGCGCGTCGCGGTGTCTTGAAGCCTTTCTCGTCTCTGCTCTGCTCTGTCTGCTCGGTGCAGTCCCTTCGAGATGCTGAAGAGAAACCAGCCCGCTGATTGGCTGCCGCCCTTGTGCGCGAGCTTGTTTTCCTCCTGCCTCGTTATTGTGGGCTGTGGTGGTGTTTCGGTGCTCAGTGGAGCGCTGATAAACAAGCACTAGGAGCTCTGAGCATCTTATTTTAGAGCCCACAGAGGCGGAGATGGAAGATGTAAACAAAGGACAGGAACGGTTGGTTTTACATGGGGGATCTTGGTTGCTCTAACAACCAGCCAATGTGGAGTCATGTAGCATCAGAGAGGCCAATGGTCGCTCACAACAGGAATAAATATGTTTTCTGAATGACTGAGCCATAATAATCCTGTCTTTCCTCCAACGTTGGGAGTCTTGGTGGATTGGTTGGGCAGGAACTCCTCTGAGGACCACTTTTCATAAACTGTTAGAAATCCGCAGGAAAAAAAAGATCTGAAAGTCTCTAAAATTAATGTCTCTTATTCTAAGGCATGTATCTTGTGTGATGTCCAGTGCAGGGCAGTGTTACACAATCAGTAGTAGACTGCTAGCTGGACATGAAGGGCCTGTTATGTAATCCCCATCATCGTTGATAGTTCAGATGATATAGTAGTTCCGAGCTCTCAGATTTTTAATACAGAGACAAGTGATAAAAACACGCATGCCTGAGAGTAAAAGACAGAGCTGAGAACAGGGACAGAGCTCGTCATGATGAAAGCAGCCTGGACTTGAGAGTAATCACTGGATGACATAATTGTCCATCTAAGGCCGCTCCAACTGCGCCATCTAGTGCTTGAAAGTATCCACCACTATGAAATGAAGCTGTTGCAAAATTGGTAATGACATCATGCAATAGGGGAGAGTGGGGTAAGTTGAGCCACCCCCTGTTGCTTGGAAGTAGTAAAAGAAATTGATCATGTGACCAAATATTTAGGAGATGGGCATCAATTCATGGAGTCTGTGAAGGTTAGAAGCACATGGGTGAAGGGGTTAGACATTTATTTACAAAAAATCATTTTTCACTCTTGAAAGTGAATTTAGTCTGTCATAAGTTTGAGGTAAGTAGGGATACGGCTCAACTTACCCCACACACGGGTAAGTTGACCATAGGAGACCACTTTTTTGGCATGCTATATTATCAAGACAATTATGTTTACACTCATTCTGTTGGTTTGCAGGGATGGACAACATCCTGAAATATATGCAGATACACTAGTTAGAGACAAAACGGTGATTGCCTTGATGTAGTGATCCGAAATATGAAAAATGGTTCATCTTACCCCACTCTCCCCTATAAGCAACGTGAAAGGGGACAAACTGAGGATTAATCCTGGGTCTAAAATGCTCATTAATATTCATCAAACTACCTTTCAAAATATAGGCTATAGTAAATAAACTTGGATTAGATTTTATGGCACAAATCTGATAAAATTATGAAATCTGCTGATGTTTTCCTAGAACAAATTTAATGAAAATGAAACCCATGGCTGCAACACTTTATTTGATGCTATGGTGTCATTTGTTTCACCTCTTCCACACAGCTTGAAGCTTCTTTTTGTGGTGGCCATTTGAATGTTTGTTTGTTTTTTAGACATGGCAGACATAAAACACTGACAATAAAAAAAAGCTTGGTACTCAGTAGTACTGAGTGAAACAAACTTGACAAAACAATCATGAAAAGCTAAATAAAAGAAAAAAAACGTAAAAATGGAACAAGATTTGATCTTACTTAACTGAAAAATAACACCAATTTATACAACCATACTCTTTCCTTATAGACAGTATGCTGTAACAGGGGTGAAAATAGTGACTACCATCCTGACACTCTGTCTGACTGAGCTCCTCAGGGCCCTCTACTGGTAAAACTATGTCACAAAACCCTGTGGCAAGTATTCGAATAATATTATTGTATGAATTGAATCTTGCCAATAACTGACTAGACCCTCAGCTGATGACAATATCATCTGACAAAAATAGGTCAGAGGTTAAGGCTTAAAGCCTTTTCCTGATAGAGGCAACTCGAAAAAGCAAAAGCTCCTCCTCTTTCATTGACCTCTGTTATGGCTGGGTTATGGTCCAATTTAGTTGAGGTTAAAATTGAAGGAAAACCCTGAAAGAATAAAAAGACAAGTGTAGTTCGTATCGTCTTGTAAGACAACAGATTGTAGTCTAAATCATTGAATCAAAGAGGAGGCGTAAAAAACATGCATCTATATTTTTTACTTTAAAAAATTAGGTAAAACAGTTGCTGGACACAGTCAGCTTTGTAAAATCAACAATTCATATAAAAAAGGGACAAAGAAGTTTCATTTGCTGCACTCCTTTCTGTCAGGACAATGTACCAACCTGGCAAGAACCTGGCTTTGTTCTTGAGGTAAAATGAAGAGAAGTTAACTCATTTCTGTCAGTAGACTAGACAACCACATAGTTATCAGAGTAAACTCAGGCAATAGGTTTCTGCTCTTTGTGAAGAAGCTAAAACCAGTCTATACTTCCATCCATGTATCTCAGGCCTATAAAACAAAGGTTAACCTGACTCGCTCTCTTTCTTTGTATACACATCAGTGAAATAAAACAATGCTATAAATAATTTCACAATAAATATAAAAAACACAGTTAACACAAACAGATGAAAAGGGGTATAAAACACAATATTGGCTTCAGCTGCACAAAATCGTCCATGGTAAGTCAAGTCCAAAGCAAGTGTTTATGGTCGTGTGGCTCACTTCTTCAAGCATATCTTACAGTAAATTATAAAATGAGCAGGTCCACGAAGCAGAAAGTCCAGGTAAAGTTATGTATCATCTGGAATCATTACTGAGCTGCCCAGAGGATCCTGCACAACAGGAACACTGTCCGCAGACTTCAAACTGACACTCTGAGTCTCTCTGTCAGGCTTCTGGCTTCTCCTTTCAGAGTCCCCTTTTAGAATCAGAAAGAAAACACTCTTTTAATCTAATGTACTGTTAAAGTAGTTCTTCCCTTTACCTTGTGATGCATGATTTTGTATTAAACTTCTGAGAATCATTTTACATTTTTCATGACAGAGTTGAGTGTAGTCAAATACATACTTGTTTTCTCTGTTGGACCATCTGTCCCATAATGAAAGTTGTTCTCCTTTTCTGCTGATTTCTTCAAGTTTTCCAACTGTATCAAAACAGATTCAATGCACATACATTGACTATTTAATGCTTTTTTGATCATTCAAAAGGAGAACTGAGTTGCTTTGCTTACCTCTGTGCATATAGACTCTGAAAGTCGACTTGCGAGTTGGCCTTTATCTTCAAATCTGCAGGAACTGCAGAAAAACAGGTGTTGATTATCTGTTCAGAAATAGCCTCTGTAAGTCTACAAAGAGGAACTGTGACTAATTGAGTATTACCTTGAAGTTTGTGATGACGTTGGTTCACAGTCAGCTGAGCTTGCTTGGTTCTGTTTGAAAGAAAAAATCTTTAACACTCAAATAAATTAACAGGTGAAAGTACAGACATGAAGAAAGTAAGTAAAGATCTCACCTGCGTGGTTTTCTCATCGATTTTTGCATTATTTGAATTTCCTGCTTCAGCGTCTCTGTTTCTGGATTCTTTTTGCCGCTGCATCTTTACATAGTCAAATGTGCTTATGCCTTTGTAAACTGTAGAAGCAAGAGGAGAATTAACACCAGCTGAAAAGAAAAAATAGACTTGAAAAGAGCTTTTTCATGACGGACTCACAGAGGTACAAGTGGAAGCCTAGCAGGTGGATGAAGAGGAGCAGGCAGGTGAAGCTGAGCATGATTGTTATGAAGGCTAAAATAAGAAGACCTGCCGAACTCGTTTTTGTGGGTGCCAAGGGTAAAAACATCAGCCAGGTTTCATTTCCCAATATATCTGTAAATAAAAGGAATAAAAGACCATCAGACAACAAATCACTGCTATTGACATACAATAAAATATGTTACAATAAAAGGAAATAATGAAAAAATATTTTGTGACTCACTGTCAAACTGTGGGGCAGTCCTTAGGCTAGTCGGATCCAGGTAATGCTGAATAAATATAAATAAAATGACAACAACAAGCAGGAAAGCTCCTAGTGTGGCAGAGGACAGTGCGACAAAGAAACACCTGAAAACAGCACACAAAAATATATTCAGAAATGCTCATATCATTGAAACAGAAAGTTGATTTCTTCACTGAAATTTTCTTCTCACCAGTAGTTTCTGCCACCCACACAGGTGTTCAGCCATTTACAATGGTGATCAAAGTCTTCCACACATTTGTTGCAAACTCCACAGTGCTTTACTTTGGGGCCTCTGCAGAAGATTGTTTGTGTTATTACTGCATACAATACTTTAAGTATAGCAAAACAACCAAATCAGAGATGATCATTTTTGGTACATACACCTTGACGTCACATAGATAACAGTGCAGGTCCTGGATGACATGCGGTTGCTTTGCTCGGTCAAAAAGTGGCATTGGGCTGGAATAACTTTGTTTGGCTCTAACACTGGCATCTGCAGGGTCTATAGTTAGAGTAGCAATATGTGTGAGGAGGTGAACTATGAAGGTTATCCCCGTCAGCTGTACATAACAAGAGTCAAGAAAAACAGCATATTTAAAGAAAAATTAGAGGGTTACACAATGAACTAGAATTTCATTATTATCAAGACAAGAACATGATCAAGAAAGAAAAATATTGTCTTAATCCCAATAGATTAAAGAAAAACCTGTATGCCAGATGTGAGGGTCAGCAAGATAAAACAGTGGACAATGGCATCCCACAAAATGGCAAGTGCCTGCAGTTCAGCGACATGTCACAATCAGGCAGTATGCCAGCGGCAGGCAGGCTTGGAGTATCTAATCAGGAGAACATGTAAAACTCCCGCTGGTAGGGCCATAAGGACTCCACTACAGTGACACTTAAGTGTATGGATGGGTACAGGAACTCAGTTTTTAAGACAGATTTCAGTAGAGACAGTAATGTTCTCCAGCAGCCAAACAGTTGCCTTGGTCAGGGAAGGTCTGTATCAAACTGGGAACAAGCTTTACATTCGTTCCATAATTATGTTTACTCCCTGACATCAGCTGATCCCTCCAATCCAGGGGAGTAAACAGGAACTGTGATAAATGGCGTGATAAAAAAGCAATTGTGGCATTAAAAAGCCAGAATGAAATGTGCATATTTCTTTATTTACCTTTTCTAAATACCTTTTCTTTCATTGTGGCATACTGGTGCGCCAGCAATGGGGACACTAGTCCAAAAACCAATGACATGCAGGAGAACTACCAGCATCTGCCTCTGAACATATAGACGTATAGGGTGACATGTACTTACTGCAAACTGTATACAGATAGCAAGGGGACAATTTGACCTAGTGAGTCCCCAATCTTGGGAAATTGAGGCATGTGAAAACTTATAAAAATAAATAAATAAATAACAGAGCTCTCAGGCTGTTGGGTTATATTTTTTGATTCATTCATTTACTGATCAATGTTTTTGCAGAAGCTTATTTTCCCTAAAAGTGGGCATGCTGTTGCACAAAGAGGATCTTATAAGGGAGAATTCTCAAAGTCAGAGTAGAGCCTCAGTTATTTAATCACTGCTGACATCATGCAGTGTTAAACAAGTGACAAAAACCCCACTGATTATGTCTCTGGCTTCATAGAGAGTGCAGAAACAGAAACAAAGTGTGACTGGACCTATACACGCAGCCAACACAACAAAGTCCTTGTCTCATCCAGCAGCACAAACAAAAGTGTGGTAGAGACTATAATGTGGGCTCCATATTCAAATCTGAAAGACCCATTGGTGCACACTTAACGTTCACATACATTCATTCACAGTGAGGCTTCAGCTGTGTGTAAAGGATACGGCGTAGAGCACGTGGTTCCACGGTGGAGGGAGAAGAGGGATGTAAATGCCAAAACTGACTATGGCGAGGTAGCTGAAAAACAGCCAGCCGGCTACTTGGAAAGCCTGAGGTGGCCACGACCAGCCGTTCACTCGGGGAGGCTTGGAGGGAACCAGCTCGTTTCTGCTGCTGCCACGCACAGGAGCTGTGCGCCTTAGCCTTCGATTGAGGCAGTTCATCTAGACAACACAAGGAGAGAATAGACAGAGAACATCAAGTCTCGCTAGAGTAGAGTGAGCTAAATTTGGTGAGGAAATGAGATAGGGAAATGAGTTAAGTATAATGATAGTGACTGTTCAGGCTTTACAAACCTATAGCCTGCCTTGCCTGGAGTTGTTTCAGCTCAGTGTATGGGAACAGGACAGCATTTGTTCATTTCATTAAGAAAACCTCTTTTAAAAAACATCAGTCTTATCGCTCAAATGATCCCCTCTATATTTTTACATCACAAATGTTAGGATACATCCAGGTTATTGCATTAGTATAAGAAAACGTTGCTAGTTAAAGTGGCATTTGTGTAAACTGTGCGTGTCTGAGACAGTAGTAGGTGCCAAACAGAAATGCATCACAGCATAGAAAACAAAGATGGTACTTGTCAAATATCTCTCAGACAACAGCTGATCATGGGTAGACAGATAAACAAAGGGCAACATCCTTTTCTTTGTAAAAGGCCGTGTAATCACATGTTTTGCCTCATGTCTGACACCACAGTGAACTCTGCCAATAGCTTTTGGGATAAATGACAAACGTGGACACAATCAACAATAAGTGGGCTTGAGCGACCAGCCGGTTAAACTTCGATTTATTCATCACAGCTGAAGTCCGAGTGAAACTTTTCACCGGTTACAGAGATAACAAACGTCCTGCTGTTCCTTTAAAACTGTTATGTTGCCTGTTTCCCTCAACTATTAAATCTGTTTAAGCCTTAAAAGACAAGCCATGATAAAAATGACCCATAATAAAGTAGACAACAGTAAACCATCCAAAATTACTTACCTTTCTGTCGTAGGAAAAAGACGACGATAAATGTAAAATGTGCTCCTTTCTAAATAAAAATAAGAGTTTCCACCGCTTGATATCCCATTGTCAGTCAACCTGGCAGGTGCATAATGTTACACCTGTTAAATAATAAAAAAAGGAGTTTAAAGGCGACCGGTGAGCGTGGGATAAGAGAGATAAAAACAAAAATAAAACGCTCAACCGTCCTGGGGGGTTGTGTCGCCGAAAGACGTGAGTCAGAAGTTAAAGAATCAACTCAGCAGGTCGCAGCGGCACTATGGAAACTGATCTACTGCGCATGCGCACTACAGCTCTCCACAAGTGACCCTCCTATTCTGGCTCTTCACGCCAGACTAGGCTTGCTATCAAACTCATGAATTAATCTTCTACGTCCCGAGTTTCCGCAAAACACAAATTGCTCAAAAGTTGTTCCCATGAGAAAAGAGGAATTGTACTTAAGTGATTTAAACACTGCATGATACTTCTGCTTCTTAAATGAAACGTAGTACGGGAGAGTGGGGTAAGTTGAGCCACAGGGTAAGTTGAGCCACCCCCTGTTGCTTGGAAATGGTAAAAGAAATTGATCATGTGACCAAATATTTAGGAGCTGGGCAGCAATTCATGGAGTCTGTGAAGGTTAGAAGCACATGGGTGAAGGGGTAAGACATTTATTTAATTTTTTTTTTTTTCACTCTTGAAAGTAAATTTAGTCTATCATAAGTTTTATTAGAATTGTGTTCAGACTAAAAAAGATAATTTCAAATGTGTTTTATAAATCAATTGTGGTATCTATGAGCTGCAACATGAGGTCAAAAAAGTAAAGGAGTCTGATGAGAGGATCAGAGTTTCGGTTCAGATTGTTAAAATGTTTTACTTTTTCTTCTCAAGAATACAGCTGTGAATGTTCTGAATCACTTAAAGGCATTCTCATGTTAAAATGGCTTTTTATAAAACAACTTTTTAGCAGTGATGTGCAATAATAATGAAAAGTATTATATCAGTTGAATAGCGTATAATAGATAAAAATACACATAGGGAGGAAGTGACTGTTATTTAGGGAGAGAGAAGGTGAGGGAGGGCCGGGGTGGAGAGTGGGGGGATAGTAGGGCTCAATTTACCCCGCTCCTATGGTCAACTTACCCCATACATGAGGTAAGTTGCCCATAGGAGACCACTTTTCCTAGTATGCTATATTATCTAGACAGTTATGTTTACACTCATTCTATTGGTTTGCAGGGATGCACATCTTGAAATATATGCAGATTCACTAGTTAGAGACAAAACTATGATTGCCTCGATGTAGTGATTCAAATGATGAAAAATGGCTATCTTACCCCACTCTCCCCTACTTTGATTTCCAGATTCTCATGTAACTTACAGTAAAGGTAAATATACTCTGCGTGCGTATCACTGCATTATCACTTCCCTATTGTGTCATGACATCCCGCCTCATCCAAAAAAAAGAAACATTGCTCAATTAAAGAAAACTAAGGGGGTTTCCTGCTGCAGCAAGAAAAGATTTTCTGCACACCAACCACAAACCAAGACAGATACTTAAAAATGTTTTTTTTTAGGTAGACAGTGACTTTTAAAGGCCTCTTAGCAGTATGTATAACGAAGTTAAAAGTGATTATCTGCTGATTGAACCACACATTTAAAATAAAAAAGCTCACATTTATTTTACAAGTGTTGCACTTCATTAACAGCATACAGCTACACTACAAACACTCTGTACAATTGTTTGAAGTTGTAAAAACAGGTAAGAAGGTCCTGCTGTCTTCACAGTGCATCAACAGTCCACGGGAGAGTACTCGGTGCTGTTAACACCACGGTAACAAAACGACTGTGTGTGTGGTCAGCTGTTGGCCGCGCTCTCTGACTCCGGAGATTGCAGGAACTCGTAGGGGTCATGAACCATTTCAGACTGGTCCCCAACACCCAGGTGAGATGGACTCCCTGTGAGATAAAACATCACACAGTTGTCACATTAGTGTTGATAACATAACAAGGCTGTTATTTGGTCGAAAGAGATGAATCTTTATAGAAACGATGGAGTAACATTCAGCTGAATTCTCCAGAAAAATCATTTCAGGAGTAACACTTCTTATTCAACAATACATTTTTTACTCCAACTTCTATTTCAGATACCTAGGTGGTGTTGGTCCCTCTCTGAAGCATTAGAAAGAGAGGAAAGGTTGGATGATGGTCTGGAGCCTACTCTGTCCACTTGGGCCTCCTGGAACTCCTGCAGCAGTTTGTCTGCATCATCGAAGTGCTGCTGGCCTTCCTCATTTCCCGGTTCTTTTTTCACAGTTTTACCTGATGATGAAATAGTGAAAAAGACATGATCACTGTTTGACTATTCCTGACAGTTTTAAAAGAGTTAAGGTGATTACATGTCTGTAATGCTCCTAAATACGCTTAACTTACTCTCCTTTCAATACCGCAACTGTGATCACTCTGATCACATTAACACAGTTCAAACTCCCTTTCTTAAGTAGGATTTAAATGTTGCCACGCGGCATGTGTGTGGATTCAGTTAACTACCTAATGAGTTTAGCATGGATATATCCAGAGACATGTCAGGGTAGTTCTTCATGGACATAAAGTCCAGGACTGAGCCACTCTCTCCAAGGCCAGCACCATCAGACATCTGCACAAAATCACAAAGCTCTAATCAGATCAGTTGAACGACAGTTTTTGGTGTATTGTCAGTTCAAACAGCAGTTCCAGCTTACCTGCATGTCACAGAGGCTTGATTTGTTTTCATCGGGTTTCAGCACAATGTTTCTTTTCTGAAACGTAAAGCATCTATCAGGCACAGACAAGGTCACAAAAACAGGAAAACCGCTGAGGATGATGCTAGTAACAGGTTATGTGTACAAATGAAATTTCAGTACAAGGAAAATACCTGTCGGATTTGACTGACAGCTTTGGTGTGATCATCTGCAGTCATCTTGTCCAGAAGCCTGTCGACCCAACGTTTGGTTGCACCTCCACAGCCTTTGACAAACTCCTGGATGCTGAGGTCGAAAGGAAATACATCAGGAGATGAACATGGGGACACAAATTTCCTCTGGATTACTGAAGTCATAGATTTAAGTATGAGAGAACGTTCCCTCTACCTGAGAGCACATTGAACCCCTGTGTCATCTCCATAGGCTGAATATAGCATGTCCACCTCATCAGGCAGAAGGTCTGTAAAGACCGAGTTCTTCTGGAGGCTCTGAACATTATAGGCACTGCTAAGAAACGTGACTAAACAGGCAAGAAAGAAAGATGTAAGACATTTGGTACTTCTAAGTAAAAATGTAGGATAGATCATTTAAGCAACATACAAACATTAAATGCATCATTTGCATCTGAATACCTTTGTGTCTCCTGTCATCTTTGAAACCTAAAGTTGTTAGCCCAGGCAGAAGCTTATTCGACAAAGAGCTGAGGTCCACTTTATGAGTCTCCTCTTCTGCAAGAATATGACAAGAAAAATAAACCACCAACAGATTTACACAAACACAGTTCTGATCTTATGTAGAAAAGTTGTTGAAAAACACTGCACATTGACAACAAACCTTCTGCGTCTGGGTCGAGCTGATTTACAACAGTATACAGAAGAGAACTGTCTGACTCTTTTCGCAAGTAGCCCATCTGAAAACACAGGACAGAGGAACCAAAATTCAAATGATGAATCAACAGGGTCTTCTTCAGAAACATCTAGGAACAAGTATGAGTATACACATTAAATATCTGGGACACACCTTGGAGTTCGGCATGTATCTGTTGATCCGGTCTCGAGCTTCATCTGCAGAATGCTCAACAAGAGCCAGAACGTGCTCCTCTGCTGTACTGTCAGTCAAGCTGCAAGCATTTCCCTCTGGTTCATACAGATAACTGAAATAACAGAGGTATAAAAAGGCCCGAAATTAGCTGATAAGTCATACACTATCAAACTCTCAGCCAGGATCTAACTACTGGGAGTTTATTCCTTGTTGACATTTAATCTTGATATAACAATTAATAAACAATACCTGATGACTTCTTTCATATCTTTGACTGGTTGCTTCTTGGACTTTTTCACTGATTCCACAGGCATTGGGATGATCTCTGAAGGAGGGATATCTGTTGCAAGGTCCTCGTCTCCCAAAATAGCCACCTGTTGGCTGTAGTCCATGTCCTGCATGAAAGACATGCTGCGCTTAAGGGCCAACAGCCGCTCCTGTGTATTTAAAGAAGAAAAAAGGAGCATCATTTGACAGCAGCTTGAATCATTTCCAATGTTTGACAGTCAAAGCTTATGATAAACATTCATATTTTTTATGAAAACCTTTGGATTTCTACATATTAACTCGATATCTATATGTAGGGGGCTGTTAAGTTTTTAAAATGCAGCACTCTTTTGAATCCATTTTCGATGTGGAGGTCCATGCTCTGGGTTACATCATGACTACAGTCTGTCTGCTGTTTGCTCAACTCCAAAATTCAAACAGGATTCATGAAACTTTGCTGTCAAAACCCTATCCACAAAAATGGGAAATGAAGCACTTAAACAGTTGTGTCCATTATCTATTTTGAATTAAGTTAAATGGCATGACAGTTTCCGTGGGCTAAAGTCAAAATGAAAGGGTGGATCGGTCACAACAAGATATTTGTCAAATCAAATTAGCTCATTATTCCATGAGATCTTGTTACCTTGCTCATCATCTTGAAGCCTGTATGCAGAAGTTTCTTGGCAGCCTTGTAATAAACAGTCTCTGGCCGGTTGTACACCATAGCATTGTCACACATCAGCTTAAAGTCCGCCTGAAGGAAAGAAAACAGTGTTCAAACACGTCTTTGTTTTCACACATCTTCAAAATAGATAACTACTATATCAACTAACTTTTGATGAGATGTGCTAACCTTAAATTCAGTTACTGTGTTGTAGTCATTGTTTTGAATCTTGTCTTTCATGGTGCTGAAGTCCATTGGATGCTTGATGATCATTGAATAGCCAGGAGCGATTGCATCTGTCACTGGAAATGCAAAGAATCCATGGGGGTCTTTTCTGGAAAGATGAACAAAACATCATCAGTGTCTCTTAATTTATCACCAACCTGTGGCTCTGTTTCAGACTGCTCTTTTCTACCAAAATGGAAAAGTTTTTTTCTTCTTTCTGTGGTGTGTGACTCTGTTCAGAAAATTTTAATAGCAATATTTATTCAGTTACAAATCTTGTGTATGTGTGCTAACCTGTGCTTGGTTTTGTGGATACTTTTTATCTTCAGAGTAGTGAAACTAGTGTTTACATGTGGTATCAAGCCTGTCAGTCTATGCCTCTAAATCTTTACTTTGCGTTTCTCACCTTTGCAACTGACGTAAGAAATGCTCCAGCAACTGCTGCCGAGGTGTGGACTCACTCTCTGTATTTTGTAAGCATAAAGATAAATACTGAAATTAATACATTGATAATTGGTATTAATTTCAATGCAGTGTTCCAACGGATTCTGATGCTTGACTCAAAACAGGCCCTCTCACCATGTTGTGTCCTGCATGCTCGAACAGGTCTGTCTCCTTGTTGCTCTACCTCCACCTTTACATGAGGGTGAAACTCTTCCACTTCTGGCTCTGACTCGAACCTCTCTTTCTCTTTCTCTTTCTTCTTCTTCTTTTCCTCTGGCTGATGAGATGCATTCACAGTAAGTGACAAAATCACCAAGACTGTCACTTTCATGTACCTTAGCTTGAGGTTAATCTACTCACCTCTAATCCAATGCTTATACTTTTAGACAATGTGAAAGGTTCAACAGGCACACCAGCTCCACTTGTTGCAGCAGCTGCTGCCTCTGATTCATTCTGCTCTCGCTCCCTCTTCTTCCTTTTTTCTTCCTACAGGATGGCGTTAAAGGATAAGGGATAATTTTAAACTTATAGTGGTGAAACACAAATGCAGTTAGAGATTTGATGAAAACGTGAACTAACCTTCCGCCGTCTTCTCTCCTCATCATCTACGTATTTGTCCTTATCCTTTTCTGACTTTTTCTTCTTCTTCTTTTTCTTCTCTTTGTGGCGTTCTCGCTCAAGGTCTGATCGGTCATCGTAGTAGCTGGAGTCATGGCCCGAACCAGAGAGCTCTGTCACCTCACTACCTCCAACTTTGAGCACAAGCTTTAGGGGCTTCTCCAGAGCTTTGTCCTCAAAGTCTACAACAAAGTCAAAAAGGATGGAGTAAATCCCTAAACAGATGGTCATGCTGGGTATACCATGAGTTTTCACAGATTGCTTTATATTTAAAATTTTTAGAGGCCTATCGGGAAATAGCTGCATAGTAGGGGAGAGTGAGGTACGTTGAGCCAAAGGGTAAGTTGAGCCACTCCCTGTTGCTTGGAAATGGTAAAAGAAATTGATCATGTGACCAAATATTTAGGAGATAGACATCAACTCACAGAGTCTGTGAAGGTTAGACGCACATGGGTGAAGGGGTTAGACATTTATTTCCAAAAAAACATTTTTCGCTCTTGAAATTGAATTTAGTTTGTCTTAAGTTTTATTAAAATTGTGTTTATTGACATTCATTCATTATGTGAATCCTGCAGCGTTTTTTACAGATCAGTAGAGTAAAGTAAAGTAAAGTGTTCAAACTTTCCATAACCATGAGTGTCTGCTTCAGACCAGCACAGGACTCTGTTCTGGTGCAGACTGCACCAGCACCAGCTCTGAGGGGGCTTTGCTGTTTTATCTGTTGGTCAAATGTGTGTATCCCAGATAAAAACCTAGCATAAAAGTCCCCCATTTTAGCTTAGAGGACTAATACAGTCACAATAGTAGCTCTGGGCTAACTGAGAAAGTAAACAAGTCTGATGAGAGGATCAGAGTTTCAGTTCAGATTGTTGAAATGTTTTACTTTGTCTTTTCAAAAATACAGCTGTGAATGTTCTGAATCACTTAAAGACATTCTCATGTTTAAAATGGCATGAATGTGAAGATGTGACTGTTATTTAGGGAGACAGAAGGTGAGGGAGGGCTGGGGTGAAGGAGCCGGGATAGTAGGGATACGGCTCAACTTACCCCGCTCCTATGGTCTTATACTTACCCCATACACGGGGTAAGTATAAGACCATAGGGGAGCCCTTTTTTAGCATGCAATAGTATCAAGACAGTTATGTTTACACTCATTCTGTTGGTTTGCAGGAATGGACAACATCTTGAAATATATGCAGAGACACTAGTTAGAGACAAAACTATGATAACCTTGATGTAGTGATCCGAAATATGAAAAATGGCTCATCTTACCCCACTCTCCACTATACACCGAGCAGCCATAACATTAGGAACACTGGGCATTCAAATGCAACCCAACACAACAGTCTGATCCCGTCAACAAAAACCTCTAATTCACAAGCTTTCTGAAAGAAAAACCCCGATGTTGAAAAGTTCAAGTATTCTTTAAAAGCTAAGGGGGTTTTACTATGTTGAGCGATCAGAACAGGTATTCAGGGGGTGTGAGAGATAAACAAATGCCCCCCTGTTATACTGCTCCAATATTGTTTAGCCATCTTAGCTTGGCGAGCTAATAGAAAGCTAACACGAACAAAGCAATGCAGTACAAATAGTAAAAACATGCAGTCAGGTACCATCAACTGTTCTCCACTCTGGTTTATGCTTCTTGTGTTTTTTCCCCATATTCGTGGATTTAAATCCTCTGTGTTGAAGTTTAACCACAGATACTCTTCCCGGTCGCCTATCGTTAAATCTTAGCAGCAAACTGAGGGCGGAAGCGATACATCCAAACAAAGGATGTATTTCCGGTTTAGGAAAGCAGCGCGCTGAATTTGAGAGACTGTCGACTTTCTGCCTGTACAGAACCGTCGAATACATCCTGGAAACCAAAACTACGATTAAAAAAGTCAACATTTCGACGACCTCTATGGTGTACGGTAGGGTTCCAGTTTTGTCAGTGTATCCAAACGTTAACTTTTATCTGTTACGAGTTATTGACGTTAGCAAGTTAACTGAGCTAGCCCCCTTCATTCGAACCGTACCCACTTTAAAATGACCTCACATGTTTTTCTATGGAGCTAACCTATCTACATCACCGATAATGTCGTTAAATGCTCTGTAGCCCCTAAGTTATCTGTAATCTACAGGTTTGCCGGGATGGAGGGTGACGAACCGACAGAGATGGCAAACCAGAAACTGAAGATCCATGTGGAGGTTCATGTGAAATCTCACAGGTAGGTTCACCGAACTGTTCAGACACCGAAAAATTCCCCCCACGCCTGCAGTTAGCTGTCTGTGTCAGCCGCCCCAATGTTCCCAGTTTAAAGAGCTTTAAAGGCATGTAGCATTAACCAAAATAGGAGTGAAAATATATAAGTATAAAAAATCTAAGTATACGTCTTTAATGTTATGATTTGTGTGTGGTTATATCTACATGTATGTCAGTATTTGTGCAGTGTGTGTGTGTGTGTGTGTGTGTGTGTGTGTGTGTGTGTGTGTGTGTGTGTGTGTAGCTGAGAAATCAGCTCTAAAATATGGGGAAAATAAACAACCATGGTCCTCAGTTGTTTAGGTTATTTTTGCACCTTTTGTCTGACTTGTCACTTCAGCACCGCCAAGCTGACTGATGTGAAGATGCATGTTCTGGCTCTGCTGAATCGCCACAGCATGGTTTTTGGAAACTACAGATGGACAGAGTTCGATGAAGACTTCTTGCAGAAAAATGTAGAAACTGTGGCCCTCGTTGATTTGGAGGAGATGGTATCACAGGTCTGTTTCAGTATTTCAGTTTACATTGAAAATTTTCAGTTGTCTTTGCTATGCTATAGAGGAATTTAAAAAATGACTTAAAGTTATTCATTTTTCTTTTTTCTTTTAATTTTTAATCACGTAGCCCCTTGACTTGAAGAGCTGCTCTGTCTCCATTCACATCTTCACTCTCAATGAGGATGCACCCAGCACACTCAGTTTGGAGGATGATGAGGAGCTTTCAGCTGCCAATCACTGGCTATTGCCCGCAGGTAACATTTCATAACATGTGCTAAGGTCATCTTGATCTCATCCGGCTTTTTAGGTTCAATTTATTTCATGCTAAAATTGTACTACAAGGCAGGCTTGGTGTAGGTATTCACTACTGTGTTGATCAATGGCTTGTACTATGTTCAGTGTGACTTTATATGATTCTCAATCCAGAGTATTCTGAATAAAAGTAGATAGACAAGCAGACCAACAGTGACAGAAATTTTCCTCTGATGAGGCTTTACAACTACAAATACAGATTTGAAAACACATTGTACAGGCACTGAACAAAATGGCTGTTTAGAGCTGCATCTGATTTAAAAAAAAAAAAAAGACAGAGAGAGGAGGTTGGGATGAGCCAATTATTTTACTAGGCTTTTTTTAGTGATGCAGTAGTAGTATTTTTTGTGGTAAATGGTGAGCAAGCTGTACAAGTTGGAAATGTTGACAATGAGGATGGATTTAATGAGTGAATGGTAATCCAGCTTTAAAATGTCTTTACTCATGAAAAGGTGTCTAAATCTGTCTGAAACACCACATAAAGCTGTGAAATTACGCTGGATCTGGTGCTCCTTAGAATGAGGACTTACTAACAATGGAGAGAAATAGTGACTAGAAAACACTGAAAAGTTTGTGGTTTTTAGTTGTGCAGAGATGCTTTTCTCAGAAGGGATTTTTACTTTTATAGATTCATGTTTTGTTTTTTGTTAAATCTACATGCCCTCTTGGTTACAGTCATATTTTTTCTACATAAAAGTTGAGATAGCTGGTGTCTTTGTCCTGATGCACAATCTTGTTGGAGTCACAAGGGGGCACCCTGGCGTGAAAAATGCAGAAGTATGTATTATAGTTTGCCATTGGACCCTTCAGATAATCCTGATGAAAAGCAATATTCCAAGCTAATTGTATATGTTTTCAGAATGACCTTATCTATATTTCTGCATTGATGTTCAGCAGTTTCTCCATACTCATTTGGTGTGTGTATGTCTCTATGTACGTATCTATATACTATCTATCTATCTATTTAATCTATATATCTATCTTTGTAACTTTTTTAATCTCTGTGCTGTGGATGCAATAGTATGTTATTTAAATTTTTCTCTTGAGATAACTTCTACCCGGTTTGTTTATTTGTTTACAGCTGAATTCCATGGGATTTGGGAGAGTCTGGTCTATGAGAGTGGAGTCAAAACTCAGGTTAAGAAATGGCTGTTTAGAGATTAAAGAAATGGATCGAATAACTTCCTCACTAATACTCCTAACACTTGTTTTCATTCTTCTTTTAGCTCCTTGATTATGTCACAACAACAATCTACTTCTCCGACAAAAATGTCGACAGCAACCTTATTTCCTGGAACCGTGTTGTGCTGCTTCACGGTACATAACTAATGGGAAACCATAAAAAATAACTATTTTAATTGGCTAAGGCTGCTGCAGGAACAATAAGCGCATTATAAATGATTTATGTCTTTGTGTGTGCCAACATTTAGGACCCCCAGGCACAGGGAAAACATCACTGTGCAAAGGTCTTGCCCAGAAGCTGTCAATCAGACTGTCAAGCCGGTGAGACAATACTCATTTAAGTAAAACCACTTCAGCAGAAACTGCACCTGCTCTTTATGTTTCAAAATCCACTCCTCTGCCTGCAGGTATTCATACGGGCAATTTGTTGAGATAAACAGCCACAGCTTGTTCTCAAAGTGGTTCTCAGAGGTACAGCTGGCACCTTTTATATTGGAAGAGCTTGATTGGAATAGTCTCTGGGGTTATTTTGGTAACTAATAATGCGTCTTTGTTGCAGAGTGGTAAGCTGGTCACAAAGATGTTCCAAAAGATCCAACAGCTAATAGATGACAAAGATGCTTTGGTGTTCGTCCTGATTGATGAGGTAAAACCTGCTTCTTTCATGAGGCTCTAAAATTGATTTCTGGAATAATTAAGGGAGCTGAAAAAAGACTAAAAGGCCTTTGTGTGAACTCTTTGTACCTCAGTCTTCTAAAAGTATTCCTGCTGTGTGGCTTTTTGAAACCCCTCTGTGTTGTGTGTAGGTGGAGAGTCTTACAGCAGCTAGAAATGCCTGCCAGGCAGGAACAGAGCCTTCTGATGCCATCCGAGTGGTCAACTCAGTCCTCACTCAGCTCGATCAAATCAAACGGTGAGGAAGCAAAGTGCTGGACGTATTGTTTTGAATGTGTCTTTACAGTGGAACATTTGTTTTTCTGATGAACTAGTTTATTCCTGGTTGTTTTTTGGGCCCATACTGTAGACATTCCAACGTCGTGATACTGACAACTTCCAACGTGACGGAAAAGATCGATTTGGCGTTTGTAGACAGAGCTGACATCAAGCAGTACATCGGACCTCCATCTGAGAAGGGCATCTACAACATCTACCTCTCATGCCTGGAAGAGCTCATGAAGGTGACAGAGCAACCCAATCTTTGTACAATAACAGTAGATGTTAGTCATTTAACTTAACAGACACATTTGTGTTAAAGACTCCACCTTCATTATTTAAAGTTTGGGCTGATCTGAAAGAAGGGTCAGTATCTTGACATAAGGACCCAGTGCTTCTTATGTCAGCGTGTTTAAGTGCCCATGAACCAACAGCAAGTTATTGCTTCTGAGGCTGGAGAGAGTTCAACAAATCTTGGGTATCTTATGGTCATCCAGCTTCACCAACCCTGACTGAGATGAGATTGTGCTAAGTGGTCCCATAAAGCTGGTTATCAATATGATGAATCAGCCCAGAATAAATATGGTGTGGTAAGCAACATACAATGACCCAAGTCATCATATTTTCCAAAGTCACAACAAATCATGACATTTATAAAACGTAGAAATGAAAAACTAAGTTGGCACAGAAATTAACTCAGCATTTATTTTCAAAAAGAAGGAAGGACTGGCTGAAGAAACACTGTGCTGACTGTGACACCTGTTTTATTTCTTTAAACAGTCACTCTTATTTATTCTTGTGGCGTGTATTGTAGTTTTAGATGTAATACATCCCTAAAGTAGCAAACAGTAACTTCAAGAAGCTACAAATGGTTAAGAAAACACGGTTCAAAGCCGTCCGCATGTGTAGTTTCACATCTAATAATTACAACAACCACAAGCCTCTAATGTTAGCCTTTGTCAGTCTGGCAGTGGTACTTGTTACAGGGTGATATTGGGAAAGCAGAATAAACATGCTTATTTTCTTTTTACCCCTTTATGTATTAGATACAGTTTTGTTATCAGCTTTTCCTCCATCAAGATCAATTTATTTTTCAGCCTCTGTTCAGAGGAAAATTGAAATCAAACCACAACATAAACAAACAGCTAAGGTACCAAAGAAACCCTTTAAAGTGCACAAAAGTTAAAAAAATCACGTGTCTGTCTGTGCTTTGTACTGTGTGATATATGCAGTGTCAGATAATCAACCCTCGACAGCAACTTTTCACCATGTATGAGCTGGAAACCATGGGCTTCAGAAAGAGCGAGGTGTCTGAGCTCAGCCTGAAGCTGAGGAACATCGCTCTGTGAGTACGGCCTCATGTGACGCCATAGTTTCTCTTCTCCTGTCATAACATGTAGTGCAGGTGAGAAATTAGACTTCCAGGAGCTAAAATCTGTTTCCTTCTTCTCTGTCAGAAGAAGCAAAGGTCTGAGTGGGCGAGCGCTGAGGAAGTTACCCTTTCTAGCTCATGCACAGTTTGTCAAGGTAGCTGTTTTTCTTCTCCTCCAGAGTTAAAAATGAAAAGTCTTCATGTTTGTTTGTTTTTTCAGAGATTATTTTTACCTTTTTATAATTTTTTGTCTTTAGACGCCGACAGTTACTCTTGAAAAGTTTCTGGAGGCAATGGACCGAGCCGTGGATAAACAGAGAGAAGAAAAAGCCAACCTGGTCAATGGAGTCTGAAAGATTATAAAAGCCAAACAACTATTCTAAACTCAGTCTTATGCCTTCTCTGACTATATTTTAATAAAGCCAAATGCCTTTGTACAAAACATTATTAATCTGGCAGCACTGTGTTGAATTTATCAGCAAATAACTTTGTTTGGAAAGTCATGAGTTTAAGTCTTTCCTCGGCTAGTTTTGTTGGTGCTACTTGTTTTAAAGACAATATTCAAAAGTGTTTCAGTCTGAACAGTTTGATTGAACCTCAGCGCTTACTTTGTGTTTTCAAATTATATTTTGTTTTGAACATGCAGCCTTAACCTTAAAGCTCTTCTCTCCTTTTGTTCATTTTCATATTGATCACTTTTTGGATTGCACACTCAGCTCAGTCAAACAAAGGAAGGGGTCATTATTGTGGCTTTGCAGACAGAAATGAAGAACAGTCCTATGATCTTGCATGCAGGTTGCAAACTCATTAAGATTCTTCTTAATTGATTCTCTGCAAGTTGATATCTGTTCAATATTGACTTGTCCTGTAAAATCTAAACAGTAATGCACTGCAATTCTTAGGAATGCATGTTTTTGAAATGTTTTTATACTATTGTTGTGAAAGGCTTCTAACAGGTTGACCATCAGCTTAAAATGTCCAAATACAAAAGTTCTGTATTTATGCTAACAACGGTTCCTCTTCAATCTCTGCACTCACATTTTTATTTTGTATATAACATTGTAATAAACAACTTTCTCAGTTCTTGCGTTTACATTGAAATATTTTGGGATTTTAAAGTACAGTATTTTGGGCACTGCTTGGTGTAGAGCTGATGTTCATTTTTCATATGTTTAACTGGTTTCGAATTGTGTAATTTATAATTTATGATGCATAATTATAATGAAGGCAGGGGGGAAATCCCTTCAAGCTTTGATGTGCATTTGGAAACCCAAATTAAATCAGCTGTCGGCTAATTTCTGTTCAAATAACTTTCTTAGTTTGTGCGTGGGGAGAAAAAGTGATTTCATACTATGCTGCCTGACAGTGTCTGCACACGGTTGTCACTAATTTGACCTGGAAACCAAACAGCTGAAAGATTATTGCATTTTGAAATGTAGCAGGCAAACATAAAGTTTACATGAACAGATGAGTGGCTCCATTGTTCGCATGAACATGTTTTGCATTCTGTGAATGCTCTGCTGCTTTGCATGTCAGCTGCTGGATTCAGACAATGTGCCCTTTGTTTGTTGTTGGGCAACAGCTTTTTCACTCAGCTTGAAAGGTGGATCCTGTCGGCTGTTGTGAGTGTAAAAGAAAAGCAAACACAGATTATCTTCAGTCACACGTTCAATTCCTACTCAACCGTATCTCTGGCGCTTTTTAAAGAAAACCTTGACCTTGATGTTTTTCAAACTCAAACTTTTGCTGGTTGAGATCAAGGACAACATTTACTATATGCTCACTTTATACTCCATAATCTAGATATTACAGGATATACAGTTTTTTTTTGAAGAATGGATTTCCCCTGCCTGAAATGAGAATGGATTTCTCATTTCAGAGAGGAAACAACTTTAGTCTTTGTGAATTATATCCTTGATGCCTCAGTATCTCTTTAACAAGTATCTCTAATTGTTTGGCATCCACTTTTTCAAATGGCGATTAAGTTTTTGTGTCTGATGAATAGCTGGAGGAAGCTGCACTTTTCTTTAATCTGATGAATGATCACACAGTAGAGAGAAAAGAAAGGAAGAGCTGTAAGAACGAGCGTGGTAAATAAAACGATAATTGCCCTGTCTGGAGGCCTCTTTTCTCCTTTTTTTGACTGTAGTCGGTCCAAAAGCCAGGCGGCTGTTAAAAGGCAATCACGACAGAAGGGAAGAAAAGTCAAAAGCCTTATTGTTGCATGGTTTTATCGCTGTTTCAAGCAGTTTGAAAATGTCAGACAACTCCAAACCAAACAAACAGTCTTGATGTTTATCCCTTCAACCGTTGTTCAGGTAGACCTACGAGGCTGGAAGTCATGGAATATCAGTGCAAGCGCCAATGGTGATTCACATGAGGTGGGAGAGAACATACACACATACTTATAGGCATGTTTTGAAGAGCAGAGCTGCACATAAACCATGGAAACTTTAGCTCATTACTGGTATAAAAATATACATGTCTTTGAGAGAGGTTATGGTTTCCACTGATGAGATCTTAAAGATGATTTTGAAGTGTCACATTGACTCAAATGGAGAAAAAAAACAGCATGTTTGCCAGTGTAATGATTCACATCCTGTACAAATACACAATGAGAGCCTGTAAATCTTAAGCTGTGCCAGGGCTCCTTTTAGTTCTTCTACAAGACAGCCTTGGATGATAAAGCAAGACTTTTATCCAAGTGAACATTTCCCTTAAAAGACAACTTCAGCTCTCTTCTTTTCTCTGTTCCCTGTCCCGTTTGCTGTCAGAAACTGAAGTTCTGACACATTTTGCCTCCCACATGAGTGTCATCCATTGAGGAAGGATGTTGGAGGGTGAAAGAGGATGATGGAGTAGACAAATACCTTGTAAAGAGGCAGAATTGAGCGAGCCAGGCTGCACAAGGAAATGGTGGTAATTAGGCACGGCAAGAGGGATCAAAGAAAGCTGCCATCAATGAGCTAAATGCAAATGTTGGCTCATCCTGTCAGCCACTGACTGTGATCTGAGAGCCCTGTGTGTGTGAGGAGTCAAATCTCAGACAAATTGACAGGGAAAAAAATATAGCTGTACTCCACATTAATCATGGTATGTTGAGAAACTGGGACACTAAAGCAGGGAGAATAAAATGTGTCTGTTATACCTCCAGGCAGAGCTCCTCTGTTTGGATTATAAAAGATAAGAAAGTTTAGTGCATGGACTGAAATGCTCTCTATGATCGCAGAAGTTTGGAGCGATGACTGAGTGACACCTCCTTTGTAAAAGCTGTTTATGCCTCGATCAACTACAAAAATCAAAGTCCTCTGTTTGAATTTGATCTACATTAGGGTGGAGCGTTTACAAAACACAAACTTCGCAGCCGTGTTTTCATACTGGACAAAAGTTTGCCTTGGTGGATGAATATTCATAACTCTTGGCAGTCGTCCTGCGGCCAGGCCGTGCTCCAACACCCTGCCAAAGGAAACAAACTGTAAAACAGCTAGAGAGCTTTTGAAGTCTGCTGGGTTGGAGTACTGCATGTTCTTCCTGGTTCTCCTCTATAAACACAAGATTATCTTTAGACTCTTTTGTACACATAAAGTTGACTGAAGACCAATAGCTTAATGGAGATAATAATGGGCAGCCTATAAGTGTGTGGTTAGAACATTTGATAGCATGATCATTTATCACGTTATTAGGAATAGCTTGTCTCCATACTTGGGGAAAATAACAGGGCCTATCATTCTGGTTTCAGTCTTTGGATTTCGTCTGGTTACATTTTCTTCTGTCTGTTTTTGTGAAGAATAAGTTTTAATAAGTCTACAGGCTCTCTAACTATATAACTTAAAAACTGATAAATAAGCAACAGAATATTTTCAGAGTCGTCGAGGTAAATAAATCAAGACTTTGAAAAACGTGAATGAAGCCATAATCTACAAAAAACTACACCGACAGAGGGCACAATTTTACAAACAGCGGCACGACCTGCCAAACAGACTTTACCGTCAAGTTTAAGGAAATCTGCAACCGGAAACGGGACTTAATAACATTTCAAAGTAATAGTATACCGAGAACACAAGACATACATGTATTTGTCTTACTTTTAAGGCTAATTTTAGCTTACATGTACATTTCTTAGCAAAGGGCAGCTAAATTGAGAAATTTTTAAACCAACTAATTCCATCCTATGACTGACATGGACAACAGATAACTACTGATGAGAAGACCCTGACCAATACAACCTTTTTGGGATTTGTATAAAATCAAGGTACATTTAAAAGACTGCTAATTAAAACAAAGAATTACTCATGGATAGGGCTCGGCGATAAAACATTAAATATATATAATGAAAGTTAATTTACCCCGATATCGATATGAGACATGGTTAACATGTTTTTCTACAGTCAGCATTCTGCTATGTTTTGGTAGACTATATGAATAGCCAATTAAATGGGGAGTTTTTCCGGGTCTACTTCAAACTGAACCAATCATGTGCTGAATTAGAACCAAGTAGCAAACAACTGTGTGGTACAACCACGGTGATGGCGTGTACATGGCTATGGTTGTACACGCAGCCATAGCACTTTAACACATGGAGCTGACAGCACTGTCGGTGAGAAGAAAAAAAAAAGAGTGCTACCCCCCCAGCAGAAATGCAGATGAATGATCAAAGGATGACAACAATGTCGACAACACTGGCACGAAAATGTCGGTAGTGTGGAGGTATTTTGTTTTTTTGAGGTTGGACATGAAGTAGAGTAATGTGCACTGCAAATTAGGACGAGTACATGTTCTCGCAAAATCTTTTTCACCACCTGAAGCAGTGACATGCCGCAGAGCACATGCAATGCAAAAGGCCACAAACCCAAAGTAGAGTAAGGAGCCCATGGCGCCTGTGCAGCCAAAACAGCTGACCACTCAGTCTGCTTTCACTCACGCAACGCCCTACGACAAAACATCGAAGAGACACAAAGACCTCACAGATGCAGCAGCTCATTGTATTGCAAAAGACAAGCTACCAATAAGCACTGTTAAATTTAATTTTTTAAAATCGTGATATGTATCGATATTGACTGATATGAAAAAATATATCGTGATAAACTTTTCCCATATTGCCCAGCCCTACTCATGGATTAACCAGTAGGCTACACAACAACTGTAGCCGTCAATGGAAATGTCAGGATTACAAAGAGATGCATTATCACAATTATGTTACACTAACACAATTTTAGCTAAACATTTTGAGGTCAACCTTCTTTGTCTTAAATTATATATCTTCTCAACAAATTTTGCTTTTTTTTTTTTTTTTTTTTAACCATTCTGGTTATTTTATTTTGTAAATCCACTCACCGGATATGCTCCTCCTCGTGTCTTATCTGTCTTCACTCTCTGTGGTCTGTGTTTGGTTCAAAGCGCTCTCTTACTCAGTCGGACTGGAGGGAAGTGTGGAGACAGATAGACAGACAGTGAGTGCGACCTGTCTGCTCGGTGGATCCTGCAGCTCTTTTCTCTTCACATATTTTCTTGTTACCGCACACGATCAGCTGATTCGTCAATGAACTCGCGGTTCGATTCCCTGCTTTTGGATGAAGTTGGAGTTTTCTTCCTGCAGAGCCAACACAATGTGACCATGCTGAGGCAGTGACCGTGTTATCCCTGTCCGATTCAGGAGTATATCTGTGTTGATCCAGGGAAGAGAGAGGGACTTAAGAATGGGCAAACTTCAGTCAAAACATGGTAAGACTATCATTGTAACAATTGCATTTTTCTTATAATTTGAGTCTTAAAAAACTAACTATACTCTCTGTTTTGCATCCATGTTCTCTGGTGATCTGAAGCGTGTAAGCGCAGAGAAAACCCTGAAGGTAAACATCAATCATTAACCCGATAAAGAGTCATAATTAAAGATCATGTGAGTCACTACAGAGTCAGCTTTGTATCATAACCTACCTGCTGATCAGTGTGTTTTCTTCGCCTCTCAGGAGACAGTTTTGTTGTAAATGCCTTCCTCCGGAGAGGGATGGAGGAGTGTGAGAGGTACAGCGCGACGGACCACAAGCTGAAGAGCATGCAGGTATCAGACAATTTCTATCTCCCTCTTAAAAAATGCAGGTTATGACTTATTAGAATATGAGTGTTTGATTTTCTGTCTGAATGTGTCTGATCCACCTCTCGTTTGGTGTAAGTTCTGCAGGATCAAAAAGGCATGTTAGTGTGATTGTGTGTCTTTGCTGATGGGATGAGTCTATCAAGCACTTAAAAAGTTGTCTGGTGAAAGCAGTGACACCCCCTCCTCCTGAAAGATGAGCTGAGAGCCTCCACTTCAGGGGGAAGCAATCTCTTTTCACTGGCGTATGTGAAGACATGCTGATGTCTTTGCAGAGTTGTAGCTTGTTGTTTTTTCTGTCATGTCTGGCTCCGACACAACACTGAGGTGGTTATTCCCCTGCCAACATCACTGGATAGGTTATGACAGCTATGAGCCCGTGTGTGTGTGAGAGAGAGAGAAGCGGCTTGGCGCACAGAGACTCCGAGTGGATGGAAAGGAGTCGTTTCTCAGACTGTTAGGGATATAAAGTTTACTCTTGTGGCTGCTGGCATCATGACTCAGGGCTGTGTCTTTTTCCTCGGTGCCTCTCATTCGACTGCGGTTCCCTCTGTGGCATAACATTGCATCACTTCAATTAGTTTCTACTTTTAAGGGTCCCTTAGTCTCAAACTCTCAGACAGAATCTGTGAGAAGTTCACTCAGAGGTGCTGAAGATGTGTGCGGTGGGTGGCTGTAATAGTGGAAGAGTTATAGATTATATCAGGGCCATAAAACGCCCACTCATGGCAAATTAAAAGAGAACTTTACTCTGCTTCAGAGGAAACTGACTTCACACTCCCCTGAAGGGAAACCACCAAAGGCGTAAGTTTGACACTTATTAGTAGGTGGGTCCCACCCTGACTTTTATCAAAGTCAGGCCCTTGATTTATTCTGTGTCATTAACTAGCGGCTCATTCATGAACCAGAGCTGGATAACTATCATAATTGAACCATCGGGATTCCACTTAGAGTTTGTGCTGTCTTTTAGAGTTGTGTCTGATTCAACGTGTTGTTCTTGATATGGATGTTTGGATGGTACAATAATAACAAAGGTTTTGTCTTTACTTTTTGTAGCAGAGAAATCTTTGGTATTCAGTCTACTCCCATAGCTCTGTTTTGAACACATTATTCCAGCATATGTTAAACTATATATAAAGGTTTGGTCTCTTTATACCTGGATGTTTTCACAAGTATTGATTTTTGAGTTTGGAAAACTATGTTTTTGTTACAAATTAGGGTTAAAATGTTGAATGTCCACAGTCAACAAAGGCTAAGTTTCAAATTGTGAGGTAAACGTGTGTTGAAATAAACCAAGGGTATAAACACAGGTTGGTCTGAAAGGTCACAGGAAAATTAAGTGAGACGTACACAAGATTTGCCAGTTGGTGATTCATTTGAACAGAGCACAGTGAATTACAATTACTGAAAAGAAATGTCCTGCTCTGTTTTTTGCTGCTGGGAATTATTTTTTTTTTCTCATTTCCAAACCCTTCAGGTCAGACTTGGGGTCCAAAGTATGATCAGTCTTTTTAAGTGCTGAAACTCCAGTAAATTTGATGATGATGATGACTCCTCATGGCAACAGTAGATGAGACTTCTTGAGTGCTGGGGAGTCATGGGTGGGGTTAAAGAGACAGTAGATGAAATTTATCTTCTTAGACAGGTTTCACCAAAGAAAAAAAGGGTATCTAAAAGTAACTTAATGCTCCTTAGTAAGCCATGATCCTAACTGTGCATTTCAGGTACAACAAATCCCAGTACACCTCCATATATCTCGAAAACAAGCTTCCACTATTATAATTCAAGAGAAGTCTTATTCAACACAGATAAAGTTATTTAAAATGACTGTATGACTGTTCTGTTTTAAGTTCCCAGGAAACTTATAACTACCAAAAAAAAGATGGATCCCCTCACTCATATATCAGGAATCATCTTAACTTCTAGTCATCTGGTGTGTTTGAATGTTGATGCCCTAGTTGTGCGTTTCAGCAGGTCAATAGAGATGTTCCTGTACTCACTCTGCTGTGTCTCAGAGGATAAAATGCTTTTGTATTCCTGTTCTGCTCTGGGACTCTGGGACTACCCATGTGTAATTGTTGTTCCTGCTCTTACTACAACTGCAGTGTTTGAGTGGGTTGAGTGATGGTTTGTCTCTGAACAGTGTCCAAGGAGGAAGAGAGGGAAAAGTTTTTATATGGAGTGTGCAAGTGTCATGTTGCCGCCATCTGTGTATTCTTGTGTTTTCGGACGGTATTCACTCCTCAAAGTGCAGCATGATGCACATATGCCTTTTTTTAAATTGTTTCGCCAATCAAACTCTGAGGCCTGTCCCCCTTTCATTCACACGCTCAGACCTCGCATGAGCAAGGTTAAGAGTCAGACAGACATCTTACTCATAAGTGTGTTAGTTTGAAACTAAAGCAGGGGTTCCCATGCCAGGATATAGAGCTGTTATCATAGATGCAATGAGGTTCAGATCTGAAGGTAACTCAATCATGTGTTATTTTGTCCCTTTTGGCATTCTGTTGTTTAGCCACAACAGTATCTTCCGACTTCTTGCTGCTGCCATGATAGAAAATAATGCAGCTGCACTATCAAATGGCATATTTTACATACTGTGCTCCCAGACGGCCCTATTGCAAAAGCATAGTAATATTCATTTTAGGTCAAACAAAATTAAACTATCACCAAAGTATTCAGGTTTGAGCTATCACTTATGAGTTAAGCATACAGGTGCAGCGAATCACACTGCCGTCAGTGGGCAATTGCATCATGGTTTCAGACCACACAGGTGCAGCAGGATAGCATTTCTTTAAATAACAAGTCCAACAGTCAAGACTATAAATTTCGTTGCATTCATTTGAACCCCAAATCCAGACTCTGGTGTGAATTTCTTCAAATTGTTCATATAGACTTTAAATCTGTTTAAAACTGCCAAAAAGTGGTAAATCATACATTGGATTAAAAGTAATTAATAATTAGAATTCAGCAATTTAATATTTTAATTATTTGACATATTTGTTTGGACATGTAGTCGTCACAAGACTGCAATTTTACCGCATAGTCCTGAGCGATAATGAGCAGGAACCATCAAATTTACTTATGATTTTTTACAGGAGGAGATTGGCCAAACACTTAGCCCTGACCATCCCCCTCCTCCTCATTGTCAAACGGGGGAGTAAGATTCCTGAGCTGTCTGGCTGTGACTTCAAAGTGCAGAGCTGGGAGTTATAAAAGAGCTCTGATATCAGTGGAGCCTCCGAACCCTCACCCCTCTATCTCCTCACCATGTCATGTCCTGTCCAGGGGGAGGGGGTGAAAGCACTTACACAGGCCCAACATCAGTTTGCGCAAACCTGTAAATCTTTTGACAAAAGTGGTTGGTTTTATTCAGCAACTTGTGAATGCTTTGCTGCACTTTAGCAAGAAACAACAAAGGATCAAAGGATGTAAAGACATGTTTAAATATTTATTTTGCTGCAAACTGTGATTCAAGATTGCAGCTGGCACTTTGCCTTGAGTCTGTAATCTTAAAGGCTCAGTAAAGTGTGGTTTGTGTGGTCAAAGAGAGCGTGATTCAGCTGCTCATCCCGGCAGCCCACTTTGACACTTGGTTGCAGGTGTTCAGGGAAGTCTTGAGGCTGGTGTAATATAGAAATAATCTGGGTGAGATCAAAGTGGCAGTCCAAGGTGTAGTCAACCACCCTCGCCCCATAAATGTAGCCAAGTCTGTAGTTATTGAATATGTAATGCAGAAAACTCCTAACCCTCTACTTATCCAAATAATGGAAGAGCTCTGTGAAGGTTCACTGTGTTTCACCTCTGGAAACATCAACACATCAGCCGTCTGAACCTCTCTCAATCTTTTACACACACACACACACAGCCACAGTGCTTCTCTTTGGAGCTTCAAACAGACATGCTCAGATGCCCAAATAATGACAGGCTAATTCATCCTTTCAGCACCATCTTTTGTCTCAAAACTTCCCACAAACTTGGCTTGTGAAGAAGGAGCATGTCAGCGTTTTAAACTCCACCACAAAGACCTTTATTATTCTACTTTGAAAGCTTCATAATATCACACTTAGAGAAAAAAAAAGGGGGCTCGTTTAGGGATTCAGTTGCCAAAAGCTGTAAGACACAAATTTATTTTGACTCACGGAGAGTTACACAGCACTCAAACCTCAATAATAAATTTAGTTTAAGAGTAGAGTTCCCACTAAACTAATTGTAGGCTAATGTTTTTTTAACATTCATTTGGAATCTGTGAATAAGACTTTCCCCTTATATAAAAATCCTCATCTGGTGATCCTGCTCAGAATGGATGTTATGTTTGGATCGTTCTGCCCTCGCACATTTAGGTATATCATCCAGCCGTCATGTTCGTTTTGAGGGTGCTGTGTTTGATTTGGATATGAGGCAAGGATACCTGTGTAATCCTCCGGCTCTGACCCTAAATGACATTTTTTTCAGTACATGAACCCGAGTTTAAAACTGAGGTCATTTCTTATTGAATCTCTTTGTGGTTCCTTGAGCTCTCCAGCAACATTTCCTGACCTTTGACCTCCATGACTTAATCACAAAAGTCAGAAAAAAGTTTTTTTCCCCTTCCAGGAACCACTACAATTTGTTAAGGAGACAAAAAGTTGTGCTCATGTATGTACTGCTTTTGAAGAGACTTGAAGGCATTTGGAGAGTTTGTTTTTTTCCACCTCTCTCCCTCTCTCTCTCTCTCTTTTTTTTTTTTCTTTTTTGAAATTGGCTTCACAAGAAGGCGAGCTGTGAGCCTTCATCTCTGAATGAAAAGCATGTGGCTGGCATCCAGAACAGCGGGGTCTTTCAGCACGGCCCCGGCAGACATCTGTTCCTGGTTTGTACAGCAAAATCCTGGAGCAGGGAGGAGAGGGGCTGTGGTGGAAATGGGGTGGAAGAGGGAGAGGGAGAGAGGGTGGCGGGGCAAGAGGAAAAGAGGAGGAGGAGGAGGAGAGGAGGGGGGTTTAGGGTGTTTTCTTTTTCATGGGGGAGATGTTTGAAGGGATTGTGGGGGAAGGGGCTCATCCTTCTTGCCCCCTGCATTGTTTAGGTGGATAGAGGCTGACCATTGATCTACCTTACCTTCTATTAACAGCTGTTCA
Source organism: Xyrichtys novacula (assembly GCA_962446985.1). Lineage (NCBI taxonomy): Eukaryota > Metazoa > Chordata > Actinopteri > Labriformes > Labridae > Xyrichtys > Xyrichtys novacula. The sequence continues at coordinate 20,966,680 of OY660871.1, read as the reverse complement.
ACACGCAAATCGCTGACTTTCTTCTGAGTTTGTCGCCAGTTGTGCAAACGTCATCACCTGGTGCGCTGCGACACTCATCACACGTGTAAGATGCTTGTCTTGAACCTCCTTTCTAAGGTGGGAATCACCAAGCGCCCTTGTCTCTCTGTTGCCTCCTGTTAGTTTGTGATTGAATGCCTAAAAGTGGCGCCTAATGGAGTTACACATTACAACACTGCAGGCGGATGAATGTTTATTTTTTCTGAGGATGTTTACACTGTCTCAAGTACTCTGCAGAAGTTTGCTCACTTTCACCCGCATTCTCCTGTGACCTGTACTCGTGAAGAAAGTAAGGCTCCTCTCTGAACATCAGACTGAGCCATCACACCTCGGTTAGTCTGCTGGGAGAGGAGCAGAATTAGCCAAGGGCACCTGAGGACCTTTCCACCACTTAGATATGTTGGTAAAAAAAAAAAACAGAACTTTAGCGCAGGTGTTCACTAAATCCGGGACTCATCTAAGACCCTTAGATTTACAGTTTTTTCTATTTTTAGGGTGTTATGGTTTGAAGAAATATGCATCAAATAAACATATCGCAAACATCCCAAATTTTCCCTCAACGTCATTATGCCTTTAGCTTTGGGGCAGTTGCCCATTTTGCCTAATTGATAACCTAAAAATAGTCTCTTTACAAGTTAAAATCAGTGACAACTGCATGAAAAGATTGACACTCCTCTTCTTTTTGTTTGATTGGTAGATGTTAAGCTATAGCTCACAGCTTAGCCCGCAGCAAGATGGCAAAAAAATTCTCTGATTCAGTAGAAATAATTAAAGAAAAAAAAGCTTTCATGTTTTGTTTGGAACTATGAGACATGTAACTGTTGCCTTGTTGCTGCTTCTGCGAGCTTGCAAGGCATTTTTTAATTTATTGAATTAACTGTCACAGGATGCGATGGATTCCTTGGTTCCCCTCCACCTGTGCGCCAGTACCGCCATTTCAAGGCAGGGTTTTTATGCCCCATTACATTTCATCTGCAGGGACTGAAGGCTTAATGGTGGACTGGTGGGGTGAAGTCGTTCTGCCTCTTATCCTCCTTTTTGCATCGGGATATTTGACCTTTTTGAGGTGCAGTATGTGAGTGCAGTGACGGAGACGGGATAGGGAACTCCGATAGTTAGATAGATAAAACAGATTTGAAATGTAAATAGAGATATATCAGGAGAAGCGATATCATGCCAGAGCTGCATTTCATCTGCATGTATAAAGGCATGAAAAACATTTTAAATAGCTTGTACTGCTCAAAAGAGACATGTATATATTTAGACATGAGGATGACAGTCACTCAGCTCCCTCCACACCTGCAGATGTATTGAACGAGGCTCTTTGCCTTTGGAGCCATCTCAGTCCCATCATCGATGCTTTGAAGTCACTTACTTCTTGTCACTGCTTTTCATGTTATTCATGAGAATTCTGTTTGTGAACTTCAGAGAGATCAGCGTAGCTTCACAGGACCCCATCACAGCAAGTCATCAATCTTGAAACTATGTGTAATTATCTCCACTTCCTGAATGGAGCCTGGGTTTTCAGTGACACTACAAGACTGGGACAAGCATGGCCGCTGACGACAGCAGAGAGACCTCACTTCCCCCTTCACTGCAGGGTGCTAGTGGATGCTTGGGGGCAGCCCCAGTGAGGGTTAACACTGGTCTGTGTCTTTGCTCTCCCTCCCTGCTTGGGGAAAGAAAATACCTGACGTTGGAACCCAGTGCGCTTAGCGCTGACATTTTTGGCAAAGGCTGCTGGATCCTAGTCGTTGTTTGATCTTATGCTTCTCCCAGCCAAGTAAAACACCGGGAGACTCAAAGGTTATTACATTTTAGTGTGTAAGGTATGTTTCCACATAAACCCTTGTTCCCCCCTCAAAACGCTTTAGCTCTTTTCCAAGAGGACTGCATTTCGCAAGCTGCAGAGGAGCCAGGAGAATATCATATTTTTTCAGTTATGGTTGTTGGTGGTGCTATTATATGTAGCACTTATAGGCTATCTTAATTGATTAGATTGTTTAAATTACATTTGCTGCATGTGAAGAGTGTAGGAAGGAGAGAGGAAGACGACATTTTGCAGATTAGAAGGGAAATTGTTCAAAGTTAAAGTGGAGTTTGTCATTTGGACACAGTTGGGTCTATGAATTCAGGCGGTGGAAATCTGAGACCACCTACACAAACGTCAGATGCTGACCTGACATATATTCCACAATAAAGGACAAGAGAAACTAAACAACGGTGTTCAGCGCAATACAATGATAGCTGTGAATGACAGAACATAAACCTTTGCTGTGAGGAGGTCTCCTTTTGTTGTTTGCATGAGAAAAAGCACAAAGACAAGAAAAAATGAAAGAAAAAAGCACTCTCTTTGACATATATGGTGTTTGCACCTTATTTAGACTCTTTGTTCTCTGTTGATGTGTTTCTTTCCCTTCTTTTTGGCACTTGGTCCTTTGAATTTGCTTTCTATGTTGATCTTAAAAAAGTACGAAGCCTTCACGGTAACCTCTGAACGCTTCGAAACTTCATCCTTGCTCCACATTCCTGAACCTGACGCCCTGCTAGGTTTGAGACTGGAGAATGAAACACCACACACCACACACCCTGCATGGCTTCCACCAAGTAGATTGGCACTCATAGCTGCGTACATGTAAGTCATTAGTGTGACATTGCACTACACGCAGATCTGTGGATGAAGAACTCAGCTAAGGTGTCATACTGTCTGTGCTCCTCTGAGGTTTAGGAGTATTGCTATGTTTTGGGTGGTTTATCAACATAATCTACCTCAAGTCAACTTGATGACTTTAACTGTGATCAAAGGTGAACACAGACTAACCACAAAATCCTCATCCTATCTCTCAGCTTCAGACTGCCATAGTCAGAGTTTTATCAAACCCAAACCCAAACCCAGACCCCCGAGGAGCTAGGCATCTTTCTCTCTGCTCTAAGCCGATTTTCCCCCTCTTTAGGACCCCAAGCCTGCACATGTGTAGGTATCGCTGTTACTCAGCTCATAAAACGCCACAGTTCCATCTGAAAGTGGTTAGCTGTTGAAACACACTTGCAGCTTCAAAGCCTGAATCTGGGCTGCGCAGACAGCACAGGCCTGGCCTCCTTCTTCTGCACATCACATTCCTCTCTGATGGGGAATGGCTGCAAACTTGCTTTTGTTACACAAACCTGCTCCCGCCATCAGAACCCTCCATGGGACCCTGTTAGAAAGGGACCTGGTTTATTTTTGTCATAGGTGGTTCATTTTCTGTGGAGAGGAATGATTGCAGAGTGATTCCACATATGTATTTAGAGGAGCTAAGGATTCAGTGGATCTCACGTTGTATATTTATGTACCCAAACACCTTTTGTGCTCTTTCTATATGCGACAGAGAGGGAGGGAGAGGATGAAACTGTGCTGAAAGAGGCCTCTGTTCTCATTTCCTCTGAAAGCAGCCTTCTTTTCTTCCCCCACCCATTTCTTTCCTGAGCCTGTCCACTTCAAAAGCTGACCTGGCCCTGTGTGCCGTGTAACATGTTTACCTAAAGGCTCACTTCAAATAAACAGCAGTTCTCCTTGAGATGCCTGCCCCCTCTCCATGAGAGACTTTCAGAGACACCATCTGTTCAAAAGAAGTGCTCCACAAAGAAAACGCACTCTTCTAAATCAGGATACCGTTTCTTCATGTTGCCGTTGAGCGTCTTTTTCAGGGTATAGCTCCAATACATGCTCACCAGAACTAAACCGCTCAAAACAATGAGGACATGGCAACAGTTTGGTCTGTTAACTCATGAATTGAGATCGTCAGCTTAGCATATCCCCATGGCCGTACTAGAAGTGACCCACCGGGACAAAAAAGTGGCCTAGCGAACTGCTTAAGTTGTCTATATTTTTAATGGCGGCTTTGTTGCATATGAAAGTGCCACTTGAAGTGTCGTACAGACTCACAACCAGTTGGATTAGCACAGCATGTGGCATAGCAACACAAATGTAAACAGACGACAGCATACAAAGAAAGTAATGCAGCTTTCTCACAAGGGGTGGGGGAAAAAATCGATGCACATAAGTATCGCAATTTTTTGTTTTATAACAAGAATCGCAATTTAGATCGAATTGGCATCCAAAAAATCGTAGAGGAATTGAATTGAGAGGAAAGCATATCGTTCTTGTCCTATTTCTCACTAATGCAGTTGTTTTGTTGTAAGTAATCGAGTTAAAACAGCCATCATAGAGGATTTAACAGACCTCCCAGCAGCAGAAACTGTCCTGTGTCATCAGCACTGTGATTGAGTTTTACATAGATGCCACAGATCGGGAAAAGTTTAGAACAACGATGGTTCCTGACCCACACTCCAGCATAAGTTCTCAGGACTTATGTGGAGGACTTATTCCCCTCCGCTTTTTCTTTCCTGTCTATTTAGGGCAAAAATACCCGTTCTTGGTTTTCAGGTAACTCGGGTTACAATGCATCAATCACAGGTAGCCACACCCCCGAACATAACTCCTTTATTTGCCAGACCAAAGATACAAAATGGATTCATTTCTGGGTTTAAGATCAGCCGCCTTACTGGTCATCAAAAGGAAAATGAATTAATGAATATTTCATTTTGGTAAATCATTAAAGAAGAACAATTTGCATGAATCTTCCGCTCGGGTAACACAAGATAAAAATGTGTTTACAATTGACCATTTCACTAAAACTGACACAGTAAAGCAGGTTCAGATCTTTTCTTTTGAAACTAAATATTTATGTCCTTTTCCTTTCTCTGGTTAAAATTCAAAGAATGAAGCACCCTGAGGTAGAGTAGATTTCTCCCGTCTCTTCTGAAGAGTTCTCAGGTATAGCAGAGCTTCACTGCTCTTTTTTTTACAGGTACCTATTTCTTTGTGTTCATAGGGGCTGACTGATCCTATCACTTTAAGAATTCCTGTGAATCTGAATATCTGAACCTTGACCCACACTGCTTTGAGAACTTCTCTATCCTGGCAGCACCTGATTATCTTATAGCTTTTAAGGTATTACCGCACATCGGCTGCTTCCGCTTTTTTGAAGCATCAACGGTCTTTGAAGAACTTTTATCAAACTTATAAGTGTCACACTCAGCGCTTTTAAGTGGACTACCTCCAGACTTACTTTGTGATAAAGAGCACAACTCCATCAGACGTGTAGCTTTATACCTGAGATAAGATAAGAATATACAAGCAGCAGGGCTAAGCTAACTGGGCTTGTGTGTAAGTACTCTTTCATATAGCCTCACAGCCCTGGTTTGCAGTAATTATGGCTGTGAAAGCAGTAACTCTGTGTGCGCTCTGCTGAGCTGCCCTCTGCACCGCAGCCTTTTGATCTCTGCTTGTGCCATGGATGAATTACGTTGCAGAATTTCACACTGGGGAACAGTGTTTCAGACACACACAGCTAGTCTGTCAGGTCACTAAAGTGCACACATGGCAGTCCAAAAGGAGGAAGCACAGATGTTGTAGTCTCGCTGTCTGTGGCCTCAAAATCAGTAAAAAATCATAATTCATGCTTTCCCTCAGAAGGCTTTTAAATTCTTGCCTTGTGGTTTAGCTTTCAAAAGAAATTTATCAGACCCTCATTTCCTCTTATTTTCTCGACCAGAAATGTTTTTTGAGAATAATTCAGTAGAAGTATGAATGAGCGGTGCATGATTTTAGTTCATCAGTAATTGGCTCATGTGCTACTTTCTTTTTCCCTTCATCTCATGTGTTCATTTTTTTAATGGCAAGTTGTTTCTCATATGCCGAAGCATTTCAGCCGGTGGCCCTCTGGCAATGGTCCGATTCACATAGCCAGGCTTTCTTCACATCGTCCTAAGATCGTGGAGTCCCCTCTGCTTCCTGCGCCCAGCAGGAGTGTATTTTTAGGAATCCTCAGGAAAACACTTGGTGTTGACCCTGGGTTGACCCCCTGTCTGGTTCCAGGTCTGTGAGGAACTTCACATCTTGGAATAAAGCCTGTTCTTGCATCGTCTAGAATTCTTGTGGTCTCTGAGACTGGCAGTCCCAACCGCACAGACAAGACAGCGAGTAGCGCGGAGTAAGAGAGGGTTACACAACAACACAGACAGAGACAGGAGATAAAAGAGGTTCAGACACTTTGAATATGCAGCAGCAGCTCTTTTTTGTGTGTCAGATTTAAGAGAGTGTCAAAAACTGTGCAGCAGTCTGGAAAGCCAAGACATTTTTTTTAACCCAAACAATGTTGGCAGGATGGCCTAAAGCCTTAAATATTTCCTAGTTAGGAGGAACTGCTACAATTATGGAAACGAGTGGCGTCTCCCAGGACTTGAGGTTTGGCAAGTGTCACTGAGAATAGTTAGGCCACAGAGGATGACTTATTAGGGGCTCTGACTGTATGCTTCCCTGTCATACTTAGTTATTTGTTGCATCCTTCTGCGCTGAACTCTGTATTTTTGCTGTCTGACTGGTGATTCACCCGCAGGGCAACACTCATACAGAACAACAGCAGCCTACATATTTGCCTAACATGCCTCACAGATGGATGTGAGTGGAGTTCATGCCACATTACTGGCTGGTTGGTCACGGGCACCTCTTATCAGGGTCAGTCATATGGATCTGATCTTCGCTGCGTAGCTTTCCCAAAGGGAGCAGTAACAACTCTCTGATTGTAAAGCTTCGGTTTTGACCCTGAACCTGTTCTTGTCCTGGTGGAAGAAATATTCAGGAAACAGCAGGAAGCTCATTTAACCGACCACAAGTCCTCGACAGCAAGAGTGACTCAGATTTAAATGAGCAGCAGGGAAGTCAGGATGAATTAGAGGGACAGCATCGTCCAAGCTGTTGCAGTTTTTCCCAACAGAGGGGCCACAGGTCAAGCTTTTTACAAGAGAGAGAGGAAAGTTCAGCTAATTAAGATTCAAGTTTGTGTTTGTAAAAGTACATATCAGGTAGAAAATAGATATGTAAATAGACAGATGTAAATGTATCAATAATTGGAGCACTATCTTTCCCGTGAATAAGATAGCCTAGTCTTTCTGGTAAATTTTAGGCATACAGCTAACATTAATGCTGTGTTTGAGTTACCTCAGAAGTCAGATGTCCGAGCTGGGAATGACGCCACACCCGAGTTACCAGTCTTTCAGTTACCAAGTCGGAAAAAAGCAAAATCGGAGGCAGAAACAAGATGGCTACATTTGCAAAAGTTATTTTAACGCTAGTTATTTTAGCTATTTTAAGTTATTTTATCATCCCCTTTCGTAGACGTAGCCATCTTGTTTCTGCCTCCGATTTTGCTTTTTTCCGACTTGGTAACTGAAATGCTGGTAACTTGGGTGTGACGTCATTCCCAGCTCGGACATCTAACTTCCGAGGTAACTCGAACGCAGCATAACCTTACAGTAAAAATGCTAACCACCTATTAGCTTTCGCCACCACATGCAGCAATTGAGAAATGGTAAAAAGTTAAGAAATAGACTCAAAATACATGTAATTTAACTTTTGGAAAATTAAAAATAGAGATGGCTAACTGTGCTGAAAGGAGTGAATAATCTGGGCATACTGTAAAACAAAGGATATCAACTTATTGATAATTGGCCCTTTGATGCCTGAAACCACAAATTATGGCCAGAAAATACTTTTTTTTGGAGCTGAAATGTTTTTTTCACTTACTACTGAAAACCACAAAAAAAAAAAAAAAAAATTCCTTAAAATTTAACAAATATATTTATTTATCTTGTTTGATACATTAGATGTTTTTGGAATCTGATAAACCAAGAGGACATTTTTATCATTTATCGGACAGTATTCAGGTGTTTTTTTTAGTAATATGTTGATCATATTAATTTGATAGAAGTATCATAAAAGTATGTATCAAATATGATACAAAAGGCATTAAAGGGTTCGATCTTATCAGAAGGTATGATAATGATACTCCCCTCTAATTCCAGTTTGTAATCCATTCAGAAGAACATATTTGGAACATGACGTCCTTGAGCTCCTCTCACTGAGCTGTGGGCAAAAGAAACCAGTTTACATGTAAAGCTTGGGCAATGTTGCTTCTCTTCCACACTTACATGCAGCTGTCCTTCCCCAACATGGTTTGTTTACATTTCTCAGTCACCCACAGGAGCACTGTAACGCCTGTAGCTCCACTAGCCTCCAACCACAGAGCCTCGCCCCTATGATCGGCCAGGCCTGGTTTTCAAAGCTGTGACTCAAATCCTTCGCAGCTTAACAAAACGATCAGTGAAGACGGTGGTTGGTGGTTATCTTACAGGTGAGAGCAATTATAACTGACATGTCAATGCGAGATAGACAGCTGGAAACCCGACACTGACTACAGTACACAAAAAGCCGTTACAGGTGAGAGTGATTGTGTTCAAATGGTTTTCATCCAGCGAAAACAGACAAGGTGGAGGAGTGTTTATAAAACCTTGATGGCTGTAACCGACGGACAATTGAAGGGTTGATTTATACTGAACCCCGGGCTACATGAGATCACTGCAGCTGATCACTCTCAAATACCGCTCAGCTGGACACTTGTGAAGAGAGCATGCCTTTTGTGAGGTGGAGAGGCTTTGGACCATAATGGGATTGGCGTAGCAGTCACCTCACCCACAACCTGGCATCCTGAGATCCTCTGTGTTGTTTAAAGGGCCTGAGGAATGTGGAACAAATCCCCTCAGCTCTATCGGCCTGGGCGCGCTCCCCATTGGCCGGGCTTAAGAGCCAGGGGCCTGCGCAGGAGCTTACAGAATTTCACATGGAGGCCAGAAACAGAGGAACATCCTGTTTGAGTCTAACCGCCTGTCTTACACTGGCTTTGATATGCCTTTAACCTGTGCACTTCTCTCTTGTTTGTCAGGGTGTGTGTACATGTTTGAAATCTGGACTGTGGACGTCCTGTCTGGCATCTCGATGAAACCATCTTTGTTCTTTATCACTGTTAAACCTTCTTGTCTTTTGGCTTTCAGCTAGACTAAAGCGGTTATGTGAAGATATCCCCCCTCGGAGACAATAAGCAGAATGATCAATCGAAGCAATGAAAGATGAACTCAAAGTTGCAGCCCTTATTCAATTATTTAATAAACTCTGACAACCAACCAGCATCGTCATGAGACATGCACTGTTACCAGTCATTGATCTCTGAGAGTTAGCTTACGAATGAACAAGTAAAAACCGTTGACTGTATATACTATGGATAACTTGGTTCCACCTTCCGCCAGTGTATGTATTTGAAGTGGAAAAGCTCTCAGTAATTCCGCGTTTTTTGTCCACTTCCTAAAACCAACATTGCGCAACTTAGCATTGTACGCACTCCACCACTTGCGCAGTAGCATTGTGCACATCCGGCGGGAGAGTCGCTGAGAGTCGCTGTGATGAAGCTTGGTTCAAACAGCGTATCCCTCGGGTGAGCTATGCAATCTTCGTGCACCCATAGGCTGTATCAAGTGTCAATTATAGAAAACATGAACCACCTAATAACTTTTAAAAATGGAGCTGTACAGAAAAAAAGAGGACTTGTAATAGATTTCTAAAGTTTGTCCACAGCATCATAAGGATGGCTGGCAGAGGTGGGATTTACGACCTATACTGCAGCCCATCACCAGAGGGTGCTGTTCTCCGAGTGGCTTCACCCAGCGAGGAGGCAGACACTGTACATTCTATATACACTCTATAGTAAAAACATGTACGCTAAATATTCAGGTCTATATATTTGATATGATGAAGACCAGAAATGAAATACAACTTCAAGACAGCATCACTTTTGACTCTTAATAGAACCCAATTTAATAACTTCAGCTGGAGCAGGTCATTAAATATTTGACTGCGTATAACACATGGCGCTGGTCATATAAAAGTCCACACAGTGCCTATCCCATTACACCATCAAGCTCTGTTACTCCTGAATTAAACCAGCATTCCCTCAGTGGTGCAGTCATTCTGTGTGTGGCTCTACTTTTTACGCATTACTTCACTTTTCTGTGTTGTGATACACTGATCTGTGACAGGCAGGCCGTGTTATTCATTTTCCACTCACTAATAAAACACACAAACGGTGTTATGATCACCTACTTCTATGACTTCATACATTGGCCTAGCCCAGATTCATGAGTGTCACTGGTATGAAGTGCATGGCTTCATAGTCTCTACAGTAGCTGTCTGAGAGACAGCTGAGAGGTCGGCTCTCTGTTACATCAGCCTCATATCAAAGCCCACTTTATTGAAGGCGAGCTGATTACAGCACCGATGACAGATGCAGTGGGTCAGCCAGAGATGCTAATCTTTGTTTATGCCATCCAGCAGGTCATAATCAAAGTGAGGACGGGACTAGAGAGGCATGTAGAGTTTAGCAGTGAGTCGTTCCTGATTGAAGAGGGGCGGGTGACTTACCTCTCGCTCTTACATAGACAGGCAAGCATGCTCATCTCTCCACACAGCTGTTGTTGTACTAGGACTGCAGAGGCTTCACCCTCTGATTCATGTCCTGCCAAGGGAGAGGTCTTGCCTCCTCTTTGACCTCATAGAGTGAGTACTGCTACCCTGAAAGGGCTGTATCTGGGCCATCTCGGCCACATGGGGCCGGTCCAAATGAGAGGATGGCATTCTGCTCTGATCTCATTCCCGTCCATTGAGAGACATGTCACTTCATACTGACATTTAAATAGAAAGCACCCTAATTAGTAGACAAAGACAGGTTTTAGCTGTCTGGCAGTAAAAAGGATTGAAGAGGTGAGGCTGCGGTTTTTTAGTCTGAACTTGAAAACAGTCATGTTATTAAAAGCCCTTGGCTCAGTCATGATAAAAGCGCTCATAAAGTAGAAACTGAATCATAAAAAACATGCTCTCTACATATGATTACAGTTTTAGCCAGGCTGAGGCAATAAATCAACTTTTTTTAACTGCATGTAAACGTATGGACTGTGATCACGGTAATCATTCATGAGGCAGACTTATTTACAGCCAGCAGTATAATAAGGTACTATACAATACTACATGGTACTAAACCATACTATACAATACTCTACGATAGTACACTCACAGTCTTCTTGGAGAAATCTGTCTTGAACTGAAGTGCTGCACATGTTCAACTCCCCCCACTATAGTATGATAAATAAAAACACTAAGAAAACAACAGTCTGAATACAAAAAGTGTATATCAGAGGAACTGACATGTAGATCTGTTTGTTTTCACATTTCCACTGAGAAGTGTCTGTTCTGTCGATGCTGAGCCCCATAATTACTTTGACTGGGACTCAAATCTGAGGTCTGATAAACCAAAGAAAGACACCAACTCATTGTTCTTTTACTGTCTCGCAAGAGAAGAGACAGAAGTTGTGCAACCGGCCTTCTCTTTTGAGCGTCCCATATTTCCAGCCCCCCACCACCAACCCCTCATCACTCCCTCTCTCTTCCTCTGCCTCTCTTCAGTATAACCGCTCACATCTGGTTTTGAGTCAAGGCCAGGTTGGTTTCTTCTGGAATGGAGACCTTTTATTTCTCAATGGCCCCTCTCCCTCTCCAGTTTAATACCGCGGTGAAGAGTATGCAGTTTGTTTACGATTTGGTGTCCTTTTCCTCAGTGTTACACAACTCAGTCCTCATTTTCATCACTTGGGAGCCACACAATCATCCCCAATTAATGTCTAGAACTGGTGGTCTTCAAGGTCTTTAAAGTGTCGGTACTTGAATACATTTTACTTCGACTTTACATTCTGGAGAGCTCCGACTGTTAGTCGCCCAGTTTTGGCTCCTGGGACACTCTGCGTTAAACAGAGTTAATTGCTAAGACACTTTATCTGGTTTGGATAAGAAAGCAACCAAAACAACACAGCGGCGTCTCACTTCAGGGAGAAAAAAACACAGATTTAAAAGTATGACTGTTCATATCCTGTTTTTGTATTTTTTCTCCTAGCACATGTTTGTAATTGGATACGCATCCAGGCATCTGATCAAGTTGCTGTTTTATGACCTGAGGCGACAGGAACTGAGTGTTAGCCTCACCTGCTTTTAAAGATTCGAGTTTGGAGTCGTTTAAGTTTTGAATTTGAGCATAAAAACACAAATACAAATGGTACACAGATACAGCGCAGAAGGATTCAGCTGTAGTTGATCATTTGAATAAGAGAAAAAAAGGCTGGCCCTTGTAAAAGAATTGACAGATAATGACAAAAATAGTCAGTGAACTTTACAGGCCGCCACAAAGAGCTACCCTCTTGCTTACAAAGCTAACTGTGATGAAGCGATGTTTGTTTTTATTTTTAAAAAAAACAGCTCTTATATCGCATGGTTTTTAGAATGGACCAAAAGAAGCGTATGTGCTTATATTCAGGAGGTGAGCTTGATGGGGGGATGTGAGAACAAAGATGTGCAGTGTTTTCCAGTGGGAGGATGGGTGGCAGGCAGGCAGTCAGAGAGAGGGAGACTGCTGGGGGATGTCTGATGTCACCTGGTAGGGAGCTATGAAAGCTTCCCCTGGTTACCCTATCCCACATAAAAGTCTGGCAGTAGGCTGAGGCTTTGGGGAAGCTTGGCAGAACTGCTGCATTAAACAGGAACAAACATCACACACCTCTCTGTCTGTCTCTAATGTCGAGGTGTCTCGGAAACAGAATCTGTTTACATGGAGCGCTGTCAGCGCTCATTTCAAAAGCACTGTTTTCAAGACGAGTATCTGGTGTCATATGCGGTTTTCATTCTGTCTTCCCCATTCCTCACATCACACACTTTTTCTATCTGTATATCATAGGTTTCAGGTGTTCTCCACTGGTGGAAAACAAGGCCCACTTTGCTGTAAAATGCTTACACATTTGTCTACAGAGCACTTTGTGATCTGATAGCGAAAGAATGAGAGCTGCGAGATGCCAGAACGCTCTTAATTACACATGTGGTGGGCAGATTTGAGCCCGACACCGTGGGCGATGTGGATGGAGATGCCATGTGTTTAGACGTTAAACTTGCAGACTGCGGTTAGACCCAGCCTGCTCTCTCATTAGCTCCCCAAAAGGATGTAATGAGCATGGAGGTGGAGGTGGAGGTGGAAGTGGTGGAGTTAAGAAGCCATGTGTTCGACATAAGCCCTGCTGGTCCCCGCCTTGTGCACACAGCAAGACATCGCTTCATATCTGAAATTTTAATTAGAGACACTTTTGGCGGTGGGTTGATTGATTTGTTTTGTAATATTTAACGAGTGCCGTCTTTCATTTCAGGTGCTCATACCTTGTTCTGTAGCCTCATGGGAATGAAGATGAGGAGAATCAATGGGTGTCTTTGATGTTTTTTCGTGCTGCAGAACAGTGTGTGTGTGTCTGAGTGTGTGTGTGAACCTCCTCCTCCTTACATACTGCCCTTCATTAAGGGACTGCGGTACAAAGCCAGGGAGATAAAAGCATTCAGTGCGGAAAGGAAACAACAACTTGGCTGCAGAAACCACCAAAGATGGAAACTGTGTGTTTTGTTTAAGGATGCATATGGGCTTGCCTGGTTTTGTAGTGTGTGTGAGTTTGGTGATTAAAGACTTCTGCCTGTTTAGAGCCCAGGAAGCAACACCAGTTGTCTCCACCTTTCCCAGAAGTCTTCTAGTATCTGTTGGAAAAAATACCTCCACCTCTCCCACTGAGTACTGGAGTTTGCAGTAGATAGACTCCTATCTGCTTAAACAAACCACATCCTCCTCTGCTCCTCTCCTCTTATCTGCGTCTCCACTCTCCCATCTTTGTTCTCCTTCTCTTTCCCTCCCTCTTTCCCCCCTTTTTGCTCCTCTCAGTCTTCTTTATTCCTCCCGCTTCTGTTATTCTCTCCTCCTCCTTCTCTTTCTAATACTCCTGTTCTTTTACTGTTTTCCCTCAACGTCTCCCGTGGCCAATTTACAGAGGGGTGTCCGAGCCTTGACCCTGACACTCAACCAGCATCCCACCTCCTCCCTCAGCGGTGAAGGTCAGGGCTAGATTACAGGCTGGAGGTATCATCCTCTGAAGTGAAGAATAATCACGACCTCTGAGACTGTTAAATAGAACCACAGGCCCTGGCGCTGTCATTACTCTCAGAGAGAAAGAAAGAAAGAAAGAGGGGAAGGGGAAGGAAAAGAAAGGAGAGGAAGGGAGGGGGGCTCGTTCACCTAAACGCATGCAGATGTTCAGACTCTGGCTTGAGCCTGGGCTCTGTTGAAGGTACACGGAGTTCTTTTGTTTGCAAGCATCTATCTGTTTTTTATTTGTCTTGTTTCAGTGGGCCTCCTTGATTCAATCTGGTGGGATTTTATTTCAAAGTGTGTGCAGAGCAGCTTAGAGGCCTAAGAATGACGTAAATAAGATGAATCATTTGTTGTTTAAATACTTGTGGTTTAGGGCCTGTGCTGCACTTAATTTTCATTGTTTCCACAATGCAGTTGTAATTAACGAAAGGCTCCGCTTGTGTATGTGTGCGCACTCACGGAGGCCCAGTTGCCTCCGCTTCATCATGCCTGTGCATCAGAACATATGTGGGATGGTTCTGAATACATTGTGGTTCTGTTTTATGCAGCATATAGATTATTCACATATGACAGCTAAGCCCTTTACCCCCTTCTACTCCTTTGTCCTGCTTTTGTTTTACGGCTGTGGAATTGTGTTTTTAATCAGTCCCATCCTATGTGCGTGGAAATTTCCATCTGGCAATTATTCTCTGTTCAAAATAAATACACACATGTTGCTTGGAGCTCTTTGTGAGACTTGTTTTATATAAACCAAACTTCCCAGAGTCAAGTTTTCAATAAGAAACGTGAAAAAAAAGGACTTTTTCCGAACTCAAAGCATCTTCTCTCCCCACCATGTCAAGCAGAACAAACAGACTGGAGAGAGAGAGAAGAAAAGCCCAGGTGATGAAATGTATTATGGGTCAGTTTAATCATTATGAGGGTCAGTTTGAAGGGCTTGGAGGGATATTAAAGGCTTGGCCATGGTCACTGTTGCTGTGTCCCAGACAGTGAAACACAATAAGAGTGCAGATGTTCAAAGTGTTTGGCGGTGCTGGAGCCTCCACCGCTCTCGTTCCCTCTCATCGGAGTAGGAAATGCTTTAGCTGGAACTGTTTGTTTTCTCTCTGTCTGTGGTCTGAACTGTAGATTCACTTACATCTCTGACCCCACCTCTACCCATGTCTCTCTCTCTCTTTTTCTCTTCTTTTCTAGTCCCAGGAGTTTGCAAATGGTGAGCTGAAGGAAGGGCATCTTGCAGATCAACACTGTCCCCTAGAGGGTAAGCGTAGAAGGATGTTGTCTCACTCATTGTAAAGCCACATACCTTAAGAGACCATGAATATTCACAGCTGTACTAAAAGGTTAATGAAACCTCAGGGCTGGTATATATAGATTTGTATTTTAAGGAGTAAGTTTAAGTATTTAGTAAGGTTAAATGCAACTTTTTTGACTGATATTTGAGGTTATTAATACTACTTTTAATTACTATTGTTGGGTAAAATAATACCTAATTTAGATCAAACATGCCTACAAGTATAAAAAAACAACTATATGCACATATGGAAATCTACTGAGAGGCCACAAAGTCCAAAACCAGGATACTGTGGTTTCATTTTGAAGGTATGTTTTGCAAGTGTAGCTGTAAATTCTTAATTCTGCAAGAGTAATCAGTTTTGTTGTGTCTAACTTGGACCCGTCCTCTTGTGTTGACAGTGGTTCTTCCTCCAGAGAAGGCTGAGGGCTGTGAGAGTTACCTGCAGTACCTGCACTCAGAGGATGGAGAGCGGGTGATCCTTAGAGACAGGACCAAAGCTTCGGGGAAGAAACGCATCAGTATAGATGTAAGAAACTATATACCCTGGCAACAGTGCATTGTGGTTGCATTACATTGAAACTTGCATTTTCAAAATGTATATACACAATAAAGATGCGGAGAATCACAGCAGGGTCTAAGTTTGATATTCCTGCGCAGCCCACAGCAGGGAGTTATGTGTTTACTTTCCCACACTCTCCTTGTCCCTTCTTGAGGCTCTCAGTGTCAGATAATAACTGATGGGACTTTGAGTTTGAGCCCTTGGGTGAAGACCTGGATGTTGATTTTTAACTATTCTCAAGCAACATGCAGCAAGAATAAACAAATTAGATCAATAGATGTAGCAATGACAGCATCGGCAAGAGCTGCTGCAGTGGGTGAAAATGATTTAACAACATAGGTAAGAAAGTAAATACATGACAGGAACATCAATGATGTGCCTTTGCTCTGTGCACAGGAAGACCCGTAGGTTTGTTGACACCACTCCCAAACCATAGCCTGATAGAATTTTAGGGCCAATAAAAAATAAATAGATGGTAATGTTTAGACTTGCACATATTGGAAAAACTGCTAGGATTAGTCCTGTGGTGATCCTTCCTGGATCTGTGAGCTGAGGTGATATTAGAGGACCTTAAAGCACTGTGTCTTTTCTTGGTCTTCACACAGTGTCAGCTCTCCATGGTGCCTGCAGCGAGGTCTGCAGGCCTAATGTTTATCTTTACAATTATGACCATGTTACCAGATACACGTGAATTCAAAGCTGCTGCCAAAAAAGTTGTAACTGAGTAGAGCTGTGTGCTCATTTTTTCATTTCTGCTGGATGAAGGCAGAAACAGAAGATCACAGTGGCGAGGCCCTCAAGTCATTTAACGACATAAATTGAAGGCAGCTGACAAGCAATCAGTTTATGTGTTAAAAAAGGATCTATTTCCTACTGTGCTGCCTATTCATCAAGTATTTAAAGTGTCATACACTTGCTTTTCTGCATATGTGGTTAGTCTGTGAATGAATTTACTTATGTAATTAATTTAAAACTCTAATTCTGATATGAAACCAGTTGTGATCGTAAGTCAAGAACACTAATTGGAAGAATACAGGAACTCTTAATATTTTGAAAGATGTTTAAACATGAGCGACTGTGACACTGCTTTCACATGTACTCTGCTGCTCTCTTGAGTTACTGCAGTTGTATTACTTCAAATACTGCTGGAGGACAGTTAGCTCATCAATACTGAAAGATAAAAAAAATAACCTAGCTATGATAACTATCTGTGCTTTTCTAAACTCACATCACAAAATGGTTAAAAAGTACACAACAGAACAAATGGAGGTGGGTAAAATGGTGAAATGAAAACCTGCAGGATTACCCAGTCACCTACAACAGCATGGCCAAAAGATACTAATTTAGCTCAGTTGGTAGAGCAGGTGCCTGTATACATTGGCTGCAGTCCATGCTTCCTGGATGCTTCTTTCATATTTCTTAACTTTTTCAAGCAGTCTTGACGGATAAAAGCAAAACGGAACAAATGGAGGTGGGTATCCATAACTATTAGATAAAGTTAATTCAAGCAAATTCTGATTGAAAAAAATAGAAAGAGAAATTGAAAGGTGGTCACTGACTCTGCTGACCAGATTTTTGGGGTAGTTTTAGACACACTGAGACCCCTCAGGATGTCTTCATTACAAGGCATTATACGTCATGATTTGCCTCAGATATGACGTTGATCAAGTATGACTTTTATGTTTATGTTTGTATCTACAGGACTTGGAGTGTGACGTTTCTGTGGAGGATGACAACCGTCAGGAGTGGATCTTCACTCTGTACGACTTTGACAACAGTGGCAAAGTTACCAAAGAGGTAAGAGGTGTACCTCTGAGTGAATGTACGCTTTGATTACTACCTGCAGTCCTTGATGTACCTCATGTTTCCTTTAGTCTTCCTCTTTCACTTACCATTTTGTCAAAGGTCAGACTGCAAACTGCATCAACTGTGTTTTATCTGTTACTGCAGGACATGTCGAGTCTGATGCACACCATCTATGATGTGGTGGATGCCTCTGTGAATCACTCCTGCAATAATAAGAGCAAGACTCTGCGAGTTAAACTGACTGTTACTCCTGAGCCAAGGTCCCACAGGAGAGAAACAGGAGCAGGTAAATGACAAGATAAAATATCATCCGAACTCAAACTTTGTTTCAGACCCCAGTTAGCTGTTGACGAGCACAGTAAGCTATATCTTTTATGATGTAGGTTTACTTTTGGTTCTGACACTAAAATACACTTCTTGTTTGATTTTGAGGTCAGTTATTTTTGTCTTTGGAGCATCTTAGGTGTTAAATAATCATTTCACTTCACTTTCCTACCTGGCACTTGCGAATAGAAGTGTTTTTTTTTATAGATAACATTTGTATTTAAAGTACCTGGATCATCTAGGCAATTAATTGTTATCAGACCTGTTAAACACTAAGATACAGCACCCAAAATACATAAAAACTTTAGAATTTAAGCTCCAAAATATCTAGCACCCTAAAGGACATTTTCAGTATAGACGTATCTGGTAAATGTTGACAAAAATAAGGAAATTACAAACAAGCTTAGAAGATGTAAAAGCAGCCTCATTCAAGGAAGGAAGTTACCGGACACTTTTCCTAGTCTGATCTCTTGATCTTTTTCTCTTTAGATCGCTGTCACCAGGATGAGGGGCGTTCAGCTGACAAGCGGCTGTCCTCTTATACTAGGTGAGTTCACATTAAGTACCCTTTACTTGTGGGCTGCACCTTTGTGCATCATGATCATGAGTTTTTCATTATTATTATTGTTGTTATTATTTTGTAGCAAAGGGCAGAGCAATGAATCCCCAGTCACTGAAGGTCAACATTACTGCGTGGATGAAAACACTGAGAGAAGGAATCATTACCTGGACTTGGCTGGTATAGAGAACTACACTTCCAGATTTGAAGGTGAGTGAATTTTTAGTGTTTTTGTGCATCTAAATAGACATACTGTTATCTCACTGGCAGGATGAAAGCAGACTCTTTATAGCATCAGTGAAAATAGCAAATGTTTTTTAATCATATATTGAACCTGTGCTTCTTTTCTGTCCATGAGGTACCACCCCGGCCTTCCCGCCCCAGGAGCCTCATGGCCGGAGCTCCCAGAGTCAAAGCCGCTCACGTTCCCAAGAACCAGAAACTCAAGTTGTTCATCAGCGCCGCTCACAGATCATCAGTGACAGCTACAACCCCACAGAGTCTCGAAGCAAGGGTGCGCAGTTCCTTAAATCCCCCAAAGGGAACTACAAGGGAGGTGGGGGTAATAATGGGGGCAGTGGAGGTGGCAAATCCACAAAATGCCATGGCTATCACCCACCTGGGCAGACCCTGCTGCACAGTGGCAGCGCAGCAGGACATGGCGGTCAGGATGTGTACCACTTACCACACCAAACCCAAACCTCGGCCCACCACCAGCACCCTTTGCAATACAGTCACAGCAAGCGCCTTAGGGCCAAAACCCGGGAAGCCCTGTCCCCATCCAAAACCCAGCTGTCTCCTCAGTCCCACTCACAGCAGCACCCACCTGTGCCCTCTGTACTGCCCAGCCTGGAGAGAGAGCAGGCATCTGGTCCACCTAACAGCCCGGGATTTGTGGTTCCTGTGGTCCAGCGTCACGAGCACCACCATCACCACGAACACCACCATCACCACCACTACCACCACTATCATCAGACATGACCGCCCTCAGTGTGGAGTCACTGGAACTGTACAGGACCAACCACAACCAACCAAAAAGACTTGATATCATCCCACCACAATTTCTCACACTCTAACCAGAAAATTGTTATTCTCCTTATTAAGCTACATACATATATAAAGATATATATTATGAGATTAGACATAACATGGACAATATTGGACAGGGAGGATACTTTTCTGAAGTTATTGTTATGGGAAAATATGTGGCACAGTTTATGAATTTGTGTAGATTTTCTGCTGGGACTGCTAAATTGTAACCAATATTAATTTGGACTACATATTCTAGACAAAAAGTAGTGCAGACAAGTCTTGACATTACATCCTTTCCCTCCTAATGCTGTTGGATAAAGTCTATTGAAGCTACTGCCTCACAGTAGGTGTCTTGTTCTGGGTGAGTGAGGCCTTTCCAAAAACATGGATCTCAGGTGTAAAGGTGCTGCTGCTCTCAAGCTTTTCACAGAGGCTTCTCACTTTAAGAGGTCTGAAGTGGACTGAGGGATTTCCTGTTTAGGGTTAGGGGTGGGAGGGAGTATGAAATCACCACTGCCAGTTTTAATGCAAAAATATCTTGCTATGTGTATAAAAAAATCTATATATGTAAACACATTTTACTGTATAATTATTATACTGTATATGCATAAGTTGTCATGGATATAATTATGCATATATGTTTTTGTCTTTTATATATTTTAATAAACGTTATATAGTTCAGTTACATTATTGCAACTGTTTTTTTTTTTTTCTAGTCACAACAAACTTCATCTTGTTATGTTTGCTGCCACCAAGTGGAAGGAAATACAACAACAACAACAGGAGTGCATAACAACCAAAATCAGCAGGAACAGCTACTGTTAACACAGGCCGTGTATAATTGTGCAGTTACTTAAGTGACATGCCTATTTAAGAAAATCAGAAGAGTCTTGAGTGTTTCTATTTAAACTTCTCAGTAATTCTCTGAAAGTGTTTTGGTCGGTGCTTCTTTTCTTAGATCAGGTTATACAGCACAAATTGTGGCGTCAGTACTGGCTGTGCAGGCTTTCCCATCAGTAGATTTCACAATGTGTAGAAAATTATTTTTCCACCTGGTTGTTTTGTAAGTACCAGGAATCCTTGAGCACAGTCAATCTTAAGTGCCGGCAGCATATCTGGCCCGCTTTTGCCAATTTTGGGGGGGTAATTGAATTTAGGGCTCCTGGAAGGTGGGGCCTATAGATATAGGAGTAATTGCTATCATACCTAATTAATATGTTTTGCTACTTTTTTAATGGTATATGTTACCCAAGAATTTGCATTTCTTTCCCCATGAGACATCGTAATTTGTGGTAAAATTATGTATGTTACTACAACCATAACAGCGCGGCAAGTTGCACAGTTTAAGTATCAGAACCCTGAGAAATGATGCATTTCAGTCACCTTTAATGAGCTTTCCATCTAGCTACTCTAGAAGAAAAGTCCACTAAAGTAACAATCCCAGCATGAATTCATATCACTGATGCTGGTCACTGGTTTGTGTCAATCAAGGACAGCCAACAGGTGGCAGCAGAGAAAAAAACTATTGTTTGTACACCAAGTTTAGAACTGTCATTTTTTCCTCGCTTTAAGTCAAATGCTGATACTGTCAAATGCAGATGTTTCAGGTTTCCAATATGCTTAAAATAGCTTCCCTTAGCTAAAAGTAGTATACTTAAAGTTCATTTTATGAAGTATGTTTGAGTATATCAAGTATACTACCGACCAGGTGCTTTTAGTGTACTACAAAGTATACTAATTTAATACTTCTTCAGACTAAATTGAAACATTTTTATTTTAAAAAACTATATTTAAGTACACTCTGGCAGAAAGAAATAAAACGTGTACTAAATTACAAGTTCCAGTATTAAAGTATAAGTGTAAGTTTTAGTATTAATGTACTTAGTCTTAGACTTTTGTTTACACTTTTCAGTATAAGCGACGTATACTTCATCGTACTATTCTTAAGTATATAAAATATAGTTGATAAAAAGTCAACTTCAAGTATACTTCCATAGTTTTAGTATAAAGTAAGTATACTCATTGTAGACTTGAATGAACTACTTTTTGCTAAGGGTTAGGTTGCTTAAAATTGCTGAGCCATTGAGTAGGATACGTTGTGGTTAACAAGCCCTGGTTTTAATATCTGCCATATCACAATGCAACGGGTAGGCTAAGTGGTTCAAGTGGTTTAATCCTGCTAGTATTCGAAAGGGCCTTTTGTCATGATTACTGTGGTTTTAACACATGAGGGCGCTGTGGAGTCGTTTGTGAATGTGGAGTCTCCCTCTTCCCTTCCCACATGGGATGGGCGGCTCCTCATCAGCTCAAGCTCCTCCTACACTTCCACACCTGCACCTGATCAACCTTATCACCACCTGCTTTAAAGCTCTGCACTGAGACTGCTCGTTGGCAGATTATTCCCATATCTACTGTGGTATCTCAACCAGTTTCTAGCGAGTATTAACAAGTTTGAGGTTTCCCTGCGTATGTTTGTGCCTGTGACTAATCCACGCTCTCCTCCAGTGTCTCCGCCAGTGTCTGCCCAACCTCTGTCACGTCTCCACACTGTCCACTCAGAGTCACTCACCTGCGGTCTCCCTAGTCCCACACACTGCCACCGCGGATTTCCTCCACTCCTTGGACCTCACATCACCCTCCTACAACTGTCTGTTGTTTATAAAATCACTTAAAACTTCTGCCTTCGCTACCTGCACCTGGGTTCCTTCACAATCCTCAAAGACAAAATCATGACACCTTTGCCTTCATATCATTTTAGAGATAAAAATAGGCTGTATGAGAATGTCTAGCTAAAGATGATTATGTATTGATTTAAATTCTAGCTGCAGGTTTTTAAATCAGTAATAATAATAATAATAATAATAATAATAATATAATATGTGACGATAATAATATTAATAATAATATAATATGTGACGATGATAATAATAATAATAATAATAATAATAATAATAATAATAATAATAAAAATAAGTGATAAAATAATAATGATAAATAACAATAATTGTAAAAGTAATAAGTGGTAATAATAATAACAACAATAATAAGCGATAAAAATACTACTAATAATGATGATAATAATTATTATAATAAATGACAACAACAATAATAATAATAATAATAATATCAATAATAATCATCATGGTTATTATTATTATTATTATTATTATTATTATTATAAATGACAATAATAAATAATGATGATGACGATAATAATAATAATAATAATAATAATAATAATAATAATAATAATAATAATAATAATAATAATAATTGCAACAACAAAGTTTTTCTCAATGTTAATGCTGTCACAAGGGTTCTTTTATTTTATTGTTTTTAAGAAAGTGTAAGAAAATCAATGCTGAAATTATCATTTGCTTGCAAACGCAGCCATTATATCTAACGTTGTCATCATTACAGATCAAGTTAGGCTGTCACTGTCCTAAACGTACCTGTGACACGTGACCATACGTAAACGCGTCGAGCCTACCTGCCTTCAACCTGTCATTCAAGTTAAACGTTGGCGACAGAGTCACTTCTCCAAAGATGTGTGCCCAATCTTAGTTATGCTTGTTTGTTTTTTCACTCAAATGTGAACGTCTCGTTACTATTAAATTAATCGTCTTCATTGTGTCGACGCGCTTTTGTTAATTGCCAGACTCGGAGAGAGCAGCATTCCCTGCTTCGGTCGTCAGGGATTTAGGGAAGGACTGAATCCGAGCTCCGACTGGGACAAACAATGGCAGCTATGAAAGGCGAGGGGAGGGTCAGCCTAATGCAAATATCCACTTTGTGCGCCTCAGAGAGAACCTGCACCAAACTCTTGTCAACTACCAACAACTTCCCCGCAAAGTGAGTAACAACAGAGCACTTCTGAGCAACTTTGGGTTGCCTGTTTGGTCGGTCGCCGTGTTTTGGAAAGAGTCGAGGAGTAAGGATTTCACGTGGATGCTCCATTGATTCAGCAACAAGTGGAAAAGCGGAAAAGAGACAGCTTCTAGAGACGGAATACTGTAGCATCTCCAAAGTGTGCCAAGTGCACCTGCTGAGGAGGAAGACAGAGAGGTAGGAAATGTACGCTGTTTATAATAGAGCATCACCAAGTAGGTCCTATCGTAACAAATGTGTGCATATATACAACGATCTTTCACATGCAAGAGAAATTTTTCCTGTTTTTTTCTTTGTACATTCATCTCTTTTTTTATATATCTGTGTGTTGAACTTTAAGGAGAAAAACAATCTCTTCGCTTTCTCCCACAACAGTTTTGTCTGTCCCACCATTTCCCTTCTGTGCGGCTTATTTAGTGCTGCTAAGCCTGCCTCAGGAAAACGTGATTATCCTCAGACCATCGATACGCTGGCTTTCATTCAAGACATGCATGAGAAAGGCTTTGCAACATAATAGATCAGTGGGAGCCTGTCTGCTTGTATAGGCGAGGGGCAAACGAAGGGGAATCTCACTTGAATGTTGATATTGTTGGGTGTCCATGCAGAGGGGGTGCAGATAAGAAATACCGATGCAAAATGTGACATTGCTTTGGGAAAGTTAACCACAAAACTTCAGGACAAGTTAAAGCAAATATAGCAGAGATTGCTCAACGCTGAACCCCATTCAGTTTAATCTTTGCAGCCTGCAGCTATTGCCAGCAGAGAGCAAACAGTAATGTAGAGAAATGCTACTGTAAAATCCAGGCATATCCCCCTAGAGAAACATCAAAGCTGACTCAACATGGGGCCTTTATCTGAACAATTGCTCCATTCTCCCCTGCACCCCAACCCTGACCACCCCCACAACCCCCTATTCCTAATTTCCACTTGATTAAGCCCTAAACTGAGCTGAGTTGAATCTGGAGGGAAAATGGTTCACTAATTCTGACTCTCAAGTCCGACACAAAAGAGGACGGCTGTTGTCTGAAGAGTTTTGTCTGCATGATTGAAAACCATCATGTTTGGACAAATGTAGACAGAAGAAGTGACTGTGAGGGAGGGTGACTGACAGCGAACCTTCTGTTTGTCATATCCTCTGGTTTTGTATTCAGCTCCTGCTTGTTTTTTTCTAGTCTTATGATGTTAAAATGTATCGCTGCAATCTGCACAAGATGTCTGATGGACTGTTACCCCTGCTGCCTGATATATTAACCTTCCTCCTATGTTAGCTTTTACTAAGCACCCACCATGTTAAGGGTAAATTACACTAAAAACAATTCTCTATCATCCAGTTTGGTTCTCATCTCTAGGTTACCTTGTTGGGCTTCATTATCCATGAAAATATTGGGCCTTTCTTTGTTAGTATTCCCCTCACACAGACATCTATACTGAATTGATCTCACATGTCTGGACATGCCTTACGTTGTTTTTTGTGCAGGTAAAAACATGGAAAAATGAGAATTTCCTATATCTCACATGATTTGAAGAGGATCTGACAGTGTACTTATGATTTCAGTTTTTACTCTAATTATTAGATATTGATCTAACCGGGTCAACAGCGACCCTAACATGACAAGTGCCATCGTTTTAATAAGAGCATTTTCTAATTTAGTCAATCTAATTTTTTGTTTTTATGGTGTTGAAGTAGAGGTTCCCGACAAAGTCAAAAAGTCTTAATGCAAAAATGCTAATCTAAGTGGTTCTTTTAAGCATTTAAAATCAAAAACGGGTTGGTGCAGACTCTAACACGGGAGGAGGGTTAAAATGTTAATGCACCAGTCTTGCAGTAAAACCAGCGAAACACATGGACATTATGTGCGTTTAGGCGTGAAGTTGATTTGGTTGTTCCTGCACTAAAAACAAAATGTCAGTGTCAAAGTCTGGTGTTTATTATCTACATTGTTGTGCATGTGTCAGATCAATGAAGATGCATTAAAATAGTTAACAGGGAGTTAGTCTGGATGCAGACACTTGTTTTCAGGGGTTGGTGTGAAAACTGCTGGTGCACTTTATGACGTCTCTTTGCTCAGACAGTCGGGTAGAAGTGGCTCTGTATCGTCTGTTTATTCTACCACCAACTCAAATGTATCCTGCAGTTATAGTTTCAGTTTGAAATCAACCTGGCTGTTGGTTTTTCTTGTATTTGTAAGTAATTATCTCTATTGGTGAGTAAGCAGGAGCAGTCTGCAGACAACTGTACACATTCCCTGTCTCGTGGTGAGGTTGCCAGGCAATGTGAGCTGCTGGATTGAGGTTGCTCTATGGCTTTTTTTTGCTCTCTCAGACTGCTTTCTCCATTGCTCTCTGTCTTCCACCCCCCAATCTCTCCTTCTCAGCCCCTCTCTCCTCATCTGCATACTAATAGATGGACTAAAAGCGTATGAAAAACCAGGACTGTCAAACAGATTATTGATATTCGTCACTTTCTAGTGTCTTTGCTGAGAAAGAAGTTTAAGGACACTTCATCTATTGTTATCTGCTGAATTTATAGTTGGCACTAATTTGCTGTGTCGGACATAGCAGACAGTAAGTCTACTACTGTCTCTGCTGTTAATGTTGGTGAATAGGTTTTATTCTGTCGTGGTCCACAAGAGCGTTTTCTTTATCTTTGTGTTACAATCAAAGGAGGGCAGAGTCCAAGTTCAAGAGAAGTACATCATCTTCTCTTGTGACTGTTTTTGCCGTTTTGTGCTTTTTTCTAAAACTACAAAACAGACATTTTTCAAAAACTTCAGCATCCTTATCCCCACAGCATCTGTAAACAAGAAGGAATCATTACTCTGACACCAACTCACAAACAGAGACTTTTGTCTCTTTTTATACATCGTAAACAAGGAAACTCTTAATGACTGTGGCGTTAGCACTTCTCTTAGAATTAAGTGTAAATTCCTGTAGAATG
The DNA here is from genome assembly GCA_962446985.1 of Xyrichtys novacula. Taxonomy (NCBI): domain Eukaryota; kingdom Metazoa; phylum Chordata; class Actinopteri; order Labriformes; family Labridae; genus Xyrichtys; species Xyrichtys novacula. The sequence goes on along the minus strand of OY660871.1, from coordinate 20,940,307 downwards.
CAGTTATACTCTTTTGTCTTTCGATTAAGTTATTACAGACAAGCAAAAAGCCACATATGAGTATGAAAAGTCAGCATTTTTAGTCATGGAGGGGTTCCTCAATGACCAGATTCCTCTTCCAGATAGGCCTTATCCTCAGGAGACAGGTATAATTAGAGCAATGGAAACAGGAAACACCTCGCCCTCCCTATCGTTTTCTCCCTCCTCCCTCTCTCTCTCTCTTCCTCTATCTGTGTTACTCTCCCTCTTCTCCACCTCTTCTTACTCAGATGTGTAGTTTTTTGGAGTAAATTATCATGTGCAGAGACGTGGAGTAAGACTTATAATGAGCCCTGTGATGGTTATCAGTGAGTCTTACATCCTCGGGTTTACTGGAAATGAGGACATCTCTTGTGCCGGACTTTTTTTCTGAGAGAGCAATTAGTGAGCTATTCAATGAGGACAGTTTGTAGAGATTCTGACCTTTTTTATTGACCTCTGTATTTCTGTTACAAAAAATACTGACAAGTGTCAGCATTTTAAACTAAACTGGAGACTTATGTGAGTCTTAATGTTCTTGAGAAATTCTAGAAATACTAGAATTGTACCTCGACCTCCTGACACGCGACCATTCATACGAAATAGATTATTATTTTTCCATCTATCTAAAAAGGATTTTTTTGTACTAAAAAGTGGTAAAAAAAAATTAAATACATTTTAAAAATAATAATAATAAAATTCTCATGGAAAGGAGGGGATTATTTTTTCTGTATTCCAATGAAGTGTGAAATAAATAATAAAACTGTTTATGCCAACCCACCAAACATCGGATGTCGAAGAGACGTGCAGATCAAGTTAGTATTGGGTCGGTCTATCAAAGACCACATCTAGACATCAGTGCGACGTGCAAAATAGGTTAGAAATTTCGATGTCCGAATTGGACCTTTTTTTAGACGTCGCTCTGACGTTTAGAATTTGGACGTCATCTGAAGACCAAATCTAGACGTCAGCACAACATGCAAAATGGATCCAAGATTTAGACGTCATTATTGGACCTCTTTTAGACGTTGAAATGACGACCACATTTGTACCTCATCGTCGAAAAAATACGTTAAATAGATGTCATTTCAGCGTTGCGTTGCGCAGTGGGAGAAGGCCTGCAGTAATCCAATACAAAATCGAGAAACACAATCTCACATTTCAGAAACTCCTACAACTACTACTTCTCTAATTCTGTGGCACACATCACAAATGTGAGAGGATGAGCAAACATGTCTATTTACAATCATGATTGAGGTCTCTAGTGCGACATCAGCTGTTCTTTACCGGAGTCTTTCTGTGTTAATGGGGCATTCAGCTTGACTTACCTCAGTGTTTTGGCCTTGAGTGCCAGTGATTCACTTTGGGTGAATGTTTGTTTACACACCTTTAGTTGTTCAGCCTAATGTTAGGGAAGTATTAGAGAAGCCTCTAATCTTCACTCTTTCCTCCAAAGATTAAAGACCCTGCACAGACCAGGTGTACAGTTCAGACTAAGGATTAGCCACCCATCCTTCTTCCTCCACATAAGTGACCTGCTTGTGTTCCGTGATACTGCGCTGTGGAGGTGCACAGATCATTTTCAGCTTCTCTTTACTTACCTTAAATAGTCCCTCCTTCCTTGAAGAAAGAAAAAAGTCAGTGTTTTTTATTGATTCAGAGGAGTGGCTCCCACCTTTCCCCCTGCCTGGTGTGGAATGCACACCTGGAGGTGTTTGCTGAGTGGCTCTAGTAATCCACAGAACAATGCAGGCTGACATCTGGTGCGGTCCAAATCACTGGAGGTAGTTTTGCCTGACAGGTGTTAAATTGTCTGGATGCATCAGTTTGATTGGGACCTTTTTGATGTCTTTATTTTGACATGTATGTGTAATCCTTTAATTCTATCATTGATGGCAGAACAGGGAGTCCAGTCCTTTTGAAATAGCAGAAAAATGTCACTAAGTGATGCAGAAATGCAATAATTTTATGTCAGAAGTTTCTTCACACATTGGATTCTTACAGACAAAGAGCTCAGGTATAGGACAGTTGTCTAGACTTTGTTGACATGGCAGGGCCAGCAGTGGAGTTGCACTACTCTCCCCTACGCTCCCCTCACAGTGTACACACAGGAGGGAGATGGGTGCAGATAAAACGCCTGGGTTACGCCCTGCCGAGGAATTGGGATGCCTGGGGGGGCCGGGAAACTTTCTGCCTGGCTGGCCCTTAATATTGTGATTCTCCTCAGTCAACAAAGCTTTGCGTTTGATGGAACATGTCAGGTTCTTCTAGGATCCACTCAGGGAGCTGGTCCTCTCCTCTGGTTAGACAGCTGTCGGCTCCTCAGAGCCTAGAGAGCCTGCGACTGCTGCATGTGTTTTTGGAGACTTCAAAGCAAGAGAGCTGAGAGAGGTGGGGGTTGATGTTAAAGCAATTAAACTTTTTTTTCCTGAGATTTGTTTAGATTTTGTTTCCTGATAATAAGTGAGGTTGCAGTTATTGTTTTTGTCAGATCTTTGAGGCATTTTTTCTCTTACAACTTAGCTTTGCGTTTTGACAGAGAGAAGTTAGCTTGATAATTTGTTACTGAACAACTATAGGACAGTGAATGTAAAAGTCTCTAAAACATTGTAACCACTTGATGATCACTCATTTACACTATCTTTACTCTGAAAATAGTCATTCTGACAATTTCCACCAATGCAATAACACTCAATGTGCATGAGTAGGACATAGTAAGCCACTCTAAGTACTCGAGGATGTATGTAAATGCTTGTTGAAACAGATTTGTGCGTGGGTAATCAGGCAAGTCTGTGCAAGGATGTCAGAATCTCATATCAATGTGTTTGATATAAGGAGCATTTTCCATGACTTACCTGATCTTCTGCCCCGCAGCGAAAAAACAAACTGTAATTGGATTTAATAGGATGCTTCTGCACTTGTGATTGTGGTCATTAAAGTGTGTGAGATCTCTGCTCATCATGATGCTGTTGTAGTGACACTTCAGTGTATTGACTTGATCAGACAGAGCGTGTCCCTTCTCCTTGACTCCATGGCGACTTGTCACGGGGGGGGTTGCGCTGTGGGAGTTGCTGTTGCTGGTGTAACTCGACCTTGCCTCCTCCAACCACCTGTGCTCGCGTGCTCAGGGAAAACACTGGCTTGTGTGTTGGAGTGAGACGTCCACACAGCTGGGGGGCTGAGGTACATTAGGCAGCTATGACAGGTGGCATTCTCCCCCAGCAGCGAGGAGCATGGATATTGTCGGGGCTGTTAGTGTAACAGCTGCACCACGCTTCCATGGAGGTCGGGGTTAAATCTTTTGTTCTGATTAAGACGTCAGGGAAAATCAGGAAGTTCATTTCTAAATCTCAATTAGGAGGCATTTGTTTGGGATGTGTGCACGTCACTGTGCGGATACAGGAGCAGTCTTGCATGGCAGTGGGAGGCCGGGGGTTGGGATTGTACGTGGATGTTTGTGTTTGTGTAGCTGTGTGCATTTGTGGAGCAAGGCAATCAATCTGAATGCTGGAGCCTGAAGTGTGCATCAGCAGCACAGTGTCTGTCTGAGGGAGGAGAAACAGTTTAGGACCAGACCCCTGGGACTGGACGGGAAAGGGCAAAGGGGGCAGTAGCTTTTGAGGTTGATGTGACGTGAGTTTTTGTGGCTGAGGCAGAGTGGTGACTTGTACTTTAGATGGACCCAGCTTCTCTCCAGACCAGTAAGTAAAATACACTCCGTCGTATGTCCAGGGTTATGAGCGTTTTGTTAAATTGTCTTTGGAGGGGTCGAAAAATAGATAATAAATCAAGTTCTGGTGAGTCAGAGTTGGTTGATTAACTTATGTTGGCAAACTTTTCGGTCTGTTTGTTGTAGAATTGGATTGTGGCTATTAGACCCATGAAAATAAACAGTTTGCTGATTTTAAAAAGTATATTCTAAAATCACAAGCAATTTATCATTGTTTCTGAGACTTAACAGATTTACTGATACTGGAATTAATTGTTTCTGGCAGACCTAGTTGGTGTGGTTTTTCTAAGCTGCAGCAAAGCAGAGCTGCAATGATCGGATGGATTCAGCTGTTTTCATAACTTATAAATTTAAACGTCTCCACTGTGTCAAAATTCCTGTGAAAGATTCAGATATCAATGAAGAGTTTAAGAGGAAGAACTGGGTTGAAGTTTGAAGACTTCATCACTGTGTATTGGGTGGCCTGGGTGGCACTATGAGGTTGGTACGAAGTGATGTCGGACCAAGGTGTCACATTCCACAGTTTGGTGTGGGTGTGTGTGTCTGTGTCAGGAGTGACCACCCATGTATTTACAGCAGAACATGTACCTGATCTCAGTTTGCCTAAAGGAATGATACAGTTCAGTCTTCAGTTGTTAAATGTTTCTGTTTACTGGGTGATGATAAGTTAAGTGTGTGAATGTATGTGTGTGAGTGAGGTTGTGTTTTTATATCCTTGTTGGTACCAACTCTTTTTTTTTTTTTGGTTATATGTTTATTAAATTTTTCCAGAAACAAACCAAAAAAAAAAAACATACATTTGGCTCACACACACACACACATTTTGTTTAAATTTATACAGGCGAGAGATTCATGAGTCATCTCATACAAATAAAATTGGTAAGTAAAATAAAAGTAAAATCAATCAAGTGCACATTACCGTGCATAATAGGTTCATATATTCAAAGAAAGGTATAGAAGCAAGAACATTAATTAAATAAGACGCCATTTTTAGGCAGTGCATTAAAAGCTATGATAGCAACCCTCTCATGAGAATGTCAGAGATATTTAAACCAACATATGACAGAAAGGGTTCCCATGTTTTACGAAACGCGTCATCTTTGCTGTATAGTTTACACGTCAGGTCGTCGTCCAGTGCAACATACTCAAGAGGTACCAACTCTTGACTGACAGCCTTTCTTTAGAGGACATACTTGCGTAGAAAGCAAAGTCCTCACTAATAACATGAGTTCCACTGAGCATCTGTGTTCTGAAGTGACATTTTCAGGCTTTACTGGCTTCTGATTGTAGATTTTTTTGCTTACTTTCACAACAAATATTGTAGTCCACTCAAAGACTTTGCAGGAAGTTGTCCTTACAAAGTATTTAAAGTGTGTGTGTATGTGTGTTTTATGCACATCAGAAATAGTCTTCAAAATCTTCCAATCTGAACTCAAACAGCCTCATTGTCCATCATCCTCCTTAAATCTGTCCCATGTTTTTGTTAAAATCAGATATGATGATGAGAAATGACATTGCTGTAGCTCTCATGTCGTCTGACTAATCTGTTCCCTTGATAGCTTTATCAGACGGTGTGCGGCCCCTGGGACTGCCCTATCTGTTTTCACAGATCACATAAATATTGTTTACCACAATCCTGCGTACACAGAGCTATTTTAGGCCTCATGGAAAAACAACAGGAAGAGTTTAATTTTTGCAGTTTGCAAACATATTTGTTAAATTGGAGCCCACGTTTTACCGTCAACAATTTTGCTGCTGTCAGTTTTGATTTTAATCTGCACACATTATAGATAATAGTGTACAAGGCCCACTTATGGGTCCGTTTTGTCTGAAATACAGAGACATCAGCACTGTAAAGTAAGTCAGCACAGATTTAGAGATTAGTGTTGTTTACTGTTTATTCAAAAGCAGCAGGTGACGTAGATCACCGAAATAGAATCACACACTGGTGTTCACAGAGGACATTAATGCCTGCTTTCCTGAACAAGACGTATGAAGAGGGGGAAAAAAATATTAATCCGCTAGAAAAAAAATTCAAATAATCAACTTAACTTGAAATGAAAAATCACTTTTGTGTTTGTTTCAGCCATTTGTACAGGTCTGTACGGCTAACAGCAGAGCTGAGTCTTTGGCTGATTTGAAGAGGACACTCACAGTTTTGGAAATTTCAATGACCCCTAAATGAGTGTTTAAGAAAAATTGATATGTCTGGTTTGACCCATGTTTCATATGTTATAACGGAGCAGGCGGACTCTGAGAACACAAATGCAGCCATGACTTGGGGAGCACAGAAAATTATGGCTCCACTGGGTACGACTCTCAACTCTATTCAATCATGGGTAAATGTGAACCGCTTTTTTAAGAGTAGCTTATTTTCCAGCAGACAGAACAGTCCTTAACCCTATAATGCCTTTTGTATTATATTTGATACATGTATGGTACTTCTATCAAATCAATATGATCAACAAATGACTAAAAAAACAGCTGAATACAGTCTAATAAATGATAAAAATGTCCTCTTGTGGTTCATCAATGTCCAAAAACATCTTATGTATCAAACAAACTCAATATACATTTGTTAAATTTTAAGGACATTTAGATTTTTTTGGTTTTCAGTAGTAAGTGAAATAAACATTTCAGCTCCAAAAAAAGTGAATTTTCTGGCCATAATTTGTGGTTTCAGGCATTAAAGGGTTAGTAAAGTAAGGGTTACCATACTTTACTAACTTTTTTACGATCTCTAAAAAGTGACAGGGACTTAGAGGGTTAGATATAAGTAGTAAAACACTGTGTCCTTATGGCGAGATCCTCAGGGGACCTCTCTTGCAAGACATTCCCCCGCACTTCCTGTCGTCTTTCTTCTGTCATTTTTATGTCCTTTCATTCAAAATCTTAAAAAAAAACAAATCACCATGCAGCCATGACAGTCTGCAGCTTTCCTCCGCGGGCCAAGATTGTAAGGACTCCACTTAAAAATGTGTTTTTGTGGGCACCCCAGGACATTTGTAGACTTAATTTCAAACCGTTTTGATGCACGTGTGGCATGATGTAGGCCAAACTAAATGAACAAGAATTGAAAAGAAGGAAAATGGAAAATAAAAGGAGGGAACAGGAAGGCTCAAAAGAAGAAAAACTGCCCTCTCATACAGTGAAGCCAGCCCAGTGGGACAAAAATTATAGGCTCAGGCATGGCACAAATGTTATGGGACCAAGACGGAGAGGAGTGTATATTTGAATAGTGTATATGTGAGGTATGTGTGCATATATTTATACAGCAAATTATACATTAGATATATACACAAAGCCAAATGTAGATCTACTGTATATATTACTATACATGCTGTTAGTGTTGATAAATTCTCCCGCTTTCTCTCTGAACCACCACAGCCATGTTTGTGCTGCCCACGTGTGACTGCAGCCAGAGACAGTTTGTCCTTCCCCTCTGTCAGCCCATTGTGATGTCTGTGTCTCTCTAAATATAAACCAACCCAATTACCTATCCTCACTGCCGTCTCTGTTTACACAGGGCCGACTTAATATGATCTTCACATTTTCACACAAAGCATGCATTCTTGCAGAGCATGTTTTCCTGAACAAGGATTTCCTGTGTTTGGAAGGAGATGGGAAGGAGCTAGCATACTGTCACTTTACTGCATTCCTGGGATAAAAACAACGCTCACTGCTCCAGCGCTTTTGTGTGTCATGTGAGAGTTTTCAGATGTCATCTTAAAGGAATGTAAAGTAATGAGTTTATTGAAGTCAGAGACAACCTGTTATGAAGTATTGAAGATGTCATATTTTTCTTGTGTACGAGACGGATGTCACACATGTGTCAGTGGGTTTAGAGGCAGCTAAAGGATTGGGTTTCCCCTTCACAGTATTTAACGGAAGACCATTGTAGAGACTGACCTGAGCCGCCAATCCTATGCTGATGTCTTTCTTTCTTTTTCCCTTTGAAAAGCAGCAGAATAAGCTGAAACCCTAGCCCATTTGTATTGTCAGGACAAAGAGAGACCTTTGTGACTGGAGGGGTGGAGGGGATCTGCCGGTGGAGGTAGGGGTGCAAGGGGTCAGGGGGGCAGAGAGGACTGTCAGAGTCCAACCCCTTGCTGGGTGGAGGCTCAGGGCGATGGACAGGTAGTGTTTTCTTGTTTTGTTTTGTTTTGTTTTGTTTCTGAATGATAGCCTGAAGTTGCAGCCATGTGCATTATCACAGCTGGAGGAGGCTTCAGTAGCAGAGCAGCAGCAGCAGCAGCAGCAGCAGAGGCAGCAAGGTGGGGGAGGTTATGATCAAGGGAGGGAGGATGGGAGGGAGGGTAAGTGACGGGGAAGCCAGCGCTTTGCTTCTCTCACGCTCCAACAGGAGTTTAGTCTGCTCCAGCTGCCTGCACCGCAGCACACAGAGAGAAGGGAGAGAAAACGCACGGGACCTGTTGATATCACAGCAATGACTTACAGCGAGGATTGTACACTGGATTCGAACGCTTGGAGTTGATGACATGTATTTTATCTTTTGTGTATTGTTGGGTGCATAAATGCTGTCACTGGCCAAAATGCACTCCAGAGCAAAATCCCGGAGTTGCGACAACTACCTGAGTATTAAGGTAAGAGCTTGAAATCGTGTCCCGAATAGCTCTGCTGTGATCTTGTTGAAGTTCTTTGTTTGCCTGTCGAGAACTTTAGCATTTTTGTTTCTTTTTCTGTGCTGAGGGTTAGCCCTCATGGCTTCCTGGGAACCTGGAGCAGTTGTGCTGTGTGTGTTTATGTGTGTGCTTGTGTGTGCCATGCACATTCATGGGATAGATGTTTTTGTCTCAGCTTGCAGACAGCTGATATTTTGACTCCTTATCTCTAGTCAAAACATAGCACATTGCCTCAATACATTTGTATAGTGAGGAGCTAATGCAGTGGAAACGTTGATCTAATCTAGCATGTTACTGCTTTTATATGACTTCAGTTTGATTCACTTTGAACTATCAGCGCCCATGTTGTGTACAAAAGACTTGTCTGCTATTCTCACATACAGGCCTGTTTATAGCGCTGTGTGTTAACTTTGGAGGCCATTGTAAAATAATTACTCACTCCTCAACAGGCCCTCCACCTGTTGGACATCCTGCACTACTGAAAAGAGGTTATCTCTAGATGGTTTAGGACAACTCAGGTTAATTCCTCACGCATTTTCTTTGAATGTTGGAATTTTATCTGCAACAAAAACCCTTAGAAAATTGTAAGTTTTGATAAAAGTGCTGTTTATCATTTCAAGGCTCAGTAGAATACACAAGTTTGTATCCTCCATGATAAGTCTGTTTCCTCTATCATTCTCCCACTTGTTTTGGTATGCACCAATGCTATATTTACCCTCTCTACCCTTTGTTAGTCTCCTTTGTCTCTCCTGTCACCTCTCATCAATGCTCTGGTCGGTTGAAGAACCCCCACTCACGTTTGGTCCTCTTGTTTGGGTTTCTTTTATACAAAGAGCTAATCAAATATTTGAATTAATTCGAGGTATCAAACATCAATCTTTACGGTCAGTGAGGTCTACCGGGGTTGCTCTGGAACAATATCCTGTAAAAGTTGTTTACATCCTGTCGCGCGGGGTCATTAGTCGCAGACCGACAACATAAGTCATGTCTTTCTGACAACCAGCATGGAAACTTGTCAAACAGTTGAGGTAGTTTGTTTTTTTTTACCTTATTTCAAAGGGAAATTTACAGCTCTCTATCTTTTGGCTTTACACCTTACACAGTAGCCCAAAGCCTGATAATCAACACAGGTGTTAGCTGTAGCTGTAGCAGGAGATAGTCTGACAGACCGTAAAAACAATGTCAAGGAAAATGAAGCTCATTTGCCGTAGATAAGTGGGTGGGCCTGTAGATTACCACCAGACTTCCATTACTGTTGACCTGTCACCTGACAGACCTCACTGTGTTGGTCTGAGAATCAGCGTGGGCCTCTGAGGGTTAAAGTTTATCTGCTGAGATAACATTACAGCATTTGGTTAAGTGTCTTTGTGCAAAGACGTTCTGATATTGTGCTGTTGTCTGATGAAGAGATTGATCATGCAGTCTCTTTGTGATGTTGTTTATAAGTTTAATGCATTTCAGTTTGAGTTTGATATACTCAGGTGACATTTGTAAACTGTTGTGTGAGAAGACAACTGGAATAAAATATGTGCAACATACACTCTAAGCTCCAAAGAATTTGGTTATAAAGGGTAGTTGCAAGTTGCTTATTCTCTGTTATTGATGAAACTCTGAAAGTCTCTGTCGCTTTTGAATACTGTTTGTTTTTAGGTATCCCACGGTCTCTTCTCACTTTCCTCTCCTCATGAGATAGTATTCCTGTGGGTATGGATCAAAAGCTGAATCAAACTGCACACTCAATGCTCAGGTCTCACTAGGCTCCTTTGTTTGCGCCCTGGCACCTGGCAGTGGTGCAGGTCTGTTCAACCTGTAGCCTTTGTCGGCATTGCTGCCTGTGAGGCTGTTACCAGGTTGGTTAGTGAGCAGTCTGTATGGGGGCTCCAGGGCTCTCCTGTTACACTCCCCTGGTGGCTTCATGCTCCACTGGAGGCCTGGTAGGCAGCGCCTTTTGTGTCCCTGACCCACTAAATATGTCAGTGACCACCTCTTGCTCTCGCTCTGTCTTTGTAGGTCTCTTACTCTCTCATTCTCCGCCATAATCCATACACCCCTTCTTTTTCCTTTACTTTCTTTGTTCCTCTACTTTCCTATGTGATGCCAACACTAACAAACATTTGTCGTGTGAATAATTGATATTCTCAGGAAACACCTAAAGTACGACAGCTTTTTTAGTGGCCTACAAACTTCCCCTCGGATTATCATATAATATGTTCAGACCTCAACGATACCCTATATATCTCTATATAAGTGAATCAAGCCTTAGTAATTGCCGAAAGGCTAAAGCCCTCCATCGTTTAGCCGACTTTCTGGTTCTGTGCCCCTTTTGAACAGCTGGTTTACTTATGGCGTAGACAAAACCGTCCCACCTGGAGCTTGAAGCCATTAATTACCACCTCAGCCCTCCATCAGACAGGAGGCTGCTTACAGAGACCTGGCATCAGAAAGGGTGGGACTTCCCAGTCTGCTTGTGTCCTGTCTGAGGGTCTGAGGGCTACACACATTACATTCCTCTGTGGTTTAGAGCGGATGGGGAGCTCCACTTTGGTGGCTATACTCAGGCGTTGTGCTGAGACATGCAGATATGTCTTCCATTAACTAGGTGAAACTTTTTGGAAAAGCTCTTTGACAATGGAAAACCATTTGACAGTAAAATGAAGCATGTCTTGGTCCTGATTTGACAACAACTGCATGAGGGATGTTTTTTGTAAATTATCTGTCATGAATCTATTAAGACTAAAAGTTATGCGAAGATTAACATCATTTGCAGCACAGTTGATTGGCGTGACGGGCCTGGAGTCTAAAGTCGCAGCTGAACTCGGAATGCTAGGTCACATTGAGCCGGCATCTTAAATAAAGCTGCCATGATCTTTTTGCCTGATAACACTTCTCCAGATACCTATATGTGACCGTGTCCATGTTCCATACAGTCTATGATTATACAGTAGTATTAAAACCTTGCTTGAGTGCTCACACACTTCAGTGGTGGTAATTTACTCAGTGCTTATAATTAGCTATTATCTAGAGTTTTTTAATGTGTCGTTAAATATGGCCTGTTATTGTTCCTCTGTCACCTCAGTACAACATGTTAAATGACAGTGAGTTATATCAGAGCTGAAGTTTCTTTTGAATGTGAATTAACTTTTCTTCAAAACACTCCTCCTATTTCTCCCACAGGTCTCTTTTCTTTTTTCCCCCGGGAACCTGTCGAGAAACTCGTTGCAGTGTGCTAACTACAGTATGTAGCGAGGGCTTTCCTCCCATTGTTAGCTTTCCTCCAATAAAACACCATGTTATTCTTCTCCTCCCGGGTGTAACAGTGACTAATGTCCAGAGACATTTTTGTCTCCCTAAAAGCAGACGGGCTGCTAATGGAGGTGGGCGTTTTGTTTCAGGGCACCAGCGCTGTACAGCACATAGCACTTAGGGAGGCGGAGTGCACAATGACCGCCTTGTAGTAGAGTCGTGGCATGTGTACCAATGCGCTGAACTGTACTTGCTCCCCTCTAATTGATGGTCCTTAGCTGCTTAGATAAACAGGACAGATCTTACAAAGGGTGAAACATGGGCTGTCTGACAAGGTGAATTCACAAGGCAATATTTTTCTTTCTATGCATCTGATTTTACACACTTGTACTGTGATGCAAATGCAGCATAGACATTCAAGTAGCTGTGAGAGCGGGATCCTTAACCCCCACGTTCCTCGGTATGGCACACAGTTGTCATAGTGTGGGACTTTCCCTGTCTATCTGTGTGGTTATCATTGGAGGCAGATGTCTCTATACAACTGCTGTTCCATTCGGGAAGGACAGATAGCAGAGGGATGTTTGGCCTTGGCTCTGACAGCTAAGAGGGAGGGTCAAAGCCTGAACCGTGTACATAACTATTACACAAGGTCGACCTCACTCACGACTGCTTGTATGACAAATGTCCCATATCGGAAAAAGTTGTACTGCCGGTGTCAGACATGCTGTTTGTATTTGGTGGGGACAGGTGGTGTCATGAAGAGGTCATTTAGTAGCCAGTGATGACATGGTTGTTATTAGTGGGAATCACTGCATTATCACAACAACTGGAGTCCAGTGTGGACTTTCCAGTTCTGCTGTTTATGTCCGCTAATGGTGACGTCACTCCAACCAGGTGTTTCCCCTCTCTGATGGAAAGACCATCATGGTGGTCATTTCCCGTCACGGTCGAACTTCCTGACTGTCTGGCTTAGCTGAATCATGATCAGTTGATAAAGTTTGTGTGCAGCTTCATTTTTATTTAAATTAGATGAATGTACAGTAAGGAAACGCCTCGTTATTTTGACAGTCACACTACATCTGCTCAGTATTTTGTGTCATAATAACAGTACGGTGTAGTCATATAAAAAGATTTTTTTAATCATTAAAGAATGTTGTGTATAGATTAGGCCTGGACGATATAGAAAAAAAGCATATCGATAAAAAATAAATCATATTGATCGATATCGATAATTATCGATATAATTATTATAATTATTTAACATATATTTTAATTGCAGCCCTGGATGTTTTATGCTATTGCTTAATGACCTACTTTTAATAAAGAACACACAAGCACTGAATTCAAATTCAAACCTTTATTCAACCACCTTTTTTTTTTTTACCACAACTGAAAGTTTTTTTTAAAAAGAACTTAAAAAAAAAAATAAATCAACTTAAGTGGCCTGAGTGACGTCAGTAAATACTGACAAACATAAAGACTAAAGTGACCAGAAAATCTGATAAATAAATATTTAAATAGTCTTTTGATGAAAATAAACAAAACAAACAAATATATAAATAAACAGAATAGCTTTAGGTGGGAATAGCATACTACCAGTTTTAACTGTGTGGGAAACTGCCCACAGCCTGGTGTCTGAACACTGAAATATTTCTCCTGGGGTCGGGAGATTTATTTTTTTTAATTATCATGTGATTGACTTATTAAACAAACTAAGCACGAGAAGCAGGACTTATCCACGCCGGTGTTGTGTCGTAGAATGCACCCCTGCCGAATGCCCCCCTGCTAGTAGCCATGATCCAAATACTCGCGTCTTTGTAAAATATGAGCTCATTTTCTTCCACTTTAAGAAGCTACACCGGAGCGTATTTCCTCCGCACCCTTCTCACCTTTTCAACCCCTGACCCATTTTCATGCCTGAAGCGCTGTGTTTGAGAAATACTTGCGGCCGGGCACTTCATATCGCGGGTCGAGAGTGGCTAGAAGCTGGTCGAAGCCAGGCTTTTCAACGGTAGTTATTGGCAGTATGTCCCTCGCTATGGAGCATGTTACTGCATGGGTGATGTCCTTATGCCGCTTGGACGCTTTGTCGTATTTTGGCAAGAAACGAAGTCCAGTTTGGTCTGCTTCACTTGCTTTGTGCTGGTGCTAACAGCGGTTCCAGAGGATTCCTCCGACGACGACGTGGAGCCGCGGCGCGGCCGACACAGCTCGTACTCCTGCGGGTGCGACCGGTTTAGATGGTAAAACAAGTTGGTTGTGTTACCGGACTTGGTTTTTACTAATTCTCTGCAAATTTTGCAAACGACCGCTGTTTGCTTTTTGTCAGACTTCTAAAAACCAAAACATTGCCATGTTGGTGAACTACTGAAACCTTTTTTCGGGACAATTTCCTCCGCTTCTCCTTGCTGTTACATTATTTCTAATACACGTGCTGTCTGTTGTGGTTTGATAGGGGCTGGGCTTGGTGCCGTAGCGTACCTGGGTCTGCGTTTGTGATTGGTTGGGAGGAAGTAATGACTGTAGTAAAAGCTACATGATAGGCTATGATGAAAAAGAAAGGGAAACTGTGTTTTTCTATCGAACTTTTTATCGACCCGTTTTTTTTCTATCGCTCCACACGTCTATCGATCGATATATATTGTTATCGAATTATCGTCCAGCACTAGTATAGATGTTCATGGGCTCCTGAGGATGATCCCACTCTGAGTATTTTTAATTTTCCTTAAACTGACCCCAAGGTTGACATTTTAAAAACATATCTTGCTGATAGCTGGATTAATGGGCGTCAAATTTGTTGGTTGATATGTATATTTATTGCTAATAATCAAATATTGGCATCAGAACCATGATTTTATACATGCCAGTGTTTTCATTTTGAGTAGGCTAGCAGACCAAGACTCATAGTTTTGCTCATAGCACCTCAGTACCCTCCACAGCTTGGTGGAGCATTTCAGTGAATGCTAGTTTAAGTCTAACCTCTCAGCTGCAGGAGCAGTCTAACCTATAAACAAAAAAAAGTTGTTAAGTATTTCCTGACTCTCCTCACCTTTCTTTCCTTTGAGTAGTTGAATTTTTTCTATAGTGTCCTAAATCAAACCATTTCAATTCAGTTATTGGTTGGCTGTCCTACTGGCCATATTCACACTAAGTTGTTAAAAGCCGATGAAGTGGACGTAACTTTGTTCAAAAGCGTCCCAAGCCAAATCGGTTTAGTGGTTTTATGCTCTAATGTTTTGGGAATGTCTTAGGAAAAATGACTTTGATGTGGCTTGATCCGTCTTGTAACTATGACATATTTAGCACACACTTTCCCCGATTACACACGCCAACCTAATCCAGCTCTTTTGTTCCCTTAGGACGCTGAGTCCTTGGACAACTGTATACAGAGCACTTTGTCAGCTTTGTACCGACCCTTCAGTGCCACTGCTACCACAGTCCTCTGGCAGCTCTTCAGTGTGGTGGAAAGGCAGTACAGAGGAGACGGCCTCCGCTGCTTCATTGACTTCTTGATTCCCACCAAGAGGATCCTGCAGATCATCCAACAAGAAACCTCTGTGAGTTTTTGTTGATTAGCTGCTCCATCGGTTAAAGTCAAAGATATAGCTAAAAGAAACAGTAGGGATGTGCTGTAGTACGGTTGGATGTAAATCTTTTCAAAAAGAATGGGTGAAAACAGGCGACCATGACACAAGAAGGAAAATAATCAATAATAAAAGTGCCTCCAAACATGTCTCAGTGTGTCAGGTCATGCTGACTCTATTACTGCCCTGGGCAAACGTAAATCATGGAATAACACTGAGATAAGACAGCGTGTTTGTGACTGAAGAATGTGTGAATGTTGGGTGTGAATATCTTGAGTGGGAAGGTCAAGCATCAGATTGAGACAGAGTCAAATATTGTTTGGAAAACACGCTGAAAGCAGCCATCTTTCTCTGAACAGACAAACAGAAGGAAACTGTAGTCTGTTTGAAAGGCTGCCACGGACCTTTGGGCCCAAAAGTGAAATTCAAGAGTGAGGGCTCCATACTCAAAGCTCTGAAACTTTAGTCCCCTGTATTCAACTCTACAGTGATTACACTGTGACGATAGCCACAGAGCAATAGTTTCACCTAAGCCTAGCCCCTGAGAAAAGCTTGCCCTGCATGAGAGTCTTTGTGGGGTAGGCAATATGAGAGGCTTCAGAGAACGATCACATCCTCAGTCTTTGCCTTGACATAACAGATGAAACAAGTCACCTCTTGAGATCAGTTTCTGTGCTCTTAGGGTTTGTTTTTTTACAACGTCAGAGTGAAGATTTGTTGTGGTTGCTGTGAAACCAGGCCTGATCAGACAGGTTTTCCTCTGGCTGTACAGTCATTGACAGTGATTCATCTGCTTTGTCCAATGGAAACATCCCGCCTCTGTGTTGGAGTTAAACATGTGTTTGAACACGGCTTTTCAGGTGTCAGTTGTAATGATGCAAGTCGTACCACAGCTGAGCCATGACTCAGAGCAAAATAATCGTTCTTTTTGATGTGAAAAGGTACAACTCACTTCTCTGTTTGTTTTTTTTTCACAGGTGAGGTTCAGAGGATTGTTATTCTATCATGAGGGCTGGCCTCTCTGCATCCACGAGAAAGTTGTGCTCCAGATCGCCCCTCTGCACAAAGTCAGACTAAAGCAAGGAGACTTCTACTTACAAATAGTTCCTCTGGGCCGCAAGACTGCGAAGCTCGTGATAAAATGTTTGTCCGCCAGTGGGCAGGCCATTACAGAAATCCCTGTCGCAGAGAGCATGTATGGCAGCGTCTTCACAGCTGAGTTCCTGCAGAATGTGACACGAGACCGAAACCTGCACCCACTACAGAACTGTCTGCTCACCACCGGTACGGCCGTGTTCAGGACGCCGTGGAAGAACGTGGTCAACCCGCTTTTTGTCAATAGTACATCAGACGCCATCATGCAGGCGCGATGCAGCAGTGGTGGATTCCGCAGCCAGCTCAGCACCTGCAGCACGAGTGGATCCACAGGAACTTTGGACAGCCACCGCAGCTCCAGAGAGTCCCTGCACTCTCAGGGAGAGTCCATCTTCTCTGAGCCCACCTCCCCAAACAGACAGCACAGGGAACCCGACAGTGAGACCGACACTGTCAGCCCATCAACCAGCAGAACACCCTTGATTAAAATTGAAGGACCCACTGAAGAGGGAGGCATTACACAAGGAAGTGAGGATGGAAGTGAAAGGGAGCAAGGACTAGGGTCCAAAATGCTCTCTTACACCACAGACCTCAGCAACCCAGGCCCTCGACGTCGCCTCCCAAGGGATTCTGTAACATTTGAGAGTAGGAGGCTTTTCAGGAAGTCTTACATGGAGGCCCTGCAGAACCCTATGAGCCTCGGGTCCAGCTCTGAATCCATCCTTGAGGAGAGCCCAGAGCACAGTGCTGGACTGAGGGAGAAGACGGTAACACCCGGCAGCAGCCCCGATACCCGGACGCCCTCCAGAGATCTATTATCTCGGAGGCTGGGCAGCCGGGGCTGGCTCAGTGGTGAGGACTCCAGGCCCAGCACACCATTACTTTATTTACAGAGGGGGCTGAGGAGCGCAGAGAGGCGGGCTGAAAGACGCTCAAAGTCACTGGAGAGGACTAACAAGGCAGGACAGGTTAAAGGTCACAGAGAAAGATCCTCTTCCGGAGGCTCAACTAGTATCTCGCCAAAAAAGCTGATGAACGGCTACACGCTTCGTTTCGGGAAGCTGGATATCGAGGCAGCTTTTCCTGGTTCTGAGAGGAGGAGCAGCAAAGAGGAACCAGGTATGTAAGGATGCACTGCAAGATGTTACTGGAAGAAAAAACTTGTTCATTGATAACAGAAATTCAGAAATGTGCTTTGATACTCGTAGGCCTCTGGTTCTTTTACATGACTTGTAAAAATCATATTCAATTTATTGATAAAGTTGTATGTTTGAAGATAGAAGCTTTTAGATTGGACACCAACAGTTTAATATACAACAACGCAGATTAAAACTTCACACTGTTACAGTCAGCTAAAAAGAAAATGTACAGCTGCTCACGAATCAAAGCATCCTTCACAGAAGACCTTTTATAAAACATGTTATTTAATGTTAGTTTCCTGTATCTATACTCTAAGTGACCTATACTCTAAAGTCCACATGTAGTGCACTACTAAACATGTCTGGACATCACCCTTGTGTGCTACATGTGTAAAGGGGCAACTCCAGACAACACCTGGATGGACCTGAGTCTCCAGTGTTGTTGTCATATGGCTTTACTTTTGTACTCTTAATTAAGCTTCACTAACAGTACTTAGGTATTTATTCACTGTGTGGTAATGATAATCAGATTCTTCATAATCAAAAATCAGTTGAGATCACAACAATTAGATAAACATCATAACAGATAAAGACATGTAGCCAAATGCTAATATAGCATTTTGGAGATCTGTTTGGTTTGTTTAAGGAATGCAAAAAATATTCCCTCTTCAGAACCTCAAACGTTTTTTTAGTGGAAGGTGTGTTTTTATCTGTGGTTGACTCATCTTCGTAGTGCGTGACGTGTTGTTTCTCACTCATCGAATAAGACGACCTGAGGGTGTGAAAACTCAGTTTCACTCCTAGTTAGATGATGTGGATATCTCATCGGGGTGTGTATTCATACCCTGCAGCAGGACTGGTTACAACAGTTCATCACGTGGGTGCAGCTCATAGCAGCCTATAACACTGTCTGTCAGTGGTGATTGCTGTTTTTCAAATTTGTATTTCTTGGCACGATTATGGGACATGGTATGGCCCTACCCTGGAAACAGTATCATGATCATACACAGTGTTAACTTTTATCCTTTTCAATCAGATTTTTTGGGATGGTTCATACAGGGTAACTCAGGAAAAACGACGACATGTGAGCACCAAAAAGGAAGTCAGACTGTTTTTAGAAAACATGAATTCTTCCGTGAATTGAAATGTGAAGAAAAGCGTAACTGAATCCTATTTGACACTGCAGCTAAGGTTATAGTATTGATTTTTTAAAATATACTTCAGCTCATGTCAGTTTTATGTTTCTAAAATTACCTCAGAGGGGGTTGTATTTCAGCTGTTGCGAAGCAGGTTTCCCATAATGACATTTCAAAAGCAACAAAGGATCCTGTAAACCCTGTCAACCAGCCACAGGGACCCCAGTGTCCCACAATGAGATGACCCAATGAGTGTTATTTGGACTGGGGGCTGCACTGATCCCAGATAGGTTGCCTCATTTACAAAAGTTTCCTTTGTGAATCAATCAGCCACCAGGGATCCATGGGAAAAAAGCCTTTCAAACTGTCCCCATGTCTTTAAAGGGTCCATTGAGTTCACAAACACAGGACCTAACTTGCACTGACTCACACCACGCTGAAAAAAATGTACTCAGAGGTTTCACATGCGTATGAAATGAGCCGTCAAACAAGCAAAGTCAAAACATAAACAGCATAATCTACAGTATATTGTGTCTCTGTGTAATCAGTTAGTCAAATACCCACCTTCTGCTGCAGGTTCAGCTTCTGTGGTGTTTTAAAAAAAAGTCACCCTCAGACTACACAAAAAACATACCTTCACACAGGACAATACTCAGGAGGGTTTAACTCTTCACTTGTCACTTCCTCTCAAAACAAAGCGTTTTAGGAAACATGCAGCAAACACAAGCCTGCTCACACAGTCCCACAGGAAACACAGTGACGGTTTTGAGGACAAAAGAGGCTGAGCTGGGAGGGTTTACTGTCACAGAACAGAGCAGGACGATACGAGAGGCCTCAAACGGTTTAAAAAGACAACGCACAACAGGTGAACACAGAAAAAAGAGTCTGAAGGCCTGTCAAGGTTTGATGATTATATGAGGTTAGCTTAGTCTTTGTGTGGCTGTTGTCCTGGAAGATCCAAGAAAAAAATACTATCAGCCTCATCTGTACTCTGTTAGATTTTAGCATGCTAACACACCAGACAGACAGAGGTGTTGAACCCCAAACACATTAAAGCTTTACTGTCATTATGAACATGTTAGCATGCTAGCATTAGCACGCAGCTCAAAGCAGCACTTTGCCTAATTACAGACAACGGTGCTGCTCGTATTGCAGTAGACACTCTTATTATATGGTGTTTTAAATGTTCTCATAAAATGTTAGTGTTGACAAGTGTTACAACACTATTATGTACCAGAGATAACAGATTTTAAAAAAGCGTATTTATCAGTAGAATAAATGATTTTACTACGGTCTGTTTGCATTTGTTCTTTTAAGGAAAGATTGTGATATCAGTATGGATTGAAAGTGGAGGAGGGTGAGTGAATTTTTCTACCAAAACCAAAAAGACTAGAAGTAAAAAGATTCTAGATACTGGAGTCGTACTCTGACATTAACACCTTGTACATTAGGCACAGGTTTGTAAGATGACAACGAATGTCTTCAAGCCAGGATAATGCAAACTATGTAAAGGCGAGTGGCAAACATGGCAATCAAAGTAGAGAGGTTGACGCACTTTTAAATGACTAACCAAATATCTAGACCTTTTTTTTAATTGTTACTAAGCGTGCAATTTTTCTTTTTCATTAATGAGATAGTTGATGTAACTATTTCAAGCTTTATTATGCCATCAAAATAAAAAAAGGAAATGAAAACCACAAATTGTTCCTTGGTCAAGGCAAAGTGAATTGATTTGGGCATATGGCTGTAGGGATAAACTATGATGATTCAAATACGGCTTTGTTGGATCAAGTCTGTGAAATGTGGCACCTTTTGGGAATGCCTGGAGCAGCATTCTTGAAACAGAGCCCTGAAGTATGACCAGCTGTGGAGAAGGGTATGAAAAAATAAAAGTCTATTAGTGCCAAAGTTTAGCATGAGTCAGCCCCACTATACACCTGGTCTTTGTGATGAGTCAGTTAGACCACACTGCTAGAGTTCACCCTTCTGGCGACCAACAGACATGAGGATTTACAACTGTGTCAAAAATATAACAAGGTGAAATCATGCTTCTAATTTTGAAGTGTTGTTTTTGCATTTTTGCTTGTTGACTACAAGTTAAACTTGTCTCTACAGGACAGCGTGATGACAGCATCAACAGTGAGATCAGGGGGCACAGACACAGCACAGAGGAGTCACTCAGTCCGAAAGCTGCTAACGGATCAGCCATCAGGCTGGCGTCAATATCACGGTCTTCCTGTGAGAGTCTTACAGCCCTCCCTAAACTGGTGTCTGAGGTCAATCAGGAGCTTCTCACATCAGGCGCGGTGACTCTGCCAGGTAGAGCTATGACACCCCTCATATTTGCCATTTTAAATTGTGTAACCCACCACTCCTCTTGCGGACACTTCATAAATACTTGTTTAGAGCGTTTTTTTTTAAATGTAAGTAAGAATTTTCAAACACACGTGGTCATATGTTATATCTCATTCTAAAATAATTTAACAATAGTTCATTCAAATTATGACATTTCACAAAAATTGTACATACAAACATTTGGTATAAAGCATTTTATCATGTGTGTGTAATGTGTGTGTCAGGAATAACTGTTAACAACTCACTAACAATGCCCACATAGATAATGCAGTGTAACTGTTGTTAACAGTTATAACACATTATAATACCTGACCTTGTAAGTAATAATAAAATGCTTTATAATGTGTTATGATTATTGCTATAAAGCATTATGATCATTTATGAGTGTTTATGACTATAGTTATACAATGCTATAATGTGATTATAACACATTATGCATATATTTATAATGCGTTATAGAGATAAGCGTCAAATAAGGTGTTAACAAATTTTTTTTTTATTTCTGGTCAGATTGTGCTAGAGGGGATTATTCGTCATCATTTCATGGTTTTATATCCCAACATTTAAAATTTAACTAATATTTCTATAACTTTTGAGGACTCTTTTGCTTGGAGTAACCTAATCTAAATATTTCCCCTCTCTTCAGAGACCGATGACATGATAACGCTGAGCTGCTTAAAGATTCTTGTAAATGCTGTGTACATCAGGTGTTGACCCTTGCTGGCCTTCTCTCTTCCAGGAAACAGAGATCGCAGTGGGAGGGCAGTGCTGCAGGTGTGCACCCGATCTCAGGTGTGGGCAGGTGAGAGCTGCACGGTCAGCGACCTCACCTGTTTACTAGGCTACTACTTCTCAACACTGCGGTAAGTTGCACACACCTTAATTTGTCTGTGTCAAAAATAACTCTTGTAAATATCACACCTGCCCATTACGCCTGAGGTGAACTTGATATCTGTCTCATGAAGGCTTTTTAGACTCATTGTTATGGCAATAAAAAATAAATTTATCTAGCAGATCATATACAGCGGATTATATTTTCTGCGTAAAAATGCCGCACTTTTTAAGTTTTTTTTTTTGCATGTTTCAGGAAAGAGAGGCGTGATCCAGGCCTGTCTGTTGTAATAGACAGCAGGAGGCAACAGCCAGTTCCAGCTCTGTTGTCATCTCTGTCTGAATTGCAGGTGAGCCTGTCGTAGAAAATATATAATCAGCCCCTTCAACACACACCCAAAGAGTTTTCAGGCCCTGCCTACGTCTCTGTCGTCCTTGAAGCTTTAATGTCAGGTCTCTCTCAGAGTTATTACACTACAGCATTCCTCACACTCTTCTTATTGTTCTGTGTCTTGGTCCCTGACACTGTTTGGTTTCTTAAGGAGACACACCTTTGAAAGTGTGGTGACTGCAGTTCTAAGACATTTTTGTGAAAAAGGCAGGCCTCAGGGCTCCTGTGGAGAAGCCTGTGCTTACTTGTCTGTTTTTAACCACACGCTGGGAGCAAGTGGGCTGCAGCTGACTCACAAGAGACACATCATCATGTTATAATGAGGAGTTTCTTACTGATGCAAGGATGTTAATTCTTTCAACTTCAAGGCATACGTTTTAAATCCTCCTTAACACATGTCAGACATTATTGAGGTGTTAATGTACATAAAATCCTAACTAACTGAACACTGTTGTGCATGTTTTCTCAGGTATTGGTACCAAATGCACTTTACTCGATTATCTTCCTGGTGGACAAGGAGGCAGCAGCCAAACCTGAGAGAGATATCCACGTACAGGTAGATTAAGATTCATGTTATTAAGTAGTTGGGAGTTTGAAGTGTGTGCACTCTGCAGCAAGTTCACTTTCTAACAATCTTTAGGTTGATTCTGCTGATTTGACTTTTTTATGTGTGTGGTTTACTCTGAATTGGCCAGCACCAGGTGTGGTTCAGCTGGGTGTGCTTTCAGTGCATATCTGTGGTATATGCGCTATTTTGGCACCACTTAGCATTCAAGCATGTAGGGCACAACAAAATGAAGTTCCTGTGTTCAGTCCTTCTGCTGCAAAAGCAAAACTCCACATGGAAATGATTGTTTCCCCTAAAGAATGTCTTTATTTTTTACCTCTACTTGTCGAATTGTGGATTTATTCTCCCATAAAACTGCAAAACATTTACCTTTTAGTAAAAGAACAAAAAGGGGTGCCACTGGCCTAGCATTCGTGCATGCACTCCATATACAGAGAAGTTATGCCTTAAGCGGATGGTTGGGATTTGATTCCAGCCTGCGACTCCTTTCCTGCATGTCACAGCCTGCTCTCTCTCCCAATTTCTTGTCCCATAACCCCGAAATGCCTGAAGTAGGGCATACACAGGAATCAAGGTAGATGATACTACTAGCCTTTTTAACATTGCAAGTTTGTGACAGCGCTGCACTCAAGATCTATCGTCACCTTTTTACGTTTATATTGATCCCACAGCGTAGTGCTGATGTCCTGGTGCGACATTTGATGTTGCATAGATGTCCACCTTGATCTGACAACATGAAAAGGGCGACTATGACGTGTGTGTTTGTGTGTTTTCTTGCTTCAGACTGAGACGCTGTCCTCTCTGAAAGCCTTACTGAAGCACATCGATCAAACCCAGCTCACAAGAGACCTAGAGGGAACTTTCCACTACGACCATGACCACTGGATACTTTTCAGACAGGTGCGTGTGTAAAGAAGTAGAATAAAGACTTGATATTTGAAACATAAAGACGACCAGTTCAGAACGACCCACTTTTCTTACAGAAAATTGAACCATTCGCCAGCAGTTGTAGCGCAGCCATTACGTCCCTTCAGGAGTCCATCAACACACTGAGCAACAGCGGCAACCTGAAGACCTCTGAGGTAAGAGCCAACCCCCAACCCTCTGCAGGTTGTCAGACCTCCTTATTTATGACACACAGCACACAAAGGTTCTGCAACAGCGCTCGACAGAGTTGCACCATCATTGCACCTCGGTTCTCACTTACTGCTCCCTGAAAAGTTTCACTACGAAGACCCCTTTGTTTGAAGTATTCATTTATGTGAAAGGGGGCTGTTTAAAACGTGGCTAAGTTTACGATTTTTACAAGCCGCTGCGTGAAGATGTGCTAACTTTGCTTTTGTTGTCAAACAGGAGGTGTCTGAGGTGATTGAAAAACAGCGGCGTCTTATGAAGCATGTGCTTGAAGACACACGTCTAAACAGGCTACGATTAGAAGGAGGAACTGTCCTCGCCCGTATCAGGAAAGAAGAGGCCTGTGAGAATGAAAACTACAGGTACTACAGGAAGACTCTCCTTTACATGACGATGTTTAGTAGAAGTAAACTTTGCAGTCTTTACAAAACTCCGGCCAAATACACCCCTGTGTTTCATTCAGGATCATATAGTAGTTACACTGTTTTACCTTGTTTACCCCTTTTCTTTGTTGCTCTGGTATTGTTTCCTTATTATTATTATTATTATTATTATTATTTTGTTTTTGATGATTCTTTTTATGTTTTTATTCTTTTTGGTTTTGTTTTATTATGCTTTCTCCCCTACCCCTATCTGTTTTTGTTTGTTTCTGTTAGTTTTGTTTATTATAAGTATAGAATTTGTAAATCAACACCACAACTTACTATGCACATATTTTTCTGTTCACATTTATTTGTTTGGATGCACTTATTGGTTAATAAGACTTTGCAGGCATAGTTAAATACCTGTTTTCTAATTTTTGAACTTTTTTCTCTCTTTGTTGATTCAGAGATGCTGTAGACATGTTAAATGCACTGTACAACCAAGTAGATGAAGAAGTCCACAAACTTGTGATCCTGTCCAACAAGTCTCAGAAACAGTTAGAGAGTCTGCTGGAGGTGCGCAAGTTTGAGGAGCAAACACAACAGGTTGGCACACTCAGTTTCACACTATCATTTATATGTCTCTCTCCAAACAAAAGCTCAGTTAACAAACGAATAAACCGTCTATTTCCAGATCAAACTGTGGTTCAGTGTAGAAGGAGAGAAGCAGCTCACCCCTTTGGAGTCCGTGACTCTGTCTGTGGCTAAAATAAAGGAGATGAGAGAGAGCTTGGACCAGTTTATGGAGGAGTCCGTGGTAAACAACACTCAGATGTTTAAACACACTCCTGTGAATCAGAAGATAAGCAGGCCTGTACTGATTAGTTTTGTCCTTGTCCTCACAGCACCAGCAGAGGCATGGATTGCAGCTGGTTAAAGAGTCTCCTGAGTCCCTCCCAGGTTCTGCTCTCCTCGACTTTAAACAACACTTGGGCTCTGTTTTGGGCAGAGTGGAGAGGAGGAAGACCCAGCTGGACATCCTGGCCAATCTGTATGAATTCTACGACTCAGTGAGTATCATAAACAAAAGTCAATAAATAGCATTGCATTTTATTTCATGATATAGTATAATGTTCAAATCAGGATGTTGAACAATGAAATTACAGACTCTAAAGGAATAATGTTCGAAGAAAGGATGCTAAAAGATGGTTTCACTGTCATACAAGACACCTCACTATCCTGCATTACACTTTAATTATAACTACAGGACCACAGTAAGACTACATTTTGAAAGGGATATTCCAGCGTAAAATTAATTTAGGGTCAAACACACCATAACACCGAGTTAGACACCCCCTCCAGAGATGAATGCTGCCAACCACTTGCTTCTCTAGTTCTACCAACTTTAGCAACGACCGCACGATAGCAATACACAGTGGTCTCAGGAGCCAAGAACAAACCTCAAAACACAACTCACCTACTCTCTTCCAGCAGCCGTTTGTTTGTAGTCAGACCTCGGGCCAGTCCATTATGGACTAGAGCGAGGTGACGCAGCTCAAGGAAGAACATTTATGAGCTGCGTCACCCCACAGCAGTCTGTAATGGACTGGCCTGAGGTCTTGCTACAAACAAGCGGCTGCTGGAAGAGAGTAGGTGAGTTGTGTTTAGTCTCTTTGCTAAAGAAATCAGGCAAAGTTAAAAAGATGTTTGGTGGCTAGTACTATGGCTGGGACCCTATATGTACTGTTGATGAAGTTAGGTGCTGTTCTGAGCATTACTTGTGGCTATAGAGTGGAGTTTTGGTTGAGGTTTGTTTATGGCTCCTCAGATGGCTGTGTATTGCTATCGTGTGGTTGTTACTAAAGTTGGTATAACTAGAGAAGCAAGCACGGCAACATTAATCTCTCGTCTAACTCTGTGTTACGGTGTGTTTGACCCTAAATTAATATCCCATCAAGAGGCATCAAAAACTCAAAAAGCCCTCCTTAATAATCTCTAACTGAGATCAAACTTAAGTTAGTCACTCTTTTACTTCTCTAGGTAAACCAGTGGATGGAGCACTGCCAGGATTACTTCCATCAGCTGAGTCTAGACAGTGCAGGTGTTACATTGTCATCGTCTGTGGTCCAGATCCTTCAGGATTACTATGCTGAGGCCTCCAAATTCTCTGTGGACAACTTCAGCACCCTCAATGACATGGTTTTATCTCTGGAGAGCCCTCAGCAGCTGCAGCAGTGGAACACAGTGTGGCACAAATGTCAGCAGACCAAGCAGCAGCTGGAAGAGACTCTGTCTAAGACCATGGCAGCAGAACCAAACTCCACAGATGCTGATAAACAGATCTCATCAAACACTCCAGAAAAGCAGATTTCAACTACAGAACAGTGTGGAGCTAATGCATGCGTGCTTTTACCTGGAGCGCTTACACCATTGACATTTGAGGACAACAAGCCTCACTCGACTGAGCCTTTCTCGAAAAGCCCCTCCAGTTCGATCTCCTCCTCCACACACTTCACTTTCCCCACCGACTGTGACAGCAAACAAAGGCACAGTCCGTCCATGTTCGAGGACACTGACAGCGACTGCACCATCGACTCCACTATCTCCTGCCACTCAGAGCCCGTCTACTCCGGGGCTGCCCGTCTCCGCAAGCAACCCATGAAGAAGATCATGAAGAAGACCATGAGCTTTGAACTGGCCCGGAAGGACACAGGCCACTTAGACGTCAGCCACATCCACGGCTATACGGGTGTGTACATCAAGGGTTTGGAGGTGGCTAATAACGTGTCGGCAGAGAAGAAGCTGCAGAGACCTGATGTGACGAGTCCAGCGTTAGGACGCAGTCGCAGCATGTCTACACCCTCTAGAGTCCACAACAGACGAAGTGACGGAGATGGAAAGAAACAGAGCAGGTGAGGAAGTGAAATTTGTAACGCTAAGTTTCGTGACTGCTCTCCTGTCTCACACTGTATCTTGTCTTTTAGTAAAGTGCAACACATCATGGATGAGATGATTTCCACAGAGAGGGAGTACGTCCGCTCTCTCAGCTACATCATCGAGCACTATTTCCCCGAGATGGAGCGTCTTGACCTCCCCCAAGACCTGCGGGGGAAGCGCAGCATTATTTTTGGGAATGTGGAGAAACTGTGGGACTTCCACAGTCACTACTTCCTGAAGGAGCTGGAGTCGTGTGCCCACTCCCCGCTGTCCATCAGCAGCTGTTTCCTCAGACATGTGAGTCCAGAAAATCAGTCCGAGAATCCTGAGGCAGCACATGACAGCTAAAAAAACAACACTTAGTGACCTAGAGTAAAAGACATCTTGCCAAACAGCTTTTGAAATCCTGACTGTGAAGGTTTTACTGTAACACTCTTCTGAAGTTGTCCTCAGTACACCCTTGTTGTCTTTTCCGAGCAGCATAATTAATGTAATAAAAAGTCTGCATACCTTTTACTGTAGTCAGTGTCCTGACTTGTTAATCTTGTGCGCAGGAGGATCAGTTTGGAATGTATGCCCTGTACAGCAAGAATAAGCCTCAGTCTGACACTCTGCTCTGCAGCCATGGCAACGAATTCTTTAAGGTGAGTCTGAAAACTGGTCCTGTTTCTCACAGAGGGGCAGGTTCTGGGGTCATCACTAAACCAAGACACAACATAGTCTCTCAATGCTGATATTCCTCCAAAATTTATGAGGAAAGTATTTCTCAATATGCAAAATGTAAAATAAAGACATACAAATACTCTGAGGGACGGAGGATTTAACTCGCCACATTAAGGCTCTTATCAGACTGTTTGACGATACAGAAATAACAAAAATGAAACTCCTGAGCGAGGTCAAATTCCATCTTGTTTTTAAAGCACAAATTCTAGCCTTCTTTTGCCAGTCGGGGTGCTGAGCTTTCACAGTTTGTGTAACCACATACCCTCTACTAAAATAAAGCTTAGACAGATGTTTTAGTTCATTCTCAAGAAGTGTCACCATTGCACAACTTGTCCACCAGGGAGAGCTAAACCGTTTTCTTTTCAAATTTAAAGTTAGAAACACAGTTAAAATCATTTTCTCAATCTTTAATGATGTCAAATGTATTTTTTTTTATTTCCATCTTGCTTTATTATCTTTTAAAACTTTTTAATGGGAATATTATTTAGGTATTTTTTTGAACAGTTCATATACATTTATTTGTAAAATCCAACCAAGTGCTTTTAAAAAACATCACAGTGACAGTTGAGTAACAATAAAAAACATAAATGTTGGAATAAAACAGAAATATTCACTCATAAAATAAGAACAACTCAAAACAGTGCTTGACTCAAATTAAAGGTAAAGGAAAACTGAAAAGGTATAAAAAATTTAGACCCTAAACCCCTTATAAGAAGAGATATCCAACTTATATGTAGTAGATTTTTGTTACACCACACCTCTCCTGTTAGCATAAGTAGCCTTATGTTGTTAGGAATGATGCCTCGGTCATTCCTGTAAAGAAGCCGTCTTCACTGTGTCCCGGCAGAATAAGCAGATGGAGCTCGGGGACAAAATGGACTTGGCCTCTTACCTGCTGAAACCAATCCAGAGGATGAGTAAATACGCACTGCTGCTCAAAGACCTGATCAAGGAGTGCGGTCAGTCCCAGGAGCAGGAGCTAAGCGACCTCCGCACGGCAGAGGAGATGGTGAAGTTTCAGCTTCGCCACGGCAATGACCTGCTGGCTATGGATGCCATTCGAGGCTGTGATGTAAGTCATTCACCACTGGTTCAGAAATCATGTTGTTACAATGACTTGATATGAATTTGATATCCGCTCAAAAAAAATAAATGCTTGACATTATTTTAAGAATTTCTGCTCAGACAGAGTCAATTGATCTATTTTTAAATTTGAAGTCATCTTGTTCTCATTACAGTACATTCAGGTCAGAGCCCCTGCTGAGATGATATTGTTCTTACTGACGCATGTGACCCACCCTGTTTCCTCTCCAGGTGAACCTGAAAGAACAGGGTCAGCTCCGCTGCCAGGATGAGTTCATAGTCTGGTATGGACGCAGGAAATACCTCCGCCACGTCTTCTTGTTTGAAGACCTCATCCTCTTCAGCAAGACCAAGAAGATTGAGGGAGGATATGACATTTACATCTACAAACAGTCCTTCAAAGTAGGAATCCATTGTTCCAAGAGACGATTTTGTCACTTAACACCTCTACTGTAAAGACAATAAATCCAATCACTCTTTTTGTATTCTTTCTTCTAAAGACGGCAGAGATTGGCATGACTGAAAACGTGGGTGACAGCGGCCTGCGATTTGAGATCTGGTTCCGTCGGAGGAAGTCACAGGACACGTTTATACTGCAAGCCAGCTCCTCGGAGGTCAAGGCGGTGTGGACAGCCATCATAGGGAAGATTCTGTGGAGGCAGGCGCTCAGGAACAGAGGTGTTTTTCTCCGCTATTTTCATCTGAACAATGACATGACACTCAGACCCTTTACTTAATCTTAGGCATAGAGTAGATTTGTCTTGAAAGAATACTTGTTTTGGATTTCAGAGCTGCGCATGCAAGAAATGGTGTCCATGGGGATTGGAAGTAAGCCTTTTATGGACATCAAGCCGAGTGACGCTGCTATCAGTGACAGAGCCATTGACTATTTCATGAAGGGGTCAGGTGAGCTCCTCTTGTGCATTTCATCCCTTAAAGCCTATTTTAATATTTTCCTCTGCTTCTTTGAGTTATTCTGTCTTCAGTTTCTAAACCTCTAACTTTTTTTGCTGAAAACACAAAAACTTGCAGACAAATGTTTTTATTAAGAGTTGTACTTTGAGCTTTTTGTCAACACGCCAATTGTAATCTTAGCTAAAAAAAAATAATAACAGAAATGCTGTTGTTACAATTTACTTCCTCCAATTTTGTCATAAAAAAACACAGAAATTTTAATAGATTCTCGTTATTCTTCATCCCGCTCCTGATCTCACAGCTGACTGCGTTCGCCTCTGCCCACAGAGTCTAGGACCAGAGCGTCCATCGCCGTGCCCTCCTTTGAACACGCCACTTCGTTTAAGAGACCTCACTCCACCATTTCCAACAGCAGCACCTCCTCCTCCAGCAGCCAGTCGTCCTCCTCACTGCTGGGCTCGCTCAATCTTCATCTCTACTCCTCACCCACTCACCCACACTCACATCCGTACCCCATGAGCGGTGTTCCAGCCTTCGCCCAGTGGCCCTACGACTGCATAGAGGAGGACGAGCTGGAGCACGACAGTGGAAGCCAACCCTCAATGAGTGGGTGTTTTTCTTTTCCTGATGTAGAATTTGTCAAGTCTGCAGTTTTCACTTTTGCCATAAGGGGAATATGAGGAAAAGTATCTTCGATGATTTTAATATATTTTAGGAAGTACTAAACCTCAAATATAGAAATACATATAAAAATGGTTGTTATAGTTTGAGCTTTTATGTCACATTTATGGAGGATTAGATCAGGGTTTACTGTTAAAATATCATGTCTTCTTTGCTGCTACCACTAGGAGCTGCCAGAGTCTGAAAACTTTTTATCTTCTAATTGGTAGACTGATGAAAAAACTTGAACTTTTTCAGTTCTTGGACTTTTTTGTTTGTTTGTTTGATTCTCATTTGCAGCATTTATGTTTTTTTTTATTATCCATCAGTTACAGAGAGCTTAGAGACGTCCTCACAGTGTAACTCCAGTGACAGTGGAACCAGGCTAAGCACCCTAACCATAGCAGGGCACAACAGCATCATCATGGACTCCTACAACAACAATGAGCCCCCGTCCTTCTTGTGCTCCTCCGCACCGCCCTCCTCCAGAGTGTCTCCTTCGATATTCCAGAAAGAGGAAGACCTCCAGCCCCAGGGCACCAAGTTTATCACAGCAGTGAGTGTCTGGTTGTGTTTCACATTGCTGTCTTCTTTCGAGATGATCTGATGTCATACCACAGCCAAAACAGGTGGTTTCATAGGAGTCTATTTTCAGAAGGACAGTGTTAGGTGCAGCGGTGAAACAGTGACACTTAACTTCATTACGTCCCCCTCTCTCGCAAGTCCTTCATTCCGATTTTAAGTCTATTTGAATGTAAAGGTATAAATACAAATATTTCACCAAATTTCCCCGTTTTTACAGAGATTTACAGAGAGAATCTGTAACATATTCACTATATGACTTAACACCCTTACCTCCTTTTCACGTTTTTGTTAATAGACAGTTTGTGTCCCAGAAAATTTACAAGCTATTCACTCTCTGAAAGAAGGACGTGTTGGCAGTCAAACAAACTATGCAAACACATACTAGAAGAAAATCTATTAAGTTTTCTAAACTGGTTAGGAGACCAGTTCCCTTTTCCTGACAAAGTAGGAAAAGAAAGATTAAAGAAAAATAGAAATTAAACCAACAAGCAGACAAGCAAGTGTAATTTTGTTCTTGAAATTACCGTAATTTTTTTATCAAGAAAAATGTGACATTCTATATTCATACCACCAACTTTTTGTATCTTTATCTTCTTTAAAATACAAAAAAATCAATATAAATTTTTACTATTAATCTCTGTGTCACTGAATAGTTTCATAAAGCTCATAGTGATAGTAATATAGTCAACGTGATTCGTAGAACCTATACTCTCTAAAGCTCTGAGGGAGACACTGTTAAGTTATCATATTATTGTTAACAGCTCCTGCTTTGTGGATTTCCCTTAAAAAAGAGGAAGATTTTTCCCTCCTATGGATAAATAAAGGTTAATCTTATCTTATCTGAGACAGTAGAGGGTAGAACAGATAATAACTGCAAACATCGAAGCTCCATGCAGGTGTTGTATTTAAAGGGACCTGACACCTATAACCCAAATGTAGTTATGATGATCCATTTCTGAAACATCACCAAGTCTGTATCCACGTCTCTTGACAGGATTAATTTAACAATCAAAGTCTTAGTGTGAAATATGTAGTGTATGACCAATCCAAGCTATAATATTTACACTGAGCCTGTTTTATATTCCAACTAGACACACAAATCTGACAAAAGCCAAACAAAAACTGAAGACCTCAGACAGCTGTGCCTCCTTCTCTGTATCACATGTTCATCAGAATGAATGCATGGACTTAATCAGACTGTTAATTATGAGACGGATACTTATTTAGCTCACAAACTTGAAGGATTTTAGGGGTCAAGTGTTAAAAACTAATTGAGACTTCAGCGTCACTCACCGACTTTCTACTGTTGTGTTTTTACCAGAGCAAGACCTCTCTAATAGCAGTAGGCCTCTCTACTGTGGTGTGACTCACAGCTGAGGGCTTTAAGCTCTGTAAGTAACAAATGTAACAACGGGGACAAATCTGTTGTTTTCTTCACAGTCTATTTAATAACCATGAGGAACCCACAGCCTGAGTACTAATCTTTTGTGAAAATGTGTTGTTGGTGGCTTTCCGGTGTGCTGCATGGTGAAGTGTCATTTTCTCATGGCTTAAAGGGCTCTTGTCTCGATGGGTGGTTTGTTTTTTATCCTTCTGGCTGTTTGTCATGTTTTCCTTTGTGTGCATTCAGTGCATTCAGTCGACTTGTGAGTGCGAATTGTGTCATGAATATTTGAATGTCTGTAGTTTAGCATGCTTTGCTACAAGCTTTGTTTGGGGGTTTTGTGGTGCATTGATTGTTCAAAGCATCTTTGTGCATGCGTCTCTGTTTTTGAAAAATTGCAGAACTCCACATATACATTTGTTTCTAATGCTTTAACTGGACTTCTTCATTTTGAATTGACAAAGCAGTCATTGTGTATTTATAATTTATACATCAGATTCATGGGTTACAGAAAAATTAAATGCTTTAGATATTAGATCACAAACAGCAGAGTATATTGTCTGCTTGTTTCTATTAGCCCTTAAATGCCTGAAACCATAAATTATGGCCAGAAAATTCAATTTTTTTTGGAGCTGAAATGTTTATTTCACTTACTACTAAAACCAAAAAAATCAAAATGTCCTTAAAATTTGACAAATATTTTTATTTATCCTGTTTGATACATTAGATGTTTTTGAAAACTGATTAACTACAAGAGGACATTTTTATCATTTATCAGACCGTATTCGGTTGTTTTTTTTTGACATTTGATCATATTGATAGAAGTATCATGAAAGTATGTATCAAATATACAAAAGGCATTAAAGCGTTAGCAGAGAAAAATATACAAACATGTGGAACATTACCGGTATTGTCTTATCCTCCTTATTTAAAAGTAAACAACCAATTGTGATTTTGCCTTTTTAATTTGAAAAGCAAATTGTGTCTTATTTCAATTTTGCTAAAAGTTTTTTGCAATTTTTGCTGCCGTTACACAAAAATAAATCTCTATACTCTGAGATCAATTTTCAGCTGTAACTTTAAATTTGTAAAACTGTACTGTCCACTTTTGATGCTGCTTTTTGAAATTATAACACTCTGCTCAGCTGTCTAAAAATTGTAAGAATTAAAGATAATTGTGACTGTAGCCATAAATTAGCAGGTTTAACAAGAGTGAATAATTCAATTAAATAAAGTGGATAAAAATCATGTTTTAATTTCTTGTTTCTTCTCTTTTTATAGCTGTGAAGTCCTCTATCTGAATGCTGCCTGTGCCGTCATGTTGTCACAGCAGATCAAGGACAAGAGACAGAAAAGGAGTCGAGCGTCTGAGCACTAAGACTTTAATGGATAAAGCACAACAGAAATGGCATTTCATAATGTAACTGTAAATTTGACATTGACCCGTCATTTACACTGCCAGAATGGTACGTCAGCTGTCTGTACATTTGTTTAATTGAACCATTGTAGTAATGAATCAGTGTGTATATTGTAGATGAGTTTTTATTATGTATTCTTTAAAAAGAACAAAAATAACAGGCAGATCAATCCAGACTTGTTTTTTTTTGTGTG
Organism: Xyrichtys novacula; assembly: GCA_962446985.1. Lineage (NCBI taxonomy): Eukaryota > Metazoa > Chordata > Actinopteri > Labriformes > Labridae > Xyrichtys > Xyrichtys novacula. The sequence goes on along the minus strand of OY660871.1, from coordinate 20,906,180 downwards.
TGTTTTCACCAGCTCTTTGTTATGAAAATTTGTACAGATGATTAAAAAATTTAAACGTACTCTTGCTTCATTTCTCTTTATTTTCCATTACAGTTCGACATAAAAATAACTACCACCACTATGGGCTGATTATTGAAAACCAAGATTCAAGTTAAGCTTCCTGTCTGTGATACCAGCCCAAACTGAATTCGGCTGAAAAGAGGTTGCAGTTATTTTCACTGATAACCGAGCGTGAGCGTAAAAACCACAAACAGAGACCCCTGCCTTTCCTACACTCTGAGCAGCACTTTGCGACCGACTGCTACCGTTACACAAAAAGACACAGAGGTTGAGGATGGAGAAGTGTTTTTTTTCTTTCACATGTGAGAAGCTGACATTTGTTGACCACAAGCCCTACATTCTCAGTTTGCATCAAACATCAGAAACAGACCACAGCCTGGCTGAGCAGCAGGGGCTTCAACTTCAATTTAGCAATCGAGGTGGAGCGGAAAGCCGCACTTGAGCTACAAAATAGCAGAAAATGACTCAATGCAATTGCTTAATTTACTGAGAGCATCAATTTCAAGCCCTGTGGTTCTTTGCTGTACGAACACATATATTATTGACAGTATTTAATTCTCAAATATCTTCTCAAATCATCTCATTGGTTTGATCATTGTGATTTGGTGCGTTTCTCCTTAAAGAACCAATAGCAGAGGATTGCTGAGAGGAAAGCTTCGAGTCCTAACACACACAGCTCCAGCACCTCCATCTGTGGAGAAAAATGAAATGAAGTACATTATTTCTTTATTAGTCAATATATACTTTAATATATCTTACCGAATAAATCCTGTAAAATAATCATTTTGTCATATTTTCTAGTGTTACCCTCAGATGTTGTTCCTGTTGTCGATTCCAGTTTGCCAGGTCAACACAAATCAGACAAGCTGAAACTACTGCTACAATGATGCAGCCGCAGTTCACCCTGAGGGAAACCTGTAACATGAACTTTCATCAGTATTTGATTCAGGTTATGTGCACTTTCTGCAGCTGTCTTATTGTCCACGCTTGGATTATGTCGAGTTATACGTACAGGAAGTAATTCTGGATACTTGAATAGAAGGTTGGAAATGATTCCAGCAACGACAAACTGCAAAGGAGAACATCACAGCTCAGATGATACTGAAGACTAAAAAACATGAACAACAAAAGAGTTTGACTCAGAGAAATAGCTCATTGAGGTCAAGCGGTAAACATGTTCAAATCTGCATGAAGCAGTTTGAAGAAAGACTTACCATTATTCCAGTCAAGTAGGAAATCCTGAACATCGTAATGAGGGAGTCACCCATCTCCTGAGTTAAGGCAAAGACAAATCCCAATCCAACACTGACGAGTCCACTCATCATCTGCACGGACTGACAGAAGAACAAAAACACATGAGCAAGTGGGAGCCCGTGCATTTGCCTGTCATGCTGATATCTTCCTTTATGTCTCTGTTAAGCTTCGGTTTTGTTTTGTTCCACAAAGTTAAAAACCCTTACAGTGATGTGCATTAACTGAATGCATAAAACTAAAGCTCAGATGATACATGAATCTCATTTACTGAAAAAATAAAAGTACTAGAAGATGTAAACACATCTTCACACATCCTGAGGAGAGACGGAGGTCTGATCAAACAGGCAGCATACAAAGGTGGTTTGGGACAAACTTCTTCGCAATGGTCTGGCAGTGAGTATGCTCATGTATCCTGGACAACACCTCATAAAATCATATAATTTTGGATTAAGGCTGATCCTTTAAAGGCGAGCCAGGGCAGGTCAGTGATGTGATCTAAAATAAGTTTATCAGAGTTTATAACAAAACAGTGACGACAGATGATCTATAGGGGAGATGAGCGAATAGATTGCGAATCTGTCAATGTGTTTGTAGTGCTACTGCTATGTCACCCATCCAGTGAGGAAAAGGATTGGTCCCATACTTTTGCATCCAGCCCCGCTATAACACATGATTTGGTGCATGATCTACTTCCCATGTTATTTAATTGACAGAATCAGGAGATGAGACCATACAACACCACAGTGCAGTGAAGATAAAGATGTTTTATAACGTGGGTTAATTAAACATATACAGACACATTTTTTTTCTTTAACTATATTGTTCACATGATCTAAGTGCTAAATGACACCCTTGCCTGATAAAGTAGAATACCACAAAACCCCTCTGACCAACCATTTCCTGAGTCCTCAGCCAAAATCTGCAGAGCACGTACAAGTTATTTTGTCCATCCTGCCCTGCTGCACTTTTTATCTCTTTGTTGGCTCTGGCCTGAACTGGAGTGTTCAAGTAGTTTCTGTCAATTAATAGCAGCAAAAAGGAATATTTGATACTGGCCAGCATACCAGAAATGTAGTCTGTTCAAAGATAAATATTTAGTTCAATATTTGAAAAAAGAAAAACATGTTACAAAGTCAATTGAAGCGGTTTGACTGCACACAAATCCCCCACAGTGCTCAAACATCACTCATATCAGATTTAGGGCTTTTAAAAAGGGTTAGAAATGACTCTGTGGTTTGAAATGGAAAATTAACTATTTGCTGTCTCTTGAGGAAACCAGAGTGAGTATATGGGGTGGTTTGAGGTCAAATGACTGGTCTGAAGACACGTCAGCAGGTGGACAATGGCGCCTGGGTCTGAATCTGTGACCCTTTAATAGACAGAAGACCTGCTCTACCACTGAGCCAAAGCCACTCATTTACTGAGTTTACTGTATAAAACTAACCCCAAATGTTAAAGCCTCTTTTTTATAGACCATTTTCAGTCATTTTGCTGATACACAATAACTCTGCTGATCATACTGTAAGTAATCTATGCTTGCACAAAGAGTACTGTGGTCTCCGTACATGGGGTGTCCACTCCACCAAGATGTAGAAATAGCCGCTCTAAAGGACAAAAAATGAATCACTGCCCTCATGTCAGTGTGTTGATGAGAATTAAAGAAACTAATCCCTGGTCTGTTGGCTGCATAAACGTGTTAAATTTCCTGTGTACACCTAACAGATCAGTCAGTCTTACCCCAAGGACAGCAGGTTGTTTCTGCAGCAGGTCATGCAGCGGCCCTTTGACCCCCGGCACCAGCTCTGTAGCTTGATAATGTCGCACCAATGTGTGTTCTCTCCTCCCAGCTCTGTGCAGGTCCTCGTCCTCGCCGTGGATATCCATGTCTATATCTGCACAAGCCATGGTGCCCTCCTGAACCAGAGGAATCATACTTTTAAACAGTAGAAAATCAAGCTCTTTAAGACCGCAGCTGTGCTTTAGTGGAGTGGGACATATCAAAAAGGTGCGATCTGATACGTCAGAAGCAGATCATAGCTTTGACAGAATTCTCTGAATTTTAAAACACTGGAAAAATCTGAGTATGTGTCAACATGAGTTCAAAATAAAGGATTTCTACATTTTAAGCAGGTTTGAATTTACAATACGATACAAAACCTTCATTTCAGGGTCGAGAAGAATCGTCATCTCCGATATAAACTGATACAGGTAAGACTTTGTGTACATTTATATTTCATCACTATCAAACAAACTGGATTGTGTAATATCATATTTCAGCATCAAATAATAATGAATAAAATGTTTACATACATAAGTCAAAGGGCAGTTTTCTGCCTCTACAAATAGGTGCGATGTAATAATCATAGAACCGCACCACATACATGACAGACTAGCTGTTTGATTTTATTCTTCAAACAGAATCGATACCGTTGAAACAGTCAATACTTACACAAAAACCTCTGGTCTTATTGAGTACATACAAAAGCAGATACTATAATGTCTGCAAATTCATATTCTATAACACTAATAAACTTTTTTTTTTTTTTGCAGTCCATTTCAAACAAGATGTCAGATTTAAAATTCTTACCCAGTTGTGTTTGAGTAGGATGTATTTCTCTCTTTCAGTCCGTCTCAAACAAGTGCCACAGTCTTGAGACAAAATAATCACTTCCTCGTAAACACTTTTTAAAAAAGAGGAGGTCACCTCACACCTTAACTTCCTCCATAACACATTAGTGTCTACAAAATTACCATGTCTACTCCTCGCTTTTGTGTAAAGTAGAGAGTGTCTGGTTCAACAAAAACTGACATCTTTATAAATCTATGTTCAAAGGTTAGTACAAATATTAGGTCTTAACTTTTTTAAATCATTGGCAGATTTAAAGTCTGCAAGTTAGGCGTTTGTGGGTTTATGTTTTTGTGTGTGCTGTGTGCGTGTATAGAGAGAGAGAGAGAGAGAGAGAGAGAGAGAGAGAGAGAGAGAACCTATTGACATATTGGGTCATTTCCTCATCAAACTCTTTTGACGCAGTGAGAATTCGAGGTCTGAGTGAACATAAAATAAGAAAAACAAAGGTAAGAAACCATCACCTGAAACCTTGATTTAACAGATTAAACCGCTGCAGAATTGGATTTATGATTTCTCCGTCTTACAGGAAGATGAAGAAGACATTTGTATGTGATGAATCCATGATCATCACCATTCCTATTGGGAGTCTGAGGAACACCACTGAGGGTCATCTGATGCCTGAGAAGTTCAACTGTGTGTACAGAGACTCCTACAAGGTGTTTGCTCTCAAAGGGAAACCTAAATCTCTTGGAGTAAGTTGGGCCGTTTGCAGATCATTACAAAGCTTTGTGAATATAATTTTCTGAAAGGCTGTGTATTTCTCTGTTTCTCTAAGGCAGCTCAGGCTGTAGCTGGGGTGTTTATTCTCACCCTGGGTCTGATTTTTGGTCGGACAGATGCTGGTGTGAGGTTCGACATCTGGATCTTTACCCTGCCGAGCACTGTGGTAAAGAAAAATGCAGATAAATGTATTCACACTGAAAGTAGAGAGTTTTTTGAGAGACCCTTTCAGTTTTATTTATTGGGAAAATAAAATAGTAAACTAATTCTTCAGGTATTTCCACTCTTCGTTTGCTTTTACAGCTGCTGTTTAAGAAAGTTAATCTTTGGTGCACATCTAATCCTCAACTTCCTGTTACTATGACAATGTCGCCGCAGGAGAGCAATGATAGTTCACCATCTCACCCAGACTTTTCTTATATTCTGTCAAAATGTATTATCAGGAGATGGTCAGTGTGTCATTCCTGTGCCTCACGATGTATGTATTTTTAAATATATTTATGTTTTTGGTCTTTATCTCAGTTTGTGGTCTCTGGTATGCTGTCCTATGCTGCTGGACGATTTCCAAACATACATGTGGTAAGATTAAAATATATATTAAGCTATTAAAAAATTACATTTTTCTGAAGAAATTTTAAATTGTTATTTTAACAAAGGTTTTGACCTTTTTGGTTTAAAATAGGGTTATGTATTGTCTAAATAGTGAACACCTTTAAAACATGGTAGCAATGACAGTTTTAGAGACTGGATTTCTCTCAGGATGTTTTCTTAATTGAACCCTAACAAGACTGATTTCTGTGTCTAAAACCAAAATTTAGACGTGCTTCTCCAAACCCAAAATTTTAGTTACAAATGGGGATTGTTCACAACATCAGATTGGAAAAGTGCATTCAACCATATGGATTTTTTAAGCAGTAAAATACAATGAAAGGTTTGCAGTATAACTAAAAGTCATAATTTTGAATAACTAATAACTAATAAGTTAATTTCAGTTAATAATAAAATTTGACATCCTATTTATCATCAGCAATGGAAGCCAACAAAAAAAATTGAAAGATTTTCAGACAAAAGTGAAGATTTGTTAATGAAATTGAAATTATTACATTTATTGATTAGTTTTTGTAAGAAATAATTGAATGTAATGATTTTAAAATCATTTGATCATGGTCTGTAAGAATCAGAATTTGATTTAAAAATGGAAATGGATTTTTCAGGGTCCCTAACAATAATGGCTTGTATGATGTTGAACTCCTGCATTATTTCTGCTTCTTGCCAGACGAAGCTGTCCTTCTCTCTGAACATTATCAGCATCTTCTGGTCCTTTGTGGCTGTTCTTTTCAGTGCAATGTGGTTGTATGATGTGCAAATGCAAAGCTCTAAGAATATTCAGGTAAAAGAAAAAATCCAGAATGCATAAAAGGAATTCCTTTTTGGCTTATTAAAATACAAAGCGTATGTGTTTGAACTTTTACACATGCTCTGACTTTTCACACAGCTCTGCAGAGGGATCAACGGCCTGATCATGACGCTGCTAATTGTTGAAAAGCTCTTAGCTATTGTCTTGACATACTGGTTGAGTAAAGCTGTATGCAGGGAACATTTCAACACTTTGGTAAGTCTGTCTTTGACCAAACACTAACTTTATACAGTGTTCCATAAATAGTGTTTCTGACTAATGTATTATTTTTTACAGCCCATCATTCTGCTGAAACACGCAGAGTGAACTAGAAGACTTAATGGGGCCCAAAAAACAACATCATCAATTTACTCGCAACCTACTTTTTAATCTATATATTCTGCATGAGAATACCATCATCAGAGGATAGGTAATGAGTTTCCAGATTATCTTTTTTTAAATAACCCCCCACTGTGTGAAGAGTGTGCAGAAGACAATGTTTTATATTTCTCAGCATGCAAAGACTGTTGATTCAAACTGTTTTTTTCTCTGTAAAGCATAGAAGCTGTTCAGATTATTTTATATCATTTATTTTAATTTCTCTGTAAATATTTTTGTTCTATTTACACGCATGGGTGTTTAACTTGATCTCTCTCAGCAAAGTTTTATCTGTGAATAAAGGTGATTATTTGACTTGATTGTCGTGGCTCATTTGTCTTCTTTACAATGACAAAAAGTTCTTTTGTTGAACAGTGCTAAAATAATAGGTGTCAATGGTGTCAAAACAGTTCTCTGCAATGTTTCCTGTGTAACTTAAGAGTGTGAGACATTGCTCTCTCTGCTTTCAGTAAAGGGAGAGTGGGGTAAGATGAGCTGTTCTTCATATTTCAGATCACTACATCAAGGCAATCATAGTTTTGTCTCTAACTAGTGTATCTGCATCTATTTCAAGATGTTGTGCATCCCTGCAAACCAACAGAATGAGTGTAAACATAACTGTCTTGGTAATATAGCATGCAAAAAAAGTGGTCTCCTATGGTCAACTTACCTGTGTATGGGGTAAGTTGACCATAGGAGTGGGGTAAGTTAAGCCGTATTAAAACACAATTAAACACAATTAAAATAAAACTTATGACAGACTAAATTCACTTTCAAGAGTGAAAAATGTATTTTTGTTTTTTTTGTAAATAAATGTCTAACCCCTTCACCCGTGTGCTTCTAACTTTCAAAGACACCATGAATTGATGTCCATCTCCTACATATTTGGTCACATGATCAATTTCTTTTACCATTTCCAAGCAACATGGGGTGGCTCAACTTACCCTATTCTCCTCTACCTGGTTAAAATCTTCTGAAAAAGACCCCAGCTGGGAACTAAGGGCGCTTATTGTTTTGGTTGCTTGTGAAACCATCCGCGGCCACAAGGGGGAGATAGACACTCACTAAATCAAGTCGAGTAAATTCACTTTTTCAAGAAGGATGTTGCCTACTAGGAAGAAGTCGTTTCACAACCGAACAACTTTGAGTCACTTCACGACCTTAAAAAGTTTCCTAAACTTCTGGACGCGCATACATTGTCAGGAGTCTCAGTTTGAGGTCTTTAAGTAGAATTAAAAAGTCAGCCTCGCTTCACTTATCACACTTTAAAGTCCTTAACGTGGAGGTCAGAGTGAAAACAATCATTGCGGCACATGATGCAGGAGGGCACGTGAACTCTTCCGCGTTCAGACACTCCCTACAACCATGAACACCAATCAAAACCTAAAGTGAACAATTCCTCTACAATTGTCTTCCTCTCTCTCTCCCTGTTTTTACCCTCTCTGGCTCTGTCTGCCTAGCTGTCACCTCGGCTATGTGACCCTTAAATGTTTATCCCCCCTTCGTGTTGTGTTGTGGCAGGTTTTGGTGGTCGTCGCTGCTGCAGACTCGATCACTTTCTCATGCTAATGTGAGGAACCACCACCACTGTTGTTGCTGCTGCTGCTGCTGTTGCGTCCATCCATGGCGTCCGTTTACGGCGGATCTCATACCCTGAGCAAGGATGATGTGAATTACAGGATGCATTTCCGAATGATAAACGAGCAGCAGGTTGAAGATATCACCATCGAGTTTTTCTACAGGCCGCACACGATAACTCTGCTGACATGCACGGTGCTCAGTTTGATGTATTTCGCCTTCACAAGGTAAGAGGCTCGCAGCTACTAGCGTTAGCACGGTTCGTTAGCTTAGTTAGCCAACAGGGATGCTCTGACACAGCCAGGTCCACACACAGAGGTTAGCTAGATTTTATCATCTTATTTAGGTTTTTATCAGTGAAATTTGACCTGATATAACTCTGTCAGTGCTTATCATTATCAAAAATATCCTTTTTGAGTGCTTGTATACATGTGTGATAAGGTTATTGTAGTGATGAACACAGTGTCCTGTGCTTTCATGAGCTACAACAATGTAACCAGCAGGGAAACGTGTCATAATGTCACATGCAGAATGAGTCTCTGCATTAGAGATCAATATATGCCCTGAAATCAAAAGAAAGTGCAAACCTTAGTATCTTTATCTGCTGTTTAGAAACCTAGAGAAATGATGTGTTAAACTGTTTTAATGATGTGCTTGACTTGAACAAAAGTGTCATGACATTTCTGCCTGTTTATTCTGCCTGCAGGGATGATGGAAATCCTGACAGTAATCTCTGGGTGGGGCTCATCCTGGTTATCTCCTTTTTCCTTGTTATAAGCGTTTTGGCATTTCCTAATGGTGGGTACCAAATGACATTGAAGACATTTTGTTTAACCTCGTGCATGACTTCTAATCACTGTTTGCTCTTTCATGACAGAGAAAACCCTTGAGAAGAACCTTCATGTGAGATATAGTGTTTGAAAAGTAGCAAAACAAACAAGTTTGAGCAAAGGGAGAAACACTCTCATTCAACAATGTCTAACCAGGGTTGCTTTTGCTTGCTGTTGTAAGTCGGTTTCCATCACATGAATTTTAATCTCCCTTTAAATCCATGAACTACATCCAACAGTGGGCACAAGGGTAGAAAAGTGTTCAGGGTTATGTAAGACAATATTATAACAATATGGTTTGTCATTATGATAGGCTTAAGTCCATTTTATCACATGTTTCAGACTTTATAACAGTGCGTCTTCGTGTCCCATACTGTAGGTCCATTCACCAGGCCACACCCAGCGATATGGCGAATAGTTTTTGGTGAGCAGTACTTCCTCAAAAGGAAAATATTGTCATCACTTCGACTTTAAATTTCAGTTTTTAACGTCATGTCTTTTGCTGTTCAGGTTTGAGCGTCCTCTACTTCCTCTTCTTGGTTTTCATCATCTTCCTCAACTGGCAGCAGGTGAAACAGCTCATGTACTGGTTGGACCCAAACCTGCGCTACGCCAAGAGAGAGGCAGACGTCATGGTGATGATGCAGACTCACACACACACACAATAGATATTTTGCATGCTCTTGATGCCATGTCCATCAGGGGATTAGTAATCATTATGATGGGGCTATGTGTGCCGCTCTCTGCAGGAATACGCTGTGAACTGCCACGTCATCACCTGGGAGAGAATCCTGAGCCATTTTGACATTTTTGCGTTCAGCCATTTCTGGGGCTGGGGTATGAAAGCTCTGCTTATTCGCAGCTATGGTCTCTGTTGGACCATTAGTATTACCTGGGAGCTAACAGAGGTAAGTGGGAACTAGATTCCTTTCGCACTAACTAAAACCCCTCCTCTTGCCTCTCCTTCTGTCTTTTCCCTAAAAATATAATAAATTGAGTTCAACTAACATGGTGTTATTGTTGGTTAATCCTGCAGAAGTTGATTGATTTTGGCCATTTTCATCACGATCAAATAAGTAGACTCTGTTGCGTCCACCTCTTCCTTTCCTCTAGCTTTTCTTCATGCATCTGCTGCCTAACTTTGCTGAGTGCTGGTGGGACCAGGTGATTCTGGACATTCTGCTCTGCAATGGAGGCGGCATCTGGCTTGGAATGACTGTCTGCCGCTTTTTGGAGATGAGGACCTACCACTGGGCCAGTATTAAGTATGATCCGGGAAAAGAACTTCTATTTTATGAATGGATGGAATAAAATTATGATAAAACTGTCATAATCACAAATCTTGTATCTGGTATCTAATTGTTTTTTAAATTAAATCTTAAATGCAGATTCACATGCTTGGGAATTTTACATAGCTCATACAAGATTGACGTTTTGCTAATGTTTGCAAATAATTGCCATTTTCATTGTGAGCCAGGTTAAAAGTAGATTGATGGTCCCTCTCTCCTTTGATTAAACAAAGATGTTGAGAAATTCCTCTGAAATAAAACTTTCAATCACATCAGGTGAAACTGAAGTTACAAAGATTTTGATGGTAAATTTCAGAATAGAGAGCCTTATCTAATGTGGTTATGAGCTTCTACTGTTTTTCAAGCTTGTCATTCCTGTTTGGATCCTATGATATACAAATAATTTGTTTGAAAACTGATCTCAAAATCTCATCAAGGTGGAGTGAACTTGAATGATTAATGTAATGGCATTACTTTCATCTGGCTTTGTCTGTTAGCCAGGCTTTATACTTATTGTAAATCTCTCTGCAAGTCATTGTAATCTCCCTCCTTTGTTATTCATCCAGAGACATCCACACCACCACAGGGAAGATCAAACGAGCCGTGTTACAGTTCACCCCTGCGAGCTGGACTTATGTTCGCTGGCTGGACCCGAAGTCTTCCCTTCAGCGAGTGACGGGTGTCTATCTTTTCATGATTATCTGGCAGGTGGGTCAGCAAAAGGAATCCTCTCCCATTATCTCATGGTGACTAAGTGCTGACTAGTCAGGGATCATCCTGTGTTAAATCCAGGGTAATCTAATTGCTTCCTCTGTTGTTGAAACGTAAAACCGGTCTCACACGGATCCATATAATGCACAAGTGTCGTCCTGCCTACACATTCGCAGCTAATCCCCTGGTGAAAGACAGGCTGGATTACTGGGGAGTGATTTATCGAAACAAGACGACCATGGCCTGAGAATTTCATGGAGCTCTACAGTTAAGACTCGGCTGAAGATGTTTGTTTTGAAAGCTGCTCTGTCTCTCATGTAACACATCCATGCAACCCTGTAGTCCTTCATACTTCCTTACTTAGGAAGTTCGCTTTGCTCTTGAGGCTTAAAATAGTAATTAACAACTTTTGATAAGTAGAGTGACAATGGTGCTGAGCTCAACCATGCAGGCTCTGGCTAATAATGCTGCTTCCTTCTTGTTATATTTGAGCTCCGATTCAAGGGGTTTGGACGAACTTCCCTCTTGCATGAACTGCCAGTATTGTTGGTAATTAGCCAAACCAAATGTGACTCTTGTTGCAAGATAATCTCTATCTGTTGCTGAGCTAATATCAACCCCAAAGTCATTTCAATGGGAGTTACAATTGTCGTTGTTGTTTATGTGAAATGTTCAATACCGGTTCTCAGTCCGTTCATTTGTCAGCCAAAATAGACTAGATAGGTCTGAAACCATAATATTTACTAGATTTCCTCACACATAAACTAGCATCTGTTTTTAAAATCACTTTGTGAGAGTTAACTAATGACAGATATAATTTTAGTTTAAAGAAATTTAAGACCGAGAAGTAATTGAATAGTTTCAAGTATCTTCATGGAATGTGACTGAACCAGCGAAGGCACGTGGAAACTCTGAAGCAGTGTAATTCCTCTCGAATGAGCTGATGTCAAGTTTATTTTTAAGAGAATACGGGCACTGCGTCTATGTTGAATAATCCAGGCATCAGCATCAAGATGGTCGTAGTTGTTACTGTACAGGTGTCAATAAAAACAGATAAGGGCTGTTTTTGTTTCAGGGTCACTGGAACTCTGTCATTGCCTAAAAAATTTGAACCACTGACTGAGTAACATCTCACAGTTTACCCTCAAGGGGAAACATCCGCTCTGAGGAAAAACCCACTCCATGAAATTTGAATAAAAACAGTCGAAGGATATCGACAAGTTTTCTGGAGTGCTGGCTCTGCGCTCATGCACACAGGATGTCTTCACCCAACTTAAAGGGCGTTGTAGGATGTTCACATTTATATTAGGAGGACACTGTTATCTAGAAATGCTTTTATACATATCTCTGTCATGTACAGCAGCTGTTCATATTCATAAAAGTATTCTCTGTTTTCTCTCCTACATAGCTCACAGAATTAAACACGTTCTTCCTCAAGCACATTTTCGTCTTTCCTGCGAGTCATGCTCTCAGCTGGTGTCGGATTCTTTTCATCGGTATCATCACAGCTCCAACAGTGAGGTAAACGCACAGCATAGTTTCATTTGTTTAAAAAAAATCAAACTGTTCAAACGGCTTATGTCAGATTGTGTTGACACTGTACATTACTACACACGCTGTCATTCAGCTCTTTGTTATGACTGTTTGCTCAACGGGTGTACAGTAAAAATAGTAACTGACTCAACCTGCAGGTGAACATTTACGTTGTGTTTGTTTTTTCTGCTCCAGGCAGTATTACGCGTACCTAACAGATACACAGTGCAAGAGAGTGGGGACCCAGTGCTGGGTGTTTGGGTAAGTTTTTCCTTGACTACTGTTAGTATTGCAAACTGACCACCAATAGCAGTTAGACCACACCTTTATTTATGCGTAAACTAATGTGTATAGCAGATAACCACATGCTGTGCAGATAAAAGTAGTGCATGTGGAGTTCAGTGAGAAGGTAAAAGTCACACACGGGCATGTTTGCTTAAAGCTTTTGTGTTGCTGTCAACTTGAAAGTTTACCACAGGTCACAGGGTGACTTTGTGAGCTGTTCTGTCCCCTCTCTCACAGAGCAATCGCCTTCCTGGAGGCCTTGGCATGTATTAAGTTTGGACAAGACTTGTTCTCCAAAACTCAGATCCTCTATGTGATTCTCTGGCTCCTGTGTTTGGTAAGATCAGGATCAAAGCTCTGATGTATTCCCCTTCCATCAAAGATCATTATATCCTTTTGCAGTTCATAAAAGTCTTATCATTCTGTGACTTGACTCCACTGTCTATCAGACCACCTTCTTGAAACAAAACTCTGTCTTTCCACTGATGAGAAGTTTAAGAATTGCAGGTTATTGATTATGAATGTTCTGTTAATCATTAAACAGTCTATATTGTGTTTGATCTGCTCTTAGGCCTTCATTACATTCCTGTGCCTGTATGGGATGGTGTGGGTTGCTGAAAATTATGGCCCAAGAGAAAAGGTACTTCTGTCACTGCAAATGTTGTTTTTTCTTCATAGAGGGTGTCAAACTATCAATATTAAAAGGTTAGTGAGGGCTAAAATATAGAGACACACAGACACTATTTGTTGTAACTGGTTGGTTTATGGGATGTTGTTTAAACCCTAATCTAGTGAATGATTACATTAAATCAGAACAAGCTATCATGGAGGTATACCTGTTATTACTTTATTGTTTCCTGGAAACAATACAGTTGATTAACACCATGTCTTTTAGGGGCACGAATCAGATCATTTGACTGCTATCAAGATGAAAATGGTGCCTCTAAAAAAGCTCCTAACCTATCTTCAGAGGTTCTGGAGATATTTCACATTCTCATATGAGCTGACATGCTTTTTTAACAGTTGTGTGGGTCATAATTGCTGGTACACAACAGTGTGTTTAAACAGATGGCTATTAAAGTTCGTTTTTTTTTTGTAGGATCCTCAGAAATGATTAACTCATACTTCAGTGAACCATGAGAACTGTTCAGGGTCAGCTAGCTTCTGTATGTTCCCTGTCCAGCTAATGGTATGTGTGTTATGCGTCTGAACCTCTTCTCCTTTCACAGAGCCTCTCAGAATGTGAAGACAGTAATTACACAGAATCTGCTGGCTATATGTCAGAGGGATTTAAAGGTACAGTGACTTTTATCTCACTGACCGTCAGTCAAGTTTTTAGGATGGTGTTTTTACTCCTTCTAAACTCCTTTTTATGCAAATTTATCTCCACGTGTTTGATGTTTCAGGAGAGACAGAGGCAGAAAACGACAGCCCTACAACCAGATACAGAGGGAGGAGCTTGGAAAAGACTGGTTCGATCAATGGCCTGGACAGCCAGTAGTAGTTGCGGCGTACAGGCAGGATGTCGTTGACTCCTGAACTCTCTTCAAGGAACCCGGCGTGAAGAGTTGCATGTTAAAAGAGGGGGTGGAGATTTCCTGGTGTAATTTGAAGTCCAGAAAGCCCCCCACATACAGAAGAGAGGAGGCAGGAGGGGTAAAGGTCCATGCAGTGTTAGTAGGAGTGCACAGAAGCTTGGACTACAGAGATGTACACTTTAATGTGTGCTGTAGTTGTAGAAAACTCCCAAACCACTGATCGTGTGTGTAAGTGTGTGCGTGAGTGAGTGAGGAGAGAGGTATGTGGCCAGTGAAAGAGAGAGAGAGAGAGAGAGAGATGGCAATTAAAACTGCCAATTCTAGATAAGACTGCATGATCATTGTAGCTGATAAAGTCTAATTTACAAACATTTATCCTATGATACAGTATATCATTGATGGTTAATGTACATTTGACTGGTTTACACCAGCTATAACTCCAGTATGTTGGTCCAACACATTTCAATGTTAAAAAGCCATTCTGTAGAATCTATCACAATAAATGGAGCCTTTATGTTTATTGCACAGAAAGGCTTTTATTGGCATCTGTCATAGATGCTCACTCTTGTTTCATGAGCTTGAATGTGGACAGGATTTCAATGCAAGGAAGCTTTCGCTTGGTAGGATCATTAACTGAAGTGTTTTTTTGACCGAACAAAGCAAAGCACACAGTTTAAGCACTTTTCAGAATGTTTTCTTGCAACTACTGTACATTTTAATGTTTGAGTAATCTGTGAATCATTGTGACTTTAAGTGATTTTACTCTCCTGTCCATCTGTGGCTGCTATCATTTTTTTTATTGTACCAATATCTGAGGGCATCTATTCATATTCCTGCATGTGTTGTAAGCCTGAACCTGCTGATGTGCGGGTGGTTTTATTTTTATGTTGACCTTCTTGTCATGGCATTTGCATGGCTGTGTCAAATCAAATTAAGTATTTCGGTAGGAATATGTTACTAGGGTATATAACACCACACACCAGGATGCCAGTATTGTCATTTTTATGTCTTTCACTGTCATTGTAACATTTTAATTTACCCCTTGTGCCTGTCTGCATGTTCTTTTTTTTTATTCCTAACTTTTCTAGGTTTTTACTGAAGTTTTGGCTTTAGATGTTTGACTCTTCTGTGCTTGAGTGCCGTTTTAAAAATTTATTTTTATTGCTCTGTCAGCATCATCTCAGTACAGATATATCCCCTTAAATCCTCGACAATCCAGACGTTGACCTCTGTGGAATGGACCAGGCTCCAGTGCTACAGTACACACTATAAATGGTACATTGTCTCTGGATGTAGATGTAATTTGCCAAAAGCATTTCTGTTGGAAAGAACTTGTGCTGTTCTTTTTCACTGTGAAATATTGAAACATATTAAAGTGTTTTACATTTCCTCTTACACTGACAGCTGTTTTTGGTGCCATTTCCTCTTTTATGGCTGTTGAAATAGAGCAGCAGCACTCTTACAGTCGACTTTCATCAATAAATGCCTTCATTAGTCATTAGAGAAAAATGTTTGTCTTGGCGTGCTGAAGGCTGTTATAATACTTCACAATAGGAAACCATGGGTGACCTTGCTCAACCCCTGAATAGCGGCCTGCTGCAGCAAAACAGTGCTGGATTGGTTGGCTGAAGAACTGCCCGTCTGAGATCAGATTTCACTTGGTCTGCACACCATGAAATGCAGACGGAAATAGCTGCCTTATGCTGACCTATAACAACGTGTTTTTGAAGGTAGAGCTTGTGTTTCCCAGAAAAGAAACTGCAAAAGGGTCTGATTCCTCTGGCTAAACCACACTGGGAAAAAAAAACTAACCATACAGAAAAATGCCACCACCACACTTTGGCTCCACAAAATGTATGCAGCTGCAATTAAACACCTTGTACCATCCTCATTGTGGTTCTGTTTTATTTCAGCGTTGTCGTTGTAATACCTTTTATGCTAGTTTGTTCTGCTCCCTGTGTCAAAAACACAAGAGAGGTCGTATGATTTGACGTTGTGTTTAACTTATTATCCAGTTGAGGGCAGCACTGCCTCACTGAGCCGCGAAATGTCATGTGACCGCTTGGGCCTAGCACAGAGAGTATAAGTGCGTTGACAAAAATGGTGCAGGCTTCTGCCTTCATGCCCCCTGTCTTCATTAATTTCTCTGTCAAACTGGAATGGTCAGTCTCTATTTTGGTTTCTTGAGCTCTCTACTGCTGGTTTGGGAGGACATCAGGATATTTCAGCCATGGCCAAGAGTCCTTGTCTGAGGGGTTCTGAGGGGGCTCTGAGAGAGATCCAGATCAACTTGCTGGAGTGTAAAGTGTGCTTCGAGAAGTTCAACCTTCAGCAGAGGGAGCGCAGACCACAGAACCTTTCCTGTGGCCATGTTCTTTGTCTGGAATGCATCGCAGCTCTGTCCCACCCTCTCCTGAGAAAGCTGGAGTGCCCGTTTTGTAGACAGCTGTGCAATATTGACAGCACCTCCCCCTGCCAGGTTCTTGTAGACCTGCAGGAGCTGTTGTCTACAACATCTTCAACAGGCATTCACTCGGCCACAGGTCTGACATCCACATCTCTGACATCCACAGCTCTGCAACTCTGCACAGTCTTTGGCGGATGGGGGACTCTCTTCAACCCTACTGGGATAGCCATTTTGGGGGTTTCAGGAACAATAGTGGTGGTGCATGATGGGAAAAAAAGAGTGGTGGTGTTCAGCCCACGGGGAAGGAAGCTTCACAGTTTCGGGCCTAAAGGACGAGCTGTCGGAGAGATTTGTTACCCTGTGGATGTGGCTGTGACTCCCTGTGGTCATGTGGTGGTGACTGACGCTGGGGATCAAGCAGTGAAGGTTTTTACTTCAAGAGGGAACCATGTCTTGACAGTCAAAGACTTCTTCCTGATGCCCTGGGGTGTTGACACAGACAGCTGTGGAAACATCCTCGTCTCAGATGCCCAAGCTGGCAAGCTGTTCCAGGTCAAAGTGGACTATACTCGTGGTCTTATTCTGAATCATGTACCCGCCATTTCAGACCTCCAGAACCCTAAAACAGTGGCCTGCCATCAGGTGACTGGGAATGCAGCAGTGTTGGAGCATTTGCATGATGATAAGTATCCTCCAAGTACTCACCAACGCACAAGATTGAAAGTGTTTTCTAAAGACTTTCACCTCCTCTATCAAGCCGACAGTTTCAGCCTGACCCTGCAGTCCACAGTGAGGCTCAACATGTCAGGAGTGGCCTTTGATGGAGATGGAGGTATTGTTGTGGTCGACTCCAATAAGGGGATTATTTGGAGTTTGGGGAATGTGCTGAGAGGCCTGGACCCGTCTCCTTTAGTGGGAGACCACCTTCTCCGCCCGACTGGACTGGTGTCGATAAAGAATACACTTGCTGTTCTAGACAGTGGAGACCATACAGTAAAGATTTACTCTGCTAAATCTGATCCTTGGCCAATCAAATAGCCCACAATAGGCCAAGACGCCATTGTATTTGTATCTGTAAATTCAAAACAGAGTGCATACATCACCTTTAAATTAAAAAGACATGATTATAATTCTCTCCTGTGTACTGTGTTGTGCATATAGTACCCATCTTTCAAGAGTAGATTAGGTAGACTATCAACCATGCTGAACAGTAACTAGTTCCCAGTTAAGAGATCCCAGAAATAACCTGATGGGTCACAAGGAGATTTAAGAGAAGAGAGAAACATGTTTATTAATGTTGGATGATTTGACCTCTCTGGGCCAACAACCCTGCACGTCATGCAGTTATAATGTGGAAAAAAATCACTAAAATAACAACTCATACTCACATGGTCATAGCCCTGATATTAATAAAGACTTATGAGAGGTGTCACAGCCAACAGACTGGAAACTACTGCTTTACAGACTTTGCTACTGAAGACTTTATAGCCTTAGCCTAATTTCCATTATGGTAATATTGGTACAAGACTTTTTTTTTAATCTGAGTATTTTCCGATACTAAAATAAGTGACATTTTCCCCTCTAAATATTTAAACAGAAACAGCTGAAAAGGATCTGTATTAGGCATAGACTGTATATAGAATGGACAGCATCAGCTTCCTCGCTGGGTAAAGCCACTCTGAGAACAGCACCCTCTGGTGACAGGCTGCAGTATAGGTCATAAATCCCGCCTCCGCCAGCCATTCTTACAAAGTTGTGGACAAATTTTAGAGATTAATTACACAGAATAAACATTTTTCTCCCCCCTGCTTGCGATGTTGACATGTAGTTTCTCTAAGACTGGTTTGTGCTCAAGTCCTCTTTTTTCTGTTCAGCTCCATTTTTAAAAGTTATTAGGGGGTTCATGTTTTCTATGATTGACACTTGATACAGCCTATGGGCGTACGAAGATTGCGTGGCTCACCCAGGGGATACACTATGTAAGCCAAGCGTCACTCTCGGCGACTCTCCCGACGAATGCGTACAACGCCACTGCGCAAGTGGTGGAGTGCGAACAATGCCACTGCGCAATGTTAGTTTCAGGAAGTGGAGAAAAAAATGCAGAGATACCGAGAGCTTTTCGGATTAAAATCTGTATACTGGCAGAAGACGGAACCAAGTTGTCCATAGTGCGTACAGTCTATGGCTGTGTCCGAAATGGATCCCTAACCCCTATATAGGCGACTGTAAGGAGGTTAGCGCCATTTTTAGGGGTGTCTAAAACCTGAATAATCAATTCCAATGCCCCATATAGGCGACTCAAAATTTCCCATAGAGTATTGCAAAATGTCGTGACCATCCGATGGTCACTCACCGGTGGTGGGCATCCTGTCATGCTTTGGGTCTTGCCATGTAGTGTCCGAAACCTCCGTCAACTGAGCCCACTGCATAGTCAGCTATATAGTGAAACCCCTTATGGGGGTTAGGGGTTAGGGATTGAGTGATCCATTTCAGACACAGCCTATGATTGCAGGTTGTGGGGGACATTCAGACTCAAGCCCAGGATATCTGTAAAACCTGGTCACGGCCCTGCTGCTGTAGCCTAAGTAAATATTATTGGCAACAATTCAAGAAGTACCACCCTAAATCAGTGTGTCAAGATGATATCAAGACATTAAAATTTTAATACAATAAAACCTCTTGTTTGACAGACCATTCGAGTCTCATTCTCACCCCGAAAATTATCAAATAAATGTTTATCTCGACATGTCAATGAACTTGTCAGACTGTAGTCTCACTTTCTTGCACTGCCCCCACCCCCTCACTCCCCCGATAAGCGGCGCGGTGCGTAAATCCTCCTTTCCCCCTCTTTGGCAGAGCCGTCTCCAGCCTGCCAGAGGAGAGCAGTCGTGCTCCCAGTGGAAGATGGCGGTGGGGATGCTGTCTGGGGCTGGAGCACAGTGCTTGATTTGCACTAAAAGCGAACACGGGTGGATTTAAAGGACAAAATGAACGTATTCCCGTATCTTCTCCTCGAGCTGTGGACTCTTTTTGGGCTTCTTTAACTAGAGCCTGCTGCCCTTTTTTTCTGGCAGGAATACGGGCGTCTTGTCGGGGATTCACAGACTATACATACACAGACAGGGTGGGAGTGAAAAGTGGACGAAAATGTCGGATTCAAAGGTAAAAGTTGCAGTGAGAGTTCGGCCCATGAACCGCAGGGGTAAGTGTTACTAACACGATGATTTCTCTCATCTTTCTCTCTCTCTTTCCTGTCTCGGCGCAGCCATGCTACGTTATCATAAAGTTTTGATTTCTTCGCCATTGCTGCTTTCAGCTCGAGTTACGAGGCAGGAGTCAGGCTTGAGTTTGGTTTGAAGACGGTGGCAGAAAGTGGAAGAAAAAAGATTTTTTACTTTTCACATTCACTACAACCTTATCTCCACAGAAATTGAACTGAATACAAAATGTGTCGTGGATATGGAGGACAACCAAACAGTTCTACACCCACCACCTTCAAATGCAAAAGGAGAGAACAGGTAAACAAAGCTGAAATACTGCCAACATTTGTATTTTCAGATATAGTTAGAGTAGCAGAAGGAAAACTTTGCTATTGCTCTTCAGCATCACTGTCATTATCTGAGGAGAAATGTAAAAAAAAAAAAAAGACCAACTTTGTACATTGAGGCTGAGTGTGTTTGGGAAATGTCTGGTAAGTGAAAGAGGAGAAAAATGCTGGCTGCACCCTCACTGTAATAACTCTATCCCACCCTGGTTGAAATGCAATCACAATCACATTCAAGTTTAGCATATAAACTGCCTCTCATGTAGGCCTCTGGACCACAAGTCTGACTCAGATGTCTGATATCTCATCAGCTCATTTTCCAGCGCACATGATCTATGTGAAGAAAATTATCATGGCTAAGTGTCAGACTGTCTCCAAACATGAATGGCAGAAGGTGAATCTAAACAAAAATGCTTCTGCTGCTGCTGCTGCTGAGGGCATCATGTCTACCACCCACCTGCAGTAACATGATAATAGGTTATGTCATTGATGTGAAACTTCCAATACTCATCACCTCAGCATAATCATGGCTCTGTAGATATCATAGAATAACTTTGAATCTTGAATATCTGTGTTGAATTTTGAGGCTAGAAAAGATGTAACAGCGTGTCTGACACATGATGACGCCTATTAGACAGAACAGATTAATGTTGAGCCTCAGGCGATTGCTGTAAATCTCCTGAGCTGGAACTAGATCAACGTATGTCTTTTTTGAAGTGCCATGAGAAAAAACTTTATCAGGCACTTTGTCTGAAATTGTTGGGAAGGTGCAGCGGAGGTCAAAAAAAGAAGAAGAAGAAAGTTTGAGTTTTGGCTGGTTGATCAGACTGTAATGAGGAGATGTCTGGAGTGACACAGCATGTAGGCTAATGATGGCTGTAAGCTTGTGAAGTCACTGAAACATACTGCCTCTCAGTAAGTCTCAGAAATGCATCATAAATCAGAGCTGACTGAGTTTTTCAATTTTGTGCTTTTCTGGTTCGTTTGCTTTTCTCTGCCGTTAGTGTCACACATGATTGAACAGCTGACCTGATTACCCACAGGCGCATATACATTCAAAGGACACTCATTTGGGAAACATCCAAGAATATCTATCTTTTCATATCATTTATTTATGGCTAATTCTGTTTACAGACTAAAAAAAGAAAGGCTAATTGTAACAGTAAAAAAACCTGTGTGGGTGCTGAAAGTAAAGCCAAGGCTTTTCCCATGGCCGGCATCCAGCCTTGTTAAACAGTAACACTTTCTCTGCTGCTTTAGTAACCAACAGTCAGCATTAAACGGTAATGGGCTTGCTCCGCTCTGCACATTAACCTGTATTTAAGGCAATTATCAAAATTATCAAAAGTGCCACAATAGCAGAGTTCCAGGCAATTAAACAAACATGCTCAAAGCTAACGTTGGGTAACGTTATGCGGGACAGGATGCTCAACACAGCCAAACAAAAAGCTGTTATTAGTCAGAGAACAAATGTTCTCTGTGTCTGCAGAGTTTTACAGATAAGTTTTCAGTTTTAAGGTTGACTCTTGTGGTTCACTATCTAGAGATCGGAACCTTTAACTGTTCTTCACTGAGACCTGACATTACTGCATTAACAAACCACTATCTTTAAAAAGGAAGAAATCTCAAGCAGACCTATTGGTGATCAATCATCTGACTCAACCAGATGAGTCAAGAATGAGTGATAGATTGACAGAAAGAGAAAAAGAGCAATGGAGACAGAGAGACCAACACACAGCAATGTTATTGCAGAAATGTCCATCATAATTCCTCCAAACTTGGCGTGTACAAGGCCAGTCTTTTAAAATAACTGCAGTTGAATCAATATTTGTTTTCAGGTACTACTTTCAGCAGCCGCAGTGTGACTCTGGTCTTCTGCAGTTATGGTCCAGTTTGGTTTTATTATGTCACATCTCTTTTCTATAGTGTAGTCCAGGCATATAATTACTTGTTAACATTTCAGAGCCGGTTCTGTGTGTGTGTGTTTTGGGTCTCTGTGTTTAGGCTGCCATGGTTTTCTTAAACCATGTAATTTTCTTCTCTCTAGCTTGTGCAGCCACAGAAGGGGATACCCTATTCACTAAGACTGGGCCTTGTTTTGAAGACACCTGTTCCTGTGTGTTGGAAATGTGTCAGATTTGTGGGTATTAGCATGCCAAATATGGCTGCAGAGCCAAGATCATGGGAACTTTTTCTCCCTCATGGGAACTCTCAGGCACTGCCCCACAAACTAAAGAGAAAGAAGAGTTATTTTTATTGTGACGCATCTAAAATAAAACTCTTGCTTGTCCCCTAAGACTGAATATTCCATATATGTAGATTTAAAACAGTAGAAAAAGAAGAAAATAGCAAAGCAGTGTTTGTTTTTTTCCTGGAACCATAATTTCTCTGGTAGTTTAGCTCAGCTCCGAAAACTACAAAAGATGACGTCATTGCAATGAAATACAAAAGTTATGCCTCCAGCGGGATAAACTTGGAGCCGCCTCAATCTTGGATAATTAAATAATTAGAAACTGAAACTATTCCAGATTGAGTTCCCTTTTTAATCTGGCCTTGAGAGACCACACACCACTTTGAAACATACAAGTCACCTAAAGAATCTGATGGTATGAGGGGTTTTCTTTGATGGCTTAACCTCATTCTTTGCACCTTCAAGCATTATAGCAACACTCGTGACCACCCCCCACCCCCTCTCATATTTCCCTGAGAAATGAACAATAATCCCAGCAGTGGGCATATGAAACCTGGATTGTGACTTCAGGGCAACAGGTTAAGTTTCCCAAGCTTTATCTTTCATCTGCCTGTTAAGTTGGCACAAATGACATTTTTGTAATGAGAACCTGGGAAAGTAGTTCTGTTTTCACGCGCCAGCCTGCTCTCCTCTGGGGTTTCCACACAAAGACAGTGGGGGTGGAGAGGTTCAGAAATACCTCAGGCGGCTGTCTGCACAGAGGATGAGTGGTGGAGCATCATGACAAGAAAATACCCTTCCACTCACTCAGTGGGGCCGTACAACCTCTATCATGCCCCAGCATGTCAGTTTGCCCGGAGCTAGACCATCAAGTCTTGTAATGTAATGTAATGTGTGTCTCAGTTCACACTCACAGATTACTTTTAAATCTGAATCAGAGCTTCATTTGTACCGTGTGGGTATCACTCTGTGTATTCTGTCTCCTTCTGAAATGTGTTTGGACTGTGCATCTAACTTTGTTTCTGTTGCTGCGGCTCCACGGTCGAGTATATCATCAAAATGATCAGAGGAAGCTCAGGAAGTTTATCTGATGATGTCTGCAACAAGGCTTGTAATTTAGACTCTAATCTCCTTTTCATTGCTAATGGTACCAAAAGCTCAGCTGGGATTGTCTTCACTATCCACTTTTTTCCAATAATATTTCTGGATTTTGAGGAGTTTCACTAATGAAGTCCAATCTAGTTCATTTATATAGCACATTAAAAAAACAATCAAGTTTAGCAAAGTGCTGCACAGTGCAGTAAGATAAGTTAAAACACACAGAACATAAAACGCTGTCTGAGAATAAAATAAGAGAATCATAATAAAACCACATAAAAACAACGATGGACAAAATGGCATCTTTATGTTACAAAGTAGTGTTTGCCCCCCTTGTGTTCTTGCGTTTTGGGGTTCTTGTATCTGTTTATATTGATTGGGGAATAATAAAGTAAAAAGAAAAACAAAACATAAAAACACCTTAAAAATAAATAGCTAAAATAAAATAAAAACACTGTGAGAGCAAATAAAAATCCAATAAAAGTACAGAAAGAGACGGAGACCACTAACTCTCATCAACTCCTAGGTACCACTTGCACACGCTCCCTTCTCTCTGCATGGTCCATTCTTCCATGTCTATGACTATCTTCATATAATAGAGACATTTTAAAAAGAGAAATAAAGAAATTAATAAAAAGAGAATAGATTTTATATTTTTGAAAATAGCTGAATCATGACTCTGTTTGTCTTTTCTGTGCAGTGAATATAAAGACAGTTTGCCATCCAGGCTTAACTTACCCTGTCCAAATATTGTTTAATAAATGTGCATAATTTGTAGAGATGTGCCAATGTATTGGTGGACCAATATCAGCCAATATCAGCCTCATCAATAACATCAGCACACAGCACTATGAACGAATGCTGAAGCCAGTGTATGTATAAAGTACCCTCCAATATAGTCGAGCCAACTGTTGGTCCAGAGGAGAGGATTTTGGGGGGTGTTTATTCATCTATTTTCTTTTGCTGTTTCCACCACAGTCTTTTGTTGACTTTCATGAACAACCTAATGAGGTCAACACATGTCCTATAAAAGCCTTAACAGGTACCCTCTAATGATGTCAGTCTGTTTGTTAACCTTTATGATAGACAGATGTCAGTGACACAAAAAGAAGTTGAGTATTAGTGACAATCTCTCACTTACTGTTACAGTTTTAGAGGGGAGTTCTTTATACGCCCAAGTCACACAGGACCATCATCATGCTTTCCAAAACAATCCTTTACTGAATGACAATGCTGCCTTGTGCTTTGGCTGACCTCAGGAATGTTCCTTTTGTCTTCCCTTTTGCTCCTGATGTGCAAATAATCAACCTTTCCATTTAACAACATGTTGTTCTCAGAGTCGCTCGGCCTCAAATCCACACATAGGGTTTTATTCATGCATGCTATTAAGAGAAAGTGTTGCATGTCTCTGATGAAATAATTGCTGCTCTCTGTGACTGTCCTGTGTTTGTGTAGAGGGCGGGACATTGTTTACATCTCGATCCGGAATTGAGAAAAGATGGCGTCTTCCTTCTTTGTTGAGCCTGTGTTTCATTACACTCATGTGGCTTCGCATTTTGAGTGCAGCCAAAAAAACCCACTCAGACATTTCTCCTTTAATGACTGAATTCCCCTCTGTATGTTTCTATCAGATGAGGCTTTTCAAGGTGAAGAGGTTCACATGAATACACTTTTTGGTCCCACTCAAACCAGGTTTCCACTCTCTGTTTGTCATGTCTGTAATCAGTGGCTTTAGTGACTTTAGTGTGTTTTGCACTTTATGAGCACGCTTGCGCTCGCCTTTGTGGTCTATTGTCCCGAGCAGCCTCATGGTGAATTATATTGAGATAAGTGACATTCAGCAAGCAGACAGGGTCAAAGGAGGTGTGTCCTGATAGTAAACGTGTCACTCTGTTTCCCATGTGAAGAAAGCCTGCAACATATTGAACAATTTAATGAACTTAACCTCTTTCTGGTTGTTTTTTTCCCTGTGAAACTAACCAGATTCAAGCCTTTAGAGCAGATGTGGTTGGTGTTGTAACTAACACACACTTGGCCTGTAGCCTGCCGACCCAGCCTGTCACAGTTGTGTCAGAAATGCCGGAGAGGATTAAATGAGACCCAGCCTCATCGTATGTTTTGTTGTGAACATGTGTTATGGAAACTTTGCAGTCCACCCAGAAGTCGGTATGAGCGTCATGTGTCCCGCTGATGGCAGTACTTCCTCTCCTGAATGTTTTAGAGATCCTTGGCTTTGGCTTCATTTTTGAATTACTTTGACTCATGCTGCTGGTGGGTTGTCTCGCCTCCATGTTTACTGACGTTACTAAGCGACAGCTGTTTCCTAGAGACAGGAACTTTCTGAAGTTATGTGGATGAGCTAATGAGTGATATCCCTAAGATGCTACTAGATATTGTCATGGGAAGCTAATTTTAGCATTTAGGACGATCCCTGAAAGAGTTCAAGTGTTGTACTGAGAGGCCAATTGAGGTACTTGGATTTCAGAGTGGCTTTCTGTTTCCTATTCAGTGTAATGTTGAAAGCCTTTATATTTACCACACTAAAAAAATAAATAGAGTGTTGAGCAACCATTGGGTTCAGGATCTCACTGTTCAAAATATTTTTTTTTTTGCCAGAGAGGACGGAACAAACTCTTCAAAGTTTTGGCACGTGAAAAGGCAAAAAGATCCTTTTTCTGTCCATGCTAGCACTATGAGCTCATATTCATGGAGTAAACCAGGTTAATTCAAAGAATAAGCATTCCTGATTGGTGAACACCCAGCAAAAAAAGTTTGCCTTGAAATCCATCCACAGTTACTGGACACAGACGTGTTCGCAGCCTGAGGAGCTACCGGGCCCCGATTATCTATCGTAGGGAAAAGTGGAGCGAGACTCTTTGCTGCAAGCCACATGACAACAGAGCTAGTAGCATCATTTGTGAAGGTGTGTCAACTGGAAATGTTCGTGGAAAAAAAAGAGCTGAAGTCCAGTTGACCTTGTTCAACATGACCTTCAGTGGAGGAAGTTGGTTTGATGTGATTTATACTAAAAACGCAGGTTAAAAGTCTGATATGAATCTGATGGAACAGGAGCGTTTCTGACTATGGGATGAGACGGTCTATTTGGGTCCTGCTCACCTACTAATATGCATAATCACCCACTCACCATACCTTATCTTTTTTTTTTTTTAAGTATTTTTTTTGGCAATTTTTTATTTTATTGACGAGATAGTTCGGTAATTTGGGGAGATAGAGAGAGGGGGGAGCACATGCGGCACATGGTTGGGGCCAGACTGGAACCCGTGATTGCTGCGGGGACCATGGTCCCCATATTCGAGGCGCACTAACCTGCTCGGCCATTTGCGCACCCCCACCATACATTATCTTTAACTCAATGTGTCTCTGACTTGATGGTCATAAAAGGTTGTGTTAAGTACGTTTGGGGTTTCATTATTATGTTGTAGATTGTTGTTTGCAGTTCTGCCTGTTTACTTTTTTCACTCAGTTTATTAAGCGGTTTATTTCATACTCATGGCTCTTTGTATTAATTTTAAAAAGCTCAAAGGGAAGAGAAAAGGAACAGCTTAGTGTGCTCAACACAATTTTGCTTCAGGTCTTTTGTGTTCAACTTATATTCAGGTGGAAATGCAAAGATTAGGGGTCTTATTTAGTACATGTATGAACGTGCTTTAACTATACCTGTTTTTATTTCTTCTTTAACTGTAATATTATTGAAAATGCAGGGTTTGTACTTTAAATTGACAAACGTTTCACATCATAGTGTTGGAAGTTACATAAACGAGATCAGTTTCTGCACTCCAGGCACTCCAGATGGTTCATATCTACTGCTGATATCTGACAAGATAAAACTTCAGGAGTTTCAGAAATTGTTTGTGTGTTCAGACTTCGCTGTCTCAGCGGCTTGAATACTGCAGGTCTGTTTCTGTCATCAGCAAGCAAACTTCCTTCAGTGCTGATCCCTGAGTATTTTTGAATGTCCGGTAACAGTCTCGTTCCACAACAGTCACCTTGTCTTCTGAACCACTTATGCGCTTATGCAAGTTTCAAGTTGTTTTAACATTAGGTGTCTTGAAATCCGCCGGGGTTAACAGGTCAAAGGAAAGAGCCACCCTCCTCATTATAACCCTGCTCGGCATTTCGCCACTCTCTCCTTTCTGTGTGTGTGTGTGTGTGTGTGTGTGTGCGCGCGTGTGTGTGTGTGCAGTAGGGTGACCTATGCTGTGCTCTGAGTGGGTGGAGACCAGCGTGTCCTGTTCTAAACATACTGGAAGACCATCTGAAATGTTAGATTGTCGCCCGTGAGAGCACAGCAAGCTGTAACTCAACACCCTCACTTACACACTAACACGCACACACTGACACACTCACACACACACACAACTCTGAGGGAAGGTTGTTCTGAAATGTGATTGTCTGAAGCAGGTCGGCAGCTAAACAGGGAAAGTCACACGTGTGGTTTAATGGAGGTTAAAAGGGTGTAGGAGAGGAATCGCCGCAGCAACAGATCAAGAGGAGGAATTTGGATGTACGGGGATATGCTTGAACAAACTATTTTTGTGTGTGTGTGCACTCCACAGATCACTGTTGTGAATGTCTGCTCAATGGGGGGTGGATCTCATCTTTGTGATTTACATATTACATTTGAGCATCAGGATTATATCAGCAGAAAGCCATGCCAAGCCCGCTGAACCACATCCGCAAATCTGGTGATTTATCCTCCATGCATCGAAAAAACAGAAGAAATCACAACATTGAAAGATTTGAATTGATGTGTTTGGGGCTTGCTCCAAGGATTACAGCACAAACATTAATCCAGCGGACAATTCGAACCCGCCTGCTCTAGACCTATTAGTTTAAAGGTATGTTTACAGATTGCATTAAAATATCGTATTTGTCTGATACTTCCATGAGTGTGGGCGTGTAATGTTGTATTTTTTAGGGAAGGTATATGCTTCAATGAGTGATAACATAATATTAATCCAGCGTTGTGCCTACTGGGCTAGAATAGCTCAGGTTTTCAGTGGCATAATAACCCAGTGGCCTTAATCCGGCTCTATAACCACAGGGGGGATTCCAGCGCAGCTCTCCCACCCTCATACCTTACTTTTGGGTACCAGCGGCATATACTGTTTAAGTCTAAGTTGTAACACGCAGAGAGATGCCAAATTTATGGCTCTGACTTTCAACAAGGAGAAAGAAAAAAAAAACCACAGTCCAGTTCTGGAATAGTATCTATAACTAAAAGTGCAAATCAGGATTTTACAGAGATCCCAGTGTTCCCTGTTACTCTCTCTGCAAGGATATGAGATCAGTTCAGACGAGGAGAATCATTCTGTTGTTGGAGTGTGAGAGGCCAATTTTCCCCCACAGCCAAGTAAAAATCATTCATGGTTGTCCTGGCATCAGGTAGCTGGAGGCGTGGGAGCCTAAGCGTGCCCTTGATGACGCACACTTTGAAGCATGCAGAACCAGCATCCCCCACCTCTGACTTCAGCCATGCCCTGCCGGCTCTGCACTGTCCGTCTGTATCTGCCTCTAAGGGGGGCACAATATGATGCTATGTGGCACTTCTGTGCCATACATGTGTGCCACACACTTGTTTAACCAGAGCGCAGACTTTAACGGGCCGTGCAGCCGCGACTTGACATGCACAATGATTATTAGGCAAATAGCCTGTGGGCTTCATGCATGAAGCATTTGAAGCTGTGCTGAGCGATGTTTGCGAGTGAGCTGCAACCACAAAGATCTCTCAACTGGAATGACCAGAGATGAAAATAAGAAAGGAATTGATTTATTCAATAATGTAGGATTGTGAAGTTGTGTTTTTAGAGTTAAAAAGGGTTAGAAACAGTGTTTTTCTCTTCTAAACTGTGACGGTGTGCTGGTTTGTTTAGCTATATAAAAAGAAATGGAATATCTTTGGGTTCTGAAGCATTGCATAGACTAAACTGATCATTCAAGAGAGTTATATTAACACTGTTTTTTGTGTTTTAAGTTCTCATAGTGAAATCTATCATAAGTAATGTTATGGTATTTATAGAAAGTAGGATTGGAAAACACTGGATTTCTATATGAATAACTACTTATGATTCCTGCAAGTAACTCATAAATGATCAAATCATCTTGGTCTTAACTGGAGTCACAGAAAAAAGGGGACAGAGCTTACATAGTTCCTACAAGTACATGATTGCTGAGAAGGATAGAGGTTTCTCAGGGGATTAGAAAGATCGTGTCTACAGTAGAGTGGGAGAACTGGAGCCTAATACGCGTATTAGTTATCGAATGGGCGGCCCGATCATTGAGATTGAGAGAAAAGAGCTGAAGGAGCGAAGCTAACAGCTTTGTACAAGCTTGAAATCATGTAAAGTTTGAAATACTGTGCCAAGACTCTGTGAGGAAAGAGTAAGTCTCTGAAATCCTAAATATAGCCAGTTTGAAATAGTTCCTTCCATTGTCTTGTTCGGCATACCCTGCATACCAGATTTGGTGACATACTGTATGTACAATCCATGAAACAATGAGAAAAAGTCAGTCAACCACAGCAGCAGCAGCAAAGACCCCGCTCAGTTCCTCTCGCTAAAGGGTCCAGACTGCACGCATTCCATGACTGTATGTCTTTTGTGTCCATATTTAATGTGTCTGTGTCCCTGTCGCTCTCTTTCCGGTCTTGTGTCTGTTGTCCTTTTGTTCTCTGTAGGGATACATCTGTTCTCGGTCTTTATCCACTTCTCATGCTTCACATGGCTTAAGCCGCAGCCCCTCTATTTGTTGTTATAGCTCTCTCATGTGTTTCTTTCATCTTTGACATTTCCACTTTGTCGCAGCAATGACATATAAAAACTGATGAGTTTTTTTTTTTTTTTACCTTCTATGTTTATATTCACTGGGCCCTGGTCAGATGTCCTTGACCTGCACGGTGTGCTGCAGAGAAGTGTCTCTTTTTGACTCCGCTCAGACGTCCCCTGTTCAGCTCTTTGTCTACTTTGATTAAGACCCGGTCTCAGTGGCTGAGTGTGGCCCAGATTCAGATTCAGTATGAACCTAAACCAGGCCCTCTTCTTTTTCACTCCTCTGCCCACTCACTTTCTCTGTATCTGCTCATAATTATAATCATCTTAAGCACAGCTAATAGCTCAAAGGAGAGCTGTTCATATTTCCTATCTGCCTCTTTTGATTTTCCGTATCTTTCAAGAAAAGGGCAGAGGAGTATTTTTGTGAGTGTTGACACAGAGCTCTCTAGGCGTGGTGTTGTTGGTGACTCAGCTCAGCTTGTGTGAGACGCTTTGGTGCAGTGTTTCAGTCTCCCTGAAGCTTCCTGCTCTGTATTAGTTACCATCTGAAGGTGATGTCCACCTCTGTCTCTGTGCCAGGAGACGCCTGCCCTGCAAACGGGATCTGAAGGACAGATTTGTGGACACTCGGCTGGCGTTTGTGTCGTTCTGCAACCAGTTAAATGCATGTGGGGCATTGTGTATTGTAGATTATTGATACCCTTTGGTTCAGGCTACAAACTTGGTCATTGTTCATATGTTCATTATGTTTACCCTCCAACAAGAGAAAAGGGACAATGCAAGACGGGTGTGAAAAAAGGACATGAGTGAAAAGTGTTTCATTTTACCACACCGTTATTCCACTGTAACTTTACTTCAGAAATTTATATCTAACTATATCTCTGCTCCGTGGTGGAGAAGTATGCAAATATTCTATACAGTTGGAAATTTGTTCAATATATGTACAATGTTGATGGAATATTGATATTTGAAATCAGTAAAAAAGAAAATTTAAAAAAAAAAAAAAAAAAAAAAAAAAAAAACACGTGGAAAAAAAGTGGTGTTTTCTCAGCCAAACAGTAAGAACTGGAGGAAAGGCAGGGGCTCAAAATTTAGATGTGATGCAGATTCAAAAGTCTGTAATAAATGCAGCAGAAGAAACAGTGTGTTACAAAAGGAAAAATGTTAAAGTAAAGTAAGAAAACACACAAACCAAAACAACGTGCTGCATATCAAATCATGAGGTTTTCTTGATTTTTAGGCCTAACTTAAATTCTCCTCCTACAGTTTAAAGAGGAATCCTACATAACTCTGTTCTTCGTATACACGTGTATTTTACCTCTTTGTCCCTTGTTCTGGCAGCTGCTAATGCTAAGTGTGGTTTCCCCGACCTGGCCTCCCTGTTAAGTCCACATGCATAAGAGCTATTTACTCAACAGAGTCAGTGGGACATTGAATCCTAAATCTCTTCCCTTCCTCGCGCTTCACTGGCCCAATTATGAACCCCATCACAGCAACACCTTCCACCAGGAAATGCCACTGTGTTAAAGTGAATGAATGAGTGGATAACTGAGTGACAGGGTGAATGGAAAAAGTCACGACAGGAATTTAGGAAATGCAGAAATAAAGGATGTAATCGAAAGTTTTACAAAAATGAAGATGTTAAAAATGTTAACACAGACTATGAGAAGTTCCTGCAGCTGCTTTTACTGAGTGTGAACATGCTCTGACTTCTAAACTGGACTTATACTAACCATTTTTCTCTCCCTTTTTTTCCTGGTTATCCTCGGACCCTTCTGTTTATGATGGATTTTCCCACCCACGCATCAGGAAACAATCTAAGGTATGTAACTTAATCTGATTTTGTTAATCCATCACATCAAAAGAGTAGATGTTTCATGTTTATAGAAACACTTGTTTGTTACCTCATAAACAGAGACTAAAATCATACGTAACTGCACAGAAACACTCTTCCCCAGAGAGGCATCCTGCACAAGTTGATGGACTGTTGTTTTTGTAGCGTTGAAGGCATTAATAGAGAGCATTTTGGGAGTTCGGTTGGTCAGCAGGAGCCGGATAGATGTCCGTGTGAATGTGTCAGCGCTCTAAGATCTCGTGAACACCCACAAAGGCTCCACAATGAGAGAGGGATGAGCGCGGACACTGGGGCAGTGTGTGTGCGCATTCAAAGCTGCATTGTTGGAGTGCACCCCCACTTCCCCCCTTGACAACACGCTGGTGACTAGCTCAGAGATGTTACACACACCAGGGATGGGCTTTGTGCTCGGTACACTCAGCAGCTGACAGAACCGGACAGCATTAGCGTGCATGGTCTCTGGGGCCCATGAACCTGAGTTACCCTGTAATACCCCTCAGCTAGACGAGCACGTGGCCTTCTGCTTAGTGAAATAGTGGCACTCAAATTAGTTTCCCTGCATCCTAAAGGGCATATAGAGGTTGCAGTCTCATCATGTTCAAAAATGTTTCATTTAGAAATCCTAAAAAAAAAAAGGCCTTGTACTTCTCTGCTTCATCATTTTGGTGCTGCTGATTGATAGTAATTGTCCAATCAGGAATAATTTGCCGCACAGTCACACCCTCAGGCTGAACACAGACAGACCAGAGGAGATTGAAGCCCTACTTACCAAACCAGCCCTAATTGGGAATGATGGCACTTTTGTTCCTTTGAATAGCACCCACTCACTTGTGTGGAGTCACAAGAGGAGGTCTTGCTTTCAAAGCATTCAGTGATCTCAGTGCTTCCCATGCTGACTGTGCAACCAGTGGTTTCCCTGGCCAGTCGCCCTTATTATGATTAGCGGAGGCTTCAATTATTCGGGGTATTTGTGCAGGGGGAAAGTGCTGTGGCAGCTGCAGCAGTGCAATGAAAGCCGTAGAAGTGACATGCCGCAGTGTTTCACAGGATGGGAACAACAGCATTTCAAGTCCCACTCTGATCGTTTTTTTTTTACTACCGAAAGTGTTCTCAGTGGTCTTTAAATTGTGATTAAGAAGTTTTTACTAAAAATCGAGTTACCTGCGTGATTTTCAAGGGCTTTTCTTCTGCAGAGCTCTAGCAGATCATTAGCAATTCACCTCTGAGTTGTGGGTGGAGACAGCACTGCTCTGCACACTCTTTTTCACGTTAGCTTGCTGCCTAATATTGCCAGTGTAGCAGAAGTGGCAGATAACATAGGAGCTATTCAGCTCTCGGACACTAATGTCTTTGGGGACACAATGAATGCTAATATCATAATTAGCTTTCTTACGAGCATTGCAATCCGTTTACGCACTCGCTTGTTCTGCGATCGTCCTGTGTGTTTCTCCTCTATATGTAAAGTGCGGCCTGCATAGCGGGGCTCTGGATTGGTTACGTATGAAATCTCACTGTTTCTGAACCTGTCGTTTGGGTCTGCCAGAGATTCACAGCGATTTGAATGACGAGATACTCAGAAAAGCAATTTCGCATTTAGTTTTCTCATGTAGCATCAGAAAAATGCCATATGAACATATAAAAACAAGAAAAACATGATTTTCATCGGAGTGGGTCTTTAAGTACCAGCTATGGATCTTCAACTCAATTCGCCATCATCTGACTGCCTCGTCTGAAGGAAAGAAAATAATCACATAACAGGCAAAATTGAGCACTTTAAAAAACATATTTTGGAGCATTTTTGCTTTTATTAGATAGAAGAGCAGAAGTGAGACAGGAGATGTGGTGAGTAGAGAGTAGGGGAAGACATGCATCAAAGGGTCATGCTTTGGAAATCGAACCAATGACCACTGTGACAAGGGTGTCTATACATGGGCATTTAAAATTGAGCACACAAATATGGGATCGCAGAGTCTGCAGATGAAGAATGTCGAGCTGGTTTGCCAAGGGTGGTTAAAGTTAGCAGAGCTAGCACCACCACCACCTTTGACCTTTCTGTCCAGGTTATCCCTCACATGCCTGTGCTGGTTACACTTTGCTCTGTTAGAGTGGCAACATACCCTTTTAGCCAGAAACAGCCCACATACAACACTTTAGCATTAAGTGTTACATTAGTCAAGTTAGTCTGTGCTTTTCCACACATACTGTACATTTTTGGCACCTCTAGTTTTAGAAAGGTCCTCAGCACAGTCAGTTGTTGAGTCTTAGAATCTAGAGCAGTAAAAGGTAGTGACATAGTCTTAGTAACAGGATTTTAACAGTATTTACAGTAGGGCTGGGCCAATACGCTTCTCTCCCAATTCGATTGTTCTACGATTTTTTGGATTCCGATTCGATTTGAATTGCGTTTCTACGATATTGTCGATTTTCTCGATTTTTAGTCTGCATTTTTAACGCCAGTGAAACAGTTGAATGATTATGATTGTCTACTGACTATTCAAGGAACCATATTTGCCCAAAAAATACACAACAGATGTAAGTCAGTTTTTAAGATTTATTCTTAAATTTGATTAAAAAAAAAAAAAGTTTTTTTTTAAACACAAAAATCGATTTAAAAATTGTTAAACAAAAAAACCTGCGATACTTAAGTGAATTGATTTTTTCTCTCACCCCTAATTTGCAGCATCTTTTATGCTGTAAAAGTAGTCGTTCAGTCAGTGAGGAGTCAGGATTTTTAGACCAGAGGTTCAGTGCTGCTTACCAGAGAGCGTCCACTGTGTGTGCTATCAGCCCAAAGCCCATGCAGGTGCCCTGGGGGACAACAAAGGGTCTCTGCTGCTGAAGTCTGTGTTGTGAGACCTGCATGGAGGGCTGAGAGCCAGCCTGCCATTACCATGGGGAACAGCCACGGCCTGTTTCCTTGGAGACGGGGGTCACCGGGTGCTGGAATTCCTTCTGGGAAGCGCTGACCCTGATTTATGAATTCATTTAACTCCAGCCACTATGACAAATCACGGCGCAGCTAACAGAGGATTTGTGCAGACAGTCATGGCGCTGTCTTAACGAGCATTACCTCCTAACAGCACTCAGTTAGACTTCATCATCCTCACTCACACAAGCTCAGTCCTGCTGATTTACAGCAGGGTGGCATAGAGCAGTTGGACACAATAAGCCTGTTTGAGACGAAAACAACAGTTACAGTAAGACAGCTCAGTTTGTGTTGTATTGTGTTGTGTTGTGTTTTGCTGTGCGTGCCCGGGCAGGTGTGTGCTCACAGTCTCTGTGCTGTCTCTGATGCAGGTGTTTGCTTTTGACCACTGTTTCTGGTCCATGGATGAGTCCAACGTTCCAAAATATGCCGGTGAGTCATGCTTAACACTGAAACTGATCCTGAGTTCATCACCAAAGAACTCGAGTCATGTCCCACTTAAAGACTTCCTAAGCTCTGAGCTGCAGGGAAACTCCCTAGTTGATAGAAGGCTGTTTTTGCATCATGCAAATCAAAGGCATGTGCTTCTGTCCCAATTTGCATTTTGGCTGAACACATTAAATTTTCAATTAGGGTCCAAGAATAAAAACATCACAAGGTTGTGTGCATGTATTACAACCCTGGATGCTTGTATTTTATTATCATATAGTTCTTATGCAGCCGTTTACCCACCCACAGTGTAAATTCAGCTCAGCTCCCATTCATCCTTTCCTTCCATTCATTTCTGTAATTAGTGCTGCTCAGACAGCGTTAGGCCTCCAGTTCCTTTTATGATGTGAGGAGAAAAGTTATTACTGGCAGATAAACATTATCACTGAAGATGTTTTCTTATCATGCCAGCCTGGATTTGTGAAGGAAATGTCACGTCTGAGTCTGCTTTCAGCTGGACAGACATGACAATCTGTGCAGTGAAGGGCTGCCTGAAGGGCCTCGGCCAAGTCTTTATTTAGCTCATTAAACAGCTGTCTCATTCAGCAGGAGCACGGCAGTGAGCAACACAAGAGATTTCTGAACATAGCCTGACATTTCCCACCCGAGGACTCCAGAATACGTCACATTTCACAAATTTTCTCTTTTCAGTGTTTGCACTTGTTGATATATTTTTCTGGATTGTTATTATGCTTCCATGAAGACTTGTAAACCAGACAATTACTAGCTGTTATATAACTACATGTTTCTTCTGTTTACCATAATCTCCATGGTGACCGGTTCTTTGTCTGAAAGGTCAAGAGGTGGTGTTCAAGTGCCTTGGAGAGGGAATACTTGAAAATGCATTCCAGGGATATAACGCCTGCATCTTTGCCTATGGACAAACAGGTAATAAAAATGCAAAAACCATCTGCATTCATTTGAATTAATTTCACTTCTGATGAAGCCATTGCAGGCAGTGATTGAAACCTATTTAACGTGTTAAAGTATAGTTACTCATTGATCTGTCTCAAGTTTTATTAGAAAGTTTTAAGGACAGGAAGACTCGTGTTTCCGATCACACTGGTGAATCACTTAACTCGCTTCCTTCCTCAATCTGAATCACGTTAGCTCATTTATCCCACTTCCTTTCTCAAAGGGAAACACTCAGTGAGGAGACACACCTTTGGAAAATTTGAGGAGGATAGAAAATGTATCAGAACTAAAGTTTCCTGCGTGTTTGAAGCAGGACATCATATTATGGAAGTTAGAGGGGAATGTGACACTATTATTATTATAATTATAACTTCCATTAAATGACAAAATATCTTTTACTGATATATTGACGCTTTAAGTCGATTTGTCATCACAATATTCCCACCGACCTATTTTTAAAATTATGGCTAACACTTTATTTGACACTTATCTCTATAACGCATTATAAATATATGTATAATGCATTATAATCGTGTTATAGCACTGTATAACTATAGTTACACTCATAAATGATAATTATGCTTTATATCAATAATCATAACAAATAAAGCATTTTATCATGACTTACAAGGTCAGGTATTATGACGTGTTATAACTGTTAAAAACAGTTGTATTGCATTATCTATGTGGGCATTGTCAGTGAGTTATTAAGAGTTATAACACATTATAATACCTGACATTTAAGTCATGATAAAATGCTTTATAATGTGTTATGATTATTGCTATAAAGCATTATGATAATTTATGAGTGTTTATAACTATAGTTATACAGTGCTATAACATGATTATAACGCATTATACATATATTTATAATGTGTTATAGAGAGGCGTCAAAGAAAGTGTTACCAAATTTTGCTTCTTTGACTAAATGCAGATCTTCTAATCAGCCTGTCAGCACTCCAACATCAGCCTAAGTACTGTTGTGGGTTTGATTTGATTTCTTTAGCTTGAGTAAACCCTCTGTTAAGTAAATCCTGGGTACACAGTACTGCTAACATGGCTCTAGACCTTTTGAATGATTACAAATGTCAACAGACTGTCTTATAGTTACATCCTTAGGGTTCATATTTTCAGCAAATTGGTTAGAGACTTCAAGAAAGTTGTACTTTGCCACAGTAAATACTTGGACACACTCATGAGTGACTCAACACTGTCCATCCAGGTTCAGGTAAATCCTTTTCCATGATGGGAAACGGGGAGCAGCCGGGTTTAATCCCTCGACTCTGCTGCTCACTTTTCGAGAGGGTCCACAGAGAGGAGAACGAGGCCCACACCTTTAAGGTGGAGGTTTCCTTCATGGAGATCTACAATGAGAAGGTCCGTGACCTGCTGGACCCCAAAGGGTGAGTCTGATGTCATCTTTGTGTTCGTTTGCATCTCCCTTTATGGCGCTGTTGTGTCTAGTAGTCTGTATGCAGGATGGAGACAGAATGATGCGCATAGGAAGCTCAACCCAGTTATTTCCTGCAGCACGGCGGCCAGCGTCGAGCTCTGACACTGCTGCATTCTTCTCTGTGGTCTGATGTGGGTTGGCAGACAGACTGCAGGGGAGAGTCAGCTGTAAAAGAGTGTGCGTTTCAGGGACATCTGTTAGCGAGGCTGGGAGCAGGAGAGCGATCAGAGCAGCCCCGCAGAGGGACGACAGTGGAGAGCTCTGTGAGCTGCAGATGTCTGAGGATGCAGCCAGACTCTCTTTCTTGTCGACTTCCTGTCGATTCTGAAACAAGACGAACGCTCCCTTGTTCTCCTTGTTTCTTAAGCAACTGGATTTTTGTTAAAGAGGCATTTTATAGAATCAAGAGTTAAGGTGTTTGTGTAGCTGATGCATGGTTGATTTCTGGAGTGGAATTTGAGGACCTCATGTGCATCAGCATTCCTCATCCTGTCGAG
This sequence comes from Xyrichtys novacula, assembly GCA_962446985.1. Classification (NCBI taxonomy): domain Eukaryota; kingdom Metazoa; phylum Chordata; class Actinopteri; order Labriformes; family Labridae; genus Xyrichtys; species Xyrichtys novacula. The sequence continues at coordinate 20,867,813 of OY660871.1, read as the reverse complement.
AGAAATGGGATTACTCTTACTGATCCGTTAGCTGACTTGCAGGCAGCCAAATGAAGACAAGCCTCAATTTTCCCACATGCGTCATCAATCAAAATAACTGCCTGCACTTTTTTTTTCAAAGTCAACCATGATAAGACAAACTGAAACAAGAAACAGTCAACTTTAAAGTTTTTCTGTGCCTCTCTCTCATAGATCTGTGTCTCTTTTTTGTATGTAGGGTGTTAAAGAAGCATGTTGTCAGTATTTATCACTGTTGTGAAATATGCTTATTGAAAACTTTGTCCAAAAATAGATAAGAAATAAAGCAGTCAATGAGGCATCTGTTAAATATTTTTACCAATTTATTCAAGTCCCACATAGTCTGCATAAGGATATTTGTGGACAGTAAAATAACAGCCAGCCTTTCCCTCTAAAAGAGTCCATAAGTTTTTATTGGAGTTTTTTTTTCCATGCAACAACTTGGCTTCAAACTCCTGTAACAGTTTTTATTGCTGTTGTGTTGAATGCTGATGGAGACTTAACTATTTCAACACTGCTTGCAAGCCGTTCCACTCATTTCCACAAGTCGCATCATAAAAAGTGTGCAGGGAAAATAAGGTGTCCTGAGGAGTGGAGAGGAGTTTTTATTGCTGTGAAAGTCATTCTTGTGTTGCATCCAAAACAAAACAAAAATGGAAGAGCTGTTTCTAGTTACCCAGGACACAACATTTCATTTAATCTTTCAAAGAAAAGGTGAAAAAAAAACACGAATTTCTAACAAATTCATTCAAGATATTGTTCATTCAGATCAAGAGTGTAAAGTCAGAGAGGATGGTTGTAGCCGGTCCATGAAGAGAATATGACGATCTGTTGTTAATGCTCGAAAGTATTTCTTGAGTATTACCCAGGGGCAAACAGAAAGGGAATTGAAAAAGTGTGCACTCTTTTTATTTTTGCACACATGTACCTCATTTTGAGATTGTAAATATTCCACCCTTTGTTTTCTTTCTTGTATTAACTGTGTTGCTTTCTTTCCTTTTAAAGGAGCCGACAGTCCCTGAAAGTTCGTGAACATAAAGTGTTGGGTCCATATGTGGATGGTCTGTCACAGCTGGCTGTGACCAGCTTTGAGGTATGTCTGCTGTCACACAGAGGGGAATCTGAATCTATGCTGTATCACAGATTAGACACCTTTTTTTAAAAAAAAATATATATATTTTTATTGACATTCAGGATCAGACATTCCCAATGTATACATGTAAGCATACTTCTTGCATTAGTTGTCTGCCCTAAATGCCAGAATAAAATTTTAGTATTTATCCAAGTAATGGGAAGAAAAACAAACAACCATAACTACAACAAAATTAAATTAAATAAAAAACTATGTATTGGTAGGAAGTGATCTTTCTCATACATCATGGCTACTGGTTTGTGAAAATAAAATCTGGCCTATGAGGTGTGACATATTTGACCCAGTTTTCCCAGTATGATGTGAATTTCTCCAATTTGTACAAATGCTGTTATCTTCTCCATTTTATAAATGTCCACGGTAATGTCCATTCATATATTCAAGGTTGGGCTCTCCTGTGATAGCCATTTCCTGTTAATCTTTTTACAGGCCGTCAGCAAGATACTAATTAAATGTTTAGATTAGACAGTTTTTATCTCATGTGTGTAGACTGTGTGTGATTTATCACATCCTTAGCGATCTTACCTCTGGTTTACACTCAAAACAATAGTTAAATAACAAATCCTCTTGAGTGTGGGGGCCTTACCACACACATTTCTGATGTAGGAATGTAGTCAGGAAGTTTTGTGTTGTTTATGTGCCAAGCCTTGGCAGGGTTTTTTCTTAATCAAGTTTCAACATCTCCACCCTGTTCCTCTGTCCGGTGCTCTGCCTGTTATTAGTCCAGAGGATTGCCTTCAGCCTTGGCTTTACTACCATCTGTGACCCAGCAAACTCACCTGGCACACAGCCACAGGGGGGACACACTGTCTGACTTAACTGTTATCATAATGCTGCGAGTTTTTCTCAGATGTTTCCATTTTTATGCTTCCTCTCAATGTGGCTCCCTAATGACCTTGCTGTGTCTCCTTTAAGGACATTGAGGTGTTGATGTCAGAGGGGAACAAATCTCGCACAGTCGCAGCCACCAATATGAACGAGGAGAGCAGTCGATCACACGCCGTCTTCAGTATCATTGTCACACAAACACTTTATGATCTACAGTCTGGGGTCAGTCTTATTTTGCTTTATGGCACAAAAAAAATAGTCATCTTTCTTTGCTTACCCTATAAAGGTGTTCCCACGGCTGAATGTTTGTTTATATTGTGATGGCTGACAGAATTCAGGAGAGAAGGTGAGCAAGATGAGTCTGGTCGACCTGGCAGGAAGTGAGCGAGTGTCCAAAACTGGAGCTGCAGGAGAGAGACTCAAAGAGGGCAGCAATATTAACAAGTGGGTGTTATTTTTCATTATTACAGGAATGCTAATGTATGAAATCTAATTAGAAAAACTCTTATAGTCTTGTAATGTTGTTGTGTGTTTGGTTATAGGTCTCTCACCACGTTAGGCTGTGTGATTTCTGCTCTGGCTGATCAGTCTGCTGGAAAGGGGAAGGCCAAGTTTGTGCCTTACAGAGACTCAGTCCTTACCTGGCTACTAAAGGCATGACATATATATTTTAATTTCCTTTTTTGTCATAGTGATGAGTGATGGGATAGCCAGATCAAATCTATCAGCTGGCATTTTTTATCTCGTCTTCAGGACAACCTTGGCGGCAACAGCAAGACAGCCATGATAGCTACAGTGAGTCCAGCGGCCGACAACTACGAGGAGACTCTGTCCACGCTCCGCTATGCAGACAGAGCCAAAAGAATCGTAAACCATGCTGTGGTGAATGAAGATCCCAATGCCCGGATCATCAGAGAGCTCAGGGAGGAGGTGGAGAAGCTCAAAGTTCAGCTCTCTCAGGCCGAGGTGAGAGGAAAGGATTGTGTTGACTGATTATAAAAATAATTAGTGAATTTATACAGATACAGACTGTCATGATGAATTTTCTTTTCTTTTTCTCATCAGTCAATGAAGGCTCCTGAGCTGAAGGAGAAACTGCACGAGTCTGAGAAACTCATTCAGGAGATGACCGTCACCTGGGAGGAGAAGCTGAGGAAGACCGAGGAGATTGCCACCGTATGAACATCAGCCAGAATCAGACTTTGAAATCTAAAGTAAAACTCCACTGATCTAAAAGTCCTGACACACTGAGTTGTTGTTGTTTTATTTGTGTTTACAGGAACGCCAGAAGCAGCTGGAGAGTATGGGCATCTCTCTGGAAACATCAGGGATTAAAGTGGGAGAAGACAAGTCTTTCCTGGTTAATCTGAATGCTGATCCTGCCCTCAATGAGCTACTGGTCTACTACCTGAAGGTAAAACACTTCTTACAGTGCGATTATGAAATACTAACGTTTCTCACTTCTAAAATCTGCTGGCCTGCAGATACTGTGGATGGAGTAAGTTGTCCTGACCCCTGTGATATAATGAATGAATTGTTGAAGCAAAATATTGCTATATAAAAAAAATGGAGTGCTGCATTGAGTCATGTATTTGTGTATTTTGTCTGTTAATGAGATTGGCAGAGGGGCCATCATAGAGCAGGAGAAAGTTAGTGCAACAAATATGTATAAGGTTTGCAAGATGTGCTACATGAAAATAAAATACTGTGTAAAAAAGACAAACATAAAGGAGAGCCAAATACTAAATTAGCTAAACAGTTAAAAAAAATTGTATGAATCATAATATATTGTATCGCAATACTCACTGTATTGCAAATTGTTAAAACATGCAATAATATCATATCATGGCCCAAGTATCGTGATAATATTGTATCGTGGCCCAAGTGTCGTGATCCAAGTATCGTTATAATATTGTATTGTAGCCCAAGTATCATGATAATATCGTACCATGGCCCAAGTATCGTGATAATCTCGTATCGTGGCTCAAGTGTCGTGATAATATTGTATCATGGCCCAAGTATCGTGATCCAAGTATCGTGATAATGTTGTATTGTGGCCCAAGTATCATGATAATATCATATCATGGCCCAAGTATCGTGATAATATCATATCGGGGCTCAAGTGTCTTGATAATATTGTATCGTGGCCCAAGTATCGTGATCCAAGTATCGTGATCCAAGTATTGTGATAATATTGTATTGTGGCCCAAGTATCGTGATAATATCGTTTCATGGCCCAAGTATCATGATAATATCTTATCGTGGCTCAAGTGCTGTGCAAATATTGTACCTTGGCCCAAGTATCATGATGCAAGTATCGGGATAATATTGTATTGTGGCCGAAGTATCATGAGAATATCGTATCATGGCCTTAGTATCGTGATAATATCATATCGTGGCTCAAGTGTTGTGATAATATCATATCGTGGCCCAAGTATTGTGATAATATCATATCGTGTGGCCACTGGCGATTCCCACCCCTACTTGGAAGTACATAAGAAAAACAACATCAAGATTGAGCAGCTCAACCTTGCTCTGTTTCTGCTCAAAAGAAAATGACTCTTTCATTCTTTTGTTCTTACACAAAAGGATTCCTATGTTAACATTTAACATATTCAGTGTAACGGAGCATTATTTTAATGGCACTACTTTAACTAAATGGAAATGTTTTAGATCTGTTTTCAAGGCAGCACACATGGGTCAGAAATTTCAACTCTTGTACCTCGTCCAGATGTTCAATTAGCCATTAAGACAAGAATGAGGAACAAAATACGTAAAAACAGAAACGGACAGAATGAAAACATGAAGCAAATGAAGAGGATAAAAAGCTCAGAGGAGTGAGGGAGCATCATGCAAAGTAGGACATGTACAATGCAGGCAGTCCATTCAAAACAACGCCTGACAGACATTCATACAGAGAATAATCAAATAATGTGAAATGAGACTGAGCTTAATCCAAAGAGATGTCATTAGAATGATATATTGGGCAACCAAATCAAACATGCATGCTGATTTATCCATGTTTTAGCTTTAAAGGAAATTTTTGGTGTCTCTATATTTTATACTTAACAGAAAGATTTACATTGCACTTAGATAAATGCAGCCTGTTGTCCAGCCATGACCTTTCCTCCACACTCCGCAGCTTTAATATTCACCAGCTACAGTGGCACATATGTTGCAATGCTCCTTATGTATGCAGATTGGAGTCCAATGAGAGCAGGTCATGGATTTGCAAAAGGCCGAACAGAAACATCCACCAAAATAACTGGACCTGTACGAGTGAAAGCATGTGAGAGAGCAGCAGCCTGTGCAGCACACTAAACAACAGGCCTTTGTCTGGGTTTTGCAGTCCAGCCTTGCATATCAGTGTGGAATGAGTGAGGTGGGTTGGTTCACTGCAGGGTCGGACATCCTCCAGAAGCTGAGATGTTTGTTTAACATCGCCCACTCTGCAATGAGAGGGACATATTTTGATCAGGTCTTTGGTTTTCTGGTGGGATAGACGCCTTGAGATGTAGTAACATATTTTCATTGGGGGTTATTTGTGCAAATGACAACTCAAAACAGCTCATTCAATATTTTTCAAGTTTTAACTCTTGTTTGAATGTATAGTTTGTTATAATATGATATATCTGTAGTCATAACTTCCTTGATCTGTCTTCCACCTGTGTGTAGGAGCGCACACGTGTAGGCGCTGACACGTCTCAGGACATCCAGCTGTTTGGGATCGGTATCCAGTCGGAGCACTGCGTCCTGGAGATCTGCCCAGACGGTGACGTCACCCTCACGCCTATCGGGAACGCCAGGTGAACAACCATAAATCGACTGTTATCACACTGTGTGTCTGTCTCTGTTTATCTCCCTGTTGCCTCTCTCCTTTATGGATGAATGGACTGCAATGTTTCACATGACCTCACTGTGCAGGAATCTATGATCCGAGCTCCACGCTTTGATATCAGAGCCCTGTCTGCCTCCTACTTGTGAAAAGATCACAGTTACATTTGAATTAGATTTCCATGTTTAAAACCGGAGATCAGAAAAAGCCATCAGGTCTCTGCTATAATCGAATTCTCTGTTTTCTACAGGACCTGTGTGAACGGAACAATTATTGATTCCTTGTCGCACTTGTGGCACGGAGATCGAATCTTATGGGGCAACAACCACTTCTTCAGGTATACGACTTGTTTGGGTAGCCTTAAAATTGAGAAAAGTCATCAAAGAGATGAGATGGAAACTTGTTTTTTTTTTTCTCCTCACAGGATTAATCTGCCAACACGAAAGCGGCGGGACCGTTTAAAGGAACTGGAGAGAGCTTCTCCCAGAGAGAGCTACATTGAGGCAGATGTGGAGACAGCCAGTGAGGCCTCTTCTGAGCAGGACTACAGCTATGAGTTTGCCCAGATGGAGGTCATGATGAAGACTCTGGGGAACAATGGTATGATTAAGATAATCTGCCTCCTGCAATCGCTGTTATCCTGTATGCTTTTAAACTACAGCTCTATACAGTATGTGCTCATTTTACGCTTCAGCACCTTCATTTTGTTCCTGCTTACGGACCAAATAACAATTTTTAGGAGTACACCTGCTTTAAGTGATGCTCTTTCTCCTCCCCCTTGTCCCTTTATTGTGGATGAAAAATAGAACTGTTGTAGTTATTTGCAACAATAAGTTGTTAAATTAATCTATTAGAAAAATACAGAGTTTTATAACTAGGAGCAACAGGAGAGGATGTTCATTTGTGTGAACGCTGCAGGTCAAAATGTACGGTACATCTTAGGACATCTTGTCCTTTGCGTGCCAAAGTTGTATTTCTGGCAGACATTTTACCCATTGGGAACATATGAGGTTGACATTGTAAAGTAAGGCTGTTTGTGCTGTGTGCTTGTCAGTTGTGTAGTCTGTAGACACTTACTCCTCGCAGCAAGGTCAGGTTTGGAAAATTACGACATAGAAATTATTTATTATTTATCTTGCTTCGGATAGTTTAGTTTTCTCCTTTTGTAGGTCGTAAAGAGGCTTTTGTTCTCTTTTGTTCTGCTCTATATTATTCTATTCTAACCTGTTGTATTCTATTCTTTTTGTCCTGTTTCTAGACCCTATGCAGAATGTGGTCCAGGTGCTAGAGAAGCAGTACCTTGAGGAGAAGCGGACAGCTCTCGAAGAGCAGAGAATGATGTACGAGCGAGAGCTGGAGTCACTGCGACAACAGCTCTCTCCCGAGAAGACGCTGCAGCACCACCGCAGTAGCAGCGAGCGCCTTGCATTCTCGACGCACACACCTCACAGCAAGCTGCGGCTGTGGATAGAGGAGAGGTTTGTGCAGACACAGAAGCACTGAAGCTCAGACTGCTTAATGTGGTGGCTCTGCTTTTTATATCAGCTGTGTGTCCGTTTTTGATCAATTTCTACTATTATATCCAGAGTTGAATGAAATATCAACTCTTTATTTACAGCTCGCTACTAAATTATATTATTTGTCATCTAAGCAGACGGGGGGGTTTAGTCAGTCAGTTTCAGGGGTTAACCTTCACCTCATTATGAAAGTTCATATGTGAAGCTTAGATCAAATATAGTGGGGAGCCATTTTAAGTAAACTTGAATGCAGCTGTTCTGAAATTGTCCTGTGATGTAACACTTATTGCAGCTGAAACTGGCTGTACATGTCCTGATTCCATGTTTGTGTCAGTGTTGCATTTCTAACTGTAGAGAAGTATTTCCAAAGTGCTTGAAATGGATCAAAATAACCTCCCAAAACTTATTGGAGACAGTAGTATATAGTTTACTGGATTCAGCGCCAATAGTGGTAAACTGACTGAGAATCACAGGCTTTTTTGTTTGCTGTAGTTGTAACTAGTTGGCTTCAGGAATCATCCACCACCTTGCCTCAAGTTTCCTTTCTACACACATTTCTCAAATATTTAAACTTGACATTTTTTGAGTCTAAAGTAAGCTTGCTGTCTCACAATAGTAAACCAGATAGTGGTAAGTCTTGATATTCTTGAATGAATGATCCCTGTTTTTCTATGCTGTCTCTCTCTATGTGTGTGTGCATGTGTGCCTTCAAGGGATGAGCTCTTCCGTCAAAGCCTTTCCCGTCTCAAGGAGCAGGTTGTGAAAGCCAACACCTTGGTGCGAGAAGCCAACTTTTTAGCAGAAGAGATGAGCAAACAGACCGACTATCAGGTCACCCTTCAGATTCCTGCAGCCAACCTCAGCGCCAACCGCAAGGTCAGACTTCTGAGCCTCACACACCATCACTGTATCACCTTACACACTGATATTAAACCTGATTTGAACTGATTCTATTGAGATCTGTGTTAGCTTCTTCAATTCTTGTGCTAATGACAGAACTTACTTTATCTTCTTTTATACAGCGGGGGGCGATAGTGAGTGAGCCAGCCATTCAGGTGCGGAGAAAAGGGAAGGGGACACAGGTGTGGACCATTGAGAAGCTGGAAAACAAGCTGGTGGATATGAGAGACCACTACAGGGACTGGAGGGAAGGTGCAGAAGAGATGGTAAGAAAACACAGGTAAAATAATCAAAACACAAGAATTAGACAGATTATTTATGTTCCCTATTTTTGTCTTTTAGAATACCAAGGCAAACAACCATTACTGTGACCCGTTCTACGAGGCACAGGAGAACCACAATCTCATAGGAGTTGCCAACATTTTTCTGGAGTGCCTTTTCCATGATGTCAAACTGCAATACGCTGTCCCCATCATCAGCCAACAGGGAGAGGTAAGGCAGCAGCATGATAAACAGATAAAAGCGCGGATAAATTATTCATGATACGGCCTCTTATTATTGTTAGGACACCAGATCGATATGAAAAGCTGATGCACAAAAACTGCAAATTTAATTGACTGAATAATGCAAGACTTGAAATGCAACTTTAAAGGTCCAGATGAGTAAGTCCGAAAAATGAAACCCCTCCTCTGTTTAATTTGGGAAGCATGAAGCTGCAGTTGACTGTCACATTTATCATTTTGTTTGCATGTCTCTCACAGGTAGCAGGGAGGTTACATATCGAGCTGATGCGAGTCAGTGGAGCTGTCCCAGAGCGCCTGTGTGGAGGAGACGACTCATCTGAGAACTCCAGTGAGAGCAGCTGCTACGAGGTGATGGACACCAACGGCGAGATCGTCCACATGGCCAAGAGGCTGACCTGCAGGGTACAAGCTGGTTTTGTCTGGAATTGAGCGATTGCAGATAAAGGAGCATTTCACACAAACTCACCCTGATTTTTCTTTTTTTTCTTTTTTTTGCAGGTGCGGATCAGGGAGGCCACAGGTCTACCACTTAACCTGTCCAACTTTGTTTTCTGTCAGTACACCTTCTGGGAGCATGGTGAGCCCACTGTAGCTCCTCCTATGGTCAGCCCAGATAGACCCTCCCCCCGAAGTCCAGATGCCCAGTTTACTGTCCAGTTTGATCATTGCAAGGTACACAAAAAGAGTCTTATTCTTAACTAGGGGTGTCCCGATACAATATTAATATCAGATATCGGCTTGATATCGGCAAAAAAAGGAACATCGGATTATATTGACCTGCATCTAAAATCTCCGATATCAGCACTCCGATACAAGCAGTCCATTCCAGACTCCGCTCTGGCACCTCTATCTAGCAGTGCCCTGATCCAGCAAGCTGAACACACAACAGTGTGCCTAAGGTACTAACAGAGTAGCAAGGAGTAAGAGTGATATTGACCTTGTGGCAGTCGATCAATATTGAAGGCTACAATATCTGTATCGTATCGGAAGTCAAAAAGTTGTATCAGGACACCCCTATTCTTAACACATTAATCTGAAAATCATGTGATTTCAACTCAACCACAACCTCTTGTCTGTGTGCAGGACTATGTTGTGCACGTGACAGATGAGTTTTTGGAGTTTATATCAGACGGCGCATTGGCCATAGAGGTGTGGGGTCACCGCTGCGCTGGGAACGGTCGTTCACTCTGGGAGTTGGACGCGCTGGAGGCCAAAACACAGACTCTCCGAGACCGGTACATTGTCTCCAGATGCAGTCAGACTTTTACATGTGGGCACACACAGACACTGACCTCACTTAACATGGCTGTTATGGGTTCAAGGTGGAGTGAGGTGTCTCGCAGGATCGAGCTGTGGACCTCCATCCAAGAACTGAATGAGCAGGGGGAGTACTCGTCTGTGGAGCTGCATCCTGGGAAAGACATCAGCACAGGGGGAGTCTTCCAGCTCAGACAGGTCAGACTGGCTGACCCACATCAAACTCACATTTAAGAGGATTATTACTGATTATGTAATTCCTATTAGGAGACTTGTTAATGTGGTAATTTGAGAGCTGAATTGTGGGAACTTGTCCAAGCAGGGTCACTCCAGGAGGCTACAGGTGTGTGTGAAGCCGGTCCAAAACTCGGGCACGCTGCCTCTGCTGGTGGAGGCAGTGCTGTCTGTCTCCATCGGCTGTGTGTCCGCTCGCTCCACCAAACTGCAGAGACCACTCGACAGCTACCAGGTCTGTGAACCACCGGTGCCCATTTTCAAACATTCACACATGCTACTTAGACGAGTGTATTGACAAAAATAGGATTATGATTTATGCAAAGCTGATTTAAAAAAAAATGGGGGGAACAGTGTTTTTCGGAACAGTGGACTTGTTTTAGGGCCAACATTATAATGCTGATTCAGCCAAAGTATGTTCAGTCCATCCCTGGTTTTGTGCCATGACTGGTTCATCTGGATAGCTGGCAGCGAGTCTAAAGAAGACCAAGGAATGTACAAACTCATTAGTGCCCGGTTTGTTTGTTCGTGTACTGAATTGACCTGATGTAGAAAAAGGAGGCAATGGTTTGAAAAGCTGTAAGCAGTCACGGAATCTTTTTATCCCATCTCAAATCATGAAAAGAGTAAATTCAGAGGCTGCTCCTTGTTTTTGACTGCATGTGTGACTCCAAAGCCAACAAAAACAGAGGTTTGTTAAAGCTGCTGTGAGCTGTCCTGTCAGGGCTCTTGTTTCTTGTTCCCCTTTGTTGACTGAGTTTGTTCTCTTCTACCAGAGAGAGATGGAAGAAGATATGGATAGTTATCAGGTACCCACTCAGTTTCCTCCTGCTGCTGTTGCCCCCCTCCCCTCTAGATCGTTCTGCAGCATGACGGAAAACAACGGATCATGTGTTTGTGACTCGGCCTGTTGCTGAGGGCGAATGAGGCCAGAGGCAATGGGCCGCGTCTTTACCAACTTAACAAGTGCTCTAATAAACATCTGCTGCACATATGGATGATTTCTGAAGCTCTAATTATCAATCACACCAGCCACTCTTTGGCAGACCCCTGGTGAAAGATACAGTTGTGCCCATGGCCAAAAGTCTGTCTGCCAGGGATCTCTTTTGCTTCCCCCTCAGGTTGCACACACTAATGCTACTGTGCTTGTCACTACTGGAAAGCTGCAGGAATAATGCGACTCATGTAATCACACTGGCATTGCATGGCTGCATGATTTACTGTACTTTGCATGGAGGGAGTGTGCTGAAACCAGAAGCATTGTGTGGTTGACCTGGAGTTCTGTTGGTTACTGGGGGGGGGGTGTTGTTAAGAGGAGTGTGTTCTCTGTGGTTCCCAAGCAGAGTGGTCTGCTATACATCCAGGTAGGACTTTGGGTGGCAGTGGCTGCGAGTTTTTGTGTTTTGAGAACAACACTTAATTTTTTTTCACCACAAATACAAACTGAAATGAAAGAAGTAACTTTTAACGCAGTAGCTGCGTTTACATGGGCACAAATAATCGGAGTAAATTTCCAATCGGAATAAAAATTCATCATGTAAACATGTCGATCGGAAGATTCTGATCCAGTCCAGCTTATTCAATCATTCATTCATTTTCTTACGCTTATTACCGTTGGGGGTCGCGGGAGGGCTTGGAGCCTACCCCAGTATCTTCGGGCGAAGGCAGGGGACACCCTGGACAAGTCGCCAGTTAATTGTAGGGCTGACATATAGAGACGAATAACCATCCACGCTCACATTCACACCTACGGGCAATTTGAAAGTGGCCGGTTAACCTAACCCCACTTATGCATGTTTTTGGGATGTGGGAGGAAACCGGACAGACACAGGGAGAACATGCAAACTCTACACAGAAACGCCCAGACCCGCATTCAAACCCAGGACCTTCTTGCTGTGAGGCGACAGCGTTAACCACTACACCTCAATCCTTAAGAAATTGTATTCCGATCAAGAGGGGTGGTTTATGCCAATCGTTATTCCAAAACATGTCCATGTAAACACTTATTCCAAACGTGACTCTCTTACCTGACTCGGTCTTCACTCTTTAGCCTTTGGTTTATTTATTGAGGCCGGTACTGAAGGTTTCATTATTAACACTCTGGCATAAAACACAACCGCAAGTGCCGTCGTGTCTGCTCTTCCGGTAACATAACAAGGCGTACATACAGCGTGATGATGTCACACCTGCACGCACAGTGCAACCTTTGACAGAACAGTAAAATAAGTACGCGAGGGCGCCATCTAGTGACAACATTTAACAGGGAAAACTCCTGAACTGGATGGAGTGAGCCACTACCGCATTCATCAGTTTGTTGACAGCACAGGGGCAATACAATTCTTCTTCTTCTGCAGTTGTGAACTCAAACAACTCTGCGCACGTCCAAACGCTTTTAATCTGAATATAGCTTGGTGCATGTATGCGCACGTCATGATCGGATTATTTGATTTTTATAGCCATATAAACAGTGGATTCAGATAATTCGATCCCTCAAATTTTTAATCGGATCAAGTAATTTTGCCCATGTAAACGTGTCTATTGAAGTAGAGAATTTGAGACAGGGTTAGCTTTAACTTCGACTCACTAATTTGATAAACAATGTTGAGTTGAGGAGCAGTAATAGTTCCTCTTGAGCCCTGTGCACCCTCACTTTTCTCCAGGACCATTTCACCGACATTAATTCTTCTATCCATGTGCTTTCAGGAGGAAGATCTCAACTGTGTCAGGGAGCGCTGGTCGGAGGCTCTCATCAAGCGTCGGGAGTACCTTGATGAACAAATCAAGAAAATCATCAACAAGCAAGGTGAGTTCGAGACAATATGATGAGGGGTCTGCAGAGCGAAGGCTGTGTATTGTTTGTGTTTTCAGTCCATGTTTGTGTACTACCTGTGACCTTCTCCACTTGTGGTTTGCAGAAAAGTCAGAGGAGGATATTGAGCGCGAGGCCAGACTAGTGGAGCAGTGGGTCGGCCTAACTGAAGAAAGAAACGCTGTGTTGGTTCCTGCACCTGGCAGTTGCATCCCTGGAGCTCCAGCAGACTGGTAAAACACAGCAAACAGAATCACATGCACATGCCAGATTCGATGAGCTGTCTGCATTTCCTCCTGTATGACCTCATATTTAACTCCATGCAGGACCCCACCTGCAGGAATGGAAGCTCATATCCCCGTACTCTTCCTGGATTTAAACGGTGTGGTAGAAACATTCCTCATAAAACTGAGATTTCACGGCGTCCTGTCGAGCTGCACTCACATGACACTTCATTTTTTTGTCACCAGCTGATAATCTGACAGTGAATGAGCAGCTGACCAACCAACATGCTGCAGGCGTTAACTCCATCCTGCCCAAGGAGCATGGGAGCCAGTTCTTCTATCTGCCCATCATCAGACACAGCGATGAAGAGGTGAGCATTGCGTTAGACTTTACTGCCCTCCTGTGGCTAAAAAGAGAAGTCTGTGACACCCAAAATCACTAATTTGATAATAGGCTCAGGAACCAAAGTCATATAAATATTAATGTGACAAAAAAAATCATCTGCTTATGAAGCTTGGTGAGACTTTTCTGGTTGTAGTTACGAAGAAGGGTTTCTTTCATTCACTAGTTTTGTTGATTTTTTTTTATATTCACCTGGGAATCATAATTTTAGGGTTCTCGATGTTACAACTTCATTTGGTGCTGGAAGTCTTCTTTTCTCAGACACGGTTTGTTATTTCAGAGCGTCATGCATTAAGGCGAGTATTTACAGGAGTCCTCTTAAGTGCTGTTTGATGTTCTTTTTGATGCACCAACCAAACACTAATCACTACCCTCTTTGCAGCGCCTAATTGCGCTGACATGTCATGGCGTGCACCGCTAGGTTTATGAGCCAATTCCTGCAAACCCAAAGTTACAACCCATCTACTGTACATGACTGTTATCTATGTCTGTGCACCTTAAGCAGACCTGTATGTCTGTCTATAAGTGACTGTGATCCACATTGATAAATTAATCACATCTCCTCTTATACTTTAGGTGTCTGCTGTGTGTTCCTGGGACTCATCCATCCACGATTCTGTGCATCTGAACCGCATCACGTCTCCAAATGAACGCATTTACCTGATCATCAAAGCCACAGTGCAGCTCAGCCATCCAGCGTCCATGGAGCTTGTGCTTCGCAAGAGGATTGCTGTCAACATCTACAACAAGCAGGTGAACTGGAGGGCAATCCGACTTCATTCAAGGGTGTTAGCTTTTCTTTTATAGTGATGGATTTTATTTTTTTGACCAACTAGTTTTGATTGTTTCCAACAGAGCTTCACACAAAGTCTCAAGAGGAGAATGTCCTTGAAGAACTCGCTTTATTCCTGTGGTGTTACCTACGAGATTGTCTCCAACATACCAAAGGTAAATCTCTGCAGCTGTATCGAACAGAAGACTCTTCATTCATGATTCATTCAACCTTAACATCTTACTCTGCAATCATCTTCAGGCCTCAGAGGAACCAGAGGAAAGGGAAACCCTGGCCCTCATGGCTGCACGTGGAGACAGCGAGGAGACTCAGGATGGAGAAACATACATAGAGAAATACACGAGGGGAGTTTTGGAGGTGGAGAACATCCTCAGTCTGGAGAGGCTGCGCCAGGTATGCTCTGCTTTAACACATCAGAATAATTCAACACAAACATAAAGAACATTCACTGATAATATGACGGATGTCCTTCATCTACTGATGGTCAACTTTGTACCTTTTTTTTCCCCCTGAAGGCTGTGACGGTGAAGGAAGCACTCAGTGCCAAGGGTAGACACCTAAGAAGGAGTATCAGCACACCAAATGTACAGCATGTAATGAACACATCACTCTTTTCACTACCCACTGAAATAAATGTCAGTAGCTGCCAGAAACAACACATGGCTCTAATAATATGTTGTTTCCTGTTCTTCAGTCTTCATGTAGTAAAACAGACCTGACTGGCTGCGAGGATGAAGAGTGTAAAGTAAGTAGACACATTAAGAAGATTACCCCTGCTCTCCATAATTACTCCCAACATAATGAAAACACTCCATCGTAACCTTTACTTTATTGTCTAGGACCACTGTGATCACGGAGACAGCACCAACTTCAATCCCCCAGAGGGCTCACTTTGCAACACACCCATAAAAAGCAAAGAGAATCCAGGTGAAATTCATGAAAATCTACCACAGCTAAACTGCTGTCTTGTGTTCTCGGGTGTGAGAAAGAGTTTGTTTTGGTATGTTGAGTAAGTGTGTAACCTTTATTTTTTCCTGTGCAGGTACAGTTCCTGAGAGTCCAACTTTTTTCAACTCCAGCCCCTTCAAAGTCCTCTCTCCTCAGCCGCCCAAGTTCCTCAAGTCTCTGCTGCCCGTCAAGGAAGAGAACAAGGCAAAGAAAGTGCTGGAAGCCCGGCCACTGCTGGGACAAGAGGTAAGCAGAAATGTATCAGACATCCATCTTAAAAAACATTGTTTACATTTTGTCATCTTCCTTTTCTCATCACATTACATTTTCAAACCACGGTGAAGACATTTAAACTGACAAAGAGAAACCTAACCATCGAAAGCTGCTGTGTAAAAAAATCGCTTTGTTGCTGTTTGACTGGAGAAAAGCAAAAAAAAAAGATGTTGATGTCACCATCGACTGTGTTTATGCCAATGATAGAGCATGACTCACAGGAGCATGACTCCAGCTGGAGATAACCAGAACACGAAATGAGACAGGGCCGTGCTGAAAAATGTCTCATGTCCAAATATGTTTGTGATAGCTGATCGTTGAGATTGATCGTGGCTGTTCAAACCATTTTGACTAACCTCACATTTTTGTTTTCATCTGTGCTTGAAGTGGACTTAAAGAGTTGCGTGTACTTTAAAAAATCAGTCTATGCAGAAAATGGTTCAGTAAATCACAGGCAAGGCAAGTTTATCTGAATAGCACCATCATACACAAGGCAATTCAAAGGGCTTCACGGATACAAGGAAATACATTGGAGATGAAAAGATAGATTGAAACAATTTGATGTCAATTAGACAAACGGCTTCAAATCAATAAAATATTAAAATGTAAAATTATTACAACAGTTGAAATTGGCAGAACAGCAAAGTAGAAGTAAAAGGAATTGATGCTGTAGGAAAGCTGCAGTGATGTTTTCAGCCCTGATTTAAATGAGCTGACAGTTTGTGCACACCTAAGGTGTTCAGGGAGTTTGTTCCACAGGTGAGGGCCAAAGAAGCTGAATGCAGCTTCACCCTGCTTGGTTCTAACCCTGGGGACAACAGGTAAACCTAAATCAGGTGACCTGAGGGGTCTTATCTGAGGTGTAGAGCAAAAAAAAACCTTAAATGTTGGCTACAGGCCACAATAGTATGTAAGTTTTACTAATTAAGGGTCAAGAGTAGAGCATAACTGATATATGAATATATGTTAGGGAATCATTATGGACTTATCACACATTTTTACGTATTGGTATCAATACTCATAGATCTGTGATCAAATACTGTTATCTTGCAGTGATTCATTTCAGGAGGCAGCCTTCTGAGTATCTTTACATATCATATTAAAGCAAGACAGGTGCGAAAGTGCATGAAAAGTGCATGCTGTTTGTAATCTGTGATTATCCTTCCTCTGAAGTTGATCTTGAGAATCAGTTAAGCAAATGTAATGGACTGATGCCTGCAGTGATGATGCAGTCGTAAGTACAACAACTCAAACAACGAACACTTCTAGCACAGCATTTGTGAAATATTCAACTGCATGGCACTAACTGTGTAACTGGCCTGCCCAGCTCCAAGCATGTTTTGTGTGTGTGTGTGTGTGTCAAGTGTGTGCTGTTGTTCTGACCCATCCACAGAGCATGCGCTCATGTGTGGACAGCCCTGCACTGCTCCCCCCTCCCTGCTCCTGGCACCGGCCCAGGGCAGGCAGCGAGGGCCACTGCAAGCCTTCCACCTCCACCCTCACCTCCACCTCCACTCCCACCAGCAGACAGCTCAGCCACACACTGCCACACACTGCTGTAAGTGCTACACACACCAGTGCGCATCTCTCTGTGGGTGTGATGGAAGTGTATCATAGACACGTACACTCCACGATGGGCTGATTTGCCATGACTAGACTCTTATTCTTGGTAAAGTAACTGTGATGCTCTTCGTTCATTCACAGTCTTCATCTTCCTTTATCACATGTTTTCATCAGCTTCATAAAAATCTGTTAGTCCAGGCTGATGCTCCCTTCAGGCATCAGTTGGCATCATGTGTGGTGTGATGTCTCATTTTTCCTGCTGGTGTTGTTTCTATCAGCAGGACTCTGAAGATGAGGAGACAGACTTGGACATACCTCTGAATCTGGATCAGACTATTCAGGACCACAACAGCTTTCAGCCTTACATCCCGGAGGATTTTGCAAACTTTGAGATCTACAACGCCACTCTGGAAGGTCAAGAGGGCTTTCTGTCCTCTCGCTCTGACTCCAAGGGGAGCCATTGTGGAGGTGGGAACGGAGAGAGGGAGGCGCCTCGAAGCCCCACAGCCAGCAGCTGCACCAGTGGCTACTTTTCTCACAGTGCCTCCAACGCCACGCTGTCTGACATGCCCTTCAGTGCCAGCGAGAGCTCTGACCACCTCAGCTGCAACTCCAGAGACACCCAGGATCCTCTCGGCTGTCTTGCTGGAAGAGGCTGCACCCAAACCAAAGGTGTTTCTGCAGGGACTGACACCCAGCAGCCTCCTCTGTCAGCAGGTGGAGTTAGAGATCTGCTGAGCCAACATGCCTCTTCGCCTGTCAGTATTCCTAACTGTACAGACAAGCAGCAAACATTCCCTTTGCCTCACAACTGTGTCCTCAGCACCAGCCAGGAGTTTACTGACTTTAAAGGTGCCGATGATAGTATTGAAGAGGGGGATTTAGCACATTTTACAGGGGGGTGGGAGCAGGGAGGTTTGGACTTCTCCACAAACCAGCAGGAGGAACCGGATAATGCAAAAACATGTGACACTAGCAATCAAAAGACTTCTCATGTCTCTGGTATTATGCACTCATCTGCTCCTGAAAACACAACAAACTCTATGTCAAAATGTCCAAATATTACAGACTCTGCTAGTGTAGCTCTGCCCAACAACACTACCCCAGTCCCTACGCCTGATAAAGTCCAAGCTATGGCTCCATCATCTCCACCCGCGCTGTTATCAATGGCCCCATCCTCTGCCCTGACCACTCGAGCTGGAGGAGAACCTCTTATCCAGGAGCCGGCCCAGGGGGACCTGCCTCATGGGAGTCCCTGTCCCAGCCCAAACCCCAGCAGCGCAGAGCCCTCAGGTGATTCCAGCGGAGATGAAAGCACCCCTGTGGCTCAGCTTCCTGACTGGATGGCTCCTGGGGAGCAGGTGTGGGTGGGAAAGAGGAGAGGAATGGTCCACTATGTTGGAGGGGTGGAGTTTGCCAAGGGGATCTGGGTTGGTGTGAAGCTAGACTTGGCAGTGGGTAAGTTTTCACAGATTTTGCCAAATCTAACTCTCACTTAGTCCTGTGACAGATACTTCTAATTGATGATGTAGTTACAGCTCATTCATCATATGTCAAGTTGGATTTAAAGTGACACCACCATTGCTCAGTTTTTTTTTTCACCAGGGAGAATTGACGAGTATTTTAAATGAATTCTACCAATCTTTATAATGTTCTTCTTCATGTTCCTAAATAGAGAAAAAATCACAGCAGTCTCACTAAAGGGTGTTCTGTTGCACTGAGTATTAGAACAGCCGTGACACTGTCATTGGCTGGGGCTGTGCAGATGTACAGTACTACAGGTGGCACCTATTAGTCAGGGACCAGGTACTTTGTAATGTGTTTTAATCTGAACGTTTCTATTTACCATAAAGCCCGTAAAGTGGGACTCAGTTGACAGCAAACATCGACCTCCTATTTTGAGGGGTGAGGTTGGAGTTTACAGAAGTGCAAAAGAAAATTTTTGGCCAGAGATAAAATCCAAATTTTTTTCTCTGAAAACTCTATTTTAAATTTTTTTATTCAGCCACAACTTCACTAAACTTCACTTTTATAATTTTTTTATAAGTTTTTCTATCATCTGTCAAAACGAAACCACTGAAAACAATGTAGTGCATATGCCAAGCCAGTAGGTGGCGCTGTAACGCTGCCAAACGCTACCAATTCCACACGACTGACTTGCTCTTGCCCTATTTAGCCACAAAATTATCACCTTCTCTTGCAAACGCCATGTTTGTTTACACTGGTGTGTGTGGGAACTGGGGAGTGCTCCTGCAGGAGGGGGGAGCCTACGGTGGCCTGGAGGCGCGAGACATGGTAGAGAGGGAAATCGATTTGATGATTTTAATTTTTTTAAACATCGTTATTATCAAATAATCACAATTTAAAATCGATTAATCGTGCAGCCCTAGTGCTTTGTTGATCCTTTTACATAGAGCAAATCACATCAAATAATATTCACCACTTAAATTTTGACACGTTTGCTCAGGATCTGTCACACAGTCTTTATTTGTCCAGGTAATCTTGAGCTTTATTGGTGCCTGAAAGTTAACTCTTAACTTTGTGGTTTGTGGAAATCATGAAATCTGGGGAATGGTGGTTACCTCCCTGCATGTCCTGTCCTGTCCTGTCATTCAGGCCTCTCACGCCCTCAGGAGCCTAGTATTTCTCAGGCTCTGATATTCAATGTAGAAATCAATTGCATGCTCTTGACCCTTACAAATCAAACATTCAGCTCTGATGAAGCCTCGTGGTTGACTCTCTTTCAGGGAAGCACAACGGGACTGTCCAAGGCAGAGTCTACTTCCGCTGTCCCCCTGGCCACGGTGTGTTTGTGAAACCATCTCGCCTCACCAGAGGACCGCCCAACATGGACACAGAACCCCAGACTGTGATCAGATAGGACCCAAAGACGGACCAGCTTTCTTTTGCATAGCAGGGGCCACAAGGAGGGGTCCTCAGATCTAGTGCCTCAAACCACAGACTGACTTATGTGTGGCTCCTCTTCCTCTATCCCTTTGACCACTCAAGTCTCTGAGCTGATGTATTCTGTGGCTGTTTTTTGCTTTCCTGAAGCATATCTGACCTGTACTTTTAATGAAGATATACCTGATTTACTGTCCACTGAAAATCACTATGCACATATCTGGGTTTTCTACATGGTAATATTTTTGATAGGAAACTTTAAACTGGGAGTCCATATGGAAACATTACTCATATAAATTTTCCTACATCGGTTTCTGAACATTATTATTATGTAATATTTTTGTAAGACGTTGCATCCTCCCCTGAGGCTCATAGTGGAGAAATCTGGGATATGAAGAAAAAGAATGTACTACTGTTAATTAACATTGATATTTACATCAATTTGTTTTGTCAGGGGTAACCAAAGAACTACGGTTCCATATCTGCTGTTATGAGTAATGTGTTATTTTTCTAATGTATGTATGTGGAGATGAATATTCTAAAAGTATATCTGTGTAAAAGTAAAGCTTAGTGCCATATCTCTAGGAGTAATGCCACATACCCTGAACAGAGGACAAATCTGCAAAGCCCTGTGCTGCTTTCAGTGTTTGACTGCAGTTATGATGTTAAATAATCCTGTTGAAGTACTGTAACACTGTAGAGGAAATAATCCCCATCCAGCATGAGACTGTTGCTGTTTGAAAGCTTGCACTGGAAAGGTTTATTTGTGGGTTCAACGACTGTCTTCCATATTGGACTGATGAAATATTTTCCGACTTTAAGCGACTGAAAAACCATTAATCATCACTTTAAACTGGGGTAGCAAGTCTGAGGCCTGAGTATACCAATGCCTTAACATCCTGTTTCCTCCCCCAAGCTACCTATTTTAACTCCATACCGACTTCACTGAGTTTTAAATTAATTGTATGGACCTGAAACCTGTGTGTGTGTACATCATGGTGCCCAAAAGCATTCAAAATGCCTCCCAGAGTTATTGACAAACCAGCTTTTACTTCATTGCAAATCACAAGTTAACAGACCAGTATATGACACTACATGTTACAAGGTACTCAACAATGCACTTTTTTTCTCATGGAGGATTGGATGCTTGGGTAAAGGACAGTATCAGGTTACAGAAGATGGTGCACAATTTGTTAAGAGGTGAAGAGTTTACTTGTGATGGAAGTGGTGAACTGTGGAGCTGTTCAGAATTAACCGTATATCCGAGCTGTACCGTCATATAAATGAAACAAACCCAAGACCTTACTTTAAAGAAGAGAACAAAGCTGCTCTCCCTCATAAGGAGCTGTAAATAGAAATGTATTTGAAGATAGTATTTACACTATTATAATGTACAGAATTGTATTTATAATGTA
This sequence comes from Xyrichtys novacula, assembly GCA_962446985.1. NCBI lineage: Eukaryota > Metazoa > Chordata > Actinopteri > Labriformes > Labridae > Xyrichtys > Xyrichtys novacula. Next base: position 20,846,218 of record OY660871.1, on the reverse strand, counting down.
TCTCGAACTGTTTTAATTGGTACAAAATGTTCTAGAATAGAACATTTACAATCAGATTGTTGTTTTGGCTCTTCATTTGGCTTGTTCAAATTTACCTTGTCAGCATGTTTTACTGTGTTTCAAGAAGGTTGAGGAACATTTTACTTCTGCAGAGTGTACGCAGTATTCATTTTCTATAATTAAAATACTAAAAGTTTGCTTTAATATCAACATCCAGAAAAACTTAATAATCTACTATACATAGAACCTCACTATCTCACTCTAAATAGGACTTCTGTCCATATCTGGAAAAACAGAGAAGACATTTGAAGTGGAAATTCAATCAGGTGTTCACACATTTTTACTTTAACTTGTATAATTTATGAGTCAAAGACATCCTGCCTGTAAATACGATATATAGTGATTAATTTTTTTCACAAGAAAACTACTGAAATGGCTTTAGTATTGTAGCCAAGCATTGTCCACATACAAATATAAAAGTGGAGTCCTTTTGTAAACATAAAATTATTACATATGAAATTTTTAACCACTTCCTGAAACCCATAATCATCTGTTTGTTTCATTCCAACTTAAATCATTATATATAAACAGAACTACAGAGTGGAGTTAACTGATTTGCACATAAATTAAAATGCTTTCAGGAGAAATTAACACAACTCAGACCTTTCATGACAACCAAACTGAAGGTGAAGTTACTGATAGTGCACCTTATCACATTCTATTCCCTGAAAGAGCACCTGAGAGGACATTTCATTACATTTTATCCACTAGAGGGACATTTAAAAGTCACCTTTTATTCTCCATAAAGGCACCCTGAGGGCACTTAGTCAGGATTTATCTACTAGAGGGGCATCTTCAAAAGCATTTTTCTTCAAAGTGTTTTCACTGAAAAAAGCACCAGAGAGGAAAATTTTTCATGTTTTATCTCCCACAGGGGGCATCCTTGAGGGCATGTGTGCAGCAATCACCCCCCTTGTCCCCCCTTGAGGGCACTTCTACAAATGGCCATACATTATACATATTACATAAAATAACTTTCCATTACACTTGTTTTGTAGCCAAAAAAATCCCTTTACTTTGGCTCTCTCATTGGTCTCTGGCATTAAGTATGCTGAGACATATGGAAGTAAATCTGTGCCATCTGATTTTGAATTTGAATTTCTAAAGCTGAATTTTTTTTGCATCAAAATCAGACTGGCTTGAAACTATTAAATATCAAGCATGCATTTCTAATTTTACACTTATTTTGTCACAATGATGAAATAAATTCAGTAAAAAAAAATCAGTCTCTCAAAAGATTTGTTTAGTAAAAATTCAATTAAAAAAAAAAAGTTAAAAAAAGTTCAACATAAAAAAAATTCAATGTCAAAAACTTGTGTCAAACAGACTGACTCAACATCTGGGTAATCAGGGAGAGCAATCAATTCCTGGCTCAATCATCAATCGTCCAGCCAATCAGATAATGCTAGATTGGTCATGTGACACCGACCCAAGTGGAAGATTGAGGAATCGATTGCTGATGTTGAGTTGGTGTGATTCACACAAAATTTTTGACACTGAATTATTTGATACAGAAACTTTTTTTATGTTGAAATTTTTTTTTACACAATTTTTAAGTCAATTTTTTACTACATGAATATTTTGAGAGACCTGTTTTTTTTACACTGAATTTATTTCATCATTGTGGAAAAAAAAGTGTAAAGGTCCTTACATACTGGGAACGACGCAAATATACAATGCAAATTTACGAAATATTCTGAGACGAATTTTGACTATACATATCAAGTGTGATGCGATTTTGCGACTCTCCGGGGGGAAAAAAGACGTGTCTCGGGTGGAAGCGAGAAGACTGACACAACACCAGACTGACTGTTTTTCAGTTCTGATTAGACACTAGTGTTGAGATGGCTGTCTGTCATGATAGCATGTACCGAGTCGGGGCCAGTACCAGATAAGTACATGAAACTATAATCCATAAATGTAAGGTAACAACCGAGACCTAATGGTGCTGTGACAGCTACGCAATTGAGTTTAGATATACCGGTGAATCTGACATCGCAACAACACGAAATCTGATTGATCAGATGTGGACACACAGTATGCGAAACTTTAGAAAATTCGACCGTGACACGTAAAAATAAATGCAGCAATATCGCAAGACGGAAAAACGTCGCTTATGTGAACGCTTGTATTGACAGGAAAACGGGTTAGAAAAAAAGTATTGACGTCTGAAATAATCACACGAGGCAAATATAGGCTACGACGCGAATTTACAAAATATTCTGAGGCGAATTTTGACGAGCTAGACTATACACATCAAGCGCCTTAAGCGACCTTAAGAAATAAAAATGTGTGCTTGAAATTCAATGGTTTTTAAATTCAAAGTCTGATTTTGATGCAAAAAAAAAATTCAGCTTCAGAAATTTAAATTCAAAATCAGATGGCACAGATTTACTTCCATACAGACATAACATTTGTGTTTTTCTGAACTCGCTGAGTGTCTGCCGCTGTTTTGGCAGCTGTGTGACAGTAGGTAGCCTGAACATAGTGTGGTGGTCTGGATCTGGGTGGAGTTAAGTATCTGTGTCACACTAGCTGGCAACTGGGAAATCTCCCGCAGCAAACTAACAGGTGTCGTCCTCCTTCAGATCCACAGTCACATCACATCAGGGGGGGCGCCTGTCTGTTCGCCTTCATACTCTCACCTGCGACTGATCTGAACGCGTTTACTCACTCTGTCTGAGCGTCCAGCTTTCTCTACAAAACTTTTAATTTATCACCACAAATGATGCACTCGGCGCAGAAAGATACCACGTTCACCAAGATCTTTGTGGGAGGTCTTCCCTATCACACGACCGACTCTAGTCTGAGGAAATACTTCGAGGTGTTCGGAGATATCGAGGAAGCTGTGGTCATTACTGATCGGCAGACCGGGAAATCCAGAGGTTATGGATTTGTAAGTAACTCTGGGCAAGGTTAGAGTTGCCATTTTAAAGTTGCTCTGTCTAGCACGTGCCCAGTCAGGGATATAATGACAGAGGGGTCTGTGTGACTGTTTCCTTCTCTGCTTGACAGCCTGTTTTGAGTGACTTACCTGCTACTTACTCGGACAAACAAGACTTGAAATCATTTAAAGTGTCTCAAATAAGACCTGTCTTCTCAAATGTGGGCCTTAAAAATCTGTGTGGCTGTTAGCTGTGTGGTTAGGTCAATGGAAAATATGCTGTTTTTTTCTGTTTTCAGGTGACCATGGCAGACCGGGCCTCTGCTGACCGAGCATGCAAAGACCCAAACCCTATCATAGATGGCAGGAAAGCCAATGTAAACCTGGCCTACTTGGGGGCCAAACCTAGAGTCATCCAGCCAGGTCAGGACCACACTTCTAGGATGAGACTCAGATCATTAAAGACACAAACCTAATTCTCACACATACTCATATACAAGAGGTGATATAATAAATGTGATGTCTTTTGATGAACTTAGAAACACAAGTGTGAGAAAGTAGCTATTTTTGAGCGCCTCAAAAATACTGACATGTCTATGGTTCTATTTTTTTCTCCTGAAAACAGTAACATCATCTTCAGATCATTTGAAAGGCACAACTGAAAGCAAAACTTTTTACTGTTTTCATTTCAGGATTTGCATTCGGTGTGCCTCAGATTCATCCAGCTTTTATCCAAAGACCATATGGGTATGTTAAGCTGCAAAAATCCAATTTCCATTACTTTTTTTTTTTTTTGTAAAATAGAAAATGTCTGCTTATGTTCTTATGTTATCTGATTATTTTTGTAATTAATCATTGCCTTCAACTGTAATATCCTGAATAAGGACATGTGAGTGCTGATGTGTGCCTCTCTGCTTGGCGTTGACTGTGAAGGAAGTGAATATAAGCCGCTGCAGGACTTGACTTGATGTTGTCTATCTCTCTCTGATCTGACAGGCTCGGTAACAGTTAAAATAGCTGATGAAGGGACATGATGATTTGAGGAATAGCTGAGTCTGCACTGGGCAGAGCACTAAAGTGTTACCTGTAAACTCTGACATACACAAACGAACTGAAATGGTGACTAGATGCATGGAAGTCTTTTTTTTTCAGTTTTTATAGTACATAGTATTGTGTGTGCCTTGTTTTCAGTATGATGTGGTGTTCAGCTTAACTGTGTGCTCATTTCCACTTGCAGTGGGGGAGGTTGGGTGGGGGTGACGCAGGTTTTTTTGTGCAGATTTTGTGAGTTTATTTTGATAGGGAGCTGTAACTCTGTAATGTGGTGTTGATTCTTTCACACTTTAAATGACTGATTTGTGCTTTAGCTTGTGGTTTATTTTTCTATTCACTCCAGTTTCTAGTTAACATTGTTGATCATGTTTTGTTGTCAAAGGGGGGCTGATGAACACTCAAAGTGCTGATTTCAAAATCGATTCCCCTGCAACAAAACAAACACTGGCTTGCATGCCGGAGTTCTTTTCTGTTTCCTTACCCATGATGCTGTGTTTTTTTTTATTAACCCATTGCTTTCACTTTTGGCGTACATTTACAGGTACAGGACACTGAGCACTAACTTTACCAAGACCCCAAATTTCTTGCATTCTGAATTATTTGTTTCATCTCAACAGCTGTTATTAGAAATAAAATTCTAACATTTAGAGGCAGAGTGGTGAAATATAAGCTAAAGTTTTATCTCCACCGAAGTCAGGCTCCTCTTTAAGTCAGGCTTAAGTTTCATGACATACATTAGCCCAAATTGTTAAGACTCCATGGCATTTTTTTTAGCTTTTTATTGACAATAGATGAGGATTAATGAGCTTTACAATGATCTATGACACACGTCTTTTAAACAAAGACTGAAAAGTTCCCTAAACTATCGTCTGGAGACAGGGATCTGAGCTGCTTTCTTATGCAGCAGCTGGTGGCTACAATGATCTCCACAGCCTCTCAAATTCAGATGGAAAATAGGAGTCACTCGGCAGCCCTGTTAATAATGTATGGCATGGACAGGGCTGTGCGGCTGTGGACAACAGGTGGAGTGAGCCATGTGCCCCATGAAGCCTTTTGGTTATGTGCTAGGGATTACCCATGAGTCCTGGTGATTTACAAAGCACCTTTATTTAGCCCTTAACCACAAAACGTTCATCTCATCTCTTTCAATAGAGATGGCTTAAGTTAGCTGTACTCTTCTCGTGTCTGAGCTGTTGATTGATGAAAATAAGGTCCCTGCTCAAAGAAAGTTTACCGGCAGGCTTGCTCTTACCCTTTCAAGTTTTAAATTATTTATGTAATTAGAGTTATGTTTAAAGCAAGAACTGTGACATTTGCTGTGATCATGATCGATCCATTGTAAAGTCTCTGTATTTTCACAGAGAGGGATCCGACAGTCCCCTGTGATAACTTTTTGATCACTCAAGACCCCTCCTGTCTATTGATAAAGAAATAACAGCAGGAAAGTCACTGAGACAGTGGAGAGAGTGGAGTGGTCAGCCATTACAGTTGACGAGTGCCCTACCATGTGTTACTGAAGGAGATCAGCTTGTCCTTTGGAGATGACAAGGGGAGCAAAAATAGCATGCTTCCAGCCTCCCTTGTCAGTCAAGTTGGCGTGTATGTTTGTGTGGGGGTGTATGTCTTTAAGAGGGGGAGGGGTGCTTGTCTATGGACAGATATAACAGTTTCACACCTGCTCCTCAGTATATTTACTGAGGGTGACTTTAACACAAGTCTAAATTGGGGTCAAACTTACCAAGATACCCAGGGTTGTATTTATCCATTTCTATCTTGGTCTATATACAGAGTTGAGTTTTTTCCAAGGGTGTGCTCCTACTCCTGTTATTCCTTTTGAATATTTTGTTGATTTATTTTTTTACATAAATAAATCTACTTAACAGGAGTAGGCCTCAGCACGATTTAATGAACAAACAAAGCACCCACTTGATAAATTACTGTACGGTTGATTATCTGTATGCGCTGCATTGATTAGCTGCTCCATTTAAAATAAAAACTCTTAGTCTTTTGTTCCTTTTGTTTGTGTTTAAGGACAAATTAACATGTGTGGGCATGCCTGTATGTGTGGTGGTGTTGTGACTGGACATGGACAGAAAGTCCTCCTCTTTTCTTGATATGTGTGGTGTTGTGCGATTAGCTCGCATTTTGTCATATACTATTTACAGTGACACATTTTGGTGCAGAGCTGGGCTGTATCTTCTTTTAATGCCTCACTGTGTTTCAGATTCAGGTGCTTTCTGAATAGAAAAGCTGCGCTTGTGTTTCTTTGTGGTTTTGCTGCTTCCTAAACTTTTCACTTCTAGGTAGGGGTTTTCAGTTGTTAATGAATGGATTTGCTGTGTTCTGAGGACTGGATTGTTGTATTTGTGGCGCCTGATTTGCAGTTTTAGCTTTTGAAAGATTATGAGCTGTGGCTCGGCTGTGACCCTATGTGTTTTTGTGTCCTACAGAGTCCCTGCCCACTACGTCTATCCACAGGCCTTTGTCCAGCCCAGTGTGGTAATCCCTCATGTGCAACCTTCTGCCGCTACAGCAGCAACAGCTGCTGCTGCCACTTCCCCGTACCTTGACTATACTGGAGCAGCGTACGCCCAGTACTCTGCTGCTGCTACTGCTGCTGCAGCTGCTGCTGCATATGAGCAGTATCCATATGCTGCCTCACCAGCACCAACCAGCTACATGACCACAGCAGGGTACGGATACACCGTCCAGCAGCCACTGGCCACTGCTGCCACCCCAGGAGCTGCTGCTGCTGCTGCTGCCTTCAGCCAGTACCAACCTCAGCAGCTGCAGACAGACCGCATGCAGTAAAACCACTGAACTACCTTTAAGGAGGAAAGCAAGAAAGGTCACACTCGTACCATGAAGAGAGCAATTCAAGGCAATGGGAGACTGAAGAAGCTGAATGATGGATGTTGCTTCCAGGTTTTAACTTAGCAGTCCCTCTACCAAAGAGTCAGAAGAAAATCACCCAAAAATCTGGAGCATGAGCATTAAATGTAAACCTTATTCAAGTGAGATCAGTATTTTTTCACTGTGTTATACATAGAAATATTTAATATTTATTTAGCAGTAAAATATTTAATGTTAATTGAAGGAAACTCACTTAACTTCTTGTCAACCATTGCTGAATTTTGTATATATGTTGCTGTGGAGTTTGTTTAAAATTCCTTAGTACATTTATGTCTTATAATCCAGTTTCTTCCCCTCGACTTAGACAAAGGGAAACAAAATATTGGCATATACTTGAGAACAGCATGCTACACTTTCATGCTCATTTCAGTCTTTCAAATTTTGGAACAGTATTTTGTTTGGTAAAGCTATGCAGACACCGATAAAGAGGTCAGTGTTTTGTTTGGATTCTTCCTTTTTATAAGTGTTTGGAGTGAGATAGATTAGACACCATTGTGGTTGTATTTCTTTGTTAGTATGTAATTCAAATGCTGAAGTGACAGCTGAGAAGCACTCACCTTTCTTCCCCTTTACAATGCACCTCAAGTTAGCTTAGTAAAAGGGAAGAACCATCGTTGAATGTGAATCTCTCCTTCCCCTTTTCACAAATTGTCTCATAATGTGCCTTTTAAATTATGCTATTTATGTATTTATTATGGAGCCTTACAGAAAAACACCCTTTACTCTGTGTTCATGTTAGTATAGGCTTGCTGTACTACATGGACATGTGCTGCTGCATTATGATCGAGCATAGTAGGATGTCCAAGCTTGGCTGAACAAATCAAAACACTGTGCATAAAAAAAACAAGATGGGAATGGAAAGTAAGCAATAAGTCCATCAAGCCTCTTTTTTTCTAAAGATTAGAGTTTTTTTGTCTCAAATAGATTCTTAAGCCTTTAATAATACTTTTTTATACTTGACCAGTTTGATAAAGAAAGAAATGAAAAATGTTAACTTTTTAAAGTTTTTTTTTTCATTTGATGTCATTAGACAGCAAATGTTTACCAATGCGAGGTTGTTAGGTGTTACTCCTTGCACTTTGTAATGCATGTCTCAAAATAATGCAAACATTTATTATGTGAAATAAAAGTAAATTAAACTTCATTTCCTTCCTTGTGTAATGTTGGTTTTGCTTTTGATACATTGTGAACCCTTGCACTTGCACTTGTACTGTAAATGTGACCTTGTGTGTGTGTGTTTCTCTGTCCTCTGACACAACCTTGTTTAAGAGTAGCTGTCAGGTTTTCCCTTACCAGCAACCATCAATGACAAATGCAGTAAAATAATCTGTTCAACTATTTTTGACAGGTCTCCCAACAAAATTTACATTTACAGACCTAAAAATAGAATTATAAATAACGTCTTGGCTCCTCTGTGTCTGGTTGAGATCCAAAACTCAATTTCTTATTAGGAACACCTGTTAGCAAATCTCCACCACGGGCCCATCAACATGTTTACACGCATCTGTGAAACATGTGTTGTGACCTCTATGTAATGACAGAGGGGTCACGTGAAACCTGTGAGTTGAAGACCCCTTTCGAGGACCCCTCTAAGGTTTTCTACTGACACCTGCTGGCTGACATGGTTACCTCTTGTTATCATGCATTTTTTGGTTAGGGTAATGGTATTTCCAGAGCTGGCCCAAGCCTCAATGGGCCCCGAAGCAAAATTTGATTTTGGGGCCCTCTATTTCTGCCAATAATATTGATTGTTGATCACCCACACACCTTCACAAATCTCTTTGATTAACATTCCATAACATGCAAACATACCTTTATCTTGGAGCTTTTTCTCTTCTCTGCTCCTGAAGGATATGTCCATTTTGGCGACATTGTTTTGACCAACAACTACTACTACCAATTGTCTTGTCTCACATAATATGTCTCTAAAAATTATCTACTATTTACACAAGAGTTATAAAGTCTGATGGCTGTTGGTACAGAAGATCTTCTGAATCTTTCTGTCCTGCAGCGAAGAGAGAGGAACCGTCCACCACCATTAGCCCTTTGGTCCATCAAGGTGTTGTGAAGTGGGTGGTCCATCTTCTTTAGAAAAACATTAGAAGTTTATTATTATTCATTATAAGTTTTTACTTTTTTTAATTTTATTTTTTACAATAATGTATGTTTGTCATACAGAAAGCATCACTCATACATGCAAAAAATAAAAATATTACTTCTTTTCCCCCCATTGCTCTTGGGGGGGCCCTACTTTCCGCGGGGCCTTAAACAGGCGCTTCGTTTGCATATGCCTTGGGCAGGTGTTGTGCCTTAGAATGCACCCCTGCATCCCATCCACTCATTAGCTGCTTAAAGTGGAAGAAAATGATCTTGTATTTATAAAAAATACGAGTATTGGATCATGACAATATGTCAAATGGAGCAGCAAACTTTCGTTCTGTTATTATGTGTCTCAAAAATGCACATTTTCTACCCAAGTTGAGGTGTACTTGGGTCTGTAAACTGTACAGTAATCTGTCAAGGTAGAGAACATTATATTTTGGGGACAGCAAATATTCCAAATCAAAGGGCTATTGTTTTCGGCTTATCTGAATGACCTGAATGAAATCATTAAAGGCACACGCTTTTGAATCCATCCAACTTTCAGGAAAACTTGAATTATTTCGCCTTGTTGTGTACTTTCAACCGCGCTCCCGTCAGGGGGTGCATTCTACGGCAGGGGTGCATTCTATTGCACAACACCGGCTGTGGGTATTTCCTTTACTTTCCTCATGCTCTCGGCTTTCTTTCTTGGTGACTTTCACTTTCTGTTGAAGTGGTGGATTTCTAGAACATTCTTGGCCTCCTGAAAGTTCATCAGTCAAACCCTTTCATAATGCCTTCCCACCATGTCGAATTCCTTATCTCTTGTCTTGTGTAATATTCACGTCCAAAACTTATGAAGGAGCCGACAGGCATTTCCCGTCTGAAGTATTTAACATGAGACTAGCAGAATTATATACTTACGCGTTTTTGATGCAGACATTTTCTTAAAACATCAAAACTGTGATATATATAGAGATACTTGATGTGTTGAAATGTAACTTTCCAGTCTCTGCCACTCACTCGGTCCCCTGGCGCATGTTACGCGTCCTGGGGGCGGTGACGCAGAGTTAACGCAGACAGACAGTTTACTGGAAGTCAGAGGGAGAGCGAAAAAAATGACCCAAGCGGTTCCGAAGCTGCGATAAATCCACAGCGTACAGTTTCATTTCGGATCCAGTCGGGATTTACAGCACTAACTACAAGCAACGTAACAAGTAGGTTGAAAAGACTCCAGCTTTCCCTTCTCTTGAGATCTTTTGTTGCATCTCCGTTTTTCTAGTCCATCGTTATTGTTTGGTGACAAACATGGCTGTACGGTCCTGGACTGTATGAGCAGGCGAAAGTCATTTCAACCCGCTCTTCGTTACATTATAAGTTATTTCGGTTGTTTGCGTTAAGTAAACACGTTTAGTACCGATTAAATGGTCTAAATAACAGTGTCTTGGAGGAATGTGGGATTTGTGGCCTGAATGTTGTGTTCTAGTGGGCAACACGTCGTCGGGCATTTCCGGGAGATTTCGGAGGCACTGTCAAATTGCTGGTCACGGCCTCTAACCAGACATTTCTTTTCGACCTGATATTGGTTGCGCGTTTATTGCCCAGCACATAATGCATAGAAGAAGCTTTACTTCTGTGTTCGAGAGGTGTATATTTATTTATATAATATGTATACGCCGGAAGCCAGCATGGTCATGTGACCCTGTGACGTTTCAGCGTGTCTCTGTACGTTGTTTCAGGTGTTTATCTGGGGAAGCAAATAATAATTGTAATAATAATAAATGTATAGTAACATTTATTTATAAAGCACCTTACAACACCCGGAAAGATGAACAAAATGCGTTACACAGTCAAATACAGGAAAAGAAAATACATGACAAATGCCACAGGATATCATAACAATAAAAAGGTAAGAGAACACAGTCAGTCAATCGATCAATCAATCAATCAATCAATTTTACTTCTATAGCACATTTAAAAAGAACCACGGGGGTAGCCAAAGTGCTGTACATTGAGAGATAAAATAAGTAAAAAACAAGATAAAGCAGACAAGAATACATAAATGCACAAATAACTAAATAAATAAGCAGGCTCATGGCAAGTGCTATGGAGATAACAAATAAAATAACACTACAATGTGTTAAAAGCCATGGAGTCAAAGTGCGTTTCTAAAAGGGTTTTAAAACAGGAAGCGAGGAGGCCTGTCGAGGAGGAATTATCAAATGGCAAATGACACTAGACATTAAAAGCCTGTTTAGAAAGGTGAGTTTTAAGACGTGTTTTCAAGCGTGCCAGGTCATTGATAAAAAGTAGTTCAGGGGGTAGAGAGTTTCATAATTTCGGGGCCGTATTGAAAAGGCTCAATCCCCCCACTGTTAAAAATTTGTAAAAGGAACCTCCTACAGGGGTTGTTCTGAGGACCAGAGGGCTCTACAGTGTCGTCTAAGCTTTATACAGTCCGACAGATAGACTGTAGCAAGACCATGGATAGCTTTAAAAACAAACATTAAAAGTTTAAAAATGATCCTGAATTTAACCGGGAGCCAATAACAACACTCTGAAAATGGTAATGCATTTCTGTTAATCTATTTTCATTTGGATTATGATACAGAATTGCTTCCATATTTATCAGCCGTCAATCTCTTTAATTTTTCTTTCACTTTCGCTAACCTTTGATTTGAATGATTGTTTTATTGTGGGATTTTTCCATCCATTCTCTCGCAGTCCATTCGATCTCTATTCCCGACCTGAGATAGAGATGGCAACCGAGAAGACAGAGTACACTCCAGTACAGGGGGGACCCTCTGCACCATCCCTCCCCGGACAGCCAGCATTCCCTATCGGGTTTGACATGAATATGCCAGGCCCAAATATGTATGGAGGCCCTGCTGCTCCTGGTGGTCTACCATTCCCTCCACCAACTGCCTTTGGACCGGGTGATTCTGGTGTACCAGCTGGTCTGCCTTTTCCACCACCAACTGCCTTTGGACCTGGTGCTGCTGGAGCCTTTGGGATGCCAAGTGGTCCCGGATATAGTGACAGACCCTCTTCTTCACCGTATTCTCCTCCAGGCCCAGGCGGCCCTGGCAGCTACAGCGGTAAGTGTCTTTGATGTTGTTGTATTTTAAGTGAATTTACAATCATGATAGTAAATAACTCTTGTTTCTGCTGGTGCCATTGAAGATGGTATCTACCATCATGAGGAGGAACCACCACCCTTTCTTGAGAACCAAGATTTTGATTTTGGATTAGACAACAAAAGCATAAGAAGAGCCTTCATTCGAAAGGTAAGATGTTATATTTGAAGGAAGGGGAAACATCAGAATGGTTGGATGTGTAAGGATGTAGCCAGTGTATGATGATGTATGCAGCACTGTTAAAAAATTACGTGTTATGTGTTCTAAAACAAGAGCTTTAACTGTGCAAGAAATCCTAATGATTGGCTCAACCAAATGCATTTTTTTACACAGATTTTAAGTGAAATAGATTTTTACACATCTGCTCAAACGCAACCTTTTAGGTGGGCCTAATCGATAACTTTGATAAAATGTTACCACAGACATTATTCTGGTAAAGGTAAATGGAGCTGTACTTATAGGGCGCTTATTTAGTCTGTCAGATGAACCATAGCTTTGTTTTACCTCTCATCATATCCACCTGAGGCCAACAGAATTAAGTTAGTCCACTCCTATGCATTCATGCACTGTTGACTTTGTCAGAAAGAGTAATATAAAATTCGGTCTTGCCACTGAGGCATGAGACTGCAAGAGCTAAGATTAAACCGCCAACCTCCCAATTAAAAGAGAACCAACTGTACCAGTGAGCCACAGCGGCCCCTTGTTTCGAGAACAGCCCTCTGTGTCTCCTGCCTCACAGTCAACCCTTCTTCCCTGCAGGTGTTCTTGGTGTTAACCGCTCAGCTGATGGTGACATTTGCCTTTGTGGCCGTTTTCACCTTTGTGGAACCAGTCAAAGTCTTCGTCCAAGTCCACGTCTGGACCTACTTTGTGTCCTATGCGGTCTTCTTTGTTGCAGTTTGCGTCATCAGCTGCTGTGGTAGTGTTCGTCGACAACATCCTTGGAACCTGGTTGCATTAGTAAGCAAGCTCTTTTTCTTTGAAACAGGAAACAGAGGGGGGGGAGTTACAGCTGAGGAAGTTAAGTCTTATCTGATCTGGAACGTTGTCATAATTGTATAGACCGCCCAGTTTATTTATGATTTGTGTTACTCTTCCTGATTGAAAACCTGGATAAACAAAAGAATGTATACTGATATTGTAAACTGAAGAATAAGACTGGTTTCTTGCTGTAACATTTAGACTGTTGGTTTAGCGCTGCAATAATCGCATAATTTTACACAGATTGAATTCAGATTCAGCTTTATAAACCACTGTCACAGCTAAAAGAGTCGCCTTGTCTTTTCTATACCATGACTCTGCTCTTAGCTTCTGTGCAGCAGGCCTGATGTGTTTGTGTGTCTTGTTTTCAGTCCATCCTGACTCTAGCCATGTCCTACATGGTGGGAATGATTGCCAGCTTTCATGACACTGACAGTGTGATCATGGCAGTGGGCATCACAGCCGTTGTGTGCTTCACTGTGGTCATCTTCTCTATGCAGGTTAGTATCCGTCTGCTATGTATGTCCATCGTACTCTGATGTGTATAATACATCAATAACCTAAATAACACTCTGTGCCTCCTCCCACAGACCAAGTATGACTTCACTTCCTGTCACGGTGTGCTTTTCGTCTGCTTAATCGTCCTGATCCTCTTTGGCATCCTCTGCATCTTCATCCGTAACAGAATCCTTCACATCGTGTATGCTGGACTGGGTGCCCTCCTGTTCACCTGTGTAAGTCAGACAATCAGTTGTGTTATATAGGGTGATAATGACAGCAGTGAACAGTGTTTGGTGTTGTAATAAGCATATATGGGACTCAGTCATTGACATAAATTGGTGCTGAATGATTTTATTAGACACAATTGGGATGGTATTTTTTGGCAGTTTATCCCCGTTTCAATTTTACATAAATTACCCTGTAGGATTGGTCACATTTTAAAGACAAAAAAAAACTGTCCGATAATTGAAGGAGTACTTAGAGCTGAGTGAGTTTGTACATTTTAACAGAAGTATCCTTCTGTAAAGTTTGATATCTCTCAACAAATGACCTGTAATGTGTCTCTTGCCAATTTCCTTAGCACTCATTGTTATTTTATGGCTAAGGAGGATTTAAAGTTCGGATAATATCAATTTGCCTAAAATGCCTGGGAAGAAACCTGTGAAGTGCTTTGAAATAAGTCCACAGTGATTTAAAAAATATGAGTGTCCACAGACAGATTTCCTTCTTCTTGGAAGAAAATCACAAAACATGCTGCAAAAATGCTCAATTAAATAAATCTATCAAGGAAAGGGAGATGTTTTACTGCAGCGTCACACTTACAGCTGTCACTCATGGGTAGAGAACTGAAAGAGAAAAAGGTGATGTGAAACTGAAACACTTTTCTTTGATTCTCATGCATCAAGTTTATTTCCTCTTTTGTTATGAGATCTACTTCGGTTAATACGATGACCAGACTCATTTGGCACGTCTGTTGTGGCTATTTATGTACTTTGATGCTTTACTTGTGTCTTTCATACAATCGTTCTAGCCAGCAGATCAGACTGACTTAAACACAACCTTCAGTCCATAGGCATCGCTAACCTTCACTCAGTGGCTACAACAATAATTCACGCTGTTTCTATTGACGTTCATGTGAATTTAGGCACAGGACTTAGCTTGCCAGCCCCAATACGAAGTGGTGATTTATAGCTTGCTAAGTTTTCTTTACAGCCACAGATATAGAGCTGTTATGGCTCTGTTGCCCTTTGCATTAGAAATCAGAGAAAGTGAACCCTTCAATCCAATCTACTCCACACAAAATAAAACATTATAAATCGTGTTTTACCCCCTGCGTGCTCAAAAATGTATCATCTGTACATGGCACAAGTGAAGTCAGTCTCTCTTAATATTTGACGGGCCAACTCCTCAAACCAAGACCATGAAGAATGATGAAAACCTGATTTGGACTCTTTCAATTTAAAATTTGTGAGTTCAGACAAGATAACCGTTTAAACCATTGTTATTAATTTGTCTTTACAGTTCTTGGCAGTGGACACACAGCTGCTGCTTGGCAACAAGGAACTGGCTCTGAGCCCAGAGGAATATGTCTTTGCTGCTCTAAACCTGTACATGGATATCATCAACATCTTTCTCTACATTCTTGCTATCATTGGAAAAGCCCGGGGAAGTTAAAGAGGGGACCTCCAGATTTAACATTTGGTGGATTATTTTTCCCTTTTTGAGTACATGTCTAGAAGTGAGTTTCCATAATCCTTATTTCTATCTTGTAGTATACACTGACCATGTAGTTGAATATGTTTTGCTCTTCACTCTGTAAACGTTTTTTCTATGACACTATGAATAGTTGTCTGTGTTGTGTTTGGGGAGTTTATTAAAGTTTTATGAAGTGTATGGTTGTTGTACAAACCTTTCTGGTCCAGAATATGATGTGCTGTGTCACGAGGAATCTTTTTTAAAACATGATGAACTTAGTAGTCGTTTTAGTTTCATCACTTATTCTCTGAGGGCTTCTTGTCAATGTTTATTACTTCAGCAGATGAAGATCTACAAGGGCTTTAAACTACAGAAAAGCTTGTGAGTGGAGCTTGACTTGTGTCCTAAACTGTTGTTTACAAGTCCAAGATTAATGTTTCCGGGAGCCGGAAATGACGAGAAGAGCTCAGGAGTGCAGTAGATGAAACTCCAATAACTGCTAAAATTAGACATAGATAAATCTATCGCTATGACAACCAAACAAAACAAGAGCAGATGCAAACAAAGACAAGTGTATGAAACCCTTATGAAAAGATATTAAGTGTACCTTATGGGGAACTTTTGTTGAATGACCTTTTCAAGTTTAAGAGTAATCTTTAAGTCCTATCTTTGACTGTTTTTTCCTCAACATGATCTCTGTTTATGTTTAAAAACAGCAAGAAACTTTAAAAAGAAATCTGTTGTTTTGTTGTGATTTGCTTTGTTTCCATCACTACACAAAGTTTTGGTCATTTGCGGCTCAGCTGTGTTATTAGTTGCCTCAAAATGGACCTGGAGTGCACTGCAGCTGCCTTGCTGTCAAAAAACAAAGAACTAGAGCAGGAAAATGTCCAACTAAGGACAATGCTGGGTTCAAACAAAGAAAAGACCGACCCAAAAGCTGGGATCCAGAGCTTCAGGCACGATACTGCTGAAGAATTGCCAGGTACAGTAAGGTTGTTTTTTTTTTCAGTCACTAGATGGCAGCCAGGCTAAAGTTAAAGTTGTCATGTTACTGAAAGCAAGAGCAGTACTGACCTTCAAAGAGGGAGATATTCAAAAAGAATTGGCAATGTAATCAGATCAGTTTTGTAACTTTGTCTCTGACTCAGCAGTTTGTTTTTCACCGACTTCTTCAGTTGTCAAACATTTTTAATGCACTGTGTTTTTGTGTACATTTTATAGTTAATGTTAACTTGAGTAACATGATCAACAAATGTGAAGGCTTCATTGACACTTTTTGACACTGTCAGATTGATTTTAACATATGCGTAAAAAGATAGTTGAATTAAAAAATGCATTCTCCTGAGTAAAGTCAAAGTGATATATAATAAACACGGTAAAAACAAAAACAAATTAGTAATAAAAATATATTGCTGATAAGTTATGTCTGGTTAGAGTAAATGCAAAGAGGAGGATTTTAAATCACTGTAAGCTGTCTATTTGGCAGAGACACACCTCTCTGCCCTACGGATGACAAGATAAGAGCCGGCCTGTAATTGGACTGACAGATAACAACTGAAGAGCCTTCAGAATAATCCAAATGATCCTGTGACTCACAGTAGATACAAGTCTAGTGTTTGACTTTAGAGGAGGAGCTTTACTCACTTTTTAAATTTTTTCTTAATATTTAATTTGAGCATTTGTGATTTATTACCTCAGCTGTTTTTAACTATGTTCAGCAATTCTGAGCAGACTGTGACAAATTAGCTCTTTGTAAAAAATCACTCAGTTAAAACTCTGACTCTAGTGTGTGTCGTGCAAATCAAGTTCTGGTTGTGATCTGTGAAAAAGCTGTTGAAGTTACTGAGGTATGAGTAGAAAGGGACACATTTCTGTGTCTTTGAAACATCAACTCTGCTTGACATCAATAGAAAAGGATAACTGAATACATTTGCTCAACTTCAGATGGAGCACCATCCTGCTCTCTGTGGCAGAGCACCTTGGACGAGAGGAACTTCCAGAAAAATCTGCAGCCATCAAAAGCCAAACATGAACACCGAATCTCGTCCCCGGTTGACTTCAAGTCTTTCCTCCAAAACTCCATGTACACAGACGCAAGTGAGAAGGCGGAGTTTCAGAGCTGCCAGGCAGATGTTTCTCTGAATGACAAAGGTACATATATCAAAGTAAAGTTTAAGCAGTATGGATCCTGCTTCCTTTAAAGAATTTTTTTATCAAGTCATTATTTCATGGCAGATGAAGACAGACTGCTGGGGGAGATTGCCTTCCAGTTGGACAGGAGGATTCTCAAATATGTCTTCCAGGGCCACCGGAGGGTTTATGGTTTCACACTGCTCAACATAGCAGACAAGATCAGAGAGGTGATGAAGAGAAAAAAAGGCTGTGGCTTGAGGGAAATTTCTACTATTATAGTTCTAATAATTTAAGAAAGCAAAACAACCAATAATTTTTTTTTCCTATTGCAGGTCAGCACACATCCTCTGACAGGGAAGGTAGATGTGGGCTATCAGCTTCATCTCTCTCAGAGGCATGCTGAGCTCATGGAGAGGTTGAGTCAGCTCGGGTATAAAACAGCACTTCACCCTGTGTTCAACGAATTTATTGTCAACACCTATGGGCTCCTGACAGAGCGACCTAGTGCGCACAGCAGCTGGAATAATTTTGACTCTCTGTTTAAGGCTATTAAGACCAAAGCACCCAGCAAACTCCAAAAAGACTTGCTGCTTGTGCTTACCTGCCTCTGTGACATGGCACAAAGGGATGGAAAACCACTTCTTTGTGGGTAGACATGACTAACCCCCTTTAAATAAATAAATACAAAGCATAGTTGCATGTTATACGCTCTGATTTGTGTATCTATCAACTTTAGAGAAGCCATAGACACAATGCAGTTTGTCAAACTTGTACTGATTTCAAAAAGAAAACATGAAACAAGGGATGACTGTGGTTTCAGAGGAAGAATATCGATGATGTACAACAAAAGGTTAGAGGTGTCATGGCCTGAGGATCTCAAACGCCTGCTGTCATTAGAAGTTTGCTGTGGACCTCCCTGTTCTGTCATTTCAATGTTGAATAGTTCCAGCAGGTTAAAGAATCCTCTTCACCTCCTTTAGTAAACTACGTACTTATTTGTTCTGCTGTCAACATACTCCAGGAAATTCACTCTGGTCTTTAGCTTGCTCCACTGTCAGATAACTTAAAAAAAAAAAAAATTATATTAAGACTGTAAATCTACTAAATACAGACATATCATCTTCACTTAAATGCATCCATCTGTTAAAATAAATACATTTATTGAACATTTTTTATTATTATCCAACACGCTTTGCACTACATACCATTGAACTATTATCTTTAATCTTGTATATGTAATATTAAATAAGACCTTACATACTGTAATGTTCATGTTAATGTGGAGCAAAGTTTACCAAATTCCTTGTGTGTGTATGTGAACACATACCTGGCCAACAAATCTGATTCTGATAACAGGAAGATAAGAACATGTAGCTAAAACAGAAAGCAAAATAAAATATGTAGGCTTATTTTTCTTACAGCCTTTGATTTAAACATACAATTACTGTAAGAGTTGTATATATGACAATCAAAGGTCGACAATCCTGTTTACTGTAGTTTGTAGGACAGCTCTGATCACAAGCCCATAGTGATGTGTCGTTCACGAACGATTTGTTCAAAAGAACCGAATCTTTTAACTGAACGCACTGAACCGAATCACCTCCTGTAATTCGGTCGTTTCTCACATCAGTTGAGCTGAAGTGAGAAACGGTATTGCCAGTTGAGCAGCCGGCGAATGAGGGACCACGTGCACCGACACCTTAATCTTTTGGTGAACGAATCATGCATTAAACTACACTCTATGGAATCCTTTTTTTCCGGACAAAACGACCTTTTTTTTCACTGCTAAATTGCCACCACAACAACTTGCATACAATAGGACACAGCATGTAACAAGTAGTGCATTAAACCCGCAGCATCCTATCATTGCAGCGGTTTGCAAGGGAACTGTGAATGTTCAGTGTGAATTCTTCTAAACGTTCAGTAAACAAATCACTCACTGACCCCAACTTACCGTGCAGACCTGGTAAATAGCATACCATAGGACAGTACACTTAAAACATCATGACTAATAAACAAGTAAATTTTTTCAAACCTGTTTGTCAAAGCAACACAGCAAAACACTCTCGTCCTGGTCCCAGAAGCTATGAATTGAACTAAATCCTGAACTGTTCAGCTGTGTATCAGTTCAGGAGGTCGCAGGCTTCTCCTGCTAAATGATTCGGTGATTTAGTGAACGAATCTTTTGAACGAATCTTTTAAGTGAACTGATTCCAGTTATTCAGTACATCTAAAAGAACTACCATGCCCATCACTAGCTCACAAGCCCAACAGGTCGACTCAGGTTGTATTATGTACTAGGCAAGCCCGGCACCATGACAACGACACTGTGGGCGTGGTTTAATAATGGCATGAGCCGCCGAGAGCGGGGTGGTCATACGTTCAAGGGAGCCACTTCAATGAATCATCTTTGTTGTTTCTAGACGGGAAAATCTCCTATTACTATGAGGCAACCTACAAATAAGTGACGGAATTAATACATGGGTCTGTTACAAGTATGCGCTCATCAGACGGACTGTCCCAGTTTACGTGAAAAGGTAAGACGGTGTGGACTGCCACGTTAGCTGTGTGTTATGTGTGTAAGCTAGCTCGGACAGGTGAAAACTCACGGTTAGGATATATAAAATGTATAAGGCAGTGATTAAATGTAAGGTTTTGGCAGCCGTGTGGTATACCGATATGGGGATATGGGATATGAAAGTCTTTGATCGTTTAATGAGTAGAACTGTTAGCTTAGCATATCTGTCAACAGGCGACAATATCATGCTGACATCAGTCTAACCTACCTGTATGAGTGTCAGCTGATTTAGGGAGATGGCATGACTAGTTGAACATAGTCTATGAGATTTAATTCACACCTCTTTGTTTTGAAAGTGGTGTGGGGGGTCTGGAACTTCCCGGTTGTACTCTGTGAATGGCTGCTCCATGTGCACAAAACTCACTTTGAATCTTGCATACAGACAGTGCACTGATGTTAAAGGGCAAGTACACAGCAAAGTTTTCCTCTACTTATGTACAATTTAGCACCCTACGTTATGAATCACATGTCAATTTATATTAGGATTTATTTTATACTTTTTAAATAGCATTTGTAAGACTACTAAGTCGGTCTGTTGGCACTCACGGAAGTATAGTGATCATAATCAGGCTGTTTGTCTCTGGTCTTGTATCAACAGTGGTTGGTGGAGGAACACTGTGCGGTTTGCGACATGTTTGTCTCTGTGCCTCCTCAAAAGTCATCAGTATTGACTTGCTGTCAGTCCTCCTGATCCTCCTTCTTCTTGTAACCGTGCAGCAGAAATATCAGTTTAGCTGTCAGTTGCCTTCTGTTTTTTTTCACAACAGCATGCATGGACATGAATTCAATATGAAAATAAAAGCCAGTTATTCCTGATAACCTTCAGGGGAACTATTGATGCAGATTGTAAGACTAGAGCTATTTAATGACGTTTTGATTCATTTTTCTGTGTTTCAGTGTCTGTTGGAGCCTAGAGAGACTTTGCTGTGGAATGAGGCCGGACCAGTTCTAGACCAGTCTTGATATCTTTCTTCCTGATCACTGCATAGGAAAGAAGAACAAGAATGGCCCTGGAAGTGTCTCCGTTTCCGAACGAGTTTATTGCATGTCTTCATGCCGTAGGATGGGCTCTTATCCTGCCTTGTTTCTGGTTTCTTGATCAGCTCATTGCTGTTTGCAAGTCTACCACCTTGGAGCAAACCCAGCGACTGGAGCAGGAGTGTTACCTCCACCCCCTCAAGGTCGTCTTCGGATTCATTCTCTTCTTTATTCTGTTTCTTGCTACAGCCCCCTTTGCCTTCCTGGGATTTCTGCTCTGGGCACCACTACAGGCTGTCCGCAGACCCTTTTGCTACCACAGGGAGTTACCCTCCACAGCAGACAGCGAGACACACAGGGGCTTTGAGCTGGTTGGAAAAGCATCCTTCGGTTTTGCCACAGCCAACCTGTGTCTTTTGCCTGACAGTCTTGCTCGTTTCAACAACCTGGGGAATACCCAGAACAGAGCAGCAACCATTGGTCAGCGCATTGTGCAGGGTATATGCAGACCTCATATCCGTATTTTTGTTGACTCCCCCAGCAGTTGTGGTACTCTTAGCCCCTCAAACAGTATACTCCCCACAGTTAACCCATCTACATATGGGGCAACAGATAGACAGGCCCAGCCCCCTGCAGGTGACTATTCATACTCAACTGAAGGACATGATTCACTCCCAAAATCCAAGAGTAGTGACGGTGTGGTTTGTAAACCCTGTAATGATACACAAGAGCCCTTCGCTGAGCCACCCTCACCCCTTCACAATTCCAATCAGAATTCCAACCAGCAGGACAGGACAGGGCACCGGAGTGCTCCCCGAGCTCTGCTCTCTCAGGGTCTCCGCCAGCAGGGCAATCCACCGTGGGAAGTCTCATCTTTGTTTCCAGCTAACGTGGACATCCTGTGCCTGGAAGAGGTGTTTGATAAGAGGGCAGCGAAGAAGCTTACCGAAGCTTTGAAACCCGTGTTTGGACACATCCTGTATGACGTTGGTGTTTACGCCTGCCAGCCACCATGCAGCTGTTCCTCTTTCAAGTTCTTCAACAGTGGCTTGTTTGTGGCAAGCCGATTCCCTGTGATCGAGGCCCAGTACCACTGGTTTCCTAACAGCCTCGGAGAAGACGCACTGGCTGCTAAGGGGCTTCTTTCTACCAAGGTAGTTTGCTCAATGTCTTGTGTTGAGCCAATTCCAATTAAGACATGTCTTTTTTTTGTGTTGCACAATTTAATTAGACAGTTGTTACTTTTGTCATGTTGTAAAGAAAACGGAAATTGTATTTTTAATGTTTTTGTAATTTATAGGTGCTGATTGGGAAGAATCAGAAACGAAAGAGGGTAGTTGGTTATTTTAATTGCACACATCTTCATGCACCAGAAGGCAAGTCTCATTTTATGGGTCTTCTTGAATTAACTCAGAATTTGGTGGTTTTCCTTGACAAAAAAAGATTATTATGGTCTGTCAAGCTGATCTGTTTTTGTTTCTTATTATGAATCAGGTGAAGGAGAAGTCCGCTGTGAGCAGTTAAACATGGTTACAAAGTGGATCGGAGATTTTCAAGCAGCAAACAGACAACCTGATGAGGAGGTTGCTTTTGATGTGCTGTGTGGAGATTTCAACTTTGATAACTGCTCACCTGGTGAGTTTTTCTTTTGACACATAATGATTAAATAAATCATTACATTCAGCTAACCAAAAGTTCATTTTTTAACTTTAACCAATTTTTTTTGTCTGTCTAGACGACATCCTGGAACAGAATCATTGTTTGTTTGATGAATACAGGGACCCATGCAGGGCAGGGCCTGGAAAAGAGAAGCCCTGGGTCATAGGTGCATACTGTTTCTAAACATTTCACAACACCTGTGCTGTTGACTTATTCGAAAAATGCTGAAACTCATCTGGTAATTTTACCTGTTTACCTCTGAAGGTACTCTGCTGGAGCAGCCAACACTCTATGAGAATGACATAAATACCCCAGAAAGACTTCAAAGGTATACTGAGTCCAAACTTCTGGAGCCTCTGTGACACAGCATCACAGACACCTTACTTTTCTGACCAAAAAATATTACCCTTTACTGAAGCTGATGTTGAAATCCATTTTGTCTTCTTTGTGTAGAACTTTGGAGAGTGAAGATTTGAGAAAGCAGTACATTTCCCCTCCTGTACCTAAAAGTGGTCTTCCCTTGGTTTACCCTGAGGCTGGTCAGCCATGGATCGGACGTCGGATTGACTACGTCTTGTACCGGGAAAACTCCATCTCAAAGCACTGCAAAACAGTACGTGTCCTGTGCTGTGTCACTCTCTGTATCTCTCTCCTTCATGTGCTATATAAATAAACCTGGATTGGATTGGATTTATCTCTTTAAAGTTTTAAGTTTCTTTGAGATACATAGTAGACATTGATAAAGATAAAGATAAAGTAGACATTGTCAGGTTTTTCTACATGTGGTCTGAAAATACAAATAATTTTCATCAGAGCAGCGCAAAGCATCTCATACAGTCTCACATTCTTATTGTTTCCATACAGGAAATTGAAGAGGTGACCTTTATTACCCAGCTGGCTGGTCTTACAGACCACATTCCTGTGGGCTTGAGACTGAATGTAACCATGGACACCGACAGGGCTGACGAATGAGGGCTAAAATGAACACAAAATCTTAAAGGGAACAAAATGTGCAAAACTGTACAATGCTCTGACCAATTCTGCACAGTAAAGCTTTTCTATATATTTGATTTTATTATTTTGATAAATACCAATGAGACAATGCCTCAAATACAGTTTTATTCAGATTTTATAATGTTTACAATTTTATACATAGAGTTGTGTTTTTAACAGAGGTATTGATTTTTTAATACAATTTATATGTAGGATTTTTCATTGAAAACTGTTTTCCTACAGAAATAAATTTTAAAGAGTTGATTTTATCCCATGTCCCTTGTTTTTATTCTTGTCATCAATTTTATCATGCATTTATGCAAGTCTGACACAGTAACATTGCTAAAATCCTGTGCTACATAAACTTAATTGTCATGATCACGAAAACAATCAAGGTCTGGCTGTTCAAGACATTTTCTTTAAAAAGCATAATAAGCAAGTGTGAGCAGGTAAACCACATCTACTATTTTTAGGATTTCAAATGTATGTGACTTTTGGGAAATTGTGCAAAACTGATTATGGATCATTTTAAGGGTTTTTTAGGAGTATTTCCAGGCAAAAGCGACGTAAACGACTGGAAGATCTGCACAGAGCCGGCCCAAGGCATAAACGAACTAAGCACCTGCTTAGGGCCCCACAGCCAATAGAGGGCTCCCAAGAGCAATAAAAAAATAAATGAATATTTTTTATTTTTTGCATGTATGAGTGATGCTTTCTGTATAATCAAATATATATTATTGTAAAAATAAAATAAAGTAAAAACATTTTAGTTCTGCTGCTGATGTAGGCCTATGATTCTTACTGCCGATATTTCAAAGCTTCACTACCGTTATGTGTCTTCTGCTGTGCAATGTGCACTGAGCATCCAAAGCGCAGGCAGTGGTGAATCAAAACAATGTCGCAAAAAAGGACATATCCTTCAGGGGCAGAGAAAAGAAAGAAAAGAAGAGAAAAAGCTCCAAGATAAAGGTATGTTTGCATGTCATGGAATATTAATCAAAGAGATTTGTGAAGGTGTGTGAATGATCAACAGTCAATATTATTGGCAGAAATAGAGGGCCCCAAAATCAAATTTTTGCTTAGGGCCCCACTAAGGCTTTGGCCGGCTCTGGATCTGCAAACCTTACCCAGTTTTGCATGTTAACCTTGGATGGAAGATCGTTTCTGTTTGCGGTCTGTAGGGGGTACTCCTCATTCATTGTGGGCTCTGCAACAAACGAAGAAGGCTACCGACCAATCAGATAGCAAGGACGAAATCCGCTTCCTGTTTAGGTTTCACTCGTGGGTCTCCTGTGCAGTGATATTTCTAAAGTTAAGTTAAAATAATGAGTTTTTTCTGTCGCTCCAAGATACTGCTACCATCGGCATTCAGAATAAACACTTTACTGGAACACACCCGGTGTTTGAAAAGCTTCAGCTCGGCCTCTAGAGCTCTTTACAACAGTCAGTGTCAGTCTCGGCGTTTCACACCATGTTTGTCCTTCTGTCCGTTTTGGCATCATAGTCGACATTTCGATAAAAGACTGTATTCAGAGCTGTGCGGTGAAAACAGTATAAATAAGAGCAATAGTCTGGTGCAAGAGGAGTTAACCGAGACAGATAATGACTACAAAGACTCGAGACAAAGTAAGTAACTCTTACTTTAGCTGTTAAAGAGACGCTCGATTAATCGGTTAATCCGACGACAATTGTTCGATTAATTTCCAAGTTTTGTAAGGAAGATGTATGGTTTCATTTTTTTAAGCTGTGACATTTAATAAGTTGGCTCAGAAATGAAAAACAAAACTTACTATCCTAACTTGACAGAAATGAATGGATGTGTTTGCCTACCCTTCCAAAAACATGGTTAAAGAGATGAATTTTGCTGACCGCTTGCTTCTCTAGTTGTACCAACTTTAGTAACTACCGCAGGATAGCAACACACAGCGGTCTTAGGAGCCATAAACAAATCTCAACCAAAACACCATGAAATGATAAATGATCATTAATGTTCTTCCTTGAGCTGCGTCACCCTGCAGCCGTCCGTTACGGTGTGTTTGACCATAACTTAATTTTACGCCGCAATATCGCTTTAATTCTTGATCTTGTCTTCAGAAGTTTAGTGATGTACTTGATTTTACTACTATGAATATGATATTCTTTATTTTGCACAGTGGGTTTGTTTAGGGTGGGGTATTTCAAAACTATCTTGAGAATTGGTTGGACGTTTTTCATTGAAGTGCAAGTCTGACATTGAAAATCTAAATCAGTTAGGACACGTATCATTATTAAATGAATTCAGAAAAACACTAAATTGTCACATGGTTTACATATAAATATGGGTGATGCTTTTATGCACTGGGGGTCATGAGTATTACATGCTGTTGGATCCCCAAATTTTACTAGGGATTAATAAAGTATCTCTCCATGTCTCTATGTATCTATCTGTACATACATACGTCCATCCATCCATTACAAGTGAAACAATGCAGCAGGGCTACATAGCCACACTAAATTTTGCAAATTTTTTTGTCCTTTTTTTCAGGATCTCCTCAGTCTTTCACTCTTGACACGCTGGTGTCCCTGCTTCGTCAGGAAAATGCAGTGGACATCTGCGTAATTAAAGTACCAGAGCAGATCAAATACACCGACTATTTCATAGTTGTCAGCGGCATGTCACCAAGACACCTGCGTGCAATGGCACTTTATGCCATTAAAGTGGTAATTTGTTTGATCTTCCTGTTTTTAAATCATGAAATGGATAATGAAAGAATGCAAATTTAGACTAATGATGATTTTCTTGTAGTACAAGTTTCTAAAGAAAGAAGATGATCCACATGTCAAAATTGAAGGGAAGAATGCAGAGGATTGGATATGTATTGACTTTGGTATGTAAAAGTTTTAGACATCACAGTTTATCTCTGATGAAACAGTAACAACAAACTAACATTCTTAGTTGAGCAGCTGGTTTTCCCCAATTTTTACAGCTTCTTTCTGTTTTAGGGCCCATTGTTTGTCACTTCATGCTACCGGAGAGCAGAGAAGTATATGAGCTGGAAAAACTGTGGACTCTGCGCAACTATGACGAGCAGCTGAAAAGCATGCCAGCAGAAACACTTCCAGAGGACTACATCTATGATGCTGAAAAGACTTAGCTCTTTCTTGAACGCTTGGTGTTCAACTTTTGCTTTCCCTCTAAGGGAAAATAAATAATACATTTCTTAAGTACAGGGCCAGAAATTCAGAAATGTAGAAGATTGCATCCACGTATCAATCACGACACATATATTTTGGATTTGTAAAACACCATGATTCGAATCAGTTGGTATTTGACCATAAAGGAAACTGCATGTTGTGATGTATTTTTATGTTTAAAAAATAAATTATTTTCATATGAATTTGGTTATCTATGATTATACATATGTTTATATATAGTATGAAGGTGTTTCGACCCAGGCACATATTGAGACAAATTTAAGATGGTAGATAAAATACGGTGTTGGAGACTGTGCAGGATAAAGGAGTCCACCACTTAAAAATGACTGTGCTGAATCACTGGACCACTGCAGTGTATTTCTTGTGTCCCAGTGTCTTACAAATCCATGAGGGCTGGGCACTTAATGTGCATGACACAGATAAAACAGCTTTTAATCAATTAATAGCTTTTAAGCAATTAATCGATTGCATTTCTTATTAAAAAGTCAACCAAGCACTTTAAGTGTCAACCTATTCAAAATTTGAACCAAGTTGTTGCAGAGTGAGTATTTCAACCCATGTGCATTCAAATTGAATAACTGTGAGGTTTTTCATTTTCACTAAAAGCAGTCATGACTAAGGCTGGCTCTTCCCACTCACCCCTTTTTGTTAGATCACTGAAATCCTTGATGAATCATTTTGATTTAAGATACAACTGAAAATCACGTAAAGTGCTAAAACTAAGGG
Source organism: Xyrichtys novacula (assembly GCA_962446985.1). Taxonomy (NCBI): domain Eukaryota; kingdom Metazoa; phylum Chordata; class Actinopteri; order Labriformes; family Labridae; genus Xyrichtys; species Xyrichtys novacula. The sequence goes on along the minus strand of OY660871.1, from coordinate 20,818,647 downwards.
CACAGTAAAGCTAATTTCAACCACAAGTGCATTCACTTATCTCATTTAAATGTTTACATAGTCTGAGCAATGTGTTTGCAAAAGGCAAGTTTGGTGGACTTTTTTTTTTCCCTAAAGAAGTAATCATCACACAGGGTTATCTGGACAGACTGCTTCACTTAAGGCTTTCAGATAAATCAAACGAGCGAAAAGCTCCCTCCAGATTGGCAATCTGTTGGTCAAAGTGTTAGGTGTAAGAGAATTCACTTTGCACTTTGGTGTGCTTAAAGTTTGTTTTTTTGTGAATCTGTAACAGACATGGATGTTCTGCACTTGGCCAACTCAAATAGCTGCTCCAGTCTGCGGAGTCTTTGGTAGATACTTAACATTTAAGATACCATGCTACATTAGGGCATGAGTATATCTATTATCGTCATCAGTTTTATGGACTTGTAAGTCCAGCTGGATGAGAACATTAGTAAAATGTGAAAAAGCAATGAAGCAGGAAATGCCAACGTGAAGCCTTAATATGTCCTCTTTGTGATTGTGCTGTTTTTATTTGCTGGAAATGAAAAATGACTCACACCGATTTGTTTGAACAGCTTTATCTAAGAGGATAAGGGGCTTTTAACCCTTTAAAATGCAGCAATGTTGACTTAAAATAGCTGTTTATTCTAAAATATTTTAAAAAATTAATATTGGATCAACTATTAATACAACAGCACCATTTGTCCACAATATTGAAATAATTATTACATTTATGTAACGAGACCATAGTGGAATGTTAAATCCGGCTGTTTTCTGGATCTGGACTTTGGACTCTGTCACAAACTGTGTCAAACCAACTGCATCATAGTCGAATAACAAAATTATCCTCGAGGGGGGCAAGTGAAAGAAATTAGGTACGTATGTGTTTCACTCCAATGTGTGCAGGGTGGCTCATGTTCTCATTAGCCACTCAGCCATTTTACCCACTGAGGTGTAGCCTTTTAACGCTGATGGTGTTATTATTCTCTGTAATGTTAAGAAAATAGAGCTTCCTGAAACTGCCTCAGTGCAATAAGCTGTTAAGTATCACATTTGCAGGATCAAACTCGGGGAAAAGAAGAGAGTCTTTTAATTTCAATTTCAGTGAGTCCTGCAGGTGGGTCAGCACTTGGCTGCAGTCTTTGATTCTCCCTCAGTGGAGGATGTTTATGACAAGTATTACCTGTGAGCCTGTTGACATTATCAAGCATGGCACTTTAAGGACTCTGTGCTTTATACACCTGGCCCTCATTTTTCAGCATGTACTGGTGCATTATCAACCATTGTCAGTACAGCACATGAAGTATTTTAGTAATAAAGGTATATTTGGGCCTTTGTCAAGTAAAATACCAGTGGATATGAAAAAATCCAGTTAAGAAAGGTATTTAGCTGTGATAATGTGTCTTGAATCAGCTTTAAAGAGACAAGCATTTTACCAAACAAAATTTTATTCTCTATCTCCAGAATAGCAAATGACACTTTAATCTGTCTGTCGAAACTGTTTTCAGAATACATATATCATAATAAATATAGTATATGTTTTTGTTGAATGCATTTTAGTGTTGAAGTTTTTGGGTTGTGTGTACTTGACCTGCAAAAGCTTTGCTGTCACAGTGGAGTACAGTTCTTATCAGACTGTCAAAGGAAACAACGGCACCAATCTACTGTCAAATGTTAGAACAGAGTGCTCTTCAAAGAAAATAGATGCCATTAAAGTCATCTTACCATTCAGACGCTGAAAGCTTTTTGTGCCCTCTATCAACTGGGATTGAAAACGTGTAGGTTGGAGCAATTTACTACCCTGTCTTGTATGGTCTCGAGTCATTTGTAGCTACGCTTGTTGCTTTTGCACAAACCATTTGGACATTGTTTCAAGACAACCACGTTAGTAAGCAGCATTTCAGTCAAAGGACAAATGTTGTGCATGCATGTAGATAAGAAATCTGTGAAGCAAATAATCAAGGAAGCGAAATGAAAGGATTTGCATTCACAAAATTAATCAATGAATGTGATACTTGTGATGGCATTTATCCGTCATGCTTGTCTGGACAAGATAGGCTGGAATCAGCATTTAAGAGATTCAGTTGCCGAAATCTCTCCTGCTGTCATCATCTTGCAACAAGGTCGATAGCAGGGAAATTAACATGATTATTTGGCTAATGGTATAATGTTAGCAAGTAGAGAAAACCTTTCAATGATTTAGTGAATTCACTTCGGAGTCATTACCAGCATGAGAAGTCTCAATAAAACTGATGACGTGTAACCTTTAATGACTGTAGATGGACTGTTGTTTTCACATTAAGTTGAATTATTTTAGAAATCCCAAGATTGTGTCAGAAGAGGGCAAGTCTGTATAACAACAACAAAAAAAATTCAACTTATTCCATAAGATTTTTAAAAGACGGAAATATGTTGTACAGTTGTTTCATAGAAAAGGGTAGGAACTGTGTGTGTACATGTATATTTAAATTCATATGTAAAGGTCAGATAATGTGCTGCAAATTTGGTATATTGATGAAGTTTATGCATATTTTTGGAGTAATGTAATTCCACTCTTCAAAATGAGCTGTGAATACTGTAAAAACAAAATTATGTAATTAAAATGTAGGAATGATTAAATTACATATAAATTACTGCCATAAACTGGCACTGCTGTTAATCTAAATCAACTGAAAAACAAGTCCAACATAAAAAAATCAATCAAATAAATAACATTCACATGAATCAAAAGCTTACAGACCTTGCATGTTTTGGTCTTCTTATACTTTTTGTCCATTTGTTTCACCGCTGAGCCATTTAAGGATCACTAAACTAATGAGGCAGTAGAAATTTCTCAGGAGTGCCCTAAAGTGAATGAAACCCTCCTCCCTCCCCATCTGACACTCGCTGTATAAAACACAGCCAATGCTGGGAACTTGACAGTTGCACTGAACACAGTGAAAACCAACTACAGCGATATTTGGTTCAATTTTAATGTAAGTTTTCTTTTCATCTATCAATTGAAAGTCCTGTTTTTTAAATTTAACTGTTGGATTTGGCAGCTTTTGCAATAGTGTTTTAATCCAAAATGGAGCTCCTATTTCTGATTTTGCCTTTGTTACATCCTCGGGAAGCCTTTTTTCAGTACGCATTTTGACTAATAATTTTCCCCATGATCCAGGTTTTCCTCAAGCTCGGTGATGATGCTGAGCATTGTGGCTCTCTGCCTGCTGGCTTGTATTCACTCTGGCATAAACGCATATCCAGTCAAGCCTGCTGGTCCCCGGGAAGGTGCACCACCAGAGGAACTCGCCAAATATTATTCAGCACTAAGACACTACATCAATCTCATCACAAGACAGAGGTTAGTTCTTTTTATTTTGTAAATGATTGGGGATCAGGGCAAAATTTTGTGGCACATAAATGCTTGAATGTGTTGTTTCTCTTTTTATGAATAGGTACGGGAAAAGAGACACCCCGGGTACTGTGTTTTCAGATGAGTTGCTAAAGGAGAGCACAGAGAGTTTTCCAAGATCAAACTACGACGGGTAATTGTTTCAATCTACAGTGCTATGTTGCTTTTTTATGAAGCCTGTTTTTTTTTAATTTTGGTTTAATAACTTCAATTCATAAAATATAGTGCTGTTTAATGCATGAAGAAACATGAACATAAAGCTGCGCAAATTTGCTCTTAATCTTAGATCATGACAGGCATGCAATGATCTTCATCATCCAAGCAGGCTCTATTTAACCAGTAGTTTACTTATTTTACTTGACCTTTATTTAGCCAGGTTAGTCCCGTTAATATTAGAGATATCTTTTTCAAGGGAGACCTTCCCAAGACTGGCAGCAACACAAATACAGTGAAACCCAAATAAAAGGTCACTTCAGCTTAAACAAGAGCATACAGAGAGCCTGACACCCAGACTTTTAACAGGAAATTTGCATACATTCGAGCTAACTAAGTTATGCAGTTTAAAGTCAGTCTGTGGATTTTCCCAGGACTTTCGGAAAAATACACAATACAAAAATTCACTGTAATAAACTTCCTGGGGGTGATCATTTTATTTAAACACAAAAATGTTCCTTTAAAATGTGTATTTGTGGTGTACCACATTTTAATGTAACGCAAAGATGTCTCTGGTGTATTGCTTATTTAAGAGAGTGGTAACAAGAAAGCATCCTACATTGTTTCAATGTTTGCCAAAAAAAAAACACTTAAATTTGAGGTGTGACTTTCTTGTGTTGTAGGTATGATGGACTGCCACTGTGGTGATACTGCTGGAGATCTTGGTTCCAGGTCGACTTTTTCACAGCCTCGGCTATGTCTAATTCTAAGTTACATGAATTTGTACTGCATGGAATAAACATTTCTGTAATGCAAACAATTATGTCTGATGACAACATTTTTTTATAGGTATACTGTTTATCCATTATTATCCGTTACTGAATTTCCCTTCAGGGATCAATAAAGATCTTCTTCTTCTTCATTATCTAACTTTCTCAGTCTGTTCAGTATCATCCTTCACTTTGCAGCCTATCTTAGTAACCACACAGTACCTACACAGCATGTTAATCAGTGTCTTAACTCCATTCATGGTGATACAGTGCTCTCTACTGGTGAGCAGACAACAGAGAGAATTTTCAGGTGGGGTTTATTCAAAGCTTATGGTTCGTGTTTGTAACTAATTTTCCATCCAGCAATGAGTAAATAGAAAAATAGCTTAAAGTGGAGAACACCATAGTGTTGTATTGACTATGTGCACCTAAGTGAACCTGCAGCCAGACCGAAAAGATTACCTGTTTAATCCAGTCACCTGACCTGGATACATCAAACACAAATCCAGCAGCAGCACTACGAGTCTGATCAACTCTCTTGTAAAACTTGGTCCAAGTTACTTATTGTCTTTTACTGAGTGTACTTCAACCTGGTTTTCTACAAAGGAGGCAGTTGATATGTGGTGCAGATGAGATTATTCGTAGAGTAGGTATGGGATATTACTAATGTTATTTATAACAGCTGGAGAACCATCTCCTCCTTATGGGGTAAGTGTGTCCCCATAGTTTTATTCTTAATATGTTTTGTGTGTCTCTGTGGGTTTGTCTTCTGTGCAATAGTACAATTACTTAATGTGTGTTTATAGAGTGTGAAGACAGTGAACTTGCATTATTATAAAAAAATATATATATATATATATTTTTTTTTTTCATTCATACCACACACCTTTAAGAACCACAAATACCAAGTTTCAAGACATCAGACTGTAAACACATAAACTTGAGTTCAAAAACAGACCATGGATAGTATCTGTGTCTGAAAGGTCATTTCCTTTGGTTTCAAAGAAAAACTGCTCTCGGAGAAGCCATGAGAGCTGTCCTCAGTATTTTTCAGAGCAAATTTGGGTTACATTGGGTGGATGTGTAGTCCAGATCTGCGCTGAGATAGATGTAACTCTAAAACCGCTGGATCATATCATTAGCATAGCGCTGCCTGGACGGGGAAGCGAGGGGAAGGGGCGCAGCCAGGCTCCAAATGCTCTGAGAAGAAGTTACTCTTGTGTGAGTGATAGGCTAATTAGACATTTGTAAAAGGATGGCAAGACTTAAAGCGTGACTGGACGTGATTGTTCCATCAGGTAAAGAAGAATTCCTCTATTTTTTTCCAGACACTTCAGCAGCGGTCCCATCATGGGACCCTTTAGTTTGGCTGCTGTTTGAACAGCTAGCCTCAGCCTCAGCTAGCTAGTCCGAGCCACATTATATTACTGTAAGCTAATTGCTAATAACTTCGACGTGCAGCTGGCTCTGCCTCACGTCTTTTCCACGCAACAAGCGGCGTTTGCCATGTTAGGCATCTAAGTTATTTTTAAGTTTTGTCACCTTAGTTTGTCAGACTGACAGTCATAGTGACTGTGAGTGAAAGCACACGGTGGTATTTGCTAACAATAATTAGCATGGCTAACTTGCGTGCAAATGAAAACCGAGAAGTAGAAGCTAATACTTCTTTGGCACCGAGTGAGCAATAGTGGCATTAAAGCTAAAGATGGCTTCACATTCGTGTAGGTGCAATTGAACATACCCCAAATAACTTTCTTGAGTATTTTCGCTTTTAACGTTTATCAAAGCTAATGATAAACCAGTGGCTAGTGATCAATTTGGACACACGTGCCCAGTGCGCGTGTGCTCTGACAGCCGACCACAGCTGAAATGTTTCCCGTACACACATTTAGTTTATATACTCCCAACAAAGTTTGACCGACTGAGAGTTTGTGACTTATCCACCGCCATTGACACCTGGCTTTCCCTACCTACCCGGTATCTCCTCGTGTGTTTGATGGAAGAATTAGTAGGCGGTGTATCTGTCACTAAAAAGAGTTGATTCATGGATCAAGAATAGCCAATAAGAGTATCGCAAATGACTGAAATGGGGCGAATTTCTCTCGAAAAACAAAGACATTTTCATTTTTTACAGTTCTAATGAAGTTTGGTAGCCATTCCCATTCAAACTGCACTGTTATAAAACCAAACCTCATGTTATGAAGTTATCAAGGCGTCTTCCATCTTATTTCTAATGTAACGTGGACTGCAGTTACCAAGTGTCACATTTGATAGGGTTTTATTTATAGTATGTGTGGTAGAGGATATTTAGGGTGGTATGATTTTTAAATATAAGATCTCACACTAAGGTATGTGGTTACACTTTAGTGTTTGACAGACTCAGAAGATAATCAGATGACACTCACCACTTCAAAACTGGAATAAAAATAACTTCTCATAGAATATAAAGGTTTGTAACTTCATGCTATCATTTTCTATATGATCTCCACTAATGCGGCACTTCTTTACCAAAGTTTCTTATTACTTCTTTTAAAAAATGATTTAAAATTGTGGCCAAACAATGAATACTCAAATTTACCCCAACCCAACCCCTCATTCCCACCCCACGATCTAAATGCAACAGAAACAGTAGCATATTAAAATGCATAAACTTAAAGAAGGGTTTGATTTTGTGGAACTAGGAGTGTGCGCACTAAGGAAACGTCATTTTCAAACTCAAGATAAGGAAACACTGGAGGTTTAGGTTAAAATCTAAAAGTAGCATAGAATGAAATTTAAGAAATAAAAAATAAAATAAAAACAACAGTGATAGATACTAAAATAAGAGCACCAAAATAGCTCAATAAAAGACAATCATGTCATTAAAACTAGAAGAGATAAATGCTAAAACACTTAAACAGAGTTAGTGATATAAAAGTTAGTTAAAAGCAAGACTAAATAGGTAAGTTTTCAGTTTGCTTTTAAGCCAAAGGTGATATTGTTGGGCCGTGGTCATGTGATTGACTTGGCCTATCATAACAGTGGCTGCAATACAATGAACAGAAGATGTCTGGACAAAAAAAGGAGTGAGGTTGATAGAAGCATATCTATTTACATGAGCTGCTGTTATCATCATCTGGGACTGTTAAGAAAACTGTTTTTATAATTATTACGATTTTTCTTTTTCCTTCTCTGTTTAGTCCTGAGGTACCAGTGACTGTCCTGTGGTAGGACACGCTCTGTGTTGTCAAAGTGCTGCATTGATGATTTGAACAGTTTGTGGGTGAGTTTTTGCCTTTCTCATTACTTTCTTTCTCTGCACGATTTCCTGCGTTTTTCATGTCTTTGTTGACACTTGGTGGACTGAGAGCAGCGCTGTTCTCACCAACCTTGAACAGTTCACAGCTTAAACTTAAACAGAGCAGCCTACTCCAAGAAATACTTCTATTTGTCTACACACCCACCAAGGCATTTGTGGGACTGTTTTTGCCCAACTGTTTGGAAATCATGTTTGTACAGTGTCCCCACAGGCCTCCCTGTGTGCGGCTGGCACAACCTTTAGCTAGAATGATGGGAGACCAATCCTTTGTCTCTCAATGGCCCTCTTTGTCATCCCCTCATTTCATAAGAGCCCTCTGTCCTAACATGCATATAAAACCTCAAAACAAACGTTTTCTGTGCTCATTTGTGTCCCATACCCACAAACTGTCTCTGCATTTGTTGTGAGTAAATAACAGCTTGATAAATTTAATCAACTTTGCTTGCACAGTGTCCTAGCATACAGTGGCTCATAAACTGACACAAGCAGGTTTTCTGCCTCCTCCAGCACCTCCCGTTGCTCTGGATTTTGTAAGCGGGCAGTTGGGCAGCTTTTGACCGTGTTAAGAGAGTTGCACTGCCCTGAGCTGAGGAATATTAAACATGACTGTAGCCAATGCAAAGTCTGGCACAGGTAAGCTGTCAAAGATGAAGTCCTGATTAATTTTTGTTGCAGAAGCTGTTGCAGTAATGTCGCCAGTACTTCAACATTTTTATTGTTTCATTGAAATTTAAATGGTCTAGTTCCCTCTGCCCAGAAGTAGCTGTGTGGGTCTGTTTACCGCAGCGTGTTTTGGCTTCCATAATGAATGCATTATTTCTGTAAATCATCCCATTAGATCTCTACTTTGACATCTATTTCTCGGGAAAACAGACTAATAGGCTGTTTATTCCTCTGAAAAATAGAAAATCAAAGCATGATAATTACAGTAATTACAATTCTTTTGTTTTGAGCTGGCAGATTAATAAAACCGTGAGCTGTATTCATCAGAGTGTTTGGCTTCAGCTACTTAATGTTTGCTCTCAGCCTCTACGAACAAGATCTGTAAGGAGAACAATCCCCTAGTGCCCCAATGTGCTTGTTGCTGCTGCAATGGAAATAAGGGATGTTCTCTGTGAATTGGCCCATTGATTGACTTTCCCCTTGGTGCTCTTGCCTCGTAAGCTCTTGTTATAGTCACACTGTTTCATTGTTATTCAGGGTCAGACTTTGCTTTATTTATCACTAATACTTCTGCCTGCAATCACAAATCAATGATTCATTTATTCATAAGGAGAAACGAGAGTGATTTACATGACTGCTTTGCCCTTCAGCCATGCAGCAGGTACTGGACAACCTGAAAGACCTGCCTTCAGGCACAGGAGCCAAAGATATCGACCTCATCTTCCTCAGAGGCATCATGGAGAGCCCCATCGTCCGCTCCCTCGCCAAGGTAATGTCCTCATTAACCGTCCTCATTTTGGGCCAGTTTTGTGTAGTACACACTCAGTGGACACACATTCACACAGATATGCAGACATAGTGTTGCAATCTCATTAGCTGGTTATCGACCTCTAGCTGTAGTTGAAAGGAAGAGTGAATGAATGAGCCTGTGGAGCTGAAGGTGTAATAGGTGTCACATGCCACTTCTCTTCCAAGTGGACTGCTTGCTCTTCTCTGCTCACACCATGAGGTTCGACAGCATACTTCGACCAGTAAGCAGATGATGAAGATGTGTGTTTTTCTGTTGGACTGTGGATTAATTTAGGTAGATTTCTCTCTTTTAATGTGCCACCTTATTTTGTTAAGTCATTTTGCTGTGTGCTTGTTATTTGGACATGGAGGGTTCAGTCACTTGCATGACATGTTTCTTAAGCTAGTGTCTGGCTTAGTTGTCCTTCAAAGAAGAAAGACCCAAACACAATATTTGCTTTGTTCACAGTGGTACAGCATACCTATTGTAGTTTAATTTATTTTTTCCAAGAGTGTGTACATCCCTAAAACTCTTGTATTTGCTTAAGGTTGTCTCGACAGAAAACGTTTCCTTTGACTCTAATTTGATCAACCTTCATATAGTTTAAAGAACAAATGACTTACATAGCAGGAAGAACTACTAAACGCAGATTAAGGTCATAACATATCCGTGAATAGATGCATCAATAGAAAGGTGTCACAGAGGCAGACTCCTGACCTCATTTCCAGGAAGAAGGGCTCTGGGTTATTACTTTTTTTCTTGCTTAATGGCCCGGTGTGAAGTCTTCAAATAGGACAGCCTGAGTGATTCTCACATACTCGATTGTGTTGTAGAACTGTATTTTCCATTATAAAGATCACAACAAAAGGATATTTTAGGGCTGTCTTTCTCGATAATGTAACATACAGTTTGTGGAGCAACACAGCAATAGCTGAAACCATATAGTGTTACACAGAATGTAGGGGATTCACCATGACATGACTTCTTTTTCCGTTGTTATAAAACTAAGCTTGAATGTAACAGCAACACTTCACATAAGATTTTTCAGTGAACTTTAAGTCATAATGTCTGTGCTAGAATGAATTTCCTCTTATCTATTCACTTCTTTTTCATCAAAGTCAACTCTATGCTCAGTGTCGCTGGTTAAGGTGTGCTTTTAATGGTTTCTGAAGTGTCTTGATTGAACGAAATTCAACACTAAAGGCCAAAGCTATGAGGGAACAGGAGCTGGGAATTGAAATAAACATAGGATGCAGAGAGGCGGCTATAGAGAGAGTGTGAAGTACCACCATGTTGTGCTGGCCTCAGTCTCATACAAGTTAGGGTGCTGCATCAGGCTCATCTCTTTCAGTGTGTCTAACCAGATTTTGTAGACACGTGTTAGATGTCACAACTCTCAGTCATATTTTTTTTCCTTTGTCCAGACGTACATACATATTGGAGTGAATTTTATAAAACTGTTGTTCTGTAAATAGCTATTTGTGGTGTTCCTAATGAGACACTTGTTCTAGATGCGAAGCAAAAACACATAATAATTTGCTTTTACATCTCTCATACCAAATTCTCCCCTAAGATGAATAAAGTATTCTGATTCTGATGATAGCCAGACATATGATATTGTTGCACTGGAATTCTGCCAAGAGTCCTTTTTCACCGTAGTTCAGGGAGGTGATGTTTTTTCACAAACTTGAGAAGATTAAGTTTATTATCAGGGGCTTACAGCAAGAATTTCTTCATGTCTGGCGGCCTTTTATAACTCAGTGCTATGCACTGTTTACCATCTGATTTATAAGTGGAGGTGTATGCCCTGTCTTATATTGTCTGCAGTTTCTTTTGTCTGGTCCAACGTTAGTTTTTTTAAATAAATATTTTTCCCGTTTTCTGTTTTTATAACAGTTGTTATTCTAATTTAGATTCATATACACTGTTAATCAAAGTTTCTATTTTGTATGTTTGTATGTAATGTATACTGCCCTCCTGTGTTAAATAAAAAAAAATTGGTTAGAATATGAATTTTTAGATAAGTGCACTGTTTTACCTACCATCCACTGAAATCTTGTGGTTATACAGAAATTTGGACAAGTGGCCATTATTCAAAATCATGTCAATGACATGCACATACTGGACAACATTTGTAGTTTTATTGTTTCAGCCTTACACTTACAGCATGGGTTATCTGCTGTAAACACAGCAAGAGTCATAGGCTCAGAATTTACCAACCAAAGAAATCAATAGTGTAAGAGTTCAAACCCTCAATTCTACCTTGACCCAGACTTTTCCCATGTTAGTGCAAATAAAAATACAATTACAGCCTGATTAAAAGACATTTTAAACTTCTTCATGTCTGTGTCTGTGCAGGCTCATGAGCGTCTTGAAGATGTGAAGTTACAGGCTGTGCGAGATGATAATGTTCAGCTGGTCACAGAGATCCTGGATTCCCTCAACAACATGCCACAAAAGGATGCTGCCTCTGCAGAGCTCGCCAAAATCCTTCAGGAGCCTCACTTTAAGGTGTCTTAGACCATACCTCGAGTTGACACTGTTTGCTGAGAGGAACCCGAGCAAGGAGACCAAAGATTTGTTGAATAAATCATGTAGCTTTGTTCTACTCAGATGGGAATGGATGTCAGAGTTTTTTACTACATGCTTGCTTAATAATCCGAGAGGCGCAGGAGGTCAGGCAGCTCTTGTCGCCCTGTATATTCTCAACCACTTGCAAGCTGTGGCATGGGGGAAGGGGTGTATTTTGTTTGGCCAATAGCAGGCTGAGTTATGTGGGTAAAGTCAGGGAGAGAGTACTGTGTCCACTTGTGTTTCAGAAAATCTCCACATTTGCTGATGCCGTTTGTAGCCTGACCAATGCTAACTCTTTGTTGTAGCTGCAAGGGTAAGAACAACGCTGACTTATCTTTCAGTTTAGTTATCTGCCAGTGCAGCCATGAGGGTGTAGGAATGTGCAAGGACAAGGAACCAGCATTTTTACCTCTTTAAGTTGACAGTACGACAGTTTGTCTAAAAAATGTAAAAGTACTTTTTACCAGGTTTCTTGATTACAGTTTCTGTCAACCTTGATTTCTCCTATTTCTGTCTGCATTTCTCTCACCCAGGTTTCTTCTTTTTGTTTTTCCTCAGTCTTTGATAGAGGCTCATGATAAAGTCGCTGCAAAGTGCTATGAAATGCCTCACGCTGCGGTGAACAGTGATGCGTCTTTGAAGAGTTCTCTCATGCCAGCTGATGCTGTAAGGATGATTGGCATCCAGAAGAAGGCCGGGGAACCACTGGTGAGTCATTTCTATCAACTACAGTCTTGCAAAAGTAGGAGACTGCTTGGATAAAAGCACGACTTGTAAAACTATTGACGGCTGCAACCCTCCTCTGTTAGACCCAGTCTTTCGTGGTGACTCGATCTGAGTGTCATCTCGGACTCACACGCACATGCCGACCAACTTGTGAAAAAAAGCTCCTGTTTGATTTATGAAGTGCAGATGTGTTACTAAACAGGCATTTCTCTCTTTCAGGGGGTGACGTTCCGCGTGGAGCGTGGAGAGATGGTGATCGCGCGTATCCTGCACGGCAGCTCGATTGACAGGCAGGGAATGCTGCACACAGGGGACATAATCCGCGAGGTGAACGGTCGCGAGGTCGGTAGCAACCCCAGTGAACTCCAGGAGCTGCTGAGGGACTGCAGCGGGAGTGTCACTCTCAAGGTCCTACCAAGCTACAGAGACACACCAGCAACTCCACGGGTAAGGAGAACGAGGGTACTTCTACCTGCCAAACTTGTCATGATTAAACGTGTTTGAACTTGGATAAAATCTTAAGATCAGGATGAACATGAGGTGTTCTTGTCTAAGCTCCACTGTGCCATGTACATAAGGCTGTTTAGAGTCATACTGTACTAGTCAGGGATTGGCAGAGAGCTGCCTGACCTGGATGATCTCAGAATGCCAGGCTTCTGAAAATTGAGCTCAAGGAAGGACTATAAATAAAGCTCCACACACTATCTGGGACATACACCAATCTATTCACTGGAGCACCCCCTCTCCTTCTTACAGTAACAGACAGGCACACACAGCAGCTGACACTGAAGAGCAGTATGTAGGGTTATGTCAGATCTTGACCTTTGTGCTGGGGAGGATCCATGATCTCATTCAACTGTTTGATTTTCAGCTTGTTGGGTTTTGAAGTTGTGAAATCTGCGTGAAGGCAGTGAACAAAATCCACCTATTCCTCTGATACGTTTTGTGAATAAAATTTCAGCTGCTTGATTTGAAATAAAAGTTCGGCACTTAAAGAGATGTTTAAAAACCATCGAAATAAGAACCAAGTTTTCTTTTAGCTCTCTCTAACTTGAACCCTCTTCTCATCCTATATCACAGATTTATCTGAAGCCACACTTCAACTATAATCCAGCCACTGACAACTTGATCCCTTGTAAAGATGCGGGCCTGGCCTTTTCAAAGGGAGACATACTACATGTAGTTAACAAGGAGGACCCCAACTGGTGGCAGGTGAGCAAGTTTTATTCAGCAGCACAGAAGCCAAAAGCTGTTAGAGTGGGATAAAAAGATGGCAGGATTTTTGTGTTAGGAGTTTTTTATTTCAGGTTTATGTCAAATATTTTCTCCAGTTTTTCTAGCGCTTGTCTAATTTATTCTGATAGGCATGTAAAGTTGTCGGTGGAGCCGCAGGTCTCATCCCCAGCCAGTTTTTGGAGGAGAAGAGGAAAGCTTTTGTGAGAAAAGACTTGGATTCTTCTGGTACAGGTCAGTAAAAACTCGGCTCATTCTCACAACCACTCACGTTCAGTCAGAGAACCTTCCTGTAGCGACCCCTTGTGGTCATTTTATCTTTTTTTAATTTGTCACAGGGATGCTCTGTGGAACTCGAGCTGCAAAGAAAAAGAAGAAAAAAATGATGTACCTCACCTCTAAGAATGCAGGTGTGTATTCATGCTGGTCCACACTTGTAAGAGAGTCACCATCAAGTTCATGGTTTTCATTTAGCATGTGTTTCGCCCTGAACAGAGTTTGACCGTTACGAGCTGCAGATCTACGAGGAAGTAGCCAAGATGCCACCTTTTCAGAGGAAAACACTGATTTTGATTGGAGCCCAGGGAGTTGGGAGGCGGAGCCTAAAGAACAGACTTATTGTCGTGAACCCTCTACGATATGGAACCACTGTACCCTGTGAGTATTCGAGACAGTGTAGCTCCATTAAAACCACAGTGCAACTAATAGCACTGATTGTACTACCATCAAGACCACCTTGTGACATGAAACATTGTTCCTCATCCAGTCACCTCCCGCCCTCCGAGGGAAGAGGAGAGAGATGGACAAAACTACTGTTTTGTGACACGAGAAGTGATGGAGAAGGACATCAAGGAGAGTCGTTACTTGGAGCACGGCGAGTACGACGGGAACCTTTATGGTACCAACATTGACTCCATCCATGAAGTGGTGGACGCAGGTCGAACCTGCATACTGGACGTCAACCCTCAGGTCATTCAAAGGCACAATCTCTCATTATGTAGACGTTATTTCCACCCCTTAGATGTGGTTGTGATGTTTATTTCCTTTCCCAGGCTCTGAAAGTGTTGAAGACTGCTGAGTTTATGCCATTTGTGGTGTTTATTGCTGCACCTGAGCTGGACACTCTAAGAGCTATGCACAAAGCTGTGGTTGACGCTGGACTCACTACCAAACTACTCACAGTAAGTTTTTTGAGAGGATCCCCAGTTCTGATGGACCATTCAGTGGCCATTCCTGTTATCCTCATGAGCTCTCTCTTTGTCTGAAACAGGAGAACGACTTGAAGAAGACGGTTGATGAGAGTGCCAGGATCCGCAGGGCGTACAGCCACTACTTTGACCTCACTATAGTCAATGACAATCTGGACAAAGCCTTTGATACGCTGCAGGAAGCAGTGGAGCGGTTATTCATAGAGCCACAGTGGGTTCCAGTCAGCTGGGTCTACTGATACTTTACCCCCCCTACTGGACTAACAGGGCTGTCCAAGTCTCCAGGAGGACACCTGAAGGGAGGGTTCAACACTGTACTTTAAACACGGACAAAGTGTGGGACATCAGCCCTGTGTGAATTCGGGTCTTGCACAAATCTGCATCAAAAGCTGCATCAAAGCTGCGTCACCTTGATCTGAATTGTCAGATTCTTTTAAGCACACTATGCAACACACAGGAAGTGTACTTATTTATTGACGAGATGTTTTTTAAGGAATATGTTCTATTCATGTGAATTGGAAGAAAATACTGGTCTGTGACGGTTTGTTTTAGAGAAATGCAATTTTTGTCATGTCCCGTTTTAATTTTCAACCTGTTTGTGAGACAAAGTATATTTATTCTGCAAAGATGAGGAGGGCTTGCTCATTGAAAAGATCAATACCTCAGTGTCATGGTTTACAGTGGATATGCCTCCAGTAATTCACCATATGTTCTCAGTAATTTTACAAGCTGTCATTTCAAACTACAAACTCATTTATTCAGGATAGTTTTGAAAGACGTCATCTGTGTTTCCTTCGTCTTTGTAGTTCATCCACATTAATGGCCAGTTCCAGTTTGACATAGTACAAAAGTCAGAGTAACACCTTAGAGTTAACCCATTATTTCTGTGTCATTCAAGCACAACACATTACATTAATCACGTTGACATTAGAATCATGTGAGTATTTGATTGTTCAACCCATCGTGGTGCTTTGTGTTTATTGAAAGAAAGAAAGACTTTCCACAGAACTCTTGAACAGGGTACTGCATCTCAGTGAACCATCCCTTTTTGATGTGACTTAACTGAAACTTAATTGTTTTAGAAGGTTTATATTGACTAATAAAGATATATTTTACAAGATGTTAGAAAATAAGTATTTTCAAATGTCGAATAAACATGTGTTTTCTAACAATGATTTCCTCTGTTTAAATATGAACTTCAACATTTTACAAACTGTATCTTTTATTTTTGTACCATTCAGGCAAACATACAAAACAGATACAGATAAAAGTGCCGAGGTAAAACATTTTCTCTTGTTAGCACTTTTGTATCCAACTTTATCAAAATATAAAACCAGAAACTACTCGACTACAAAGGCTAAGATGTGACAACATGCTATCAAATTGCATTAAAAGGCCTACTTCAGTTTTTTTGCTATGAGGTTTGTTGTTGAAGGAAAAACATCAATTAATTTAAAGATTGTGGTTTTGTGTAAGTGTTGTACAAAATTAAAAAAAGTACTGATAAATGGATCTGACAGAGAAAAACAAAGACTGTCAGAGAAAAACGTATTAAGTCAGTGAAGGTAAACGGACGGTAACCCATAGCATGAGAATTAGGTTTCCCTCTAAGACTAACATTTGTTAAAGACAGTTTTAGTAAAATATTATAACACTGACAAATGCAATAATATAAAGTAAGGCTATCAAACAATCAATCAGTGGAATATTTGGTACATTTACTTCTTTGGCATTACCCCAAAAGAGTACCAGGGGCCATTCATTTGGAATGTTTATGCTGAACAATTAAAAGAAGTGTTAAAAAAATACTTTAAACATCAGTTCTGATGAAGTTGGTACACACTGACAGTAAATGCTGACATATTTTGGCATAAACAGAAGATTCTCAGATTCAAAATATGGATTGTTTAAAGAGCTTGTAGAGTGATACACTGTACAAAGCTGATCAATATACGGCTGTTTTAGATTATGATTTTCTCCAAATACCATGTCTTGACCTGATGAAACCTGTCACAAATGTCACTGGTCAGTGTTTGCCAATTGACTGACCTTCTTATCTTAAGGTGCTTCAGCAAAGGAACAGGACAACGTTTTCATTGTACAATAAAACAAAAACAAAGATTAAAATAGTCTTAAGTTTAACCTTCTTTGGCTAATGAGGCAAGACCTTTGATGGCAACGCACAAAGCCAGAGTATGGTGTCCTGGTTGTTGGTGTATTTCAGTCTTCACAGTGTCTCCCTCTCTCTTCAGGGACACTCCAGCAGAGGCAAATAGGTGTCTAGTCTTTTCATAGATGTCCTCTGTCAGTGCAGCCTGACCTGCACTGCTCAACTCTCCATTCCGTGACATGCAGGACACCTGAAACAAGTGTAACCGCAACATAAAGAGAGGTGATGCTTCAGAAGATTCATCAATTGTGTATATTTTTTTAAAATCATCTCAGGGACTCACCATTTCCTCCAGAATCTGTAACTCCGCGTGATTGGAGCACATCCCCAAGCTAGCATGATATTCATGAGGTATCTCTGAAAGACAAAAACCCAGATACCAAGATTTTCAGATACTGTGCACACACTCTTGACCTTGAGGTTTTTTTCTCAAAAGATTGAAAAATTCAAGCGATTCTCACTTAGATTAAGTTAAAATAGATGCTGTTTTACTTTCTTACCATCAATGGCGCTGATGACGAGGTGAAGAGCAGTCAGGACAGAGGTGGATTGGTTTTCCTGAGCGGCCCCCGCAGAGTTTTCCAAAAGGTCCAGAATTGCTTGAATGTTCTGTTTATCCGAGTCTGTGGCTGTACATTTATCCAGGGCAGGTCTTCCATCCTGACGCATCTGATCCAGCTGAGGCAGAGGAGGACATGTAGACATGAATGCTGATAAAAAGCACTTTATCTAACAACCTTACGTCTACTTTTGAGTCCATTTCCTGTCCATCTTACCACAAGCTGAAGTGAACTGACAGCTTCTTTGTGCTCCATAACTTTTGTGATGTTCTGGAGCAGAGAGGATCTCGTGGTGGGTGGAAGAGTAGAAAGGAGGTTGAAATGATCACTCAGCCGCTCCAGCTCTGCCAGTGGTAAAAAATCAAAAGGTACAAACTTTAGCGTTCAACTGACACAACTTTTGCCTGCAGCAGGTCACAGAAATTGTAGATCAAAGTGAAAATTCGTAAAAGTTTGACTAGATTAAAAAAAAACACACTCAGAAAAGTAAATCAGCCAAGCCACATTTTGGTTTAAAAATGATCATAATCAAGTTTTTTTTGCACTAGACCTAAGTTTTTTAAACATTATGAAATTGATGGGCTCTTCTGAACATCTTAGCTGATAAAACCATGATGCTGAGAGGAAAAGTTGAGGGGTAAAAAAGTAGTTCACCTTCTCTCAGGTTTGTATTCTCAGAAGAAGTCAAAGGAGCTCCTGAAACAGCCACCAGTTCTTCCCCTGTAAGGCCATCTACTTCAAAACCTCCGTCTGTGTCCGACATCAGACACAGCTCTGTGCATAAAAAAAGATATTTGATTGCAGTTTGTGTTTATTACTTTCAAATCAACAGAGAACTCCTGGGTTAATTCATCATTTTAGAAAATCATTCCTCACCAAAGTGTCCATCATGTTTGATCTCCAGTTCTATGAGGGCATAGGCGATGGGAGTAAGGATGGGAATCTCCATGGTAACATTACTGTCTTTGCTCAAGCTCCCATTCTCCTTCAATGAAACCTGCAAACATAAGATGATACTCAGTAATTACACAAGTCACATGTAGACACTTATACTCCACCATCTGATTTAAAAACTTGAAATGAGTTCAACATATTGATACTCTACTTTCTCCATGTACTGTGATAGTTCACAGCTGCTAAAAGAACTGAAACATTCTCAGAAAAGTCGCATAACTGGTGAGGAAACTGCAAATCATTGTGAGGGAAGTACAGCACAGGGAAATTGAGCAACATCATATTTGAGATTGTGCTTTTTCACTGAATATCAGTGCAGCTAGTTGAAGACAATCACAGCTCTGCTTGACAGAAGACCCCAGGTGTGACACTGTGTCTGAACTACAGTCCTGAGGCCTACAGTATTAAGTTACAGCAGTAACTAAATAACCAACAAGTCACTATTTTTGTCATAAGGTGGCTTTCATGCTCTACACCATAATTTGCTAAATACTTGATGTTAATTGGTCAGATCCCCATATAAGGATTCGATTTTGCGTATCCACCTGCTTACTGTACATTACCCCTTACTTAGAGCTCCTGTGAAGAACTTTTGGTGTGTGGATTTTGTTGCCCCTTGTGTACAAAGTTATTTTTTCTGATTTTGTTCTGATCGTACATCCTTTTCCTCTTTTTAAAGTCAAATGTATCACACATCAAGAGTCTTTAAAGACAGCTGTATCAGCAGCTTTTGGTTTATAAATTTACTCTGTCTACCACCTTCTACCACCAGATTCAGACATTAAAGATGACCCCGTAGACTTAGTTACTTCTTGTTAACAGTCTATTTTCATCGATTTTTCATTTTAGTCTGTTTAACTTTCAGTTAAAAAAAACACTGATAGGAGCTTCAATCATTTTGCTCTTCCAACTCAACTGGCTCTGCAACTCCACTGTCGCTGAGAAACATATGTTCACTTCATTTGCATCCTTGTTACTTTGTCTATGTCAACAATATAGATCAGCAGCTACTGTGTATCATTCAAATTTATCAGTTTTTTTCTTGCAGCCTCTAAAATAAACATCCGTTTACAGTTTCTTTAGTTGTCTGTGTGACTCAGAGTAGCCAGCTGGATTAATAGTCATGGGTTTTCAGCTGTATCAGTCATAAACAGCATTCAGAACATCTGCACACAGTGTTGAACATCATATCATGTACCTTGGGGCCTTTGGGCTTGCAAAGGGTTAATCCTCCTCCACACTGTCCCCCTTGCTGTACATCCTCTATCACCGAGCTGGGCTGGGTGGTTAAAATACGCTCCTTTACGATTCCAAATATCTGTCTGTGTTTCTCCATTGTCTGCTGGACCAGATCATGGGACATGTCCAAGAGCCTGGCGCAATGGAATCACAGAAATGTAAGTGAAATGTGTCATTGAACACTGGTGTGGATAATTAAAAACTACCTGAACCATAACATAAATAAAATGTTTATAGTGTTAATATTCAACCAAGTGTCCTGTCTTGTCTGCATCTTTATGGTTGGACAAAGATCACTCCAGCCTGTTGCAGATCTGTACATCAGGTGATGTTTACAGTTCATGGTTGTTTATTTCAACTCCATCAGAGGCGGGGAACCAACCTGCCTTTGGAGTCTCGCAGCAGTTTCTGAACATCCAATTCTTCTTTTCTCAAGCTGCCAAAAGATGACTGGAGTTTTGTCGAGTCTTCACCCTCCACATTAAAACTGGAGTAATCCGAAACATTTGCATCAATGGATCCATGAATTTTGTCTCCGTATGTCCCGTTGTATTTAATGAAGTCTGTCTCAATGACAACTGTCAAAAGCAGAGCATTTGTGTCAGTCACATATCACTTTATTTTATAGCACTTTTCATACACAACATGTAGCAAAAAAGTGCTTTACACAGAAAAAGGAATAAAAGAAAATAAAAGAAATATATACATATATATATATTTATGATCAGCTCTTACCTGGCGTTATGGGTGTGTCTCCTGTTAGGATATCATTGAGGTTAAAATCTGTGGGAATATATTTGGGCTTCTGCCAAATCCAGAAACTCTTGCGCTTCACCACAACAGTCAGGAGTTTAATGGTGTCATTCAGGCTCGACACCGGGATTAACAAACCTCCATTATCCACCTCCTCCACAAAGTTTCTGGTCGCTGTTGCAAACATGTCCCAGCACACCTGTGAGGGTCGTAAAACAGACAGGTAAGGAGACGACAAAGGAGGACTTGTTTTGTGTCGCGTTAGCTTATCCTCAGGGTAAATAGCTGCCTCTCCAAACGACACCACATATCTTTATTTAAACACGTCCTCTACAATACAGAATATCCTGCAAAACTGAGAAAATTAATCATATTGTGTGTGCAGACCCATGCACTCTTAAATGTGCTTTATCTGCAAGCTAGTTTCATCATCAGACTGTCAAGAAATCGGAAGTTGCTGTAATGTATAAAAGCAAAACAAAACCTCCAAACAATGTCTAAGACTTACCAGAAGTCCCTGTTTTGGCGATGAAACAAGCAAAAAAGTTTCTTTGTGCCCAGACTAAAGGAGAAGACAACACTTCCCTGACTGAAGACTGAAGCAGCTGCTGCTCTGCTCTCTCTCTACACGAGAACAAAACACAAACGCCCCGCCCTGCCACCTACAGGACACTGTCGGTACTGCAAATCATCATAACGTCATTAAATATAAATAATGATTATAATCTGAGCGATTTAAGCAGGCATAGATACTGTAAAAAAATACTGTAAATAAAATTATCGCTGGGGATGGTGTCGTCTGAAGTTCCAACAAACACAGAAGCAAAGACCTGTAACACATACTAGACATGACTCTTGAATTATTAGTGAAACAAAACAAAAAAGAAAGAAGAAGGCTTGTAGTTTTATAACAGCAGAGGACATGTTAAACTTAAACTAGAAGGGACAATAGCTTAAATGAAGCTTAAACTATTAATTCATTAATAGAGAGGATAGTTTATTTATAAATTGTCCTCTACTGCCACCATGAGGATAGACTCTAAAACAGCAGCAAAGCTGGTTTATCCAGCAGCTTTTCATGATCTACAGATCAACAAATTCATAACATATTTCAGGCGGGTGTCATTGTAAAACTTCATTTCAGCCTCTATCTGAGGTGCTTCATTTAAGCTATTGTCCCTTCTAGGACAATGGAGGCATAAGTCCTCCAGTGTGGGGCAAGTTTGTCACAGCCTTCTCCCACTGGATAATAGGGGAGAGTGGGGTAAGATGAGCCATCTTTCATATTTCGGATCACTACATCAAGGCAATCATAGTTTTGTCTCTAACTAGTGTATCTGCATATATTTCAAGATGTTGTGCATCCCTGCAAACCAACAGAATGAGTGTAAACATAACTGTCTTGGTAATATAGCATGCCAAAAAAAGTGGTCTCCCCCCGTGTATGGGGTAAGTTGACCATAGGAGCAGGGTAAGTTGAGCCAATACAACTGAATGAGTAGGCAGAATAAGGTGGTGGGGTGGTCAGCACTGATTTCCTGAAGTGATATTGTTCTGGGTTCAAATCTTGGGCCAGGGTTATTGTGTAATGCAGACATGCAATCCTCCCCTCATAATATAGCTTTGGCTATGGGTTTGTGGCACATTTTTAATGATGTAATGAAAATATCTGAAAAGCATTGCCAGGCAGGCCTGTGGCGTAACAGTCAGCACAACGTCTTCAGCTGAAAATCCTGGCCCCGGGGTTTCATTTTCTGACGCAGACATGAATCTCTTTTAACAGCGATTATAAGCTGTGCTTTTAATGCCTTGTTGATATTGTGTCATCAAAAGACCTTGAAAAAGTCAAACATAAGGCCTCAATGACCCAGCAATCAAACCAACCCTGATATAGAGGTTAAAGTCCTCGTCACTGCTGTGATTCACAACTATGACACTTTGCCATATGTCTGCCCTCGCCTTCTACTCGAAACATCTCTATCTTGCTGTCATTTCTATCATATTAGTATTGATTCCTCATTCAAACTTTGCATTACTATTTATTGATTAATTACATGACTTGTTCAGTTCAGCATCAAAGGTAAAGAGACATCATTTCTTTAAGTCATACCATCAAAGTTGAGCTTGCTAGCCAATTCATAATTCTTTCCACAAAGAAAAACAAACTGATATGTTGATATCAAAGTTAAGTCATGTCATGTTTTGTTCAAGAAGGGTCTATGGTTAGGTGGTTAAAGTCTTCTCATGAGAGCAGATGGGTGGAACGTCAGTCAGTAAAGAGGAGGAGGAGAAAAGCATTTCTAGAGAAGTGAAACCCAACAATGTGATGCATCGTGAACATTCATATCCGATCGAAGCAGTTCAGTTTGAACAGTAAATCAGAGACAGCGCACAGAGCTGGCATCACAGAAGGTAAAGTTCAACATTCCTGTTACTCTCTGTATTTTAATAGTACTCTTATTGTAAGTATTAGTTTTGAATAACTTCAACATGTTGACACTATTATGTTTAGTTGTGTTACTATTATGACATATTTTTTTGAATTTCTAGACTTTAATTTGTAGCCTCAGTCTGGCAATATCAAATCAGAAATCTGCAGAATAAGCTGCCGTTGTTAGTTAAATAATCACAACTGTGCAGAGTTTCTTCTAACTTCTCCTCTCCTCTAGATATGGCCACAGACAGAAGTTTCCCGTCTGAAGATCAGTTCCTGTGCGCCATCTGTCTTGATGTTTTTACTGACCCTGTTTCAATCCCATGTGGACACAACTTCTGCAAGGCCTGTATCAGCCAACACTGGAAAAATCAAGAGCTGTGCAAGTGTCCTCTGTGCAACGAGAAGTTCAGCAGAGGGCTCAAACTTTGTGTCAACACAGCTTTCAGGGAAGTTGTAGAGGACTTCAAGAAACAAAACTTACTCTCCAACAACCAGTCTGTGAAACCAGGGCAGGTGGCATGTGACTGCTGCCTTGGTAAAAAGTTGAAAGCCTGTAAAACTTGCTTGGTGTGTTTGACCTCATTTTGCGAGACACACCTCCAGCCACATCGGGAGGTGCCTGCCTTAAAGAGACATAAACTGACCAATCCTGTGCACGACCTCGAGAAAAAAATATGCAAGAAACACAACAAGATTCTGGAGCTTTTTTGCAGAAACGACCAGACACAGATTTGTGTCCTGTGTACAGATCATAGTACTCATGAGACAGTCCCTTTAAAGGAACCATATGTAGACAAGACAGTTCGGATGAAAAAGACAAATGTAGAAGTACAGGGAGCTAAACAGAGGAGTGGAAAGAAGGGCAAGAAGTCCAAAATACTGGCCACAAGGAAAGATGAAGATGAAGATGGAGTAATAAAAGCCGCTTATCGCTTCTTACCTGGAAACATGGGCATTTCTGAAGGAAGATACTGCTATGCAGTTGAGTGCCCAGGTGGGGACTTTGTGTTAGGAATAGTCAGAGAGTCCTTACTCAGGAAACATTTAAAACCTGACCCCAGAAATGGCAACTGGTTGATACTGCTGAGGGATGACTGTGACTGCTGTACGGCTCTACACAAAAACCCTTCTACCTTTAAATTGATGAGGAAACCAGAGAGAATTGGTGTGTTTGTGGACTACGACAAAAAACTGGTGACTTTCTTTGATGCAGACTCTGGGGTTGACTCTGGGGTTCCTTTCTTCTCTTTTTTAAACTGTGATTTCCGGGAGAGGGTCTTTCTGTTTTGTGGAAAGAGAGAAGGCTGGGTGGAGGGGATACGAAAAAGACTTCAGAACATTCAGCATCCTGAAATCTTATTCCTTCTTTTTGTACTTTTTATGGTCTTTGTCTCACAAACTCAAACTTAATCTGCACATCTGAAGTTGTAAGACCCTCAGTTCAACTTTGACATTTTTCCTCTGTAGGAGCTTTTTGATTTTTTTTTTATGTTGCATGTTAAGTCTGCATGTGAGTTTTTTTTTTCTTTCATTCTTTGATTCATTTAATTTGTTTGTTAGTGTGAATATAAAACAAAAAAAAAAAAAAACACATTTTGGTTCATTTCCATAAAATCAAATAAAGATATGTTATCACCTGCATGGTATGTATTTGCTGCTGTAGTTGCTGGTAGAATTAATTGCAGTATCTCTGTTGTGAGTGAGGACAGTGTCAGAGACTTTGAACCAACACACCACCACTAGAGGGAACAATTTACCTTATAAACAGAAACACAAAAAGACAGCAAATCATTGAACTAAAGAGAGTTTTTTTCATTTTATTTTTAGGATTTGTGCCCCATTCTTTCAAAATTAATTTCTTGCTAAATTTAAATAAACATGAATACTTTGACGCTTAAGTTTTAAGAGAACAAATGTGCAATTTCCATATCCTTTCAATTTTATAAATCCTAGTTAAAACAAAGGCATCATTCCCAGGAAAATTACATGGTTTGTCTTTTGCAAAGTGGATATTGATTACATGGATGCTGTATTCCAGTATTATTATTATTATTATTATTATTATTATTATTATTATTATTATTATTATTATTATTATTTTACCATGCCTCATTGAGACAAAAAAAATCTTTCTTTTTCA
The DNA here is from genome assembly GCA_962446985.1 of Xyrichtys novacula. NCBI lineage: Eukaryota > Metazoa > Chordata > Actinopteri > Labriformes > Labridae > Xyrichtys > Xyrichtys novacula. The sequence goes on along the minus strand of OY660871.1, from coordinate 20,793,579 downwards.
AAAGTGTCCTGTCCAAGATTTGCAGCAGTACACTTGGACAGAGGTGGAGATTCGACCACATAATAACCACATAACACGTCTTTTTAATCACACACTAGAAAGTCATCCTTCAAAGCATCTACAGCCGAATGCTTTTTCCTCTAATGCCTTCAATCTGCTTTTAAAGACATTCAGAGAGGCCTGCACCCTCAGGCTCATGTTTTCATGCTGGAGACTCCAAGCTGCATGTGCAGTGTACCTACTACCAACACTTTTAACCCATTTCAAGACTCACTCTGGGGACAGAAAGCAAGATTAAGTCATGTTTGGGTCAAGCAAGACAATTCATCAAAAAATGGTTTAGTTGTGTTAATGATTTTGAGGTAAAGATAACACAAAAGAGCAAGCCTTTCCAGAAGAGGACATGCGCTAATATGATATGACTTATTTCCTTGCTATTTCTGTCTTATAACTTACCTATAAGGAAGAAACTCTTATTAGCATGGACGACACATTTGTCCTATCACCGAGTAAAGGTATGTTTTATTAGTGTGGCACTGTAAGATCACTGTCACCACATCTCAGATAAAACACATCAACCAAACTCTACTAACAATTTTTAGAGGCAAAAAAAAGAGGCTGTAACAATTTTATTGATCTTTAAAGCCTCTTTCAATCAAGCAGCTTTGCTGGAAATGCATTGCAAAGATCTCAAACACATGCGCTGAGGAAATTTGTCATCTTAAAATGCCTGTACATGGAGGAACACTGAGAACAAAAAAGATAGTAGCTAAAGATATCTCAGGGAAATGAGAATAACTACTAGTCCAGACAAGTTGGGCAGATTACAGCCGATGAGGAATAAAAAAAAGTGCTTTTAGTTGCTGGTTTGATACATGCAGGATGCACCTACATGTCCATCATCACACATTTCCTCTGTAAAGCCATGCAAAGCCAAAGCTCAGGAAATGTTTTAATAATTGAAGTCAGGAACAGGTTTGAAAAAGGCAGTGATGAATCAAAAAGGGAATGCAGAGTACTAATGATGGGGTATTTTGATGCACTTCATGTATCTTCTTAATTAGTTTCTGACACTTTTAATGTCTGTTTATGAAGCATACAGGATATTTGCTTTACAGTAAATTCAGAAACACTTCGATCTTGTGTATAGAAAGAGCAAAATCAAATGCAGGTTACTTCTGGTCACTTGATGTTGTTGAAGAAGTCCAGCATATTGTGTGCAGCAGAGTTTCTAGAGATTTCACTCACTGTAGCCGTGAATTTGAAAGTTTCTTGACGCCCGACAAAAGGCAGCAAGTGTGTCGCCATAAAGATTCCGATACAGAGGAGCTGATTTTGGATCCGTTTAGAGCTGCTGTGTAAATCCCATCTGAGTCCCCATTCAACATCTTTTAAATCACACATTGTTTTTGTTGTTCAAAGATGAGTCTGTGTGTGGTTTTGGGCATGTGTTTAAAAAAAAAGGAGGAATGAAAGTTGCATCCCCCTCATTGAGTCTTTAATTTCTTGTTGTGGGTCCCGGATTCTCGCCTTCGTGTCTTGGAGGCATAACGCCTGGAAGAGAAAAGGGGTGAAATTAATTACTTTGCATATTTCAAATCTCTAGTGTCAAGAGTTACACTGAAGCACATCAACAGAGACATATTTAAAGCTAAATTAATCAAGTTCCTTTTGCATAAATCCTACCAATTCTACTGGATACAGATCCACTACCCAGATTCACTTTGTCTAATTTCATGTGTCTTGCAGTTTGTCATGCCTGGACTGTTCTTTGTAGAGATTTTGTGTGTCATGTATCGAGTGTGTGAGAGGGTTCCTACCTCCGCTGGTACAGATATAGGAAGAAGAAGAGCTCATCTCTGAAGCAGGATAGTTGATGAGAGGAGGAGAAAGATCCAGAGGAGGAGAAAAATGAGGCACAGGAACACAGATCTGAGATCAGTGTGTTAACTCCCTGGTGAAGAAGGAGGAGAGATAACAGTGAGCCGTAATTCACTGAAAAACAAACAAAAACTTTCAAGATAATAAACGATTTTCTGACAAAATTCATCATAAAACAGAAATAAGGCAGCTTTTTATTGCACCTAAAATAATATCCAAAGAATTAGCAACACTCACTCTGTACATCAACACCGTCCCCTGCAGGTGGTTTACAGACTTCAGCTGATCCAGAGAGATGAGAGGAAGAACGTTCAGTGAAAATGTAAGACAAAGACAGGTGGCAGAAAAGAGTTGATATAGTTATTTACACTCCAGTTACACTCCAGGATAATAACACTTAAATGGGTTCTGTTGTAACAGGAGAAGGTAATAGTCAGACCTTGTGGTTGATGAAAAGCTGTGGTGCCATAGACAAGAAGCCAAGGGCATATACTCCTGATGGAGGACAGGAAAATGCTCAAAACATCAGCTAAACTGAATTATTTAAATTACACGGATCATTCATGAACAGAAGGTTATACATCAGCTCACCTGTCACCAGGCTGTTGATCAACCAAGAATAGTAACTGTAAAATCAAATGAAATTTCATGTTAACCAAGAGCTGCCACTGAGTGTATGACAGAGCCTGTAATGTTTGTGCAGAAGCTGCTGAAACCTTGTGTACATTAATAGAAAAGAGCAGGTTATAAAACCAGAAAAGTATCACTTTTAATCAAGAAACAATGAAGCCTGTAATGTTACAATACGGCTTAAATATAAGGCATAACATTTATACTGGATGGCAAAGTGGAAAATGAAAAATAATAATAATCAGCTCACTTCTTTTGGCGCAAGTAGGCCAGAGAGAAAATAGCTCCACTGATACACAGAGGATAGACCAAGTAGGACAAGTATCTGGATGCCTAGAGAGGACATGCACAGAGAAATATTACATTTACATAAATAATAAATGAAATTATACATTTTAAAAGGCCAGAAGCAAAGAATGACAAAGAGAAAAAGATACTCATACCTGTGTATCATACTCCACTGTCTTTCTTTCTTCTTCATCCAGTTTATTCACCTGCACAGTAAAACATCACTATACTTAACATGAGCTCTAACAACAGGCCTTCTAAACACCTTTTTCATCTGTTAAATGATAGAAAGCTCGCTGACAGGTATAAAGATGATTAATAACATTGATTAATGCAAAAAAAACATAATAATAATAATAATAATAATAATAATAATAATAATAATAATAATAATAATAATAATAATAATAATAATACATGGAGATACAAGGTTTCTGCCTGAAAGCAACTTTGAGGCTGAATGTTGCCCTTACTCACGTGGAGTTTGGAGCCCCTCCATTGAAACTGGATTTTAAAGACTTTGAACACCTTCCAGACCTGACAGGATGAATGACCAGTCAGTTCAACTTAACTGTTATAATCTTTGTTTCATATTCTCTGTGTAACAACACTATTTACCTCCACACAAGCTCCCAGTCCAACTGGAAGCAGCACAAGTAGACTGGTCTCCTCGAGCAGATGGAGGAAAATCAGCAGAGTGCTCAGACTACGCCACTGGACTGGAGACAGAGAGGAGGAGAACAGCAGGACAGAGAGACCACCAAAAAGAGAATTACATTCAGGAAGAGTGAGTAAGTGAATTCTTCCTTTTTTCTACATCAGGTTGACAAAACAATTATTATAAATCTGTGAAATGTTACACTCTGCTCTAAGGCCAGCCAATACTCTTACAAAACAAAGCTTACTTAAATGTGATAATTTCTTACCTGATTTCCTGGACATACCAGCCATGCTCTTCTTCTTCCTCCACGAGCTGATGTCATTTTTAAGAGCCAGGAATTCACAGATGAGCTGCAGGCACCACACATGCATTAAACTTTGTAATATGCCCTCATAACCACAGACAATATTAAACTGCTGATAAAGAAGTGTATTTTAATTCAGTTGTATAATCTTACTTGTAGGGCTGTGATGAGTGCTGTCAACACTAACAGGTAAAGGTTGGAACCTGCCAGAGTTTCTTTAATTTCATCTATATTCTCCTCTGTGAAGCCTAGAGATGCACAAAGATGCAGCATTTAAGGGTTTTATTGCAGTTCGTGTTGTATGAAAACTTACAGCCTGAAATGTCTGTCATTTATGTCCACTTCTATCTATCATAAATGAATACCTTATCAACTTAGTGATCATATGTCCAGAGCTGTCCTCTGCAACGACTTTTTCAAATCTTTAGGCACATCCGTTTTCTCACTTACCGAACTGTCTCAGGGCATAAACCACATCTTGTAAATGTACCCAGAACCTGAAGCCCCTCAAAGAGATTCCCTCATAGGAAACAGTCAAAGGGAGCTGAACAGTGTCCCTGCTGATCACCTTTAAACATATAAGTTGACAGGAGACAAAAGAGACGTTTTCTCATTGATAACCCAAAAACTATCAGAAACCACTTAAGATGAGGATTCTGTATGTAACGTGTTTTTACCTTGAGGTCTCTGACCCTGAAGCTGAGCTCATTTATGAGCAGCAGAGGAAGGTAGATCATTTGTCGACCATCCTGAGAGCTACAGGGAGAGACAGGTACAGAGATTAGCAATACAGATTAATGCAATTTTACCCTTGTGTATTTGCCTGATCAATGAATGAAAAACAAAAATGCCTGCTAATTTTAGCCCCCTGACCTATGACAAGTTGCTTACAGTGGATATTTGTATAATTCTACAAGTTGTATTAAACTACTTTTTTTCCATCATGATCTTTTCCCCAGATTTTGTATTTAAAATGGCAAAAATTACAATTATGAGAATACAGCATGTTGAGTTTTCTCTCATACAGACTCTGAACATCAGAGCATCCAGATGAAAATCAGTGAGTCAGCAGCTCTCTGACTCTGACCTCCAAAGCTCCCCGTGACTTACACTCTCATGTAGCGCCGTACATCACTAGGAAGCCCCGCCTTGCTGAAGGTGAAGTCCTCTGACATAATCGTGATTGACAGGTGAGGCCTCCAGTGGGACACAGGATTCTCTGATCTGTGACTTGGTCTCTAACAGAGATGCAGGAAGGGCTTACTTGATGCTCATTTCATCTTTAAATTTTCCGTAACACACACTGTGATCGTGAAGGCACCAAATCACATCTTACCTTCTCTGTGTCTCTCTGTCCTTCTGTATGTGTTGGAGTGATGTAGGTGGTAAGCAGAGCAGCATAATGAACTTCTCTGCTGTCCTCCAGAGGTGAAACACCAGCTTTGTGAACATAGACGACTGCATACAATGTGCCATTAGCACAAGTCTCCTCTGGCAGAGAGACATTTATCTGTCTGAAGGGTTAGAAAAGATAAAGTCAGATAGTCAGCTTCAATTTATTCCCTCAACACAATGTAAACATATTTGAGTCTTTGAATTAATGCTGATATTTACACATGCCTACAAATAAAAATTCAAAAAACATTTTGGTGTTTTCAAACTCATGCACCGCTGAGATTAAGATTGTTGTTTTGTATTGTGTGTTGCTACTACAATTGAACTGGGTCTCGTGATACTGATGAACAAGATGGCTTGTCTAAAAAAAGGCTCTTAAATTTCATTTTTTTCATGTTTGGCAAAACCCACCTTTCAAAAGCAGCATACGGGTTGAAAGGATCTATTTTTACTGCAAGAGTGAGTTGGCTGTTGTCTGGCTCCAGGCAGGTGAAGACACTCATCTAGCATTAAAAAAAGGAAAAAAAACAGGAGAAGAGGATATGGAAACTGTTTTTTCCAATTTCATTATCTGGTACCAAATGAGATACCATGCTACTGCAGATAAAGAACTAAATGACACATGAGTATAACATAATATAGCCTAATTCACTAGCTTTATCATGCAAAAAAGATGAACACATTCAACTCTTTTTGGCAGTAGGGGAGACCGAGGCTTGTTGTCACACGGGTGAATTGTCACATTGCGATTATCTTTGCCACCAGAGGGCGCAACTAAAAAGTGGAATACCAGTTTTATTCCTTTACATGGTCAGGGGTCGTGTCCTGTTTGAGAAGAGAAGAGCACACTGTGAGCTGAGATGAGCGCCATTTAACCATTTTTCACAACCCAAAGTAAAAAAATTAACCTTATACATTTCAAAATAGGCTTCTTCCAGATAAAAATCCTAGTACGTGTGGACTTGTTAGAGGAGAGATTAAGGCATCCTGTCATACCTCAGTCATTGTTCTGTTTTAAACTAACTTTAAGCTAGAGCTAGAATTAGCAGACATGGTAGTTAGGGGCAACATGTCTCAGTCATTTTAGGGTTAGTTGTCACATTTTTAGAAGGGATTAAAATTAACGTAGAGAATCTGTTTATCAGCAGCTGTCATACAGAAATTTTGACTTTATTTTTACAAAGACATGATGCTGAGGGGAGTCAGGAAGGTGACCTGAGCTAATAAATCAATCTGGAGTACAATAAAGGACTTTATTGTCAACTACCATACCTTGGCTCAGTACTGCAAAACATTCACCCCAGCTGAAATACAGAGTCAGACAGCTCTCCAAACTCTAGAGCATGTTGCGTAATATTTTATATTAACTTTTGTTTAACGGCCATGTTCGGCGACTTTTTCAAGCTCAATGATAAACATTCTCTGAGCCTGACTTTAATTTTTACTTTCATGTAAAGAAAATGAGAACAACAATAATTTTGTCCTTGTTTCATTAACTGCAAAATCCACTGTGACATCTTACCCGATGGTGGGGCAACATGTCACATGTTCACACTCTCTATTCGATTGCTTATAACTCTGCACTGACACAAGATATGAAAATGACATGAATACAAAATATATACTTAGAGACTTTGGTCTTTTATCTGGTTCACATTTTGCTTATATATGATGTGTTGATTGCAAGAAATATACAAGAGTGTAAAAAGTGTAACAAGCCCCGGTCGCCCCTATTTGATATTCCCACGCTACACTATGTTTTGCTCTCAACTACTCCACCAGGCCAAGAAGTGCCTGAGTTGCATAGACTGGATGATTTGACTCCAGTTTAGCCATAATGATAGTTTATTAGTTATATAATAAACTAAGGCCTGTGAATAGGCTTACCTGTAGTCTTGGCCTTGAAACCAGGTAAGAGGCGATGCAGTGCTCTCCTCTGCTTCTATCGCACGGTTTCGTGTTGAGGAAGCCGTAAAGCAGCCACACCGTGTGGAGCATATAAACCACAAAGACCCCGAGCAGCAGTTTGGTGATAGAGCTCCTTTTAGCGCCGCTGTCCGCGGGTTTAGAACAACACGACGGGAACATGGCGAATATCTTTGGAATCAAAATAATAATAAATCAATAAATAATAAAGGAAATATCCAAAATGATGGACCGGTCTCGCTCAGAAACAGCTCTGGTTTCAGCTCTGTGCAATCCTCAAGCTTCCTCCCTGTCACAGCATCCTTCCGGTGGCTTTATCTGCATCCTAAGGGTGCTGATGCTGACAAATGCTCCGCGACTGCACCCGTCCCCTGCGCCCGTCTCCTGCACTCACACCTTTGCTGCGCGGGTCCAAATCTCGCGCAGCCTGAACGCACCATATCCTACGCACGTATACCGTGCTTTGCTCGGTAACCTGAGTGGAACAATTAAAGCGCCAGCAGATGGGTCACTATAGTAACGCCCATTACGCACATAGAGTTGGAGGTCATGTTTAGGATTATATCACTGAAGAAGAGTTTTCAATAAAACACACTCCAGTACAACCTCACCACCACAAGTCTTCAATTATAAAGTACAAAAATCCTGTCTGATCATGTCAACACAAACTGGAAACTTAGAAGCCCCCTAAATCTGTATTTAAAGTATAATTGTTGTATTGTTTATCCATTTGTCCTTCATGTTATTGTCGCCGGTTGCTGCAGATTTAGATGTTTCTTGATTTCACTCCTGAGTGACGCGCTTCTTCATAGACGATCTTCGAGAGTTGGTCGTTACCGCCGCGATCCTGAAGTCGCGACCCACTTTTATAGAATTCAAACAAAGCAGTTAAAAAAACCTTTAAAGACTCTAATCTTTAACATAAATCCACTTGTTTTATTGAGTAAACTACATTTCAAAGCACATGAAGGGGACGACATGAAGACGACAACTACTGAAGTTGCGTATACAGAAAACATCGAATATCTAAAAAATATCGCATTAAATATATACTTTTTTGACCAGCTGTTCGTGACCCTGTTTATGTCAACACAAACTGGAAACGTTGAAGCTCACTAAATCTTTATTTAGAGTACAGCTGTTAAATTGTTTACCCATTTGTTCTTAGTGTTATTGTCGCCGGTTTCTGCAGTTTTAGATGTTTCATTTCACTCCTGAGTGACGCGCTTCTTTAGAGACGATCTTCGAGAGTTGGTCGTTACCGCCGCGTTGCATTGTGGTCTGACTGACTCTTCGCTCGTACCCCTGTCCTACTGTATCGTTTCCTCCATGCTAACCTAAACAAGCGTGTAGTGGGACTGATACACAGTTCAGTGTGGTGGTTCAGGGAAGACTACAGCGAGTAACAGGTAACTGACCCGTGTTACTTGTAGCTCCTTGTTTTACTGCCATCATCACTAACTTATTCCTGTTATCCCTGCAGAACTGGACTGTTTCCTCTAGTAGTCTAACTGTCAAACGACTGGAGGAGGACCCTGTTGTGGTGTCAGGCTGTGGTGGGCTCCTATAATCCCTTGTGCCTTTTTCATATGGAGGAAACAGCTCGACGATCTGTCCCCCATCACCACCCTGTGCTGCTCCTGTTCGTTTTGTGATCTTGCTGCAGCTGTGGGACCTCAAACCCGAGTATGGCAGTCAGCATGAAGGCTGCATGTTGTGCTGGTGTGGAGAGGAAAGTACTCAAAGTGCTGCTGGCTAGTTACACAAACTGTACAAGGAGTTACCAGCCATATGTTGTGAACTTCAATGCAAAACGCCTCTTTAGCACCGCCGGTCCTCTTTTCTCAAGAATAGATGGGACAGCTGATCTCTGCAGTGCTGCTGCTAAAGTCCACCCACTGAAGAAGTTCACTGTGCCACTTGGGAATAGGAAACTGGAGCAGACCAGCCGAAGTTACAGTGATATTGGTTCACATGCACTTTACAGACCAACCCTGCCTTCCTCAAGATGTCAACCCAAAAGATCTCAGAGTGCTTTGGGGAGAAAGGAGAACCTGCTGCAAGTAGGTGCAACATGGCCTGGTAAGAATAAGAAACCATCAAGAGTCAAACTTTTTTGTTTCTGATCTTTTATATGTGGATTATCAAACAACATAAATTGATCCTAATAAATTTTTAATGGTTTTCAGATTAGAAATATTAATAGGACTTTTTTTTTTTTTTTTAGAAAATTGTTCATTAACTTTCAATGAAAGATAATGTGAAAAGAAAAAAATATATATATAATGAAAAGAAAAACTGAAAAACACAGGAGTACAAAACACAGCACATCAAAAAGTAAAACTAATTACATGGTCATAAGATGAGTATTGACTATACAGAATATAAAAGCAGTAGTAAGTAGTAGTAAAATAAATAGGTCGGTTAACAAGATCGTACTTTCGTTTGCACTGTGAGGCTTTGTACAACAGCCAGAGTCTATGGGCTCACATTTTAAAGGTAATTCAATACAGGGTTCCATGTTTTATCAAATGTATCCCCTCTATCTTCATTGTAGAATCTCAGTCTCTCTAAATGTAACGTATTTGACAATTCTCCCATTTGTAGGTTATAAGTAGGCACAGACAGAGCCGGCCCAAGCTTCAATGGGGCCCTAAGCAAAATTTGATTTTGGGGCCCTCTATTTCTGCCAATAATATTGATTGTTGATCATTCACACACCTACTACAGTATAAATTTAATGAGCTTGACATGTCTTTACACATTAAAGGGGGTGGCCCAGGTAAGAACATAAATAATACCAATGCAACCATACAACTAATACCAATGAATGACTGATGAATCATGTTCAGGGTGCCACATGTGGTTTTTAATTTAAAAATGTAACACATTCAGGATGCTCAGTGCACATTGCACAGCAGGAAGCGCATAACAGTAGCAGAGCTTTGACATCAGCAGTAAGAATCATGAGCTTTCATCATCAGCAGCACTAAAATGTTTTTTCTTTATTTTATTTTGTTTTCACAATAATATATATTTGTTCACACAGAAAGCAGCACTGATAGAAGCAAAAAATAAAAAATATAATTTTTTTGATTCCTCTTGGGGCCCCCCTTCTGGCTGCGGGGCCCTAAGCAGGCACTTAGTTCGCTTATGCCTTGGGCCGGCTCTGGGCACAGAGTCTGTTTTCCACACTCGTAGAATCAGCTTTTTAGCAATCGCCATCTCAATTTGAACTGCACTTGTTTCAGATTTACTGACAGAAAAAAGGACACTTGTGGCACCAAGAATGGCAACCAGAGGGTTGGGTGCCAGATTTTTACCAAAAGCCCTCGAAAAACACTGAAAAATACATTTCCTAAATAAATGAAGTTTACTACATGCCCAGAATCACCATCATGGTGATTGCATGTTGGTGGGACATCAGGGTAAAATTTATGTAGTTTTTCTTGCGAGTAATGGAGTCTGTAGACTGTCCCTGGAGTTAACTGAACAATTTCGTAGACATTCTTCCCAAATCCCATCTGTTATCTCCATATTCAACTCATCTGCCCATGTTTTTTTAATAAATTTCTGAATTCACTGGGGCTCCATCATGAAGCATTCCATAGAAAACAGAAATATTTATAGGATCCTAATTGTCGTCTATCATCAGAACTATGAAGAGAGACCAACTGGATTATTTGGGAAACAAATAAGTGTGAAGCAAACTACATTTTAGATTCTTCCAAGTCTTCCTCCAACTATCTTGAAAGAGTTCCAAGTGGTGCTGAGAAACTAATGGCTGCTCTTTCTTCACTCTGCGGTTCAACTCAACCCCAAACTAACTCAGCTGGGTTTAGGTCAGGTGATTGTGGAGGCCAGGTAATCTTACCCAGAACTCCAAATGTCTTCTCCTTTTTCAATTAGCCCTTTTACTGCCTGGCGGTGTGTTTGAGGTCAGTGTCCCGCTGAAAAACAAATGATGGTCACGCTATCTCAAGCCACTGCAGAATGTTGTTGTAGTCATGCTGGTTATAAGTGTGTCTTGAATTTGGAACGAATCACCAAAAGCAGCTCCAGCACAACACCCCTGCACCATGACAGCTCCACTGCTAAGCTTCACAGTGAGAGCTTCACATGTATAAACCGTTTGCTCATCTTCTCTGCATCTCACAAAAACATGACCAAAGTACTTTTTTAAAACCAGTTCTCTTCTTCTTGTTCTTCATCACTATTGGCCACTTCACCGCAACTTCACCATCATGGCCTGGTCTATGTAGTCTCCTCTGAACAGCTGATGTTGAGGCGTGTTTGGTACTTGAGTTCAGGGATGCATAATGTGAGCCCTAATCTGGGGTGCTGTTAATCTGCAGTTTCTGTGAATTGAGTTTATCTGTAAGAGAGGCAACTCTTTGTCTTCCTTTCCTGGGGGGTCCTCATGAGTTTGTATTTTCATAGCGTTTGATGGTTTTTGCAACTGCTTTTTGGGGATACATTTAAAGTTCTTGAAAGTTTCCTGGAGTAGGTGACTCTCATATCTTTAATGGACTGTTGTTCCTCTTCACTCATGGTGCACAGGACTGTGCACCATATTTCTGCACAACTGAGGGTTTCAAACACATGAAGAAGGAAGTAAATGCCCAAAATGAACTTTAGACATGGCACACCTCTTAATGAAAAAACTATTCCAGGTGAGGACCTCATGAAGCTGGTTTAGAGACTGTACACAGTGTGTAAAGCTGCAATCAGAGCAAAAGGTGGCTACTTGGAAGAAGATTCCAAAATATAAAACCTTTTCTGATTTGTGAAACATTTTTTGTTGACCAAAAAATCCAAAAAGTGTTCCAACATAATTTTTATGTCTTAATCTACATCTACAGATAAATCTAATCTACAACATTTGCCTTTTCTTTCAGCAGTATCTTTTGCCCGTTACAGAGTGACAGACGTCCCTGTGTCCAGTGTATCTCCTGCATTTGTAGTGGTAAGAGAAAAGTTAATAATAAATAAATACAATGAAATTAATCAGTAAAGTCAGATGTGCTATTATGGAAAAACTCAGACTGTTTGATACAGCACCTTATAAGTCAATTCTAACACAGATTTTCATTAATTGTTATGTATTCAGAGACTGTAGATTCAAAGTTTTGATATGCCAGTAAACAATTTTAAGTCTTAGAGGAATTTAAGCAGTTTCTTGTTTATTTTACAGATGAAGTTTGACCAAGAGGGAAATGTAACAACCTTTGGTAAGTACTGGAAATAAATTTTGTGTATCTATGAAGAATGCTGGGACTGCTTTTTGATGCCTCTTTTGTCCTTTAATATGACCACTATCACAGTTTATGTCCTTCTCAAATGCATAACACACTTCAATCCTAAATATCACAAATATTTCATCAGTGTCATTATTAATTACTTATGTACATGAAATACAGGAATTTAAGATGTTCCTCACTTTCTCAGCTTCTCATGATCATTTTTTTGTCATTATAGAGAAGAAGAAAACTGAGCTGTGTCAGGAACTTAGTCTGCAGGCCAGAGACCTTCGCTTTCAGCACAGCACAAGCCTGACTGCAAGAAACAACTGCATCATCATCAGGATGGAGGTATAGTAGAAGATTCTGTGGTCGATTAGACAATACTACTATGAGACAAAGCTACATCAAATTCAATCTGGCTGTTGATTAGGAAACATTTTGTGCCCATAACTGATAGTAACCACTTTCCTGGTCTTCATCATTAATAACTCATATTTTGATGCAAAATTAACAAAAGGTTTTCAGAACAAAGGAGAACTTAGTGCATTGCAGCTGACTCAGATGACATTGAAGTCATGGGAAATATGCGATATCAGACACCTGACAAGCTGCTTGTTCTTCACGTTTAAGATGGTGGAGGACATTCTTTAGTATCCCACACAACAGCTGTCTGTTCTCCAGAGTGCATTCTTCTGAAGGTGTAATAGAAACTGCAGTGGTCTACACGACTCCTCATTTTACATAAAGGTGCTCCTGGTTCAAGTGAGTCAGGCCGAGTGTGCGTCTGTGTCAAGATCAGGTAGCCACAGTCTGGTTCACACCTGGTTGTAAACAAGATTGAACAGTTCATTTAATTATACTACTACGGATGGATCAATAGATAGAAGGTGGTGTGTCAGGAAAAATCAGAAGTAAGTGGATTTCTTACGTGTCCTTCTTTGGTCCTGTTCCAAACGCCAGACACTCCACACAGTCGGCATGCCTCTCACATTGGCCTTCACAAAAGGGGCAGTCCTCACAGGTCGGACCTGCATATGGTGTGCTACATACACATGCTCCACACTGGCAGTCTCCTTTACCGTTGCACACTATCTGGTTAGTTGCCATACAGGGAACACTATTCATGGTGCAGCTGCAGTCGTCACCAGTCCAGTCAAGATCACAAAGGCAGACCCCACACTCACACTCCCCACGACCTCCACATAATCTGTTAGATTAGAAGTTTCAGTATTTCATTTTCATTCTTGCAGTTAAATAAAATTCAGTGTAAAGGAAATTCATGATGGTATAACAATTTTACCTGCCGTTGAACCTCGGACACTCAAAGTTGCTGCACTGACAATATCGTCCGCTGTAGATTTCTGCTGGGTTTGCTCGCTTCTGGCATTCACAGAATCCATCCACACATTCACCCCTACCGCTGCACACAGGGGCGTTTGGGCCTGAGCGGCAGGAGTCCTCATTTGTGGGAAACATTGAATCAACCTGACAATGTTGTCCAATGAAAGGCTCATTGCACTCACACTGGCCATACACACGGGTCCCACGACCTCCACAGTAAGGACTGCTTTCCTCACGGATGCCTGTGAAATTACACTGACCTGAGGAAAAAAAGTTCTCTCTTACTTTTACAGTACTAAATAAATGAAGTCTGGGGCTCATTTAATCCTAATGACCAATTTTGTTTCATTTGTGTAACTTAGCTGATTGTATGTTGACTGGAGCAAGTTTCTGAATTTGTACTCACACTCTAAAGAGATCTCTAACTTCACAGATAGTGAAAAGCCTCTGGGTGTGATGTGGACAGACCAGGGTCCAGTCAGGTTCTGCTTCTGGTTTGAGTCATCACTCCCAGTGGGACAGTGGGTCGCCTCAACACTTACCTAGAGAAATATGAATCATTTGTAAAACATTTTCTATTCTCAAAGAGTAAAAATACGTTGCTCCAGAATGTTACGTTTAACCTCTACGACTAGTGGGTTTCCAATTATAGAAGTCTTGAATGTGATGTTCACTCCCTCTGGCACAGGGCTTGTGTCAAAGCTCAGCTCTGTGATTGGCTCATCTGTTGGCATGGTGATGGTGACAGGAAAGGACTGGCTTACACCTGGTCTTAAGCTAAGCGAGAGCTCCTGTGGCTGCAGAAACAAAGCGTTGGCATTTGCTGGTCCGGTCCTACAGAAGTTCAGAAGTTTCAAGCAAAAAGATCAATATCATGAGAGTCATTTCAGTCTTGACAGCGTACTGTATTTTTTAATATAGAACTTAAAGCTCCTGTGAGAGATTTTAGCTGGTTGTGAAACTATTTTTCTATATAGTAATTATTGATTGCCTCTGCTAGCGTCAGATGAAGTGAGAGGTGTCTACAGCGCAGATTCTCAGTGAGTGACACATTTGACTGATTTTTGTTGCACACATACACAAAAAAATAACACAGACATAACCCTGCACCAAAGTCACTGCAAAGCTTAAGCATCTCCCAGAAGCTTTAAAACCTGAATATTACCAGCTTTCATTCTTGACAACCTCCAACCGGCTCTGAGGATCGTAGATAGCATGACAGCCTGATCTGTGCAGGCCTTGGGGGGTGTGGCAGCGGATGTTTGATTCAGGAGCAATGCACCAAGCACACTCAGGGCCGGACTGGAGGCATTTGTCACAGTTTGAGGCAGATTTGAGACACCTTTTCCCTTTGTCACCACTGCCAGAAGACACAAGCAGCAGGAGCAGGCAGAAACAGAGCTGCTTCACAGCCATCCTGCTGGGAGATTGAAAATTTGGTTGATAAAAATAAACAATATAGTTGTGAGTGTATGTGATAAATAGATTTCAAGTTAATTTACTCATATTTTACTGGCTTTCTTTTGTTGTACTTTTTTTTTTACATGTACTGTCCCTAATTTGGTCTGATTATGGTTATTGTCAACAGTGTGATAAGTAACAACAGGGGTAAAATAAAGCTAACTCTTTAACGTTATTGGAGTGCTTTATATTAGAGCTGCAGGCTGACTGTCACTCCTGTTTATCATGTGTGTGCAATTTTATAACATGCTCGGATTTTGTGTTGAGATTTTGTAACTTTTTGTGGAACAGAAAGTTGCAAACATGACTACAATAAACGCAGTAGAAACTATATTTCCATCTAAAACAGGAAAAACTACTCCAACAAACTGTCAACAAACAACTGAAATGAAGCTTTGCTCTTAGTCACCCAGCCAAATACACTCATTATTTCCTAATTAAACATAGTTATTTACATTTCTCCAGCTCCTAACTAGATTATGTCCTAAATGAACTAAAACACAAGAGCAGAGCAGTGCTAGTACTTTACCCGTCATATATAAATCCCTCTGTACTGCGGCTGCTTCCTGGAATTAATCTGCCTCTGCACGCTGTGACACTCTGACAGGCTTTAGTTATTTGTCAGCTATGAACCAGTGTGCTTAATCTGATCACTGGCCCTGATTGGTGCTCAGGTTTTTGGTGGCTGACTGCAGCTTAAACAAGGAAAGACACCAGGGGAGGGTGATTTCACAAAAGAGCTTTTTTTGATACGATCTGTCACTGCAAATATTGACAGATCAGAGTCAACTAGTGGGACTGCTGCCAGTTGAATGCACTTTGAGGCAGAGCAGTTCACAACAACATATGTTAGGGATCAGCTGTTGGTAGATGGGCCATCATTTGCATGTACACGTTTATTTATCTCCCTTTATCTTTCTCCTTTCTCCACAGACTTTGAAAGCCATAATTACCCCGCAGTCCCTCTTGGTGTTGGATTTTCGTGGTCTTGGATTGGAGCGTTGGTTGGTACTGGAGCTGGCCCCTCAGCTAGCATCACAGACACACTCTCTGCCCTTTGAGTTCAGAGCTCTAGAAGCCATACTGCAGCATAAGGTGAGGCCGGTCACAGACATGCTGTTTGTGTATCAGTGTATTTAAGCATGTTCTCACTGAGATAAGACCTGCCTGTAAATTAAGGTCACACAGACTGATAGGGCTCTGTGCTGGAATAAGATTAAGGGTGATTGTGTATTTATGTGTCTCCATATGTGTCCACAGGTAAACATGCTGCAAGCACAGTTGAATGATGTCGAACCAGTCATGTTGGACACCTTGGAATCGCTAGTGGATCCAAAAATACTTTCTGCTGACAGGAGTAAACTACACATACTGCTGCAGAACAGCAAGAGGTAACAGTGACACTGGTGTACAGAACTGCACATGCTCCTTTTTAAGCATGATGATAGGCTTCAGTGTATTATTTATAAAAAAAACTGGATCAGCAAATCTGGATGAAACTAACTCCCTCTTTTATGTAAGCTTCTGCAGAGCTTCATTATTCACATTTTGTTTCTGAACATTTTCTGCCTGTTGAGGTTGTCTTTCTCAATTTTCATCTGGTCTCTTTTTTTGATAGTTTATCAGAGCTGGAGACAGACATAAAAGTTTTTAAGGATTCCTTGCTGAAGATTTTGGATGAAGACGAGATCATTGAAGAGCTGTGTCTCACCAAGTGGACTGACCCAAGAGTTTTGTATGTTACACATGCACTCACAAGCATTTCAAGGCAGTTAGAGCAGAAAAAGCAAGAATGATATCTCTGTATCCCTTTCAGACATGGTTCTTTCCCCCCTCAGAACAAGTAAAGTTCTTTTTTGTACTTTTTCTGTAGTTTTTTCTTGCTGTAGAAAAAGGTTGTAGCATCTCTTACCCAATGCTAAGTATCTTACATATTCAGTCTCTTCTGTTACATGACGAAGTTACTAGTTACAGACATTCACTACTAATTCTATGCCTGTCAGCTGAAAGTAAGGCTGTTTTCAGGGGCAGATTATTTCTTATCAGCTAGAGAAATAGTTATCTGTTATCTGCTGGAGAAATAGTTCAGCAGGGGCACTACCCTGACTGGGGTGGGGCCAGGAAGTAGGTAGGTGGTGGACTGAGCAAACACTCACAGGATCTTCAACAAATCTTGATGTGTACTTTCTCACGTCATTTTTATTGTCTTTCCTGTTCCTCTAGCGAAGAGAGCAGTTTGGGTATTGACCACGCTGAGGAGATGGAACTGTTATTGGAGAATTATTACATGCAGGTGACTGTACCCTACGCTTTGATTTGAGACGATGTGTCACTTTTCTTTCTAAACACAAAACATTTTGACCAATCAATCTCTTGCTGTGATCTACTTGAAACAGGCTGAAGAGCTGGGGAACAAGACCAGAGAGCTGAAAGGGTTGATCGATGACTCTGAGAGCGTTATCTTTATCAATTTGGACAGGTACAATCACACACACATATGACTGTGACCATTTGGACAGAAGCTAACTCTTTAGACCTTGAAGGCAGATTAATGAAAAAAAAATAAACAAGTCTTTCCTCTAAGCTGACCATATAAAGAAAGGCTTGTGCTTTAAGATAAGATATTCCTTCATTAGTCCCACAGGGGGAAATTCCTTTGGGTTTACTTGTGACAAAAGGACTGTTGGTGTTTCATGCACTGTCTGTTTGTTTCCAGCCACCGTAATGTGATGATGCGCCTGAATCTGCAGCTGACCATGGGTTCCTTCTCTCTTACATTATTTGGTCTGATAGGAGTGGCTTTTGGCATGAATTTGACATCATGCTTTGAGGAGGTGAGATTGCTCCCTGTTTGAAGAGTTATGTCTAGTTTCTTAGTTGTTCATAGTTTTTCATATATGAGGATTGCTTTGCTTTTTACCTGATGTGTCCATAGCCCTCACTGTTTTGTTCCAGAAAGTCAGCTAAACTTAACTTTCACTGAATGTGTAAAATGTTACTTATGGATGTTTATCATTTTTAGTGTTTTACATATATATTGTGTACCAATAAGAAGAAGGCAAATTTTAACATAGATGCATAGACCAGGGTTCTTTGGACATGTACTACTGGAGTAGGGGGTCTGCTGATAAATGAGGGATGAAGTATTTAGCAGTGTTCAGGGGTTGAACTGGCTTATTCCACACTTTGGTCTCTGCTGGGACTTGAACTGGCAAGGACTTTGGTTTCCTAGCTTAGTCCATACAGACTCAGCCCCTGCCATCCCCAAAAAAGGTGATCAGTTTATGTTTTTTTATGTGCTTTCTTGTTGGTTCTATCACCAGGACCCTCGTGTCTTTTGGCTGGTGACAGGCTTCATGTTCTTGGGTAGTGGGTTGATATGGAGACGACTGCTGTCGTTCCTTGGACGCCACTTGGAACCCTCTGTACCACCACTGGTAATTCTCACATACACAGTTTTATATTGATATCTTACTGTTTTAGTTAACCATCGATAGTTTAATACAACAATGTATCTCTGAGTATTTCAGTTTGTACAATATTAGCACTAGTTATTGTAGAAATAAGTCTTCCCTCTCTGTTTGTGCCTGCACTGAGGCTTCCACTCATACTGCTTGGTGAGTGAGAGTCCTAACCCTAAGATTTTATTTTGAGTACACTTTCTACTTTTTATGTTACAGATCCCTCCAGTTTGGAAGAGAAATATGAAAGTATCAGACATCAAAACAGGAGTCAGATGATGTTAATGATAATAATGATGATGATAATGATGAACTACCTCCACTCTACAAGCATCCTACAGACTCATCAGTTGTAAAGGTGATTACTCCTCTACCATGGAACTCGTGAAAAAGGCTGGAAATGTTCATTTTACTGAAAACACCTCATAGTTCATTGTCACCTCCTCTCCTCAGCAGAGGTCAGGACTGCATTCAAACATGATATGTGGCATTTGTGCCACTGTTATTGTAGTTCTTTTACTGTATTTGAGTTTTTCCAGATGCTCATGTAGTCATGACGAGTGGGCACATAATAATCCTTTGCCATTTCTGGTTTGAGTGGGTGAAGGTGTGGGCAGTTTGCAAAACTGGAACTAAAACCCAACTCACATGATTACTACTTTACATGCAGTAGTGTGTTCAGTCATTTCATAGTAAAAAAATAGTGAAAGATTCAATCTAATTTAAGCAAATGTAAAACCAAATAAACGTGTGAAGTCTATTGTAAAGTATAATAAAGTGTATTTATTTTATGTTTACTATGTAAAGAGGAATTCACTTTTTGTTAAGCTGAGTGGTTACATGTCTGTTACAAAAAAAGATCATTTTACCAGATTCCTTAAAAAACAAATTAAAACAGGAATGTAACAGACTTTATCTGGAAGTCTGATTGAAATGAAATTGAAGAAAACAAAATTTGGAGAGTTCTTCTTAACAAAACCTGATCTGATTTTTGTTTTTTTTTTAAATTGTGTCTTACTCGTTTAATTTTCTAAAATGTACACAAGTTCAAGATTCACAATACATTAAAAACTTTACAAATTTATGTGGATTTTTTTCATTTCTTTTGTTCCATGAAACCTGACACATTCCACAAGCATCTTTGAATCCAACAAAACTTTGGACATCACTAACACTTCTTTGCAAACGAAGCTCCTGTCTTCCTTGGTCCTAAAAATGAAGTCACTCTGCTGCCACAGTACCACATTACCACACTAAAAAGTTGCATGATAGTAAATATCTCATGATGTGAACTGAGGGAGTTGTGATTTAATACCAAGTTAGTATGACTGTAGCATAGATAAAGACATATATCAGCAGGATATAAGGATACATTTAGATCACTCATGTATCTGGCATAATGTAGACTTTTGGGAGAAGAGATTCATTTAGCTGGGAACTAATATTTAAGAAATACAATGGCAACACATACAGTATGTCCAGGTCACTCTTAAATCTTTCTTTTCAACAACCCCACAAGTTGAGACTGAAATTTGACCTGTGATTTCTGTTTTTTTCTCCTCCATCGATTAACTAGCTGGTTTGGTCTGTAAAATGCCTGGACATGTCTCTCCCTGTTTTCCAAAGCCTAAAATAACTTTCTTAAATGTTTGGTACCCAAGCCTGTATATTCAGTGTTAAGATCAAAAGGAGCACCAAATGTTAACATTTCTATGGAGGTAGAACATATCTCCTTTTTTTCACAAATTACTCAAGTCTGGATAAAAGAGGTGATTGATAACATAGTTCACAACTTATCAGCATAATATCACAGCTGTGGGTAGATTTTCTTGAGGCTTAATGAGATGTAAACAAAGAAACACACCAGAGTGTGCATTAACAGGAACTTCATTTAAATTTGTTTGAAATGAAAACGTCAAAAGTTGAAATATTTTCATTATTTTGTCAGTCTTGGGTCATATGCTGCTGTTGTAACCACTTTGTCAGCTAGAGGGAGTCATATCTTCAGTTTTGAATTCAGTTCATCTGCTAGTTCATCCCTTCGGTGGAAGCATACATTATCAGTCCCTTTACCCTCAGGTATGATGTGTTTAAATGATACATTATGCAATGTCAAAGAGGTCATATGATCTGCTTTAACATATCATAAGGCTGGAATCCATATTGCTTTATTTAGAGAGGCAAATTCCTCCTTTGTGGTATGGCCTGGTTAGTGTAACTGTTTTTTAATCCAGTCATCAAAAAAAAAGGGATCAGCTCCAACATTTTGAGAGAAGTTATTACTTTAAAGTAGTAATTGTTATAGTATGGTAAGTGTTTACTACAGTGGCCGAGAACCGCCACTGCTGTAAATGTCATGTGGTCAGGCCATGTAGCGCCTGAGTAGATATGAAGTTGGACTGAAGCTAACACTACACCGGCATCCTCCAGATCAACTTCATATCCACTCAAGCACTGCATGGCCTGACCACATTGAAAAGCACAAAAAGCGAAATTAAGCAATGATCTTTCCACTTACTTCTTTGTTCGTCTTTTTGCCGTCGTCTTCTGTGCCAAGATTGTAAAACACTGGCGCATTATCTTTATTGGTCCCTGGCAGCTCACTTCCGTTGTGGCTTTTTTTTTTATTTGCATCCTTTTATTTTCACAGTAAGTAACTTTTCTTTGTTTTCTTTCATCTGTAACTTTCGTTGTGACGGTTCTCAGCCACTGTAGTAAACACTTCCCATACTATAACACTTACTACTGTAAAGTACTGACTGCAAGTGAAAAAAAACAAACTTCAATCCTCTCTCAAAATGCTGGAGCTGTTACCAAAAGATATATTTCTCCAGATTCCTTAAAAAAATAATAATAAAAATAAAAACAGGAAAGTAACAGACTTTATCTGGAAGTCTGGTATGATAGTCAGATTGAAAGGAAATTGAAGAAAACAAAATTTGGAGAGGTCTTCTTAATAAGTCTGGTCTTTTTTAATTGCATCCTTTTATTTTCGCAGTAATTAAATTTTTTTTTTCCCCATCCTTTTATTTTTACAGTAAATAACTCTCTTTTGCGTCATTAACTTTTTATTTTTGCATTCTTTTTTATTTACAGCAGTGGCGATTCTCGGCCGCCATAGTTTACTCACCATCCTGCAGGAATAGGCAGCTCTTGCCCTTAGCAGTCAAACAGTTGACCTTCCTCTTTACTTTCCTCCTTTCAGAAGATATTCGATTGAATAAACATTGGTAATCTAATCTAAGTCTAAATATAAAAAGTCTAAATACGCTAATTTACAGTTTCTGAATACGTTTGTCCCTGTTCTTACATGGTCGACATTCCTAAAAAAGTAGTGGTGGGTGTGTTTCCGCCCTCGGCAGGACCCCCTTCTTTGAGAAACGTCACGCCGTGTTGACGTCACGACACAGCCACGCTGCACAGCCAGACCAAACAACTTTTCCCGAGTGGAGCAGATCACAACGCGTTCAGCTGCCGCTCACTTAAGTACTGAGATTCCCCGAAGACGCCGATTTACACGATCGAAAACGTGACGAGGAAACAGCAGGAAAAACGAATTCTGCTTTAAACTCTACTCTGACATTTTTTTTCTCTCTCGACTCAGAGTTTTTTTGTCCATCTATTTCTCTTTTTTTGGAGCTGAGATGTGGAATCTGAGGCTGTTGTTCCTCGTCGGACTGACGACAGGGTTCATTGGTGAAACAGTAAGTAGTTTTTACTTTTTTATTTTGATTTATTACAAATTACTAAACAATAGTAGTTTAATTGTAGCTAAATTTTGCGGACTCTTTTCCGTTGACTTTATATTTTTTTCGTCTAACGAAGTGAAGGGTCATATCAGCCGTTGAGAGACGTTAGGTGAACGTTTTTATTTTGTTCCGTTGTCTCTATTGTTACTAAAGCAACGCAACGTGTTTTTAATGTGTAACGTTAAAGCTGTTAAGATATTTTATGCTGAATACATTTTCTTT
This sequence comes from Xyrichtys novacula, assembly GCA_962446985.1. Taxonomy (NCBI): domain Eukaryota; kingdom Metazoa; phylum Chordata; class Actinopteri; order Labriformes; family Labridae; genus Xyrichtys; species Xyrichtys novacula. The sequence goes on along the minus strand of OY660871.1, from coordinate 20,771,017 downwards.
GACTGGTCAATCCGGACGTTATGCTTTTAGTATGTGTCCTAAACAGTAACCCAGAAGAGAAGTGTTGTTTTTAGGCACGGTAACCTTCAGTGAACGACAGTATTCAACGTTACAGTAACTATAAGGACTATTGTAAGGACTAATACAGGGATTACCGATATTCCACCGTAGGCTTTATCCAAGCCGAGTTCAGGCGTCCAGTTGCTATCAAGTTCACGCTGGGCCAAAGTCTGTTCAGCCCCTAAAGCTCAGAGGAGCGTTGACGTTTTAAACCCAAACCTCCAGATCTGACCTGAATTTCTCATCCTCACAGTCAGATCTTGGGAAACTTCTAAATTTCATCTTCTCAGAATTAGATGTCATGTGAATCAATTAGGCAGATTAACTGAAAAAAAAAAAAAAACCCAAGAATGAGAAAGGCATCCTGCCTAAACTGACAAGTTAGAGAGGTGAATCTCTCACAGTGCTATCTCCTCTGAGGGTCTGCTTTAAAAGCTGGGAAACACCTGGAAATGACAGGCTCAAGTGGAGCTCTCCTCTGTGCATTTTCACATGGGCCAGAATATCCTGCTCGCATGATTTGTAGACTGTAAAAGTCTCAAATGAGAGCCAGAAAACTTGTCCACATCCCAAGAACTGCATGAGGTCTTTGATTGATGGACTGTATATTTTGACTGTGAGGGAGTTGAAACTTGAGAGTTTTTCTCCTGAGAGGTTTTGATGGCCCTGATCCTGAAAGAGACATGAGAGGTATTAGATACACTTTGGTGTTAGTTCCTTCTTTCCTTCAAAGTGTCATAATATGGGAACTGAGTTGATAAAGTATTCTTTCATTGTTAGATTTGCATTTGTATTTCTGCTTTAACCTACCTGTTTTTAACACACACACGCACTGTAACTGTTTTCTTTTGCTTCATGCCACTAATACACACACTTAAGTCTTAATTTGCTGGGCGTGATGGATCCTAGTGTGTATTCAAACTGTCGCTCTTGCTGAATGTGGCTGTAGAATTACTGGTTAGCTAGTAAGTGACATTACTCAAATCTAAACTATGAATGTTGAAACCGGCTTTTCGCCCCCGTGACAGATTGCGAGTCGGTAGTTGTGTCATTTTCTGGATGGATGACTCACAGTGAGTCCCACCAGGCTAGCTCAGACAAGCTGAGAGCTGCGTGGGATACATGCAGTTTTTCATCCTACCAAAGTAGGCAAAAGGAAGAGTGTCACACCTGCCCTCATTATTATCGATTATAAAATTTCACAGTGAAACAGATAATTAGAAGACATATCACACTGAGAATTACTGGTTTACTTTGAAAACAGGCATGTAACTGCTGGTATTGTGGAGATACATTGATATGCTTTTTGCTTCTTGTGCTATCAGTTTTACAGTATTAGTCACATCCTACCAATTATGTATAAAAGTCTGTCCACATCCTGTTAGTGTGACAGTCTTTGATTGGCTGGCTGGGTTGGACATAAAGAACTAAACCTAAATTGTTAAAAACTGATCTAGATATTTTTTTTTTAAATCAATGCCAAGTACCAGTGATGTTGTGGTTAGATTTTGTTGATAAGCTTTTGTACCTCTTTTTGCCCCATCACCTAACTCTGTATATTTTCACGATCTTATCTTATGTGATACTCCTCTCAGTGAGGAGACACGCTATCTTCTTTTTGCATGATATAAGTTGTGCAATTCTGAGTCCAGGTGTTTGAAAACTTGTACAAAATAGTCGAATTTGGCTCCAGTTTCAGTGAAATTGTTGTATTTGAATTTGTGGTAAGTTTTGGACTCATAGCCTTGGTTAAACGCACCCCTCTTTAAACACAACGCTGTGTGCTGCTGCTGCAGCTATCAACATGGTGATGACAGGCCTGCTTTGTACTTGTGGATGTTACACAACCCCGCTCTGAGCCCATCTACCCTGTGTTATCGCTTACTTTCATCTCATTGTGAAACAGCTTACATTATTAACTGTTAATCTAATGTAAACAAAAAGTAGGGTTGTATATCAATATACTGATTTAAGTATTTAATAACACATTCCCAAACACACTCATAAATCATCAATAATGCACGCCAGTTGTGTTTTATCATTATGACCTGGCCGTTCCCAGAAAACTGTCCTCATGCCAACAACTCCAGATGGTTATATACAGCCTGTGTGTGTATATTTGTGTATGTGTGTGAGCTATGTACATACAGAATGTATGTTTTCCAGATGTGTGTAACCTCTGAGTGACTTACTCATGTCTTTCGGTAATCCCTAAAACAGAGCTTCTTCCTTGCAAGGGGGTGTTGGTCAGAACAGAGGTGGCAGTTTTTTTAACCTTGTGTATTATTTTGTGTAATACACTGCCTGTACTTGTTTATATTAGACATTATTGATCAAAAAAAGAGCCTCAAACATTTGCAAACTTTCATATTTTGAGATTTACCTTTTCCTAATTTATCAACGAATCAATCACTGATCAAAACTGCTATTTTTGTGTCAAGCTCATGTCACAGTTGGATTTAGCAGTTAGTTGGACTATGACGTGTGAAACTCTGGTCATTTTTGTACTGTGTTTTTAAAAAAAGCAACACAACATATGACTTTTCAAAACAATTCATTGGTCATGTTTTTTTATAACAGAGGAAACTCCCTCAGCCTCCTCCAATTCACTCACATCTGATGAAAAATGGGAAACTGTGTCACTTTAACAATCTCATTGGAGACTCGTATTAAAAAAGGCAAAAACAAACTGAATAAAGCGAGATAAATAATGTGTTAATTGATGATAAATTTACAAAACACTACACTGGAAAAGGGCTTAAATTAAGATACCCACATGGGTATGCACTTAAAATGACCTCTATCAAATGTGTAACACTGAGATTTCTTGAATTGTAGCAACTAATACATTTGTTTTCAAAACTAATATTTTGTCAGATATTGTGGAAATAAGTTTGATCAGGAATTCTTGTTTGTCTTTTGTTTCTCATGGAGCCCACTTCACTCAGAAACTATTCCTGCTGTCCTGAAGTTTCAGTTTCTCACATATGAAGACTGGTCTCATGTAATATACACGTTTATTTAACAGCCCTGTTTATTGATAATGATGACACCCTCAAGACGATCTCACTGTCAATGTTTGTGATGAAGTACTTGAAGTTGGCTGGTGTGTTTGTGAGTCCAGCAGTTCAGCAGACCCCTAAAAAGGGGAATCCTACCATTGTATGTAGGTACACTGCATCATATAATCAGTGCAAGCTCCTCTCAGAGACAACAAAAAGTTGTGTCCTCCAGCAGTAAATTCGCACCAGTTCAATCCTTAAACTCAGTAGCGGTCCATCACATTTGTGTGCCCGCAGTAGTCCTAGTCCCCGTGTCCATGTGCTGTCTGTTTTGAAAGACGGCACAGCATCTGCTTTTGTAATCCCTGGTTGAAGACAACAAGAATGTGAGTTGGCCCTCTCTGCTATTTTAGCTAGCACTGGCATTTGGAGAGTGTTGACTTTTAAAAACAAGGATGTTAATGATTTTCTGTTTGGCTTGTCTCACCACATTATGTGAGCACATATGATGTATCTGACAATGGTTTTGTCTTGTTATATCCCTGCCTGGATTAAAAAAATATGATCTACAGTTATTAAATAATTGAGTAGATTTTGTAATCACATCTTGGTGGTGGGCTTGCAGAAAGATATTCATAGAATTAATGGTTTGGTTAGTCTTTGTCTTCTGTTGATATTTTGTCCCACTGGAGACCACAAATATACAACCATCCATGCTTCAGGAATCGGTTCATGTTTTTACTTAGTTCAAGTGTCAGTATAAATGAGGCAGTACAACTCCTCACAAGTTTCCTTCCATGTCCTCAGCACCTGTTTTATGAGAAACTGAGTACTGTCCTTGTCTCTTTCCTTTCTTTCTTCAGGCTCCCCTCTTTCTCCCTCTCTCAGCACCTGTGTTAGTGGAAGCATAGTATACATACCAGACATACTTCAGGTCTCAATGGGCCATATTCATCCATGTCTCTGTGTGTATGTGTGTCTCTCTCTCTTGTTGTCTTGTTATCAACATCTGCTGAGTTATTTGTCTTTTTTTGGTTCTCAGACTCATAATCTGGTTGCTGTCTTTGATTCATGTGTTTTTCTTGGTCTGTCTTGTTTATGGGCTTTCCCAAGTTTGCTCAGCTTGTTGTATTCAGCTCAGACACAGAGGCTGTCTTACTGCAACAAGCTGCTGAATAACGTCATCTATTTAAGTACCTCTTTTCTTTGGCTTAAGCGTAGTTTCCAAGCCTTAGATGATGAGATTAGCAGGGTTTCGCTTGACTTCAAAGTCTTCTTAGTCGTGTTTAGGTTAGAAGAAGGTTTCCTTAAGCTTCAGTCTTATAAATGCAACGGTATATTTTCCCCTGTGTGTGTCATCTGGTCTTTGAAGCTGCTTTTTCTCTCCCCCTCAAGCACAGATCATTGCTCTATAGCTCTGTGAAGCATCACAAATTACTGCCACAACTCATGAAATGAACAAAAAACTGGCCTCCGTCTACTGTACACGACTGCAAATCTACTCTGACACCAACAGAAATCAGTGCACACTCTGGCATATTTCGCCTGCATAGGTCACTGGTTGTGTGAGATATTGTCTTACTAACTGTAGAGGCGTCCACATGTTTTCAATTAGTGGTAGGAATTCTGTACGTATGGATGAAGGAGTTCTCTGTGTCTTCTGTCTCGTCTTTCTGTCTTTTATGAGTACTACACACCCTGCAGCTTTACTTATGATAACACCTTTTTTTTTTCTCTTGCTTTCTCAGCTCTTTGTTTCCTCCCAGTCACCCATCTCTGCAGCGGACGACTTGTACATAGAGGGACTATCATCAGGTGACCTCCCCATAGACGATGAAGATGGAGATGAAGATGATTCTGGCTCTGGATCCGGAGACTACGGTAAGGAAACCTCTGCTTTTGTTTAATTATTATTGTATAGTCTTAGTTTATTCATTTAGGAAGGAAAATGGAGAGTTACACTGTGATTATCATCTTAGAATTGCACAGTGCCCACACGTCTATGTGATAGCTGGATGTAGGAGCGTAAATTAAAACGTAGGATATATTTACAGAAGTGCTACATTCTGGAACTTAATTGTTAGATTATCACACCTCATGGTCTGAAATCACATCTCCAGTTTATTAGTTTCACCAGTGAGTGACGTAAGCTTTGTAGACCCAGGACTCTCACACTCAGACACAGAAGCTCACTCATTGCCAGATGTTTGTCCGGTGGGGATTTGGAGTGAACTGGTGGAGTTTTTATGGGAGGAACACAGATGTCAAATATTTCTTCTTGATTGCTGACTCATCTTTCTATCCACAGTGAGTAATGTGTTGGAACAACAATGTGGGCAAAAGATTAAAACAGGGTTGGGTGAATCCCCATGAGTTATAACTCTCAACCGACTGGGTCAGTTAAAGTCCTGATAGCTAGTGTTAACATTTCATCACTGTCCCACATAAAACTCAAAACTCCAAGACAGAAACTTTTCCTGCGATGAGACAAACTGACTTGCTTTTGCTCTGTCAGTTCATTTTCCACACATCGAGTTATATGATGGTTTGTTTAATTTCCTCTAACCATAGAGTACTACCTCATCCTTAAACTTCCTGTGAGAATCACTTGGTTTATGAAGCCTTTGACAAAAACAATACCTCTTATCACTTTGCTGGTTTTATGCTGTAAATATGTGATTTAAAATTAGTAGCACAACAGTCCTATCTCTTTTTCAGCCCATGTACCATTGTTAATGCCAGAGATACAAACTTGTGCACATTACAGGGGAAACTTATCGACTAAGTGTCAATTTATTTTGTTCTCTTCCAGGTTTTGGTGACCTGGCGGATAAAGAAGAGCAACTCAAGAGGTTCCTTAACCTCTCCAGCACCACAGTCTCAAAAGAAACTGTTCCAGTTCAACCACAGCCAACAGCAGGGCCTCCTCCAAGCCCACAGCCCACAACAGTAGACAGCCAGGATCCTCTCACCACAGTGGAAGAGACCAAGCCCACACCATCCAACCCACCTGATGAGGACAGCAGTGATGAGAAGGTACAATTTGGTTTTCTTTTCTACAAATCCTCATTGTGAAAGTAGAATAAAGAAGCGTGTATTATTCAATATGTTCAAAAAAAGTACTAAAAATGTAACTACTCCACATGTTCCTCCAGGTTGCAGGTGTTGGCACAACAGCAGGTGTGTCCACTGGGAACACCAGTCCCAGCTCTGCCAGCACACCTCTCAGTGACACTACTTCAACCAAAGTTGGCATGGACGCCAGTGTGACAACTGATGCAGAGGACAACAGTGTTGATGTGTCAGCACCCAAAGGCAGTGAAGATGAGGTCCAGACCACAGAGGGTGACAATGAAATTGTGGCAAAAGATGGCAAAGGCAGTCGGATATATGAGATGGACACTCCTGAAGAGGTGACTTCAGAGAACCTGTGGGAGAGGACAGAAGTTCTGGCAGGTATGATTAACGCTCAATTAAGCTTCACTTGTTTTTTTTTTTTGTTCATGCATGTCTTATTCAGCAGGTTCAAGTCACTGAAATTTATAGCAACTGCAGTCAAAAATGGAAAAGATATATAGAAATGATAATAAAACCAACCTCATTGCCTGGAAGCAAGTCTTTCGTTTTTATGAATTGTGTTGACGATTGTTTTTAGGTTTATTATTATAAAGTGAGGTACCCAGTCATAAAAATATAAAAACTCTTTACTTATTTCTCCTCTAGCGGTGATTGCATGTGGAGTGGTCGGATTCCTCTGTGCTGTTTTCCTCCTCCTCCTCCTGGGCTACCGGATGAAAAAGAAGGACGAAGGCAGCTATGAACTAGGAGACGTCAAACACTCCTCAACGACCTATCACAAAGCACCTACCAAGGAGTTCTATGCCTGAACTGACTAACAGAGACTTTAAAGGGGGGGATTTTTTTTCTCCTCCCAATCAGAACTTCGATTAGGTGTAAACACACCTGAAGACAATTCCTCTCCATGGAGTTTGAAGTCTAGCATGTCTGTTCTTCTGCAGTGCCCCTTCCTGAGTTTTTGTCATCTTTCCAGCCTCGATATAGTGACCATTGTTTGTGTGAAAGAGGTCATAGGTGATAAATGAGCCAGTTCAATCACATTCTCATCGCTCCACTCTGACTAAGGTGGTGAACGCTAAATACCCATTCTAAATCTGAAGAAAGGAATTTTTTTTTTTCAATTACTTACAACTTTTTGGTCTACAAAAGAATTCATCTTTAAGTATTGATAACACTGTGCCTTTACACTCACTAAACTTCTCAATGCTGATCCACACTGAGCTGGACTTTGTTCAGTATTACAGACAAATTACTTGTCCCATACAGCAGAGTGTCAGCCTGAACCATTGCAGTTCAGCTCAAAAGCATAGAGAAAGTTCAGTGTATATTTAATAGCCTTAATGCATTTTTGAATAGACACGGTACCAAATATGAGATTAATGTTACAAAGAGCCTTCAAATTTGTTCTTTTCTTTAAGGGTAAATTTGCTCTCTTTGTTAACATTGTGACATTTCATTTTCTGTATACTTGCTTTGCTAAATTGAAGATTGTTTGGTTCCAAGGATGTTTTTTATATGTTGTGCAGTATTGATATGAGAGGCTTTGTTACTCTGCAGGTACATATTTTTTGTTGTTCTCTCATAGATATTTGTTCAAATATAAATGTGCTTTATTTGTCTTTTTCAAAGTTATTTTTAGTAGTATTTTCAATATGTTGTGTTTTTTAAGAGATTATATCTCATTAAGCCATTTTAATAAGAACTTTTTTGTCTTTTCATTGAATTCATACAAGAGTTAAGTCTTGAAGCTTACCTCTGTCTTGCATACACAATATTTCAGGACTTTTTTTATGGGACAGGGTTGCTAAGGTAGAGCCAAGGCTAATAACTATAATTCTGAAACCGTAGAAGTAACCAACATTTTCTGAGGACTGCCAGAGCACATTCCTGTCTCACTGTCAACTGTATACAGCTAAAACAGCTGGTTTGCATTTAAAGGGACAGTGGCAGTATGTAGTGTTTTTACAGTATCAGTATAGAGTCAGGATGCATTCTCACAGCAGGGCTGGAGAGTTGCACACAGTTATAGAAGTAACTTTAAATCTCAGCTGTTATAAACAGTTTGAAAGACTGGGGTGTAACAACATAGTCACACATTCACTTTAGTTTGTTGCGATACTCTTGAGTAACATGTCAGGTTTTGAACATATGTTTCCTCCTTTTTGTTCTTTACCTCAGCCAGCCAGCGAGCAGGGACTTCTCTCTAGATTTAGTGAGGATTCAGGAGGCAGTTAGCAGCGACAACGGGGTAGTGTTCCCATATGAGACAACATTGATTTTACACCCTGTAAATTATGTTTCAGATGATGTGCTGAGGAAAAGCCCTTCGTAAAATCTCAGCTACCTCCTCCACATCATGTGTCATAGACCAAAACTTTTTCACTTCAGCCTCGACTTGACCAGGGGGAGACTAGTTGTGTTGAAGCAGCTGTATTTGTGGCCTCTAAAGATAATGAAGAGGTCAGCTCCAGATGAGGGGTCAGTGATTGAAACATGCAGAGAGATGGAGGACTAAGTGCTGAAACTGTGACCACCTATTCTCACAACCTCATGAAAGTACATTTGTTTCAGGTTGTTTTGTTTCTGCTGCTTGGAATATGCCAACTTTGACTCAGTTGTCACAACACAAACATTAAACTGCTTAATGCAAACAGGATGATAAATATCAAAATGGTGTGTGACACTGTATTTGTCTTCTGTCCCTGACTTGAGGCTTTTAACAGTCTTGACATGATATAGGTTTCTTCCAATAGCTGAAAAGACTATTTAATGGAGTTGTTAGTGTAAATGCTAACTACCTATTCTCTATGGCTGGAATAAACAAAGTTCTTACCACCGATCCACTGTGATTTACTTGATAACATGAACATTTTGGCTGTTCTTGAATGCTCAGTGCCTCAAAACACATTGTATACATTACCGGTGCTTCTGCAGCACTAGTCTCATGCTTTAATAGTTAAGGACTTGACTCATTTTTTCATCCACACCAATAAAACATTCAGGGGGTCTCTGATAATTCCTAAGAGGTATACGACAGCTGGTTAGCACTTGCTACCAATCCAACAGAGGATGACACAAAATAAGCGATCTGTTGTGGGATCACTGTTGGTTTCCACAGTATGCTGATGATATAATTTATATGTATTAATTTATGCTTGTTCAGAATAAAATCCAGGTTATCAAAACAGCAATGAAGTGGGATTGTACAGTATTTACAAATGGATGAAGCATCTTTGTTATTGTTACTGTTTATGTTTTTAATATTTATGGTTATAGATTATTCTACAGGTGTGGTTCAGTTCATTTTCAATTTCATCATTTGCTGTCTTGGAATTTTTAAAGTAGTACTATGTAATCCTTATAAAAACTTACTCACCTCTACTTTTATTTGTTTAGAAGTTGACTTTGAATTGACTGAAGCCCTGTTTTAATAAATACACACCTGCACAATGGCACAATGATGGGGACCAACCAAAATAAACAAGAGGGAAATGGTGACAAAGAGACCAAAGATGGCCAAACAGTACAATACAACTGTGTTAATGAAATAGTGTATCTCACAGGGTTCACTACTGAATAAAAAGGTGGCTTTAATGCATTTCTAAAACATTGTTTGTCTTTCTTTTTTTTTTTTTTTTGGGGGGGGGGGTTACATAGGCTCTAACTCAGGGTGCTTCTTCCTTCTGGGATATGCTCATACCTATGTGCTACTCAGCCATATTTTTACAGACACATATTTTCAAAACCTCTGTAGTCAAAGACATATTCATAAAGAAATTAAATCGAAGACCAGGCTCCTGATTTCTAAGTCACTTGACTTGACAGTCATAGTTGGTAATGAAGACTAAGAGAAGTGTTAAATTTCTGTACTTTGCAAGGTCAGTTGCAGGTAAAAGCACTCCATTGTAGATTTTTGTACCTCTTGTTTGCACAGTCGCACAGGAAAACATTTCCTCCAAGCCTCAACCATCCAGCTTCTTCAAACCACTGTGTTAAGTCAAGCCAGCAGTGTAAAGAAGGAGCCAAATGGTCAGTTGTTTTCCAAAAACTGCTAACGCAGACACAAACGGCAAAGGCAACAGTGGAAGGAGGGTCTAGTGAAAGACAAGGGCATCCTGTGTCCTAAAACAATTTACAAAATGCAAGGGCCCTATCACCTAGCATGCAGAGGTCAAACTCTGTCATAAACCTTTGTATTTTTCTAAATCCTGAAATACTTTAAAATAATGTTAAAGATATGTAAAATAATCTTGGCTTCTTCACAGGGTGGGAGATTGGTTTGGAAGCCGATGACTGCAGTAGAACGTGGACTTATGGCAGAGCAGGATGGGAAATGAAACCTCAGAATGGGACGTGGGCAGAGAAATTATGTGTTTTCTATGATGAGAGCATAACATATTTCCAGCACTGGACAACTGTCTAAGAACTACAGTTATAGGCAAGGTCATATGTAAAAGTTGGAAGGAGCAACAGCATACAAAACAAAGACTTACTGTAGAATTTTGAAGAAACGAATCTTTAGTAGAAAGTATATCTTTGCAATTTAGTATTCAGTGAGGAAAGTATCTAACTGGGCTGTTTCTTGAGAATATCAAAGTGCAATTTTGTCATTTTATCTAGCATGGACTAAAGTGCTTTATTCATTTATTTATACAAACACTGGCTTTGTAAACAGAATTACCAGGAGGATCAGTGGGGTTGTATGTCAAAGATTGTTATAAGAAAGTTACTGATACCATGCAGCTAGGGAGGATGTCAACAGAGCCGACCCGAGCCTCAATGGGGCCCCAAGCAAAATTTGATTTTAGGGCCCTCTTTTTCTGCCAATAATATTGATTGTTGATCACCCACACCCCTACACAAATCTCTTTGATTAACATTCCATGACATGCAAGCATACCTTTATCTTTGTGTTTTTTCTCTTCCTCCTCTGTTTTTTTTCTGCTCCTGAAGGACATGTCCTTTTTTTGCGACATTTGTTTGACCTACAACTACCTGCACTTTGGATGCTCAGTGCACATTGCACAGCAGAAGGCACATAGCAGTAGTGGAGCTTTAACATATCGGCAGTAAGAATCATAGGCTTACATCAGCAGCAGCACTAAAATGTTTTTACTTTATTTTATTTTATTTTATTTCAATATTAATATATGTTTGGTCATACAGAAAGCATCACTCATACATGCAAAAAAAAAAAAATCTTAATTGCTCTTGGGGGGCCCTAGTGGCTTTTCTTCTCTTTTCTTATATTTTATTTTGGAGTCTGAAGTCGTCGCTCGAAACCGGTGCTTTTGACCTTTTATTGTGAAAATCCAGACCGGACATGAAATACCGGGCACGCTGAAATCACGAGCGCGGAAGCAGTGTTCGGTGTGTTTACTTTCAGTGTTGTGCCTCGAGACTACTAAACTCAAATCTGTGTGAGGTCTTTCTGCAACAACAAACCGAACCAAGTGGGACTGAGGGGTTTGTGTTTGTGTTACTTTTTAGTTCTTTGTAGTTTTGTGTTAATTGTTGATACAGAAGATGTTTAGTTACTCTGTTTAGTTATAAACATCGGATAGTCAATAAATAGAAAGCACGTATCACAGCTACTTTTGGTGCTCTAGGGTTAAGAGTGTTAATGCAATAATAACTGATATTGTCAGAATAAGCTGGCTGAACTGTTTGATCAGTGATGCACACCTAAGACCCTCAAATATTTCCTTTGGCTGTCACTTTCAAACAGTCCCGTGGAGCTCTTATCAGTGATCACACTTGTTTTTTATTTGCAGATGGCTCAGGAAAGTGGACTGTACCCCCTCCTCTTCTTCTTCCTCTTGTTTCTGTCATCTCTGTGTGACTGTCATCTACATCCAGAGGCAGTGAACAGGGCTGTATCCAATCAGACTGGAAGGAGAGGTAAAGACAAACCCTCTAACCACTTCACACTGAGAGATGGATGGTTTTAATTTATCCTTAGTTGTACAAAATGTTTTGAACTTAAACTAAATGTTTATGAATTACAAATCACATTGGCTGAAGTAGTCTGTTCTGCTTTCCTATGCATGGTATTTTAAGGACAGGTCTTTGTTAAAGCCTGGAATTTACAAATTCAACTTTAGTTTTATGGCACTTTTCAGACAAAAAAATGCAGTTCAAAGTGCCTCACAGAGACTAAAAACAACAATTAACATCAATAAAACCCGAACCTCCCACCCACACACCCACCCATGGATCCCTCCACTCACAAAGACACACACCCACCCTAACTCACCCATGCACACACACACACAAGCACACACAGTGTGAGAATTTAAGATGTATTGTTGAAGAGTCATGGCCTGACACTGTAACATTAAGTGAGGAAAGAGCTACCTTTGGGAAACACTGGAGATAAAAGATAAAAAACAGAAGATAAAAAATAAAATTGTAAAGAGAAAGAATAAAACCTGATGAACTAAAACAAGAAAATAATATTAAATGAACAGATAAGTAAGAGCTCTACCATGTAAAAGGGGGAAAATAAGTAAAAACCTCCAAGACAGGAATTAAGAAAAAGACTAAGAACAGAGATGATTAATAAAATAGGCAATAAGAACTTTGATTAAAACGAACATTTGCAATAAGAGAAATATAAAAAGGCAATTAGTGAAAAGCCTGGTTAAAAAGGTGAGTCTTGAGCCTCTTCTTGATGATGGGCAAATTTACAACATAGTGGCCATCAGTCCATCTGCATGTCTACTGAAGTGGCAAAGACACTATTGTACCTGCTGAGCCATTGCAGGGATGGCATATTGTTGACCAAGTGAGACTTTTAACCTCATATTTTGTTTGCTTTTGTTTGTTTCTATGTTAATGCAGAGTCACACATAGTTGAAGAGATAGCAGGCTATGCTGATGTGGCCAAAAAGATTATTGACCTGGCTGTGTCTGGTGCCGCTCAGAACCGCTCCTACACACGACTGGCTGACTTCACTGACACCATAGGAAACCGTGTCAGTGGCTCACAGAACTTGGACATGGCTATAAAGTACATGTATAATGCTATGACACAGGATGGGTTGGATGTACATCTCGGTGAGTATACCTTAATATTGGGATGTTATAGCAAGATATCATCAAGGTGCAGTGAGTATCATTAAAAAAAAGATCAGTTGACAAATGATGATTTCGGGGATGGCTTGTCTTTTGGTTACTGTGACAGTTGTGTTTTGTCTCATTATTTTCTTTTCTAGAGCCAGTAAAAATCCCACACTGGGTGAGAGGGAAGGAGAGTGCAGAAATGATTGCACCCAGGGCTAAAAATCTGGCTATACTGGGACTTGGCAGCAGTGTAGGGACACCACCTGAAGGTATTAGCCAGTGTCTACAGGATAAAGCCATTTAAAGCCTTTCGTTAAACTTTCTCTTACTCTTTGTTGTCTCATTCTTATCTCTTCAGGTATTGAAGCAGAGGTGTTGGTGGTTAAATCTTTTGAAGAACTGAAGCGCAGAGCCAGTGAGGCTGTGGGGAGGATTGTTGTCTTTAACCAGCCATTTGTCAGCTATGGGGAGACGGTGGCTTACCGTGAATATGGAGCCTCTGAGGCAGCCAAAGTAGGAGCTGTGGCAACACTAATTCGATCTGTTACTCCATTCTCTATTAACAGGTATTCATCCATAAGAAAAACTTACAGTATTTCTGCTGATGCTGATTGAGGCTCTATAAGGCAGGGATTTGGCTCTCATCTTCAAAAACAGGTCAACAGATGGTATTAGAAGTTATTTAGAAGACTCGTGTCTTTTTCTTTGCTGCTCCAGTCCTCACACAGGTTGGCAGGATTACCAAGATGGAGTGAAGCACATCCCCACAGCCTGTATTACTATAGAGGATGCTGAGCTGATGTGGCGAATGGCACAGAGGGGACTGAAGATTGTGGTCAGACTCACAATGGGAGCTAAGACTCTGCCAGATGCCGACTCCTTCAACACAGTGGCAGAGATCAAAGGCTGGCAGCACCCTGAGCAGGTTGGACTCACACTCCTATTTCATACACCATCTGTCTGACCTATTTGGGTGTGTTCCTTATCATGTTAGAGTTGTTTTGTAGTGTTTAGGTGTTTGTATGGGCCTTGCAAAAGTAATTGAGAGTGGCAAAGATGTGAAATTTATTTTAGAATAAAAGATTCTTTATTTTTTGCCCCCCTTAAAGTTTTTGCTCGGTCCTTTTCTTAATTTTGTTCAGTAAAAAAAGTACCATAGCCTCCTTTTGCTGACTACGCATATTCCCACCTCTGTTGGGTCTGCTTTTAGTTTGCTACGCTTTGGAAATGCTCTGATAAGCCATTCATGTAAATAGGTTTCACATGGAAACACTTTTTTGTCCAGCTGTTAGTGCTGTTTCTTAATACGTTTGTTTTTTCTGATTAAGTCCCAAAAACTAAGATATTCATCCATGTCGAAACCCCTAAACTCCCAATTCTTTGGTGCATTTTCACTTCACATGAAAGAGACTTAATCATCTTGATTTGTTTTAGAAGGACCTCATGTTCTCTGGACAAGGTAGTTAGTTCTGTATTCTCCAGAATAGGACATCCAGTTTAAAGGAACACAAACCCCGTATTCACCATTACACTTGAAGAATATGAATTTGTGGGCTCTCAGCTTGAAGCCTATTGCTGCGAGGAGTCAACATGTTATCTGACTCAGCTTGAAGATATTCAAAAGTGCTTTGAAAGTGTGCCCATAAGGAGCCAGACATGTCTAGCAGGTGGAACCTGATAAACAGATATAGTGCTGCTGCACAGATCTCTGCATGCATGCAAGTGTATTCAAAGGACACAGTGTAAAAAATACTTAATACACTTGAGGCTACTCACAAAGAAACTCTTCACAGACACTCTTTGGAGGTTTGTTTGATTGTTTGATCAGAGTAGTTTTGACCATCTGAACAAAGGTGAGTGGGGCTCTTCCTTGTCACAGGAAGGGTCCCAGGTGGGGTTAAAGTAGCATATCATGAATAGAGCAGAGTATGTACATGCTATTTGCATGTAGCTGTGAAGAGGGGTGGTAAATCTGTGGGTAACAGAACTGCAGAACAGCAAAAAAAAAACAATGTGGGGGAAGCTACTTGTCAGGCGTTTTTGTGTAACACACACTGGAGGCCTGTGTGTGAAAGTTCTGGTGTCATTTGTGAAACATGGTGTGTACTCTACACACAGGTGGAGGTTATCTGGCATGGGTGTTTTTTTATTATTCCAAGGAAGTGTGTATATTCAATTCAGGGCTCCTGTACACAATGTAAGCTCCGACTAGAGGTGTTTTGTTGGCAGTTGGAGGTAGATGGGTGTGCACTTGGTATTTCCCAGTGTGAGTATGAGCTGCATGAAAGTTTTCTCTCCCTCACACGCCACAAAACTTGCCAGTACAAGGCCTGCTAATTTAGTTCTACATCCTAACATTGTAGTCTATGACGGCTGAACTCACACCATATACTGTATCTCAGCACATACCAGCTTGTGTGATTACAGTTAACTTTCTTCATCTTCTTCACAAACTGCAGCCTCTCTGACTTCATTTGTGGGCTAACTGGAAAATCAGTCAGAAGACTTGGATTAGATGAACACTGCTGATGTAATCTGTTACTGTTCTGATCTGGGAACTAACCAAAGCATAGTCCCTCATTATAGAAAAGGGAAATGAAACACATGGCATAAGTGACATCATATCTGGCTCTGGGACTCTGTGGTCCAGCTGGTGGTAGCAGCGCTTGTGGTTGCAGTGTTTGTGTATGTGCGCACTTATTCACAGAGAGATGTCCCTTTGAGCTGAAGTGGGTCATTTCTACAGTTTAGCCTTTCAGGGCCATCTGAGGGTAATGAGAACTTTTTCCACCCACTCGTCTTCTAAATCCTCCACATCTTTTCATGATAACTTGCACTTTTCGAACCTAAAATGTCTTGACGTGTCAACCGTCGGACTATAATTACACAAGTCGTGATGCTAGACTGTAATCGAGATGAGGGCTGGTTGTAAATTTTTGTTTGTAGCATCTTTACCACATGCGAGTGATCCACATCTGAACATCTCTTTCATATCTTCTGATGTGTCATGATTTTGAGGAATTGCAGTACACTTATTTGTTCTCTCTTTAACACGCTGTAAAAAGCAGCCAAAAACAAACCACTGGCAAAACTAGAGTGCCATGACTCCTGGGATCACTGTCATGCTCACACAGGCAAAGGGTCTCTCTTTAAAGACCCTTACATTATCAATACAAATGTAAAAATACAACAGAAAGGTCATCCTCATTGGGCTTAGACATGTATGATTGTCCTGGGGTTTCAGCACTACTTACACTATCTGTGTTTTCCTGAGGAATTTCCAACTTGGAGACCGAGCTATTAAATACCTAATTGTGTTCTGTAGCCAGGTGTGCACCCTTCCCTGGCAGAGAACAAGAGGAAGGCCGTCCTGACACGCAAAAGTACTTAAGTGAATCATTGTGCCTACAGCAACTAATCTGTGTGTCATTTTGCCTCTGTTCAAGTGTGTATGATTTTACTTATAATACTGGCATAGTCAGCTATTAAGAGATTAGATTATTGTTAGTTTTATTTAATAAAGACCTCCAAAAGTGGATACAAGCATCTAGGCCCTTACAGCAATGCTAACCTGCTTCTTTTAGGATATTCAATCTAGTATACTTGTATTCTCAGACTCAAAAACAAATGGAACTTATTTTGCTGAAGCTGAGCAGGAATTTGGTTTCAAATCAAAGTCTTAGTCTAATTCATGTATTTTTAGGGCACCATTACTTCAGTCTGAACCTGAATTGTGGTGGACTGAACTGTGACAGCCTGACAGCTATACTACTGGCCTAACTAAAAGCAGTATAAGCATTTGTGTTGCATAAGATTTAAATGGTACGTGTAGCATCAGGGTCAGTGTTTATATCAGACAGGCTCAGGTCAGAAAATGTTTCATAACCTGCAACATCAAACCAGAGAGAGTTACACTGATGGGAATACCATCCTGTAAAATTCCCAAAATGCTGCAGTTGCTCTGAACTTCATGTTTTTGTCTTTGTTTTCCTGTTTTTCTTTTTCAATGAGTCGGCCTGTGTCCTCGCTGATAGAAAGTGTTTTTTTTTTTAACTAGAGTTCAATTTGAGTGACATCTTGTGTTTAGAATGTGTTTGACTGTAATACAAAGACAGGAAATGGATCAGATAATGCTTTTTTATCCTCATGTCTTGCAATTATAAAAATGGTGAGTGTCTCAGCACTCTCACTTTGGTCTCTCGTCTCCATATTTATACCTGCCCGTATACCTGTTCAATCTCTTAGGTTGTCTTACTGAGCGGTCATTTGGACAGCTGGGATGTTGGCCAAGGTGCCATGGATGACGGAGGTGGAGCCATCATTTCCTGGGAGGCTCTTTCCCTCATTAAGGAGTTGGGTATGACAGAGACAGATGTATAGAAAAGCACATAAACAGTATGGTGACACCTTTGTATCTCTGGAGAAAGAAGCATATAAAGTTTATAGATGGCAGAAAGCTTACACAGCTTCAACGCAAATTTACAGTCAAGTAGATGATTAACTTTTTTTTTCAAAGCATGTTTGTTCTCCTTAATCAGCACAATTTCCTCTTTAAACAAGTGAACAGGTAGAAACGGTAGAACTGTAACAGCTGGTAGAACAATATCCAAAACCAAGTGTTGTAAATCATCGTGACTTGGATTCATTTTTGGTTTCACTCTTTATACATCTGCCTGGCCATTGAACTCTAGTGAGCAGCTAGAAAACACCATGAAGAGAGAGCAGACTATCGAGTCCTAAATTTAAAGTCAAATACTGTAACAAAACAATTCCTTGGACTGTAAACTTTGATTTCCTACAACTGTGTGAGGAGGAAAGGAAACACTCAGGAGCAGGAAACCGGCTGGGATACACAGTTTGGTCTTTTATGAAAAAACAAAACAGTGCCATTGAATGAATGAGTCCATAGTTGTACAGGTTTGGCTCTCCACGAGTGCAAGATTCAGTGATGGAAGGCCACTATATGTGTGCATATACTGTATATTCGTCTATATACTCTGTCCTATCCTCTGTATATACGTTTAACTCTGTTGCTTTGTGTGTTCAGCGAAGTCTTGGTCTGTTTACAGGTTTGCGCCCACGGAGGACCCTGCGTGCAGTGCTGTGGTCAGCTGAGGAGCAGGGCGGTGTCGGGGCACAGCAGTACTATGATCTCCACAAGGTACTTGCTGCTGTCACTTCAGTGCTACATAGAGAACATACACATACTTGAGGACAGCATATTTCCTTATGTAATAAAGAGCAGGAAAACAGCAGTCCTCTGATTTATAACCCACAATAAAGAACAAAAAGGTTTGGTGCAGTAAACCTGAAAAGAAGGTTTTTTTTACTGAGTACAGAGCATTTAAATAGACTGTTTAGTTCCTCCATCTCATGTCATTAGAGTTAAAAATGCCTCAGTTGCTGTTAAAAACATCCAATACCAATCCAGTAGGTTTATATGGAGATTTTTAAGTTGCTTACTATTTTATTTGAATTGGCTTTAGTAGTTTTAGGTGCTTTGTTATATGTCCATGCTCTCCGCCGATATCTCTTTGTCTTTCTCACCACTTTTTTCTTTTTCCTCTCTCTGCTCAGGTGAACATGTCCAACTTTGACATAGTCATGGAATCTGACATGGGGACCTTTGCTCCTGTGGCACTGCAGTTTGCAGGGAGTGATGCAGCCCGAAAGGTGGGATGAAAAGCTAAACTTCAGCCGGTCTTTAATCTCCTTTTTCTCTCTATTTCACACACCACATATTTTCAGAGAGTGTCTCCTCAAAGGTTCCTCCAAAGCAACTAATTACCCTGTTATTTAACTGGAAACTCAAATCCCCACTAGTCTGCAGATACGAAAACCCTCAGAAAACAGTCACAGTTAAACAACATGGCTAAACACGGGATCAGAATCTGCAGGTAAACACTGTTCAATCGGTTTGCGAAGATGCACCATTCATCTTCAGTCTTCATCCCTGTGCTGGTAACACATTGCTCCAGTTAAGTGGTTGTACACCAGTATGAGCATACACACCCTGAGTTAAAATACTGCCAAACTCTAAGATGCTTTCTGTCTTCAGTGGATGGATGTGTCTGGGTTGTAAAGCATCATGCACTGAAGCTTCAACCCTGTCTAGCTATGGTACACCTTAGGCACAGTAAATATTGTATTATGGACCTACAGCAATAAAGACATTAAAGATTCATTGAACCAGTGAGTTACCTTGGTGCTGACTAAATTTAACTGTTTAGTCAGCGAAATTACTTCAACATCCCCTCTTCTTAGATCTGAACTGGGAATCAATCTGACGACCAGTGTGATGAGGACTGTAGCCTCTGTACATGGGGTGTCTGCTCTACCAACTGAGCTAAACCAGTGCCCAAGATCTTAAATCTTTCATTCAGATCTTTACTTAAATTGTCATTTGAGTTGAGGGTATTCTGACCTGTGTGTCAAATCACAGATTAAAATAAACCTCTACCACAAAAACCACCGAAGTAAGCTCAGAAAACCAACCCTGAACCACAGACATGCTGGGTCTTCTGTATGAATGTGGCTGTGGTGTCTCACTACAATGGTCCTGCAACATTTAGTATGGTAAAGATAAGATAAGATGTTTCTTGAATAGTCCCATAGGGGGAAATTCCAAATTTAAAGCAGCATAGTACAGACGTACAGAGAGAAAATAAAGGATAATGAAACTTAAAGTTAAGAAAAAAGCAAAAGAAAAAGATGTTCATAAGTACATGAATAGGCAATAATTTAGATGATGTTGAACTTATTGTCCAAAAGCGCTGACTGTGATAAACAGATGCACTAACTCTGTAACTGTATCAACAGGTTATGGAGGAAGTGGTCAAACTCTTGGCTCCCATCAACACCACCAAACTGGAGACACACGGAGAAGGGACAGACATCTCACCTTGGCTGCAGGCTGGTGTACCGGGTCAGAATTTATCTATTTCGCTGTATTGTTGAAACTTACAGCTAATGTTATTATAGAGAAAAATCATTGAATAAAACTTACTGATTGTGGACAATAAGGAAGTATGCTAAACCTGATTAAACCCCTACAGGATCTTAGTATATCATAAAGCCATAAACAGTCACTCCAGAAAGTGCTGTGTAAACAGTTTCACATCCTCATGGTGAGCTATGGACAGAATATAGTATGATGTAGGCAAGTAGAAGGGAGTTTCAGAATTAGAATTTCTTTGTAAAGATGAGTAAAGTTGTGAGAAAGTAACTCCTGCATGAATCTTAGGCTTGATGTGGTTAAATGTGGACTGAACCTTTCATATAACAAACCACACACAACAGAACCAGAGTGATTTTATTTGTATGCTGTTTGTTCCTTTAATAGAGTATTATTGTTGTTTTGATAAATTATGACTCAATCACACCAATCAGTCTGATGCTGATGGATCCTAACACTCTGCTGCACTTAGTGGAAGTTATGGCCCCTGATTTCAGATTTTCTTTTTCAAATCAAGTCATGTGGATTTAAAAACAAAAACAAAACGGGTGGGCATATGATGAGTTTTTATCAAATCTCAGCAAACTGAACAAGCGCACTTGATCTAGCAGGCTGATTGGAGAGTCGCAGCTTAATCCTGAATCTCTGTGCACCCGTCAGTTACAGAGGATGGCAGGCTCTATTATAAAAGACTCCCACCATTAAACTAAATTTCAGCTTCTTCCCTCTGGACATAAGTTGAAAAGTACCAGCCTGTGAAACCAAGCGATTAAAAAAATGGCTTTGTCACAGCAGCCATTAGGGAGATCAATGAGTCATGGTAAAACAGCAATGATGGTCTAGATAAAAACTTTGCACGACTTATCGACTTTTTCTAAATCTTTTTATTTTGCTTTTTTAAATCTTTTTTTTTCTCTCTTGGGACGTTTAAACTTGCTTTAATTTACCACATTTTTATTGGTTGATAGTTTTATTTCTATTCTGTTTTTATTCTTCTGTGCTTTTACTGATAGCCTATTTTATCTTGTTCTATATTGATTAACTGAGGGTTACCCTTAAGCACTGAGCACTTTTGTTTGTCACGTTTTGTCCTGTGCTGTGTGTTTGTTGATGTGTAAACAGCTGACTAAATCGACCTACAGGTACCAACAAAGTAACCTTGAACCTTTTTAAAAAATAATTTCCAAAAATTAGTCCTCTCTGGGACCTGGAGAGCGAAATAAGTTTGCAAACATGTAATAGAGGTTATTCTGATTCTGCAGTATAAATCTTGTAAATAACTGTAATTCACAGAGTTGAAAGACTTTTTGTGCACCTAATTGTCAAAAAAGTCTTTCCAGTATCTATTGAACATCTGCCAGCCAGTGTTATTGACCTTTTTCCTGGTTTTGGTTGAGGTTATGTGGTCCAGACATATTGTCTTTATCTCTCTCGTTTGTTGGAACTGAAATTGCTTTAAACTCAGAAAAATGTTCTGATACAACTTTAAAAAGACGAACTGAAAACAAAATGAACAGCAAAAAAAGAAAAATAACCCTTGAGTCAAAAGTTCCTTGGAGAAATGTGGTTTCTAAAAAAATAGAAGTGGGTTCAGTGGAAAGAGGAAATTATTTTGCCTATTGGAGAAAGTGAGAAAAAGTGTGATAATCCATTCACTCAAAAGTTACAAAACCTACAAAAGTCACCCAAAGTCAAATCTTTCACATCTCTTTCCTGTAAGGCTTTGCAGTGATTTGTTTAACACACTGCAGCCAGAAATAGTGCACTTTTGTTTGGTAGCTAAGACTCTTTTAGTTCCCTTTGTTATCACCTCTTCCATCCTGCAGCTACCCGTTAAATCCCTGTGACAAGTAGGGGTGGGAATCACTAGTGGCCCCACAATACGATATTATCACGATACTTGGCCCACGATACGATATTATCACGATACTTGGCCCACGATATGATATTATCACGATACTTGGACCACAATACGATATTATCACGATATTTGGACCACGATATGATATTATCACGATACTTGGACCATGATACAATATTATTGCTATTTTTAACGATTTGCAATACACTGAGTATTGTGATACAATATATTGTGATTTATACAATTTTTTCAACTGTTTAGCTAATTTAGCATTTGGCTTTCTTTGATGTTTGCCTTATTTGTGCTGTATTTTGTTTTCATGTTGCACATCTTGCAAACTTTATATATATTTGTTGTACTAACTTTCTCCTGCTCTATGATGTCACTTCTGCCAACCTCACAGGACAAACAGTTAATTTTATTTTTCCATTATCATAGATTTGACTCCGTATTAGCAATTAATTTGAAAAACCGATACTTGGTAAATAAGAGAATACGATATATTACCAGACAAAATATCACGATACTATGCTGTATCGATTTTTTTCTCCCACCCCTCGTGACAAGGAAGTACCTTTTCTTCTTCTCTCATCCAGGTGCCAGCCTCCATGTTGCTGACAGTCGATACTTTTGGTTCCACCATAGCGAAGGAGATACCATGACCGTCCAGGACCCCCGAGACATGGACCTCTGCTCAGCTCTGTGGGCCGTGGTTGCCTATGTGGTGGCAGACCTTCAGGACATGCTGCCAAGGTAGCTAAGTAGCATACAGGAAGTAAAGCTTCTCAATAAACTTGAGATCAAGTAGATTTGTACAGGAAATTGATATTAACAAATGAAATGTCTGTAGACGAACACCTGAATGTGAGAGAGGATCAAAAGATAGTTTGAATAACTTCTTAACAATTATAAATCAGTTTTAGTTAAATAACATTCAACCTAGGATTTTAAATGTTTTATATGAGGTTCTTGTTCTCTGAATAAAGTTCTCATACTTTTATTTTGGATGAATTGAAATGTAGTTAAAACTGTTTCATTTAAAAAAAAAAAAAATGTTTTAAAGACCGGATGGAATCACATGATGTAGCCCAGGGTTTTTGCCCTGACTCTTTTAAATGTCATGCAAATCCAAACATAATAGATCCTTTTGTTATAGTTTTTCAGCGGGGAGGGACTCAGATTGCTCATGTGACGGGAGGGACTGCATCTTTTTTCAATCATGTTTAAATGCTGGTTTACTGAATGATATGAGACCAAGAGAATGGGAACTGTTAACTTTCTCAGGTACTGTGCTCGTCTTAATGCTTTTATACAATCTTCAGAAAGAGGATGAGGATTTGTTACTTTCTGCTGCTATTGAGACAAAACCCTCATCTTTAAAATGTTTGTTTTAATGAGCTTTAAATCTGTTTTTATAAGGTTACAGTACAGTTCTTAATTGTTAGTCTTGCCTGTGTTCTGCCAAACATTTGTTGAACACTTGTTTCCTGCCACCACAGAATGAGGATACACTTTTATCCTGAGAAGTTATCCAGATGATTTAATAAAAACAATAAAGCAAAAAGGATTGCATTAGACAGTTTCCCTGTCTCTTATTTCATCATTTAAAAAAATAAAGACATGAACAAGCAGGAGTATATCTGAGTTATTTCTGAGAGAAAAAGAGATCAATGGAGAGACAAACTGACGCACAGAGAGTTTGGGTCTCTCTTTGCTCATGAATTAAAAACAAGATGGCTGAGAACTAAAAAATAAAGATATTCACAGGAGGTCAAGATGTAAGATGTAAGAGATAGACTAACTTTGTTTTCACTGAGATGAGATTGATAAATGGTTTCTCTTTCAGCCAAATGTCTATTTTGAACTCAACCTTTGATTTTGACCACACACTCAACATTTCAGGGAAGTTTAGTGCCAGTGTTTTTATGACTGTTTGAATATTGTAATAGGTCTGAATTTAAACTCTTAGACGGTCCATAAATGTAAAGGTATTTTACATTTTTATGAAATGTAAAACTCCAATCTCAGAAAAGCCAGGACTCTGTAAAATGCTGTTAAACACAAATTTTGATGGTTTGCAAATCATTTAAGCCCCAAATCGAATGGAAATTGGTACGAAGACAGCATATCAACTGTTAACACTGTAACATTGAACAGATTTTATAAAAAATAAATGCTTATTTTAACGGTGATGCCAGTGATACGTTTCAAACCAGTTTAAACAGGAACAACAAAAAAACAAAATGTCTCCAATCTAATAAGATCAATTCATCACAGGTTAGAACTGTGACTGGGTAAAAGGGTGGTCCTCTTTGCAGGGCGAGTTTCAGAAGTAATGCTGGAAAGAGGTTCACCGCTCTGTGAGCAAACAGTTCAACCATTTCAGAATAATGTTCCTCAAAGTATAATCACAAAGAATTTTCAGATTTAGTAATCAACATAAAATTGAGTCATTAAAAGATTCAGAGAAGAAGGAAAAACTTTCAAAAGGAACAAAGTAAAAACCAGTACTGGATGGCCCTGATCTTTGGGCCCTCTGTATTAAATACAGTCATAAGTCTGTGGTGGAAATCACAGCATGGGCTCAAAATCACTTCCAGAAACCACTGTTCAGCGCTGCATCCACAAATGCAAGTTAAAACTTTACCGTACAAAGGAAGAACCATATGAACATGATTTAGAAACTCCGGCAATGTCTCTTTAAGACGATCTGAGGCAAAGTAGAAAATTGTCCTGTGGTCTGACTTTTCAAATCTGGCATTATTTGACTCTGTCTTTTGCTCTCAAGAGGAGAGGATTTGGCTGACAACTCTTGCCTTATTAATGAGAGAGTAAGTTGAGAAAGTTTGGAGCTGTTCATAAACCCATTTCCAAAAAGAACCATGTCTTTTACTGGGAAAGTTTGTTTTTTCAGTCTGTTGTTTCTGTGGTATAAAAACATGTTTGATTCCTGTTTACAGACTGTTGTATGGAAACCCTCTTCACTGTTGCAACAAAATGAATACAGCATTAGTCACAACACAAAAATGTCACTGCCATTAGCTCTTCTGCTTTAATAGGTCTAAATGCAGCGGATGATGTCATTTTTATGACGTATGAGAAGAGGAAGATGAGAACAGATGATGACTATGATACAAACGTAATCCTAAGAATATAAAAAGAGGAACGAAGAAGAGGGAAGTATGTCAGGGGGAAAAGGTGAACACTCCCAAGAGGAAGTAAAGAGAATTATTAATCTACAGACAACATATATCCCACACAGCCGAGACCCCAGAGACCTGATAAGTCAGCACTCCTGAGATGTGGAGTCAATGTTAGTCACGGAGCTTGTGCAGATACGGTCGTTTGGAAACAGATGTGTGTGAGCTGGTGGCCTCTTGTCTATTATGCTCTTCCTCTTCATGGGCCAGTCACTCTGATTCACACTCAGACTGTTTGGATAGCTCAGAAACACAGTCTGTCTGTGGATGTTTAACACTCACTGATTCACACTTTTGAACTCCTGATACGGCCAGCGGGTGACCACGTCTCCACCAACATCAGACACAAATCTGACTAACAAGGCTGTATAAAATCACACCTAAAAATAAGTTTAACTTGATGGTTTCTAGATTTCCTGATAATGATTTAAAGACCCCTTAGATGCCACTCTAAAGCTGCTGTGATTGGTGTCTGTTTTGGCGCCCCCTGTGGACAAAGTAATACCTCTTATTTTCGCTCTGTCCGTGTGAAAGTCCTTTTCTTCTCTGATGAAAACTCTTGATGTTGTCTTTTTAAAGTAAAATGTATCACTCACTAAATTTGCCACTTCTTGGGTTTGCTGCTCTGGTACCTACCCTCTAACAGTACTTTCATGTGTCAAAGTTCACAACTGAGAAATTTTGAGCTTTATTTCTGATGGTCTTGTTTGATTTTAAAGGTCAAAAAGAGGCATCATTATCAGTTTTAGGCTATTTATCAACTGGCTAAATCTCCTCACAGTGATTTAAAGAAAGGTGTTGATTTTTTTTCCTGTTAAGCTGATTAAGAATGAGATCCAGTCTGCTCAGTTTGAAGTTTTTCTCATGAACAGGTAAATAAACTGAAACAATCTGTGGACCACCTACTCAGGGCTTACCGTTGTTTCATCTCATTTTTTTTTTTTCCCAGTGGAGGCCACCCACTGAGTTTTTAAGTAAAGATCATCACCTTGTGGACAACTGTCAGCACAGCACCTTGATGTATTACCTTCCTGTATTTTTATTGATCTGCTGAAAGGGAGCAGACTCTTTTGAACCTAACAAAGGTTAATGGAGGACCAACACTGTGATAATACAACAAAGATTAATTTATTCCTCACGCAGCATTCTTTCATAGATTCAAGACAAAAGCAGAACCGTCAAGTCTGGTTCAAAAGAAAAGTTTTTTATTTGAATTAAAATTATTATTTTAGTTAAACACTTTACAAGCAAGCAAGTTGAACTGACACAAAGAAGTTGAGTGAGAAATACTTGTAAAGTTAACAAGTAAAGCACATCACTCTGGGAAGTTAGAGCCACAATAATCTGTTCTTGACAGAGGCTGAGTTCATGTTGCCACAGGCCTTCTGGAGTTGAAGACCTTGATCCCATTTTGCATTGAGGATCGAGCGTGTTTCGTTAGCAGTGCTCCAGTGGTCTGTTTCTCTCCACACAGGTCCCTGTGAGTGAAGACGTATGATTTCACATCAAACAGCTTCAAAAGTGACGGTCAAACTAAAATCCTGCTCCATCAAAACATGATATTTAGGATGAATGGATGACACCTACTGTATGTACGGGGTGATGTCTTCTTCTGTCCATTTCTCTCTGAGCGAGAAGAGGTGGTTGAAGCGCTCCAGTGTGTCCTCGGAGAGATCCTCCACCTGCAGCAGGCTGATAGTCTCTGGACGGGAAGTTCGGTCCACCAAGGCCATACTCTGTAGATTCACAGAGCAGCTAAAACTTAAACCAGTCTCTTAAGACAAGTAGCAGGAAGTTTTAGCCTCATTTAGATGCCAAATAACGGCACACAGTCATAGTGTGGAATGGAGCTGGCTAAGATGTGAACAAGTTCTTGGATCTTGGTAGATGTAATGGCATTATGGTGGTTTGCTGCATTCTGTGGTGTAGAGGATTTACTACAATGTCCCGCAAGAATCTAACTTTTTAAAACAGGCTGGTCTTGGGGATCCCCACTGTATGTCGTTTAATGAAATCTTCAGGCCAATTTTTATTTTACTTTTCCTCTGCATCAATCATTAATAAAGTATGTCATTTGACAATCAGAAACATGATAAATGTGTCTGTCTGGTAACTTTTTCTGATCTTAATAATATTGTTAGACTTGGACTGAAATTAAATCATGTTGGAATCTGACGTCTGAAATACATAACAGATAATAAAAGAAAGATTACTTTAGCTCTTGTTTCCATTTTTTGCACCTTCTGCTCAGCATGTTTACCTTCAGCTGGTCCAATCTTGTGCTCATGCCGTCTGGAACGCTCTGCTGCCACACTTCCTGAAACTCTCGCAGGTTGAACTTGACGGCGTTCTGCAGCAACAGCAGCGCAATGGCCCGACATACTTTATCCTCGTATAATGAATAAAAAACTTGATCTGTTCAGAGGAAGGAAGGTACAAGATTAAGGTACAGTTTGGATTTGCAATGTTCATAATTCAACAAACAGTCTATGAAAGAAAACTCTTAAGGTTTGTTTTACTTCACCATTTTCAGTGTAGCGTTTTCCATAGCAGTTTAAGCAGTGCTCGATCATCTCTCTGTAAAGAAAGAAGAGGACCTCTTAGACTCACCACTCCCTTAAACATATCCTCAGCAGCAGGCTCAAAAGATGTTACTCTACGTCATACTGCTGTGTTGCATTAGCATGACAAACACAAAAAAGACTTACTTGGGTTCTAGTGGACCTAACTCTTCCAGACTGGTTTCAAGGGGAACCTTGTTGAAGGACCAGGACTCCGAATCCACCAGTTGGGTGACGTGACCGAGCAGTTTCATCTCGTAGTCAAACTCCAGCATGCGCCAGTAGCCTGGAAGACCAAAAAGAAATCCCCTCTCTGAACAGTGGTACATATCTGTTTTTTCAATAAAACACTCAGTGCTCGATCTTTGTGTATTTACTCTCAAAGACACGCTAACCGGACAATAGTTTTTGACACACACATTTTAAGACTGCTGAAAATTGTAGATGTTTACCATCTAGCTGACAGGCATTGATCGTCTCTAGGTGGGTTTTTATCTCTTCTTCACTAGCCTGGATCCTCTCCAACAGATCCTGCATTGTGTACTAGTAACAAGAGAAAACAAAACACCAGTTACATCCAAAAGAGAAGAACATTAAAACATTATCCAACAGTCATCTAATTTAGTTCCCCGCAAATATGTGATTGTAAATTCCCTTTTTTGATTGAGTAGAGGACATGCTCAGCACATAATAACTGACATGGATGCATTTTACTCTTCACCAAATGCTGATACAGACAATAGGTGCAGCACAAACACTTCAAATTAGTCAATAATAATAATAAAAACAAGACAGAAACATAACATCCTTTAAGGGGTTATAGAAATGTACTCACCCTGTTTTCTGTATCCTCCTCCTGTCCCCCCAGTGCAGGTCCTTTGTAAGTATTTTCCATTAACAGCCTCTTCAGTTTCTTCAGCTTAGGTCGGTGTTTACGTAGTTCCCAGTAGCTGTTACAGAAACCCCAGATCTGAAACAAAGACAGGACATTGTTAGTGTCTTTGATTCATGAGAGGTCACATTTGCAAGTGTATCTAATTTCCTACCTGAGTATGCGCCAGATGAGTACTGTCCTGACTGTTGGTTAGCTGGTCAGCTGTTTTACATCCTGGTACCATCAGCAGCAGGTTGGATGTGTCGGCTATTTTTAGATCATAGGTCTTGTCACCGCTACAGAGAACTGCACGCTCTTCCTTATCCCCGCGAATCACTAGACTGCACAGAGACAAAAGAAAATGTGACATCAATTTTGTAAAAAAGGGGAAAGTGGGGTAAGTTGAGCCACCCCCTGTTGCTTGGAAATGGTAAAAGAAATTGATCATGTGACCAAATATTTAGGAGATGGGCATCAATTCATGGAGTCTGTGAAGGTTAGAAGCACATGGGTGAAGGGGTTAGACATTTATTTACAAAAAAACATTGTTAACTCTTGAAAGTGGATTTAGTCTGTCATAAGTTTTGTTAGAATTGTGTTCAGACCAAAAAAGATAATTTTAAATTAGTTTTATACATCAATCTGTGAGCTACAACATGAGGTCAAAAACTCTCCCTTTTCATTTAAGTGTGTTTACATTTGTCCACATCAGGCATCTTGTGATGCAATATCACAGATCTGTTTGAGTTACTGACCTCGTCCATTTTTGTTGACAAGAATAAAGGGGGACCTGCTGTCACACAAACATTAATTTTGAGCTTTGATTCACCCATCAAGTGGCATGATCTTAATTTATACGCTATAGAATAATTATAAAGTCAGTTTTTCAGTGTGTCTTACTATCATTTAAGAAGTTCACATATGGAGTGTTTTGTTTGTTATGACAGCAACTGACACTTAATTTGCCTCATTTGTGACGAACAACATGAGCAATAGCAACAAGACTGACGGATTAAATATTGTCCTATTTAATGCCTGGAACTGGGATGATGGGGTTGGTGTCAACCTTTAGCTTATAAACGATCAGCCCTTAAAATGATCCATATCAAATATTTACAGCAAGCAAAACATTTGTTAAAGGAAACAGGGTGAGACTATCTTAGTCAGAAAACAGTTTAAACACGTGAAAACAAACACAGACCACTTTGTCCAAAGAAGGTGAGACTACAAATCAACACGCATTCAGCAGATGTGACCCTGGTGTATTGTCTTAGCATAATTCATCCAATTCTTCAATAATAAACAGTTTCGTACCTTTGGCCAGCCTCAATGTGTTTACAAAGTGTTTCGTCCAGCTCCACCAGGCAGTAGTCTGCGGATGAGACATTTTCTCCAAAAGTCAGACAGTGGATAGTTTTCTGCAGATCCTCCTCCTTCAGTTTGGCGATCTGCAGGGTGGCCTGAACCTCCTCCAAAGTTCTCATCCTGTGTCTAAATGTGGTTTTGATATAATTTATTTACAAAAAGAAACTCCTCCGACTCTTTACTTCAACACTATCCCAAATTTACCCGCGCTCTTTTGTCATGACGGAAATGACGTTGCTTGCCTTGTTTTTCTTCTTCTTGTTTTACGGCGGATAGCAACCTACGTTAGAGGTTCATTACCGCCACCTACCGTGCAGGAGTGTAAGCCACGGGTCCCTACTCCCATCGGAAAATAAAATCATCTGTACTTGAAACTAAATTTTGTTCATCATTTCTGTTTGCTTTAAAAAACTCAAACACTGCTGCATACGATCCTTTTCCCGGACTATCTGTTGGATGTTTTCCAATTAAATGCATAGTTTTGTTTTTAATCCAGTGTGACCTAGTCTCAATCTTGACATAACTGTTTATTTCCTGATAGACTTTCCTATAATTTCCATACTACCGACTTTTTGCTCAATTCCATAAAGATTTATTTCTTTATTACCTATTTTGCCATTCACTCATGATTCTGCTCTTTATTAATGCCTTTGCTTCTCACTTACTAAAATGTATTTTTCATGATTCTGTTGTGTTTCAGTGCTTGTGTCGCTAGAAAATCTGCCATTTCGCGTCGCCTTTTTGAGTTACGACCATAGACTGTATATAGAAGTATAATACAGTAATATATGTATAATATAGTGTAGTATTGTATATACAGTCTATGGTTACGACGTTAAGTAAAACCGGGTAGGAACTATTTCGCTGTGAAGTTACAATAATTGGGTCTGAGCTCTTGTTTCAGCCGAGACTGTTTGACAGACGGACCCCAATTCACGCTTGCTTGTTGAGGGTCAAATGTGTGAGGATGTGCTGGTAATTTCGTCAACATGTCAAGTTTCTCTAGATCCGCCCAGGTAAATAAATGCATTATAAATCAAGTATTTTTGTTTCAATCAAACAGGCTGGCTGGTAAACGAGATTTTATTGAAGTGCAGCGGCTCTCTGTCACAAAATAGCGCACGCTAGCGTTGCTCCAAAGCTAGCCACTCTGTGTTTGACATGATTTAGGTTCTATTTTACGTATTAAAATGGTTAACTGGTTAAATGACTGCTAGGCCACCTTTTGTCGTTTCATGGATTCTTTTGTTAAAAGTATAATTCGCCTGAAATTGTGTGTAGTATCGCTTTATATCGTTACATCTCACCGGACTGTTCACTGAGATCAGAATAATCGGATCATCTCTGCTGTTTGTTTAAGCAGCTCAGAGGACATTTCATATGACCACTTCACCTTTTTCTTATTCTTATTCTTGACTGTTCAGATTATAGTGGATTGAGCTGTACTGGAGTGCATCACAGTGAAAGGTGTTCCTAATATTATGCTCCTCTCATGCTTGTTAATGATATGGTCTAAATATTAGGAACAATTTTCAGTATAACTCTCCACTCGTCCACTTACAGCTTATATGTCTTCAGTGATAAATAAAGATACCATGATTTCATGTCTGGTCACTCCAACAAAAACTGAAAATGTAGAAGCTTCTTGAAAGTAGAGTTTATGATAGGGCTGTTGTATTGGACTGGTTTACCCAGGTGTTCATAATGTTATGGTTGATCTGTGTATTTTAAAGTGTAGTTAAGCATGAATGCTCTTGTGCTTGTTGGCTGAATTTAGCCAATTTGTTTACTTTTTTCACTGTCTTGTAGACGTGGAAAGATCTGTTGATAAAGTAGTCATCCTCTTTCAAAAGGGGGGTGTATTCTTTTTTAGAATAAATATCCGTCTTACTGGTTACTCACTTTTTCAGCAGTCTACACTTTACTTTCCTTTTTAGGATAATAACACCCTTATGAAAATGCAACACATCCCAAAACTCACTGACTTGTGTCACAACAAGAACAACAACAACAATAATAATAATAAAAATAATAAAGGTATTATTCAACTTTTGCATTGCTAAACTAGCCATGATTGCTGCTGTGCTGTCAAAAGCAGAATGAATCAAACTGAATCTCAATATTGCACTTTATTCTCAAGTTACTCCTCTATACATTGTTTCAACTTTAGTAAGTAATAAAAGCAATCAGATAAACCTACACTCTCTTGTTATTGGGCTTGTAAGAAAATCTGAGAACAACAGCCTGGAATTTAAAAAGCAACATCATTTTCATAACTAATTGTTACACTGAAGACACATAACCCATAGGAAACAGTGTAAAACTGAATTGAGATTGGAAACAAAGTCATGACAGAATAATAAAAAAAAAGAAAACTTATTTTTTGACTATTGTAACCTTGGTGATAACCCATATAGATCAACTTTGGTTAGTTGCCGTACCATGTATGAAAAAGAAATTAGTATAATAATGGTTAAGACACGAGGAACAATTACCTGGGGTGGTATTTTACCCAAACAAAATGTAAAATAGATCAGTACTTATTTAGTGTGATCTGTTTTTGACTGGATTAAAAAAAAGAAATAAGAAATCACAAGTCTGAGACCAAATCACTTCCCAACCCTGGTGTAATTACACATTTTTGAACCCTAAAACTACGGCTGCTGATCAGGAGTGATTTTGTTATTTCATGGTCTTCTAGTGACATTTCACAATGTCTCTTTTGTTTTCCAAAGTACCAGAACAGTGATGGCTTCATTTAAGTCAGTTTATTTAAAACTTTGTGTACTCTTGATCCTTAATTTCAGCAATGGGCGACCTTCGCTCGATCCTGGTTCCTGATTGACGCTCGGATGCAGCCTCCAGGGAGGATTGCGACTATGTGTGCTGTCAGACTACAGGGGAAACACAAGCCTATCTACCACGCACTGAGTGAGTTAATGCCTAACCCGACACAGAAAACACAGAAATAGTCAGAAACAATGTTAACATTCATCTTTGTAGTAGCATAGAACAACCACACGATGGCACAAGAGGATAAAATGAATATATCTGCTTTCCCCTTGGTCGTATGTTATATAGAGATGCTCTCACATCACTCTGGTTCAAAGTTTAGTTCATAGCTCTTGTTATCATTGTTGTACCATATGTGTGTGTGATTGTTCTTTCTACTTAAATAAAGGTTTTATTATTAAATGAACTCAGCTGTAAGTCTGCTGACAAACCTCTCGAACTTTTGCAGGTGACATTGGTGACCATGTTGTAGTAATAAACACCCGACACATAGCGTTCTCTGGAAATAAATGGGAGCAGAAGGTTTACTCATCACACTCGGGGTAAGTCCAGATAGTTTCAAAGGATGCTTTCATTTCCTCAGCTTTTTCTGTTCTACTTTGTTCTTCAGGGCCTTAAAACCAACTTAGTTTTATATCTTTTGTCACTTTTTGACTTAAAGAGATGTATTGACCTCTTTGTGTGTTTTAGTGGGCCACTGCTATTATACAGTTTGAATAACACAAGGCCCTTAAGTTAGCTTGTCTGTTTTTTCAAAGGTTTCCTGGTGGATTCAAACAAGTCACAGCCGCCCAGCTGCACCAAAAAGACCCAAAAGCTGTAAGTGTTGCCCCTCTTTATACATGTTTCACATTTTTATTAATAAGGTGTATTAAAATTTCAGATATGCCACCACCACATAATTCACATTGTGGGATTTTTACGACACTTCCTCTACAATTTAACCCACATTTGTGGAGATTAGCCTAATTCCTGTGTCAGGTGTTGTGACATTTATCCCTTCTTTCACATGTGCTGCTCCTGCATATTAATGTGAAGAGCAGGGTGCAGGGATTAACCAGCAGTGGATTTGTGCCGGGGTGAAGCTCAGTTTAAGGATAATTCCTGTCATTGTGTTCATGTTTCATATTCATGGGCTCAGGGACTCTTCATAATGTTAAACACTGGGCTGTGGAGGTAATGTTCAGAACTGCACCTGACCTACATTCCAAACTTTAAAAGACATTTGCACCAAACATCTGTTTCACGAAGTAGGCAGTGTGAAATGTGCTTTTGAAGACTAGACTTAGCATGTCAAAATACGTCTTTGTCGACTAGTTTAAATTACAAAAATAAATTCAAGCTGGACAGTTTGAATGCACTTAAAAATCTAGACAACAACATATCTGCCCAATTCTTCGAATAGGTAAACAATGTCTACTGTGGTTACATTCAGTTTTATTTCTGATGCCTCACAGTGGACTTGAGCATGTGCTGCTTTTTTACTTGTTCTGATAAAAGCAAAGTTTCAGAGTTTGTTTTTTATTCCACTTTTTTTAATCCCAGCTAATGATACAGTGTTATGGCAGAAGTATGTTCAGCAAGCAGAGTCTTCGGTTGTTCAGAATAACCACAGTAAAGCTCTTCAGTGTACAAACTTCCTGACATTTTCTTGTCAGGTACAATAAAAGTAGGTGGATTAACAGAACAGGTTTTCTCTCTGTAGTTTACAAATCCCAGAAAAACATGCACTCTGCTGTTGGCTCTTTGTCAACGCAGGCTTTAATCCAGCCCCGACTACAGACGTGTGTCCTGATGGTGGTTTAGAAAAATGAGGTCTGAGGGTTGGCGAGCGACAAGGGACAAATGGAATTGAACAGATGACTGATTTGTCAGCACTGCCTCTGTCCAACATTACTGTCCAACATTTCCGTCCAATATCTCGGTCCAGTAAAGCTCTCCAAGTCTTAATTCACTTTAGTGTAACAAGCTTCATGTCGAGAAACATGATTTTTGGGGAGTGTAGCGAAATCCGAAAAAGTCTACAAGATGCTATATAAGCACTTTTTCATTTACAAGCTACAGCAAGCAGATTGTATGTCAACCTTTCTCCATGTGTTTGTTCTCACCAGATTGTGAAGTTAGCTGTTTATGGCATGCTGCCCCGGAATCTGCTACGGCGTACCATGATGCAGCGATTACACATCTTTCCTGACGATGTAAGTCCGGTTTCTTGTCCAGCTTTACACATTAGTATGTTCATAGATAAAGAAATCATGCTGAGGAAGAGACTGGGAAAGAGGGCATACTAAAGCGAAGGATTAAGTAATAAGATTTCACATGAAAGTAAAGAAGGAGTTAATGTGATTGTCATATTATTAAGGCCATTTTTATATTAGAGAATGATCACTCCGCAAGTTTCCTGAGATAGTTTGTGTTATATTTAAAGAGCCTATACTTGAACTGTTTAGTATCTTTCAGTTTCAGTAAGGAGTCCTGCCCAAATATTATTTGGATGTAATTTGATCCATGAAAGAGATCATTGATTCCAAGAGAGTGAGACACAGGCAGAATACCAGGTCTCTGTGTTTGTGCTTGTTATAAACGGGGCGCTGGGTTTCAGTATTGAGAAGAAGGGAAAGGCCGTTAACTCTGCTTTCATTTTGGATCTGACATGATACCCACCTTCAGAGTTGATGCTGCACAGCGTTCATCCCTCATTAAAAGCAGATATGCTCCACAGTCCTTGTAAATGTCTGCAGCCCTCGCTGCATTACAAAACAGTGTTTTTGAAGCCTTGCTGTTTTTTCATCATCATTTTAATCTTTTGGTCTCAACTTTATTCCCCCAGCTCAAATGAATCTGGAGGCACACACCGTTGTGTAGTGAATATTAATAAGAACGACTGTCAACACCAGAGTTACGGACCCCAAACACCCCTCAATCTCCGAAGAGACAATCTGAGCTGCTTTTTTTTCTGGCCTTCTTTTAATATCGCTCCCTTGCAGTTTATTTTCTCATATTTGTGTCTTCCCTTCGCCTTGGATTTGTTCTGCTTCCTTTTTTGAAAATATTCTGTCCACACCTAAACAGGAGCTGCCAGACGACATTCGTGCCAACCTGACAGAGGAGCTGCCTCAGCCCAGAGAAATCCCCAGGAAGCTGAGCGAGTACACGCAGGAGGAGATTGACGCCTTCCCCAGACTGTGGACGCCGTATGTACAAACACATGCAGTCTGCTCTCAAGTACACACACCACCATCCATACTCACAGTGCTCATATAGGAGTCTCTAAATTTAAAGGCTGACAAAAGGCGAGTTTTAATTATTTATAACACTCATAGATGGGCCTCTGCTAAAAACGAATGAAGCTGTCTATCGTGTCAACAGTAAAACCTCACTTTCTGGCTTTAATGCCGGATTAAATCAACACCATCATCATTAGAAAATTGAATGGATGAGAGTGTATTTAAGAGAGTTGTAACAGCTCAGCACTGTGTGAACAGATAGACCCTTATATGATCATTGTACCCCGTCTGGGAGGAATCTATCCCACCTAGTGTTGCACATAAATACCACCACCCCTGACCACTGCTGTCAAAGCACTTTTGAAGTCGTGTTTCTGTTGGCGTCGCTCAGGCACCTCAAAATGACTAAATGAACGTAGCGAAAATATACATAAACTCAGACACCACTCAGCACTTTTTTTTCTTCACTCCATTGAACTAAATGGAAAATCACATATTTGAATGTTTATGGTAATGTTCAGCTCAACTTCTCCTTTTAAATTGATTTTTTAATAACCTAGCAAACTTGCTAAAAAGTTTCCTCTTAGAAATTATCAGCTCAGGTTTTTTTTTTTAACCTTTTAGAGTCTTTGCGCCACACCCAGTCATATTCATTCCACTTGTACTGATGAACAACAGCCAGAAGGGGGCGATAGTGGTTTGCGTACTGTCTCATTTTTTTCTATTCCTCTCATTCTGGTTCTGGTAAGGACTTAGAAGACATCCTTTGTTTGTTGTAATATTGTGTTAATATGTGTTAAAACACTCATAAAAAGGACAGTGAATGTATCTTATATATGAAGAGATTCAAGAGCCGCACAGGCTTGAAGTTTGCGGCAGATGGTGGGAGAAGAAAACGGTGCTGGAGTTGACTGTAGAGGAGAAGCACAGTGGGTGTTGTGTCACTGACTGTTGACCAGCAGAGTGCAGTCATATGTTAATGAGGACGTGGGATTAAACGCTCGCATATTGCTGCTCCTCTCTTACTCTCCGCCTCCTCTACTCCTCTCAGTGGGCAGTGTGCTGATTTGCAACAGCTCTATGTTATTTCATGTTCATATTTCATGTGCAACATTTCATGCCTGAATGGATCCAGACTAGTTTTTTTTCCTTTTCCGACCAATTTGACTTATTACTTCTCCATCACATGTAGAGCCGAATTAAACGCAACATGTGTCATCTAAACTACAAACACACATGAGCGAACGGTTAAATGATAGTTTGAGTTTCCGTGAAAAGCTCCTGGAGGTGGTGGCTCAGTATAATATTCCCAGTATAGCCATGAAGTGACTGAGTGGATGTGGCAGGTGTGTTTTGATTGGTCAGATAGATTGGAGTCACGCTTTATAAGCACAGTTCATTCATTCATTACTTGAATATTGTGCTCCAAGAAAACAACATCCTACGGACACAACAGTATAGCCGGCTATATCCAGTTCATACTGTGTAGTTGTGTGTCAGCACTTGCATTGTGTTGCAAAGGAGCAAAACTGTGCATATAAATATTGAAATGTCTCGCACTTGTGTATAGAGGGTCAGTTGTTTTCCGACGCTCCTCGACTGTTTGGGACATTCAAGGTTTCTCTGCGGGGTGCAACAGAGCATCTGCTATTTGGCATAATCATATTCATGGGTTTTTGAGTAAAGTATTTTTCGGCTGGAGATTAGACTGACATCGTGACCTGCTGTTTGCTGTCATGATGGCGTTGTCCTGTTGCATTTCCCTGGTCTCACCTGCAGTAAACAACATCCCGACGGGTTAAGTGAGAGCACACTGAGTCCCACCTGCTCAGCACCACCCTCAGTGTCCATCAATCTATCTAGCCGTGTGTCTGCTAGCTGTTTATCCAGGTTAGGGTTGCTCACATTTATCCGCAGGAGCAGTAGCCAAGCCAACCGGACATCTTTATTTTGACTTTTGGTGATCTCACATGGTACCAGGAGGATCATCATTCCTGCAATCAGTTTACTCCCCTTTAGGATGTGACCGATATGGCTCTCCATTAAACCACAAGACTAAGATGCTTTGTTTTGTAAGTAAAACAAAAAAAAGTTGATGTTCTTAAGCCAGAAGACTTCTCTAACCCAGTGATCATTGTGCATTGTGCACTCTAAGCTGTATAACTCACACTTCAAAATATTGGAGTACTCAGTCCAACCATGAATTAAACACTGCAGTTCCTACAATATTGAAGTGGCAAGTCACCTATATAGAACAAAACAACACTTTTTTTGTGCCAATTAGAGGCATCGAACCATGCAGGTAGTGTTAGTTTAGGCTTTGCGATAACTTGAAACATCCTCGTCAACACGGAGGTCTAAATCCACCGATTTAAAAGTATTTTCTGTTCAACTACCCAGAAAATGTCCAAACCCGGCTGTAGACTGTTCTGACTGGAACCAAACTCTGCTAAGGAAACAAGCGACATGAAAAAACAAAAACACAGCTTTTGAAGTTTTTTTGATACAATTTTGAAAAGCTGTTTAGCACCAGAAAAATATCAATTTACTTTTCACTTAAGACGGCGAAACAAATCAAAGTCTGCAAAAAGCCTGGACAGAAACAAGAAAATCTCCACAACCAGTTTTCACATGATGCAAATGAGTGACTGCTCAGAAACAGTGATCTACTACCTCCATGAAACAGTTTCAGCGACACTGATGTGGTAAATATTTACTCTGGTCATTTAAAAGCAGTTCAAACACTCACTCCGCATAATTAATGTGAAAATCAAAGAGCCTGTGACACTGAATTTAGACTCAGGGCCGCGAGCCAACAGGTTTTTTATTCACTCTGTCAGCGTGTCTGCGGGTGCGGACCTTGTTCAGGCATGTGTAGAGTGTCTGTGTTACATTCAGCATTGCTGTCAGAGTGTTTGTGCGCTCGGTGATGAATGAGCCACTTCTTATTGTTTACTGGTCCAATATCCACAGCCAATCAGTGCGTGTGCTCAGGCCTGTCGCTGTGCGGTCGTCAAGGTCAAAATAATCCCGGTCTACTTAAGAGATGGGCCCCAGACTAGTTAATATTCACCCTGGCTCTCACTGATTTTACCGACCAAATATATATTAATACATATATATGTGTGTGTGTGTGAGACTGGCTGAGGCTGTCCTGGGCGACTCAATCGTTGCCCTTTATTAAACATATAGTTAATACTCTCTGAAAACCATGGAGCAGAGGCAAAAGATTATTGGATATGTGCTCCGCCTCCTTCCTTCTCACTCACACACACACACACACACACGCACACACTGCTCAGGGTGCTCAAACAGAAAATCAACAACCTAAACATACTGCTGTAGTTGATAGCAGAGCTATTACAATTGATAACATTTTTGTATTTCATATCAGAGCCAATACAGAGCCCATGATAAAATCAGTCTGCTGCAATCTCTGCCTCAAATTAAAGTGGAAGAAAAAAACACACACACACACAGAAAGAGGATGCTGTGTCTGGTCTCAGTTTGTAAAGAAACAGGGGAAACAGATAAGATCTTTCTGGTTGCTCATCTGTCACTTTCTCTCCATGTTTTTCCCCCTCCTAATCGTTTCTTTTCCAGACTCTTCTGCTTCCTCATACTAATGTGTTGTCTTGTGCTCGTTCCACAGGCCCGAAGACTTCAGGATGAAATGAAATCCAGCCAGCTCAACGCAACCGAAGCTCAAAAGGTTTTTTTCTGTTGGCGCCAGGTATGCAGCCAAAGCCACATAGTCCTGTTGAAGTGCTGCTTTACAAAATAAAGAGAAAATCAGAGACCTTCAGAAGGATTTACAGAGAATCTGGTTTTCTTTTTTGGGGGAAAATTTTAGATCAATCAGATTTTACCAAAACATTACAAAGTTAAAACCAAGCAACAAAAACACTGAACTCACCATTAGAAAACGTGCTCTCCTGCCTGCCATGTTACCTCTGGAAGGAGACTTGAATTGTTAAGTTGCAGTTTAGGAAATCTGTCTTTTTTTTCTGGAGTGCACAATTTAAAAAATCAGGATCTGTGAAAACTGATTTCTGTAAAGTGTAAAATACGTGAATACTTCAGCTGTTCTGCTGAGAATGGTCAGATTGAAGTCTGCAATAAAAGTGAAACAAATGAGCTACAACATGTTTTTATTGTCTCGTTACAGATTTATTGTTTATAAAAGCAAAACAAAATTCAAAATAAATAAGTTCATACTATACTTAAAGGTGTGATGGAGACGTTTTCTCTTAAGTGTTCACGTCCAACTGTCTACAAAAAAAAAGAAACGGGGCCAGCTCACAACTTGTGAATCCTTAAGTTCTTGTTTTTACTGACTGCAGTAAAGTTCACACTTTTGGGTCAGTCCTCACTGGATTCGCTGAAGGGCAACTGACTTTTGAATAATTACTGGATCCAGGTCTTGTTCCATTAAAAGGGCAGAGGTAAAAGGAGCTTCCACAGTGAGCTGGCCCGACTTTGCATAAAAACAAACAGAGCAAAATGAAACACAAGAAAACAAACCTCTCC
The DNA here is from genome assembly GCA_962446985.1 of Xyrichtys novacula. NCBI lineage: Eukaryota > Metazoa > Chordata > Actinopteri > Labriformes > Labridae > Xyrichtys > Xyrichtys novacula. The sequence continues at coordinate 20,730,446 of OY660871.1, read as the reverse complement.
CATCTTTCTTGGAACACAGTTATTGCAATGACTGCTGAAGGTTTTTGGATTAAAATGATAACATAACAAAAGTAGACAGTGAATTCTGTTCTGATTTGAAGTAAACAGAAATCTGTGTGTGTGTAAAGTTGGTTTAGGGGAGATTTATTCAACAACATTTGGTAAAAAGAGGCAAACTTAACAGTAACATACACGATTCAGTCATCTTTGTAAAAAGCTTCTTGTACATATGCCGACGACTTATCCTTGATTTAGAAATGTAAAACAATGGAGCAGGTCACATCAAACCAAAACAAGATGCACGTGTCCAGTTACTCAGTGGTTGGCTCAAAGGAGACATGCAGCTTCACGATGAAACAAAGGTTCAGTCCTGACATCAGCTTTGAGACAGGAACAAACAGGTTTTACCTTTACGTTACGTTTCCACTGGACGATGCTAACATGGATCAGGCACTTCTTAGACCCCCCCTTCAACAGAGATATTGTACAAGAGTCCACAGAGCTATTTACATCTTTGCACCTGATGGGTGAAACCATCAGATACGCAGGGAGGGGGAGATCTCACCACAGTTTCAGAATGAGGGGGGTCCATATGTTTGTGCATGTCAGTGTCTGATTTGCTTCCATGTGTGTGCGTGTGTGTGTATGTGTGTTTATGTGTGTGTGTGCGCGCACGCAATGCTCAAGCACTTCAGGTGAGTCCGTCCTTCCTCTAACGTTTTCCCTCCTCGCTCTCCTCCATGACAACAACGTCACGTGGAAACCTCCTGGAGACGCCCGGTGACCTCAGCTCTGTATCCTCAGAGTGGGCGGGGTTCGAGTGGTACCCGTAGGCCTGTCTGGAGGGCGGCTGGGGGCGGTACTGTTGGGGGTAGCCACGGTAATAAGGGTCTTGCTCCTCCTCCTCTTCATCCTCCTCCTCCTCCTCTTCGCCTCCTTGGTCGTTGTTGTACGCCACTAGCGCAGGGTTGTACGGCTGACTGTAGGGCGGGTAGGACTGGTAGCCACCATGAGGAAGGGGTTGGACTGGGGTGGTGGGAATATTTAGGGTCAGTTTAAGAGAAGGTTTGTGGATCATTGCAGCAAACATCGAACCACCACCACCTCCAAGGCTGAGCGTGGAGCTACATTAAGGCTTGTTTATTTTAAAGGACGTTTTTGCCTTTTGATTTGATAGAAGAGCCGAGAGAGATGGAAGAAAACAGGAGCAGAGAGCGGGGATGGTGGGCAGCAGCTGGCAGAGGACCACAGTTAAACCCAGCGAAGTTTTAGCCCCTCTGTATGAGACATATGCCCTACCAACTGAGCTAAACCCGGAGCGCTGTTAAGGCTTAATTTTGAGGATTGCAGCACCCTAAAAATCTCACCACCGCAGCAGTAAAAAAGACATGCTATTAAAAGGCTACAAAACAAGCAGATTAGTTATAGGAGAAGCCTTAACAGTGTCAAAGAAGTTGTACAATTACAAGGTACTTTGTAAAATTAAAGCTGTTTCCATTCTGCTTCACCCATTTCTGTTTTAATTTCCCCAGAAATAAAAATATAACTCAGAATAAAACAAAGGGATAAATTCTGACTCTCCTGCACATTGTACATTGCATAGGATGTACAGATCCAGGTATAGTTCAGAGTATGGAGAGCAGCCAATCAGCATCAAAGCATTTCATCACAATTTAGCTGATTCATCAGGCTCTGAAAGACGAGATTAGCTTAGAGGAGAAATGAGCTGCAGCAGCGAAGCTTTGTATGCAGGAGTGACTGTGAGACAGATGGAAATGGGATCAGTAGTGATGATCGTCATCACAGCAGCGTTATTGGGGTTTTGTTTGGTCTTGTGGGAAAGAGAAGCTAATCCATTTTTGTCCCTGTGACTGTCAGTTGATGAAAACAGACAGATTAGCATTCAATTCATTGCTGTCAAGTTTGCTGAGAGTGGAAGTAAATCCAGTTTGTGTTCATTATAGAGAATCATAGAGACTGGAAATCAGGTTGGAAATGTTTCTTAAAACGGCAACAGATCAAAACAGAGGGCACTAAGTGGACTTAAAACACAGGGTTTATTAGGGAGGCTCCTTGTTTTTAACTTTTGATTGGGTGACTAAATATTTCCAGACTCTGGGTATTTTAATTTTACAGAAGGAGTCTTTCTTGTTGCAAGTGTAATTGGAAGAAGAAAGTGGAGAAACAAATAAAAATGTTGCTGCAGGGATCAGAGGTTAGGAGTAGCTATCCTGCCCCTAAAAAAAGGAGGCTTTAAAGAATAAATTATCAAATTTCTCAGTATACAGTCTTATGTACAGGGCACAGAGGAGGAGGAGGAGGAGGAGGACGGTTGGAGAATAGTCTTCAGTAATCATGCCCATAGTCCTGTTGAACTTGAATTAGAAAGAGACAGGAGGGAGGAGGAGGAGAAAAAGTCAAAAACAAGACGTTACCTTTTATCAGGAGGAAAAACCCAACAGCACCAAAGAGGTCAACCTCTCAAACCGTGCTGACAAAACAACCAGCAGCTGTTTGTGTTCAGAGGTGGGAACATTAGTGTCGGAATCTGCTGCTCTCTTCAAGAGGAAGAAACACACCCTGACTTTTCAAATTAAAACTTAAATGTTTCGAAGGAGAGAAATGCGTCAGATCTCTATTTCTCTTTCTGAGTAAAAGAAAGCGCAAATAAAGATTTCTGACACAGAAAACTTATGCACACAGAGTTTACCAAGAAAAACATGCACAGTGGGTTAACTGAAACAATGACGTATCTAGTCTGACTCCTTTAGTCTTACTTTGAACAAACATAAAACTGTTTCTCTTTCCAACTCAAATACACAAACCTGATGAGAATCCTGAAGCACTGACAGCAAAACAGTGGCTTGGATTTTCAGATATTTGCATGATTTCAGATATTTGAATAAGGAGGATCAACAAACATTCATGACGCTATAGTAAACAGCTACACAGCTCAGAACAGGGGGAGTCAGCTTGCTTGTAAATCTCTCTTTTGTTTCATACAAACATAAAACTGCAAAAGTGATCTTTAGTGATCAGCTGGACTTCCCCTGGCCTAGAGTCAAACCTGAGGCTGTCTCACATGTACAGGGCTCAGCATAAATGAGTACACCCCTTCAGAGTTTACCTTTAGTTTCCTTTCAAAATCAACATTTTCTACATCAGACTTTACAACAAAATATTCCCCCAAATGTAGGCCATTGACTGCACACAAGATTTTTCAAGTTACATACAAAAAGTATTTTCTTCAATTTAAAATTGGGATACACCCCAATCAAAGTTCAGGTATCTAAGCTAAAACTTATTTACTATATAACCCTTTTTTCATCTTATGGTAAATAAAACATAATAATGTTAAACTCAGCTTTGTCAAAAATTTGGAAATTGTACTTTTGCTCATTTAGATATTGAGTAATACATTACATTTAATAGGGGGTGTACTGACTCATGCTGGGCACTGTATGTTGATATTAAGCTGCTTCTGTAGATTAGGACTATAAAAATGAGCTAAATACTGATTCAGTCAATTCATAAAAAGCAAGATTGAAAATATCAAAATACTGAGAAAATAAAGAATATAACTGTAGACATTATTTTGATCCATTTGCATACACTTATAAAGATGCTTTATTCTGGAGTTAGCCTGGCTCTGCTTGTTAACCCTCCAGAGTGTCTTAAAGAGATGGTTTGTAGGAAGAGCTCAGACGAGTCCATCACCGACTGCAGTGGGGTGACACAGCTCAAGGAAGAACATGTATGATCATTTCGCGTCTGCTGTGCAAAATGATCAATATGATTATTACTTCACGGAAATGGTGAACTAATGATCATAAATGTTCTTCCTTGAGTTGCGTCACCCCGCTGTAGTCGGTGATGGACTCGTCCGAGCTCTCCTCACAAACAAGCGGCTGCTAGAAGAGAGGAGGTGAGTTGTGTTTAGTCTCTTTGCTAAAGAAATTATGCAAAGTTAAAAAGATGTTTGGTGGCTAGTACTGTGGCTTGGACCCTTTATGTACTGTTGATGAAGTTAGGTGCTGTTCTGAGCATTATTTGTGGCTTTTTAGTTGAGGTGTGTGTGTGGATCCATACTCCACTGTGTATTGCTATCGTGCGGTCGTTACTAAAGTTGGTCTAACTTAAGAAGCAAGCAGTCGGCAACATTCATCTCTCGAGGGGGTGTCTAACTCGCTGTTAATGTGTGTTTGACCATAACTTAATTTTATGCCGGAATATCCCTTTAATAATGTCCCTCTTGAGCGGCCGGGTAGACCAGCACGGTTCAGAACAACAGGACTCTTCTTAGCGATGACATTTTGACTGGAATCTTTTTCATATGACATCAACCTGATTCGATGGATGACGTGATGTCTGAAACTTCAGCTACGCTTTTATTAAGACCACTCATGTGAAGAGTTCGATCTGTGACGTCCACGCTGAGAGGACGAGCATGTGAACCCTTGAAGGTTGTCACCAGCGCGGGTTTTCCAACATGCCAAGTTTGTGTGTTTGTCTGAGAATGTGTGTAGCAGCGTGTTTTATTGCATCTAAATACAGACAAATAGCTTCGGTCAGTGACACAGTTGACTTCTTTATCCATCAGTGAGGACACGCATGTAAAAACTTGACAGTGGAACAACCATAAAAGCCAGATTACTCTCCAATTCTCTGAGAGCTTTATGAGAACAATAACTATCTCAGAGCTGGCTGTCACTGCGAAAACTATATTTCAGAGTCTGATACAAATAAAAGATGGTTTACAAGATGGAAAGACTGGGCAGGGTGAGACTCTATAAACTCGGAGTGCCACTAAATAAGCAAAACTACAAAATAAAACAAATGTGCCTTTAATAGGAACATGGATGGCTCCGTTAAACAAAGGGCAGGATAGGAAGAAAAACTTTTTCTCAAAACTAACAGCACTGAATCTTTTTGTGAAGTCTGATTTTGTGTGTGTTTTGATTACTTTAGGGGAAGTATTATAGTCAAAATGTTTTTTTTTTTAATTGCCACATCCTGACCAACAGTGTTCATGTGTATTTTTGGGACAAATGTGTACATCTACTCAACCTCAAAGGCCTTTTTGTTCATTACTGTTTGTTGGGTGTTTAAGAAGGACAGATTAGGGACGAAAAAGAGGCTCTCCTTGTTTACTAAAAGTGGTTTCCAGAGCAGCACAGCCTCTTCACGCTTTAAATTTAACATTCATAGTCGGTTTTTCCTCCCTTTCATAAATTCAACCATCCTGCATGGTGCATCTGTAACTTTTGAAACAAAAGTTTAGATCTAAATCATGCGTCACTGCTTCTATGACTGAATTGTACAACTCAGTTTTCACATGTGTGTTTGTCCATCCTGATTGCAGCAACTACCAGCTAGAGGTCTAAATCTAGTTACATGTGATATATCATTAACAGTACTTTACTTTTAGTGCCGTAATTTTAACTTATAACTAGTTTTAAATCTAAAAGAAGTTTAAGCGCTGGGGAAAATAAAGTTTCATCAGCGTTTAGAAAAAGGTTAAATGATGTTTACCTCCAACGTTGTACCCAAGACAGGAATTCTGGTCACAGTATCCTGGTGAACCTGCTGGTCCTGCACTACCTGGATTACCCGGCCGCCCAGATGTTCCCGGGTTACCAGGCCGACCAGGAGGACCTTGGCTACCTGTCCGTCCTTCCCCAGGCAGACCTGAAGATGGGGGGAAAGATATGGGTGAAAGAAAAGGACACCAAGTCAGTCATCGATAAACGTTTAGTAAACAGGACTCTGGTGATCTGACACCTGATCAGAGGGGAGGGGAGAAATAAAGTGAAGAAAGAAGTGCCTTTAGGGGTCCATGCTGTCACTGTGCTGACACTATCCCCTCTAAACCGCTCTGTGCTGCTGTGACAACATGCAGAAGCAAAGACATGACTGCCATTTCCAGATGATGGTGACTGCCCTGGGGGCAGGAGCAAGAATAACACAGTGTGTGCTGAAATTTAGCCAAAGGCTTTTATTTTCTGTTTACACAAGAGAAACCGCTCCATCAGGACTCACTTCAGCAGCCGGCAGAAATATGAAATCAATATTTTGAGGGGAGTTCCGTTTGCCAAAAGCAAAAATTACTATCCCACAAATATTTCACAAAAGCACAGCAGAGGAGGACAGAAAGACCTCTCCTCCTCTTTTCTCCCTTCTCTCAGTGTATTTAAGTTTTCAGATTTTTCTTTTTTCTTTTTATTGAATTATAGAATCATGTTGGAGCTTGTTGTGAGAGTATTGATTACAAAGTAAAAAAAAAAAAAAAACAGCACTGACATATTTCCAAAACACAAACCTTACAACTCAACACAGAGTCAAAAAAAATAAAAATCAATACAGAAAAATTGAATTCCTGGTCCTAACTCTCTGCTTTGTTCGCTCACATGGAGATTTGACAATGAAGGGAAATAGATCCAGAAACATGACCTCTCCGCGCTATTCTTTCTTTCTTTATTTTGTCTTTTGTTCAGAGGAAAATAATGACAAAAACCAAGGCACGCTGCGTCTCAGTTGCAGGAATACGATGATAATAAATCAAACTTTCCTGGGTGGGGTCGAAAGCAAGTGGATTGAGTTGTTTCAGCCAGTTCAGGACTGCGTTTATGTTCATCTTACCTGGAGGTCCAGGTGGTCCTCGAGGTCCCTGATTCCCAACGCCAGGATTTCCTCTTTCCCCTTTCTCCCCTGTTAGACCTGGAAACACACAATTCAAAGAGGTCACCATTAAGTATAAAATCACAGCTCACGTTTGCTCTTCTTTAGTGCAGCTCTTTAGAGAGCTCCTTACACCCTGGTTTAAAAGTTTTGGTAACACTTTATAAAAACCATAACTTATAAATGGTAAGCAGATAGTTAAATAATGTTTAATCATCATTTATAAATAGCATATAGACCATTAATAAATTGTAAATTTTACAATTTTAAAAACCTGACCCTAACGCTAACTTTACAATAACCATCTAAGTAATAGTTATAGGTGGTTTATAAACCAAATATTAACCATTTACAAAGTGCTACTGACACATTTTTTAATCTAGATGTTTTACAACCAATATTTAAACCCTATATAAACCTTTAATAAATAGTCCATTAATAATTAATGAAATGTATTATTGTTAATGGTAAAGTAACTATTAACTTACATTAATAAACTATCTATTTACCGTTTATAAATTATGGTTACTGTAAAGCATTACCAAAGTTTTTTATAAAAGCGTGATTCTTTTAGCCGCTGAGTAGTTTTGCTTAACACTGTTTGACACATTAAGGCCACTTTAATTCAGAGCGGGATTGCTAAACTTAGTGACTTAGCTCTGTTAAAAAAATAATAATGAAACCAGAAACTGATTGCAAACTTTTGAAGCCTAGCTGTAGTCTATTCATTTGTAAATCTCTAAACCTCTCTAGTTGCATCATGTTGCTCTCTGAAGGGGACCTTACATATTTTTAACAACATAACTAAACAGCTCTAGGGTACAATCAGTGAATTTTACAAGCTTCGCCAGTACACTAGTGACATGCTACTTGGACGGTGTTGCAGTAGTAAGTCACAAAGGCAGGACGTTTGCTTTTAATGGTGACCTAATTGGCTTGTTATGGGAAAATGTGCTGAATGAATTACACCAGATGATCCATCTAATGAAGTGCATGAACCCACAGTCAGCTCAGAGCTTCTGTCCAGCGCTGCAGCTGTTTGAATGACATAATGGAATATTTATAATAATAGTAACCACCGTCAAGTGGTGATTTGCAGATTTTCTGTCCTAATCAACTAAATTAGTGCAGAGAAAACATCTAAAATGACCTAAATTTACAATGTATTTTCCAGTATGGCAGCCTTGTCAGTCATTCTCTCTTTCTGGCTGAAATATGTTAAAGACAGTATCCTCTATGTGGTATGAACAGCCTAATCTGTTGAACCGAATCTCATGTATCATCCTCACATGAATCTTCATTACTTAATAACAACATGTCAAATTTTGTTACTCTCACATAGATCTTTTTTACTGTTTGGCATACCCTACCTTCAGGTCAGCTCAATAAAATAGTCTGTGCACGTGTGTGTATGTGCGCAGAGATGTTTCTAGAGAGTATCGTAACATCTGAACCGCAGAGGAGGAGATAACCACGGCTGACATTTCCTGACAGCTTTCAGCTTTCCTTATCCTCAGTGTGTGCAGGCTCATGGGGTGTACGGCGCTTTGGTGGCGGTGGCGTGTTTTAGTGATGAAGACGGAGCCTCATAAAGGCTGTTACTCCACTCAGGTCTCGTTGTGAGGGAATGACTTCATTGATACTGGAGTTACAGTCTTCAGGCTTGGATGAAACCTCACTGTGAGTCAGACTGACAGAAGGCCAGCACCAAGAAAAGCAGTAAACAGGCAGAGAGGCTTTCGAGCTCCAAGTCCAGTCAGACGTGTGTCGTTTAAGTTTTCTGTTTCCTTTCACAATAAAAGCCCAAGGCCAAGAGAATAACTTTTTACATGCAGTCGCGGGTTTTCTGTTACACATGAAAATGTAAAAAGGTTCATTGAGTGATATTGAGTAAGTCTTTATCCAAATAACTGCTGATGGGATTCATTCACAAGACAGCAACAGAACGAAAAAGAGATCACTGCTCCTTTACTGGATCAGACACTTTTCTGTTGAACAGTGATCTTGTTGTGTTGAGAGTTTTTCAGTTTTATTTGAAGTTACAGTCTACATACACACTATGACTCCTTTCATTTTTGGAGACAACAAAATTTTTTAAATTCCTTTTGGAGTAAAATCATTAAAGAGGTTATCCTGGAGGTATTTAATTATTCTAGTTCATTTATGTTCATGTCCATCCACTGCTACAGTTTTAGCGGTTTGAGCACTATCATTGCAACGTCTCATTGTTGAAACCACAGATGCTCTTTCTTAAACCTGATCCACATATTACCCACAATGCAACTTGATCACAGACAGTGTGAACAGAGTGCTACACAAACAAAGTCCTGAGTTAAACAAAAACAGGTAGCAGACTGCAGAAGTCTGATAACTTCACACCTTCGGGTAAACATTTTCTAGACCACTTCCTCCTTAATCTGTGAATCTGACAGGAAACTCAAACAGTGAGGCGTCCTGGTGACTTCAGCCTGGGAGTACTGTAGAGTAGTATGCTCTTCTTTTTCTGCCACTCCATATCACTTCCTTTTTTGTCTGTCAGCTCTATGATAAAGGCACAAAGTGTTTCATACACATGAAATAAACACTAAATAAAATCAAACCAAACCCTAAAGGCAACATAATGCCTGTTTTTCTTATTCATACTGTAATTTTTTTTTAAATGATATATTTTTTCCACATTTTCCCAGAACCCATTTTCAGATTGGACTTTCACCTGCTGGATACATCCAAAGTGCTCTAATATGCACGGGTGCTCTCTCTGATGCTAATAAAGACAACAGCATGTAGTCAGAGTGTCTAGACACAACTCAAACAGAGAAGGACTCGTGATGGATTCAGTTCAGTCTGTATGTTACCAAGAGAATATGATACATATGTATGAAAATAACAGAGTATATTTCTCCTGTTTCCACCTCTCCCTTGACCTGTATTGTTCCTCCTATAAATAACTGTCTATTCTCATAAACCTCGCTCTCTCTTACCTCTCTCTCCTGGTCGTCCATTCAAGCCGCTGGTACCAGGGAAGCCTGGCCTGCCTGGTGGGCCTTGCTCCCCCTGAGGTCCTGGGAGGCCTCTTCTACCTGGCTCACCGGGTGGTCCAGGTACTGCTCGAACTGAAGCTGAAGACTGGACTGGTATCTGGTTCAAAATGGAGTTGTAGCGAGACAAGTGACCTGTAAAAGGTAAAGGTGGAAAAAGATGGCTTAACGCTTTGGCACTATTCTCAAACATTTGTGTGTCTTCAGCCTCAGATTCAAGTATAGATATGATAGGGAGATGTGACCAACACAGGTCAGAAGAAAAAGAAGATATTGTTCTTGAATAATGTGGTGAACACCGAACGGATACTCACTCTGGATGAGCTGCTCACATACTTGCCGCGCGATGGCCCGCACAGCAGCTTGGGATTGCACGTCCCCCTGAAGAACAAACACAAAGCTTTTACAGTCTGATACCAACAACCACGTGGTAGACTGGTGTTGCTTTCAATCAGAAATTCCTTGACGAGCGATCAAAGGGAGGAGGAAGGGCTGCAGGACAACTTTTGTAACCTTACAACGGCAAACACTCAAGGTGAGAAGACCTCTAAAATTGAGGTTGCGAGCACATCCAGCAAACAGAAAAAGGTATTTGTGGACACAGGCCCTCAAACTTGTGAGCTAAATGCATGAATGAGCAGTGCTAAACTACCTGATGCTAAACAGTAAGTAACCATTTGAGAGATTGCGTGGGGAAAAAGCTACCTTTGGGAAACACCAGAGCTAAAAATGATAAAAAATAAAAAATAAAACCTGATGGCATAAGGTGGGAAGAGATACAAAATCAGTAAGAGCTCTTAAGCATGTAGAATAAATCATCAAAATATCTGAGTGAAGATATAAAACCAATGAACTGATAAATCCAATTTATAAAAATTCGTAAAGTAAACGTTAAGAACTTCGATTAGAATGAACAGAAGCAATAAGAAAAATAGGTCAAGGCAATCAGTAAAAAGCCTGGTTAAAAAGGTGAATCTTGAACCTCTCCTTAAAAACATCAACCATCTCTGCGGCCCTGAGGCTCTCCGGCAGGGGCCATAGAAACTGAAAGCTGTCTCCCCGCGTGTTTTTGATTTAACTTTGGGTATGGTTAAGAGGCCTGTGCTGGAGGACCTCAGGGTCTGCGAGTGTTGATATGATAAAAGTAAGTCAGATAAATAAGAGGGGCCAAGACCTTGAATACATCTAAAAACTAATAAAGAACCTTAAAATCAATCCTGAAACAGGATGGGGAGCTAATGCAGTGATGCTAACACAGATATTATACCCTCTAAATCAGTGGTTCTCAAGTCCAGACCTCGAGCCCCCCCGTTCTGCATGTTTTGGATGTTTCCCTGCTCCAACACACCTGATTCAAATGATCAGCTCGTTATCAAGCTCTGTAATGGCTTAATAACGAGCTGATCATTTGAATCAGGTGTGTTGGAGCAGGGAAACATCCAAAACATGCAGGACAATGGGCCTCGAGGACTGGACTTGAGAAGCACTGCTCTAAATAAAGCTCAGGGAGTTGGAGAGGGAAGTAAGCGGAACATTTGAGAAGAACCCCAACACCCAACAGAAAATGCTGGACATGAGCTTAAACACGTTTTAGAACAAGAATATGAAACATTAGCAGCTAATTGTGTGAGTTTTACTTCATAATTTTCCCTGGAGATCGATGGAGTAAAACTTGTCTTGCTCTAACCACAGTGGGAAGTGTGTGGGACTTACTCTTTCTCCCCTATCTCCTTTGGCACCAACAGGACCCTGAAAAATAAAAGCACAGGAGAGACAAACATTAAAACGAGACACGTTCATGATAAGTCTTCTCCTTCACTGACCCCATGTCTCCTCTTTATGCATCTTCATCGTACACATGTATGCACAAATGCAAACAAACCCATAATTCCTCTCCTCTGGTTTAACAGCCGTTATAACTAAACTCGATTAAATTTTGACAGCGTGTCCGGAGCGTTTGTGTCCTAAAGGCAGCACAGTCATAAGCTTGTGTGCCCACAAACAGTGAGTTATTTCTGTACCTTGGATGAGCTTTGCTTTTGGCTTCTGCTGACACTGTAAAACATACAGATGCTTATCTGATCACAGCACACACATCTACACAAAACCTGCCAAGCACATAAAGCTTGTAAATGCGTATCACTGTGTAACGCATTGTAATCCTGAGGCGAATAAAATACGTGTATTTCCTGGCTTCAGAGGCTTGTGCTGATATGATAAATATCACCATGATGCTGTTAGAGCTTTTGAATAAAAGCTTGTTTATCTTAGGGGGGGAAATATGCCCTTGACCACCGGCTGGCTGACTGTGTGCTTTTGTGAGAACTTGTTAGAGGAAAAGGAAGGACTGAGAAAGTGTCTCTGCAGAGCTGGCATGTCAGATGCATATTATATTGCAGATGATAGAAAGCCAGTGCCAACATTTAACACAGTCGTTGAATTGGAGAGCAGGACTCCACAATAAAAGCCCTCCTCTGGACCTCCTCTGTGTGTCTGTCTGGATCTCCTCCTGGGTCTTTCTGCGCATATAAATGTTGACTGTCTTATCAGGGAGACATGAGAAAACCAAATCAAACTGTGTGGAAGCCAAGAAAAGTAGCTGGGCTTTAAAAAAGACAAGAGTATCGCTCACAAAAATCTAATTTATACATTATTGTGTTGGAAATATCTTCCCATCGTGCCCTGTGTAGGTGAAGTCCTTCCAAATCACAGAGGTGATGATTTTTCACTCAAAACATTTTACAGTTCATGCACTGTATTTATGTCTCCTTGCAAAGCACCTCAGTGTGAACTGATTTAAAAGTCACAAGAACGTTTTTTTCTCCTTTCGTAACTTGCCAAAAAAGTGGTTTCCCTTCAGGTCAGTCAGGATAAATCCAAAAACCCTCAGTCTTCTGAGGCCAACAGTAAGAACAGAGATTTCAGAAATGTGACAGTATTAACTAAAGCCCAAGTGTTACTGGGAAACTTTGCTGTGAAAATGTAAATAAACAATAAAGCTCTTTCCATCAGTGCTGTAAACTGCTTTGTCTTAATCTGGCTCCTTAAGGCTAAACCATTTCCAGGTGAATTATATCATTTCTCAAACTGAACATATTTACATTTAACAAGAAACAAGCTTATAAAAGTAGATAAAGCTGATAGTGCTACAACTCTACATTTTTGGACCTATCTTAATTTTGATTGTGTAATTCTACTGTTCTGAATTATATATATTTTTTTAGCACAGTGAGACAAATGTGCTGCACTTTTAAGCCAACCTCGAAACGGTTCTGGTAGGTGTGACTTCCACAAGGTTTCTGTCTTAGGGATGAAAAAAAAAAAAAAACACTCAGTTTCCCCTGGGTATCTCCGATAAGATATTCTTCTTCAGAAAGAAAAATATTCCCCTGCAGCAGAGACCTGGTGAAGGGTCGAGGGGCAGAGCAGGGACTGAATCAGCAATTTAACGTTGAGCTAAAGTTTGACTCTAAAAGTTTAGAGATAATCACTCAGGAAAGTAAAATACGAATTTCCTATTTGTTTCTTTTTATTTGTGTTTGCTGCCCGTGTATACAGTCATGTGATGAGAAAGATGAAGCAGATGTGATCTCTGACTGCTTTTTTGTGTTTATCTGTGTGAGTCTGTGTGTGTGTGTGTGTGTATAGAGTGGGGAGGGTGTGTGTGTGTGTGTGTGTTTTTTAGTGATTTATAGCTCTTCTGCTCTGAGCCAAACTTCGCTGCTGGACTGCAGAGCTGACCCGAGACTAGATTAGCTGTCACCGCCATCACTGTATCATCTGTTCCTGTTAGCATTACACACAGTTTGGAACCAAACATCCACTCCTCTACATCCTTTTCTTTCCTTGTGTTGTGTCACTTGCACATCCTCCCCCTTTAAAAGGCTGCAATTCATCATTTTAAAAGACATCGCATGAGATAAGTGCAACAGGATTTATCTTTTAGTTATTCCAAAAAGCTGAGTCTTACTAAAGATGCATTATTAACTTGTGACTTTGTGAAACATTTGCTATCATGAAATGCAAATTCAGGACAAACAGGCTGTTTCTATTTAACAGAGGGATGACCAGTAAATAAGACAAGAAGAAGTCAAACAATTAATCCACACAAAGCATAAGCCTCCTGTCCATGTTGGAAATGTTCTGTTTCTCTATGATATTATTTTTAGCCTCTTGTAAATTAAAAGAAGTAATGTCAGAGAAATCTGAAGAGAAGATCAGTAGCAGAGGAGGAGGAGGAGGAGGAGAAAAGAGGTCATGTCCTCCTTGTTAATCTGGATAAATTATGTCATACTCTCCAGAGTGAAGCCAGAGCATGTGAGGCGAGTTTGCAGCCCAGACCACAGGCCTCGCAGGAGCAATCTGGGCTTATTAGAGGGTTGGTTAATGAGGTTTAGGTCAGGTCATAGTGACATAAAACGGCATAGCTGTTTTTCCTAACAATGATTTTATTTTGAGTAAAGCCAGTTTTAGAATTTGACAAAATGACCAAAAAATTTTAACTCACCGGAAGCCCTTGATCTCCTTGAGACCCTGCTGAGCCACCAGGTCCTGGTGATCCTGGAGCTCCTGGGGCCCCCTTAGAAAGATAAAGAGCCAGAAGTTAATGTGACAATCAGGATGATCCAATAGACAACATCAGTGCTAGGATTAACAAGAAGGATGTTGTACCACTGGCCCAGGAGGTCCTTGGAGTCCCTGAGGTCCATTTTTACCCGGTAGACCCTGAAAGACATTGAAATGCGTGAACTCACTGTGTGAAGTATCAGTCACACTCCTATAAGTGTGGATTCATGGCGGTCCAGTGGTGAAAATTGTGCCTCATGTATAGAGACTCAGTCCTTGACCCTGCCCTGTGGCTCTTAGCTGCGTGTTAACCCACACACTCTTCCTTAGTTTGGACTTTATCCACTGTCCTGTCGAATGATGCAAAGGCCAAAACATAATAAAGAAATGAATCATAAATAAATAAATAACTTTACATGAGCACATTCCAACTGAACTGATACATTTCCAGCAAGTTTTCAGACAAATCGCACACAAGCAGACGTCCTCTTTGATTCAATACAAAGTCAATCTGCACATACTGGTTTTTGTCCAACCAAAACATCTGACAGCTGACTCCAAACAAACCTTTGGGGTTAGTGTTACTTGTAGTCAAAACACAGGTGCCTTCCTTATGGGTGTTCAGTTTATTGAAGTTGTCTCTGGGTGTTTAGACCTCCTCTCACTATTACACATTTCTCTATGGAGCAAACATCCAAACCGACCAGTCGACAGTTCAATAAGTCTGTATTTATTAATGTATCTATATAATAACATGATACATAATAACTTAATGACGGCTTTAGGATAGTTCAAACTGACCACATTTTGAGCTGATAATAACACACTCTGCTTCAGATTGTTCTGGAAAACAGCTTTACCTGAGGTTCAGCTGATCCTCTCACTCTAGCTTCAAATGTCTGGAGTTGTTTTGACATTTCACGCATTTCTACTCGTTTCAATCCTTGTGACAGCGGAGGCCATGAATAACAAACTATTTCAAAATTGAGGATGACTCAGCTGAAAAAGCATGATGCTCGATGTTAGAATAAAAATTTAATCAGTTACTCTAAAAACACCGGCTTTTGAATTTTCTTCAGTGTTTTTCTGAGTATTTGAGGCATCTGTTGTGTTTTGCTTGTACAGTTTTTCTAATCCTATTTAGTAAGACAAAGAAGGACAGCAAACATCGGAGCAGGGATCTCCCTTGAGGTAAATTAAAGAAGCTTGATTAAAATCTTTTTGGTAAATTCACTATCCAAATTAACAAAATCCTGTTTTCTTCTACTAGTTCTCTGAAAAGATGAACCAGGACACAACATCAAGACAGGATGACATCTTGCTCTGTGAGAGCCACTCCAGTGCCACACAGTAAACACTCGACTTATCAAACCAACTAATGGGATCCTGGAGGAGGTCTTAGTTCCTCTAGGGTTCAAAGTCTCACACTGTCACAGACTGCTCTCCTTAAAATCCTTTCAAAATGGATATGAGCTCTTCAGGAATAAAAGAAAAATCAAACATTTTGGAACAAAGGAGGGTACAAAATTTCCTTCTCCGATGCAAACCAGCATTTGAGGTCAGCCTGTTGGCACACAAGAATAAACTAATTTTGTCTAAATCATCAGTTATTGATCAATTTATTGGTTAAAGTTTAGAAATGTTGTCTCTGGACCGCTCTCACAGGAGTCAGGCTCATTAAAATGTATCGCTGCAAGTTCTTGACCACAGTGAGAAAATCAAAAGTCTGAAAATGCCGGTGATGCTGTTCTAATTCAGAGTTTCTTGGCTTGTATGCTTAAAAAACACAACCTGGTTCATGCTTTTTAAAAACTGGTATCCTAAAGTCTAATTCTGATGAGAATTTCTTAGTGTTTGAGCGTCCACAAGTTTTGACGACCTTAAATAAGAGTTGTGAGATGAAACGATGATGGACTTTTTCTCTCGGTCTTTAGGGTTACAGGACAGCCACCGTGTTTTTTATGATCTTGCTGTTGTATAGAGAAGATCTGCAGGGTTTGGCCCTGAGTTCAAAAAAAGTGCTGAAAAGTTCTGCAAAGAGAGCAACAATGAGAAAATAAAGATTTATAGCTTTCCTTGATCCATCCATCACTATGATGCAGACAAATACCAGGAGACGGGAACTGTGGTTTGAACTAATCTAACTGGCTGCTGCAGAGCTCTTCTGGACAGACTTGCTCTTTCTTTACGCTCAGCCAGTTTTTTTTCTTTTTTCGGTTCAGTACAGGTTGGATGACAAAAGACTTGTTGCTGAATCAACCTCCTATTAAAGGCGCAGCATTGGGAATCAATATCATCTTTTTTTCTGCTGTTGTCCACATTCTTCTCTCTGTATCGCTGTCAAATGAATGGTTGTGGCAGAAATCCCTGATGTATCTATAAACTCTAGAGAATTGATTCTGATAAGTATTCACTGCATCCACTTTCTCTGCGCTTTCATCACATCTGCTGAAAAGAAAACAAATTAAGAAAAAAAACATCAAACTGAGCACTCTGCTGTAGACATCAGGGTGTGATGCTGCTGTTATTCTGCAGGAATAAAAGCATGAATCTGAGATGTTTCCTGTTGTGCACAGTGTCAGGATTACAATTATCTCTTTGTGATTTCATCAAACATACCCACTGTGATTTTTCTTTTCTCTACAGAGTTTACAGACAAAAAAAGCAAAAGAAAACACAAGCGATGGTATACAGATTTTTAGGCTCATCCTTGAAATCAGGACTGAAAATAAGGATGAGTGTACCAATTAAAGAAGCTAAAATTACCCCTTGATTTTTAATTTCACACGACTACATTTGGTTTATATATTATTTAACACGCACTGTCTTCTGTAGTGTACAGTACACTGCTAAACAGAGCTTAAAATGTTGAAAGTAGATGAGCTGATTAGAAGGAGTCAATACATGTTACTAATTTATACTGCTTCACAAACGGCCCTGGATCTTCAGCTAATATTTTACTAGCGGCTAAATAGAAGTCAAATGCGTGAGTAAGGTTTTAAAAGGTTTAATCTGGGTAACTCCACATCTTTTTGAGTGTTTGTTACGCAAAACCCTTTCAATAGATTTGAGTTTTATTCTCTTTGGCAGCATCGTAAGCTGTGAGCATTTATTTTATGTCACTCACTGTTTTATTCTTCTTCTAAATTAGGAAATTTATTGCAGTACGGTCGTCATCATTTTTTGAGGTTTGGGGTTAAAATCTTGCCAAAGAAAAACCAAATCATTCAGCTACAATGTCAGGGCTTCCAGATGTATATTGTAAAGCCTTATCAGACGTTCACTTTTGAGAATTACTATCTTTAAAGGTCTTTTTTTTTTTTTTAGGGATCAGTTTTTGGATTATTACAGCTTTCTTTATGAGTTTTATTGACCAACACAGGATTTGGTTGCAAGTGCAATCTTAAAGTCTTTAAAATCAATGCTTTAGCTGATATCAATAAGTGTATTAGTTATTCAAAACTTAAAATAGCTTCAGTAAAAGATACTTGTGGTTACATATCATAATAAATGATAATAAATACAGTAATTTCCATGTCCTTGTTTCTGCAGACTACAGTGTGTTACCCTGGTGATCATATTTTAGGAAATCTTCAGTCTATTAAAAGTGGAGAAAAAGTGGGAACAAAAATAGCTAGGGTTTAAATCCTTACAACAAATCAGAGAATTTAGATGTAATTTCACAATGTTTTGGGTTTACTAAGATCTGTAAAAACCAAAACCAGAGTTTAAGTTTTTACTGCCATGAGTTCATGATCATCGAGCCCACATCTGGCAGCATGAGTAAAATCTGAGGCCAGTATACGAGTGTCCTGAAGGAAACCTTCTGACAGGTCTCCAAACTACACATGGCGTCCTGTGCAGACTAGCACTGAGGGGATGATCACCTGTCAGCCAACAAAGAGACAACAGATGGATGATGTATCCATTATTTCACCTCACAGGAGCCAGGCCAGGACAAACTCCTCTCTCATCACGTTACGAGTTTGGATAAAAACCTCCTCTTTCACTTTATGCTCCCTGACTGCGTTATAGTTTTGGAATTTACTGCCCTGTTGGACACTGTAAGGCCAGACTTCTCTGTCAGCCACCTGGTGACACAGAGCTTTAATGAATGAGGTATCCAGGAGAGGAGTTTAGTACAATCACACACTCTATTTGTGCGCTTTATGAAAACACATCAAGCAGACAACACAGCTGCACGTTCAGGTACAACACGCAACTGGAGAATACAGCAAGAAATGTAAAAATTATTGTATCTAGAAACATAAAAATATCACCTAAATAAAAAAATTGAGTTTTCAACTATTTTAACATTTAAATCAGACAATTCCATATTTATCACCTGATGCTATTTTCCCTCAAACTAATAATCTTCCTCCATGTTTTTCCCTGCTCCTCTGTCATGATCAGCCACAGTTCTGATAAACACTGAGAACTCGACTAACAACATCAAGCAGGTGTAACAAAGCAGATAATGAACAAAAACAAAAAAATGTAAAAGAAATAAGAAAAGGTTTCGAGTTTAAAAGTCTTTTATAATGTCTTGGGTTTTGTCTTTGTTGTGGTTCAGTCCTAAGCCTGGGAAACACTTCCCAAACGGCCTACACTCAATTTAGATAGCAGTTATGAGATGCTGTGTTACCCTATCTAGCTGAAGACTAACATGGTCTCATATCCTTGAAAAAAGACTTTTTGATGATGGTTTAGCAGTACATGAGAAGGCTGCAACAAGAAATTTCAAATCTGACAAATTACTGTGGCGGTGTCTCTGTTTGAAACATTAAAACTAACAGTCTTAAATAGTGTCTAAAATCTAGATAGTGTTAACATCGCCTGGTTTAGGTGTTTTTATCTGCAGCTGGTGACTGTTTCTATACAGCGGCCACAGTCAGGAAGGCGACAGCAGCTATATAAAATAGCAGACAAAAATTGGTTACTGGATTCATTCAAATTTCTTATCTTACCCTTGGTCCTGGGGGGCCATCTCTACCTGGGGATCCCTGGCCTCCAGAAGCACCCTTAATGAAACACAAACACACAGATTTGAGGAATACAGTGAGTCGATGGACATTAAGAGCAGGTGTCCATGACAAAATGTGGCATTTGAATGGCTGATGTGAACTTTCACTGAAATAATGAAAAAGAGATTGTTGTTATTCACAGTAATGGCACGCTGTTTTTCCTTGAGATGAGTTTCTTGGTTAGTTGATTAATCTTGTTTATTCGTTCATTACTGTCCTTTACGGTGCACAGTCTGACAATTTTAAAGGTATTTCACCTGTAATATGTCAAAGAATGTCTTTTTTCAAATACTGATTAAAATGCACACTTATAGTCCACCAAAGGCCAAAACAGAGTAGGGTTTGCTGTCTCACTCAGTGATACTCTGACAGCAGAGGACATAAATTTGATTTGTGAAAGAGCCAACCTCTAACCCTCGAGGTGCATAGTACTGTCCCTGCACCAGCATGCTACCCTGCTGAGCTCCATCTCTCGGCCCATTTCCCCTCCATCCACCTCACCGCAGGTCAGTGCACACAGCCGGGTCCAAAATACAGTCATGGATTAAGTGTTGAGGTGATTTATCTCTGCACTTCAGTATTAGTGCAGAGCTCATAAAACAGGACAGTTAACGCTGTTAAAGGTTCCACAAATTACAGGACAGGGTCGGAGAGGACAGGCAGCCAGTGATTAATGAGGTGCTGCTGTTTGGACGTTGGCTGATGTGCATTCTCCCAGGATGCTGGTAATAATAGCTCTCCTGCTGCTTTCATACATGTACATTTCAAAATACACACGTACATACAGAAGAAACAGGAAAGCAAGCCAGTGCAGTCACATCTGAAGGTATTTTAACATGTTCTCAAGGGCTTTTCAGAGTTCTGTTTGAAACCAAAATGCATCCTAAAGAGAAATGAAAACTGCTTATAGAAACTTATAAAGGCATTTCTATAATCTCTTTCTTTCAAATGTGTAAAATATAAGACCTGAGTGATGCACAGATGCATTACAGACAACTCTAGTAGGTTAAATCTGAACTCCTCTGTGAGCCCAAACTCTGTGGTGTAAAATTAGTTTTGAACAAATAAGAGCCTACGAAAATACAAACTAAGATGCACACCAAAGGAAATATCCTGAATCTTTTCTGGCATGTGGTTAATTAGTTAAAGAAGCACCTTATTTTGTGGTGTATAAACGAAAAAGCTTTTAATTTCAGTCAATAGCTATCAGTCATTGATGACATTTGGTAATATAATGATATCGCTGTGTTTTGTTATGTCTGTGTAGTCAACATTTTAAAATTTCAGAGCGCTCCGTTCTTTCTGACTGTAAACAAAGCCATTCCCCGCCTCCCCCATCCTGATTGGTTGTGAGGCAGACACTGCTCCCTGTGTCAGTCAGGGGCCAAACAAAGTTAGCGTGCTACAATATCGGACAGTAGAAACCAACCAGAAAGTGCAGAAAATTGTCTGAATCCTCCTTTAGCCACAACTGCCAACACAAGCAAGTAAACGAAGTAAATACCAGAGACTCTGGCGGAATAACGGGCGCTTGAAAAGGAGGTAGACCACCTGGACAAGAGCTAAAAAAGCTGGGTCAACAATGATGGGGGATGCTTCAGGATGTTACAGACAACTCTAGTAGGTTCTGCTGGACAGGTAAACCGCTTTAACAAAGTGCATTGCTAAAATGTTGACCTCGGGTCCTGGACTATGTCACTTCATCCTAGTTGTAGAAGTCCTGCAAACATTGTGTTTTCTGGTAGTCTGTTGGCATCTACAGTAGCACCAATGCTTTTTAATTTCACGATGACTGGGCCCCATTGTAATTATCTGAAGTATTTATCTGCATTATATCTGAATTTAATTGGAACAATAAGAGCAAGTAAGAGCGTCTGTTTGTGGGCGGGGCTTGCTGGAACAGGCTTGAGGGGAGAGGAGGAGCTAAGAGGAATACTGGTTGGGAGGATGAGCTTCATCCCTTAATGACCGGGAGAGACATTATTTTTGTGTAAACTTCTCTAGTTCAAACTGGTGCTCACAACCAGTTGACAGAAATAGTTTTTTTTTTTAATGTTTGTCGTCATGCTTGTCGACAACTTAATCTTAAAAACCGCCTAGTGGTTTTATAAATAACTCAGATATTCTCTGTATCCTTCCTAATATCTCTACACACTAAATTAATCAGTCAGATGAGTTTTTGCTGTGTTCTTTAATGCCAGGAAGAAAATGAACAGACATGCACGCACAAACTAACACCCATAACACACCTGTGGCAGTCTCCTGAGCAGGAATTGAGTGAGAAGGCCGAGGACATAAATAATAATAATCAAAGTGTGAGAGCGACTCTGATTCAACACATCAGCCTTGGGATTGCTTTACTGCAGATCGAAACACACACACACATATACACTTACACACAAAGTGGGTGGAAAGAAGGGCAGCAAAGTATAGAATATACATCTGCACACACAATCCATATCCTCTCAGACGAAACATGAAATTATTACCCAATAAAACAACCACTGATAAACAGAATAAAACAGAGTGACAAACACATGAACACAAACACACACTTTGCCGTTCACTGCCGCTGCATTTTTCACTGTCAAATAAAAACAGAGGTGGAGGGGACGCTGATGACAAGGTTACATGATATTTACTGCAGCGAGAGATGGGGAAAAAGAGAGCGAGAGGGAGAGAGAGAGAGAGAGAAATGGAGAGGAGGGGGGAGAGGAGGGACAGAGGGGAGGAAACAGGAAAAGGTAATTGATGTTTTAGAGTTGTGATATTCTCTGTGGTCCCTCGTATATTACAAGAGGGCCCTGGAAGCGACAATATTCCCCTACTGAGCCACACACACACACAAACACACATGCATATACAGACAAGCGCACACCCATTCATATTCCTCTCTCTGACAAAACGCATTATTACCCGGTAACATAGTGCGGCACAGGGCAGTGCTGCCAGCTTTTATTAATAGGACTATGCAGGCAGTGGGAGAACAGATAGTGCTGCATCAGGAGGTGTTGCAGCTCTTTGGTGATCTCTGTGAGACTGGTTCCTCCCCCCTCATGAGACCCAGTTGCTGCTTTTACAAATTGGGATTCAACTGGAGGAGCGTCATCTTATACATATTTAAGTATAGCTTTGTTGATTGAAAATCTTGATTTTGAAGCACACATAGAAGCTCTCTGGGAGAAGCTGAAACTATAGAGATATATTAGAGAAAAATGGACTTTGAAAAATTAGGAGACACTCTCATTTGAGTGACCTTTAAAAGATTGTAGACTCTCAATTCTTCTTTTGACCCCTCTCATTGTTCTGCAAAGAGCTGCGTAGGGTTAGATGGTTCATTTCTTTTTATCAAAGGGTAGTGGGCTACACTTTAAAATGGAGTATTTGCACATTCAGACAAGACAGAAAAGTGGAAAACAACATAACTCAGGCTCACCAAGTACATCAAAAAATGAGACTCTGGTTAAAGAGTTCATTTCAAACTATCATGTAAAAATGTGAAAATCCTTGGAGATGTCTTTAGTGGTTTTTAAGGCAAAGGAATGTGGATCTGGATCATTTTAAAGAACCTTTTTGTTAATTTGCACTCTGTCAACAAAACATTTATTTTTACAGTTATACCACCACAGAATTTCCTGCGTGTTTTAAAATACATAATTACCCAAGCAGACTGTCAAAAATGTCCATCTCCATTTGTACAAAACACTCCATTTTGTCAGTGCTCTGATATATATTTATTTAAGGTTATGTATCACTGTATAAACAGAATTTGTCTAACTTCCAATAATGTCATTCTGAACAGTCATGATATTAAAAACTACTTCAATAATCCCTTATCATACCATGGTAGAGTAATGTCGCTTACTTCTTACCATCTTATAAGTTTTTCTTTTTTGTAGTTTGTGTGAAACAAAAAGGTAAACTAAACTCAACTCAATTCAACTTAACTAAACTAATCTAAATTAAACTCAACACAACTAAACCATAATAAACTAAACTTAGTAAACTAAACTTATCTAAACTAATCTAACATTAACTAAACTTAACTAAACTAAACTACACTATTTATACACCTACTAAAATTAACTAAATTAAACTAAACTAAAATAAACTTAACTATGTAAACTAAACTAAACTAAATAAGTTGAACTGAACTGAACTAAACTAAACTAAACTAAACAAGTTGAACTGAACTTAACTAAGCTTAACTAAACTAAACTAAGCTTAACTAAATAAGTTGAACTGAACTTAACTAAGCTTAATTAAACTAAACTAAACTAAACTGAACTGAACTAAACTAAACTTAACTAAACTGAACTAAACTAAACCTAACTAAACTAAACTTAACTAAACTAAACTGAACTGAACTAAACTAAACTAAACTTAACTAAACTGAACTGAACTAAACTAAACTAAACTAAACTGAACTGAACTGAACTAAATTAAACTAAACTAAACTAATCTAAACTAACTAAAGCTCTTTGTGTTCGTGGACTCTCCTGTCTTATGGCTCTGTTCCCAACCTTCACTCCACAGTCAAGCTGCTTTTTTTTTTTTTTTAAAGGAGCTATACAAATAAAATTTAATATTATAATTGAGTCTGTCCTTGCTGATGTCCACCGCTCCCTGTAGTAAACCATTTAATTAACTCAGTATCACCTCCAATTGGTTCACTGCCCAATAATGGAGACGCTGGTAATGATGATTCACATCTCAATGATTTCATTACACGACTCTGCGTTTATGTAAACGTGGTTGTCGGCAACAAAGCCGACCACAAACATGCACACACAGACACACACATGTACAGATAGATGCACGCACTCACACACAGCTACTCAAACTTTTCTCCACACTCCTCCTCTCTCTTCCCTCTGACTCTTTCATAAAACTGTGAAATAAATCTGAGGAGGAAAAGTCATGTCAGGCATACGGTAAAAGTAGTTGCACATCTGGGTCCAGTTATGTCATATCTTGGTTGATATCAACACCTACACCCTCTCTCTCCTTTTTTCTTGGGAAATGTTATCTTACCATCGGTCCGGCTGGTCCCATCTCCCCTCTCTCTCCCTTTTCTCCAGTATTTCCCTGTAAAACAAACAATGTCATTACATCTTAGCCGGACAAATTGTCACATTGATAGTTACCAAAGGACAGGAACAACCAACATCAGTTATTTTAATAAGACGCTGAGCAGCGCACGTCTCCACAACTGTTTTAATAGTGAATTTGAGGCAGATTTCTACATTTGTCACTTTATAATGGCACATGGTTCACAGCTCAATATTACGTATAATCACACAGTTTCCTCAGGTCAAGTCAAATGGCAAACAGCATGCTCTCTCCTTCAGAATTTAATGCAGCAGCGATACCGAGAATTATTAATCAATCCACACAATCCAATCAAAAATGAACTCAGTTGTTTTGAGAGAAAAAAGAATGCAGAATAAAAATGAAGCTTAAATATGATTTCATGTTGAAATATTCAAAGTTTAAACAAATTTGGGCAGTTTCTTTGGTTTAGTTTGCACACAGTAAAATATTACAACAGACAAGCAAATCTTACCGGAGGCCCCTGGATGGAGAGACCGCTGGGTCCCTGAGGACCAGGTGGTCCTGAAGGTCCAGGAGGGCCAATTTCTCCAACAGGCCCTGGAAGTCCCTGTGAAAATATCACAAAGATTGTCAATATTTCACATCTGATTGGCAGGAATCATTTAGCAATACAACCTATTACTGAACTGAACTTTAGAAGTTGATCATATGATTTCTGATTTATAGGAAGGTTCATCAGCTCATTATCTACATATCCAGGAAAGAAATCTCTACAACTGAGTGATCACTTCATTTTTCAGTCATCACACTTTAAGACAAGGTTGTTTTTTTCTTAGCTTTTTTCAGAGATGAAGATGAAGATTATAAAACAAAATTTTTCTTACATCAAAAAGACAGTGACTGTTTACTGTCCTCAGGATCAAGCCTTCACTCATTTAACTTCAATGGTCAGATTAAAGCTCCAGTCTTTGTTTATCATCACCACCTTCTATTGGGGCTTTTGGGACCATCAGCAGCTTCCACAACAGGACACACTTCATCTATACTTTAACCGTGAGGCAGTGCTGCCATGGATTATGAAGTCTACGTGTTAAAGCCGCAGAGACGGTTCTTGCAGTAGGAGTTCAAGTTTAGGTTTGTGGTTTGTTGGCTCAGCGTCAGCCTCAGCCAAAGTAATCGTCACTCCGGCTGAATTTATTGTTTTACTGTTCATCGCACAGGAACAAGCCTTGTGTTTTTTTCTATCCCAGCACACAATCAAAAGAAACTCTGGCATGCATGAATGAAGTGGAGACAGAAATATACATGTGTTAGGATTAAATGCGTTACACCATGCTTGCCTTAATGATAGATAACTATAAATGTTGATGCCAAACTAATTGAAGAGGCTTCAAGATTTCAAAAACAGATTGAGATACTTAAGAGTTTTATTTTGATAACTTCAAAAGTTATTTTTTTCTGTTTTTAAGTACTTACACTTCAACAAAAAAACAAACCAAAACTGATTCATGAGAATGAAAAAGGACAAACAGAAGAAGGACCCGGTCCTATACAACATAACAATCCAACTACTGAAATAAATTTTGCTCCAGTGACAGAGGTCAAAAAGGCTGTGACTGAGATAAGTGTGATCATATTAAGAAGTGAACGTGTGCTGGACAGTGCGTGAGTGTAACACTTTTGCCCTTCTTTGAGAAAATAATGTTAAAGTTTAATCCTGTCTTTGTTTCATGTTGGGAACTTTGAGTTTTTTACGTTCTGGGTGGGCCATCATGTAACGTACTTGATACACTGTCACTCAATAGAGTCATGTGGTTGAGATAAATAACCTCATGCTCTTGACTGACAGCTGTGCGTGCCTGTGCAATAATAGCTTGAGCCCTGCTGCAACTTTTGAAGAAGAAAAGTTAAAATTACGATCATAGGATTAGAGTTTTGAGAAACTTCCAGCAGCACCAAGCTTTGTATGGACTGTCACTCCTAGACAGTCTACCACAGCAAAACCAAAGCAGATGCAAACTCTACGAATCGTTCATTAATAGTCAGGACAGGATTAGTTAAAAATGTATGTATTAAAAACAGAACAGCTGTGATAGAAGCCCACCGTCAGACGGCGGCTAAAAAGGAGATGACACAGTATGGAAAGTGTTGATGTAAGAGTTTTCAAAATAACCACTTCTTCCAGCTTAAAGGGGATTTCACATTCAGTCTGCAGGATGGAGTGGGCTGCTGTTAAGGACTCTTTGTTTGAGCTGGGGACTTATACCCTCGATCACTAACCTTTTCCCTTTGCAGGACGGGGGCTGTTCAGTCTCTGGAGTAGAGGTGTGGATCAGCTTGTTTACATTATGAGTTCATAGATGAGAATCTTGTCTTTTCATGTGGACTCACCCTATCATTGTGGGAGTTGTTTATTCACTTCCTGTAAAACCTACCCTGCCTTTTTTCACCAAACACGGAGTTTGAGAGAGAGGGGTGATATTAACCTTGTGTGATGTCCACAAATGTTAGTGCAACCACAGAATGAATACAATCTGTGTCCAGATGAACATTTCAGAACTATTTTGGAAACAATCCTGGTCAGAATCATTAACTGAGAGTCTGACACAGATGTCATGTTAATTTTCATGCAGCCGTTTATGTAAACTGACATACGCAGACAGTTTCAAACAACAAACAATTTGTTCTCCTTTATTAGTTGCTCAGCTGGCAAAAACACTGCAAACACAAGAAAAAGATGATCAAACTTAAAACTTGATATTTCTGTGTTTGGATAAACATCAAGCTGGAACTATGAGAAAAGGAAACAGGAGAAGAGTGTCGGTGAGACCCAATCAGGAAGATAATGAGAGCATCTGTCACTGTTTTAAAGAGTCTCTAATTCTGTCCATGCACACTAAACACATTCCTTGTATTTTCAAACTATAGGAAGGTTGTTTTTAAAAATGAGTAGTGTTAATATTCGGCTGTATCACTGAAAAGTTCTCTCTTTAAAAATGAAATCATATTGCAATGGGCAAGGCTTCAATTTTTCAAAGATTAAGGTTGGAATGATTGATTTGTGCTAGCTTCCACAGTTCCTGCTTAAGGGCACAGCGTGTAGATATGGAAATATTTAATGGTCAAATTGAAACGCTCCTTTGCTAAACCCACCCGTCTTTGAAAATCTCTTGTAACGCATGACAAGTATAATATCTAATTTGTCAAGTTTTCATGACTAAAAACGTCCAATTTGTCAAACATCAAATTCTGTTGCCAACAACAATCACTCTCTTTTTCTCTGTCTTGTGCATGAAATCAACATCCTCCCACAAAAAAGGCCATCACTTACTGTATTTTTCACACTATAAGGCGCACTTAAAATCCTTTTGGCTTGTCGAAGCACTGCAGCTACCGTAGCCTCACGGAGTTATTGAATGAGTTAAATAAAGTTTGACTTATCTGACTGTTTTGTTCGGCTTAATGAGCTTTATAATCCGGTGCACTTTATGTATGAAAATAGACGCGAATAGATGCGTTCATTGATGGTGAGCCTTATAGTGCGAAAAATACGGTATTTGTCTGTTCTGTGCTACAGTAGAAACCTGGTGGTACAAGATGGCAGCCTCTGTAAAAGAGAAGCTGCTCTTTCTATAAGAGGCTCAGTCCAAGAGAACAAAATCAAAAATGGGGTTTTAATCATAGAGTTATACAATAATTTAAACAAACCCATGATTAGTGCATTTAATACCAAATCTGTTCTGCCAAATGCCACTGAATGATACGTACTGTACCTTTAACTTGACCCAATTTACACCCTCCCCAGTTCTCATTTGCCAAAGCACTCGAGAAAATGTTCCATCTTGAAATCAAATCCATTACCAACTCCTGGGGTGTTTCTTCTTCTTCTTCTTCCTCGGTTTGGAGCTCATGACTCAACATGAGTCTTCTACTTAATACAGCGTTTGAAAGTCGTTTTGATGGTCTAGAGGAGCAAAAATGTGGTATAATTTACTGACCGTCACTCCTGGCTCTCCTCTGTCTCCTCTAGCTCCTCTTATGCCTGGTCCGCCCTGAAACACACAAAAACAAACACCCTGTGAAAACAGCGCAAGAAATCAAAGCTTGCAAGATGTGCACCACAGGGAGGGATGAGGTGAAGCACACCTTTGTAAAAATACAAAAAATACACATCCATCATGCTTTCTCTGACTCTTGGAAACTTGTTTAAAAACTGTAGTGAAACTGGGATCGCACAGTTATTGTTATAAATGGATTGTGGATTTGATTGACAGAAGCCGGCAGTGATCTTTGTGGTGAACTGCCCCCCTGAGTTTCACTTCATTACGCTGCATCTGTGAGTCACAGCGGGAATCAGAAGATTTAAACCCCACGCTGACCCTTCAGGGTTTATCTGGGGACATATTACACACATCTGTTAATCATCAACTCATATGGAATACATCCTCTCTCTGTGTTTGCTTAAATAACTCTCCCCCAGGGAATGAGGGGGCGAAGAGGTACTGTAGTTCCTACAGTATTTAGCTAGAGGAGACGGGGGAGGGATGGTTCTGAATAAGAGACACGGGAAATACAGGAGGAGACACACGGGTGTGTTTGAAAAAAGAGGTCTGTCTTTATCGATTCATCATTTGAAAGCTTGTTTCTGTACCACATATTATCACATCATTGTGAGTTAAACTGTCTATTTTCAATCAGTGAATTTCTGCTCTGACATACTGTATATCAAACTGGTGAAAAAGGCTGGCTCTGTGTTTGGATTGAAGCTGGACTCAGTGGAGAATGTGGTGGAGAGATCTACACTGAGGAAGGTGGAGACTATTCTAAAGAACTTGAATCACCCATTTCACAACACCTTGATGGCCCAAAGGGCCAATGGTGATGGACGGCTCCTCTCTCTTCACTACAGAAAGATTCAGAAAATCTTTTGTACCCACAGCCATCAGACTTGACAACTCTTCTGTAAATAGTAGATGACTTTTAGAGACATGACAAATGAGGATCAATAAAGTTCTTCTTATTCCTATTCTTACATCTCTATTTTTAGAACATTAGTTTGTAGTCATATTGACAGGAATTCAATGAGTAGCTCACCACTGCACCTTGTTCACAAAAAGACATTTACATGCATCTGTTTGCATTTGCATCTGTGTGTCCTGAATGACGTTTTGATTCCTCCTTTCTAAACTGGCACTGAAGTAATGTGATTTTCTCTCAAATGTAAGTAACAAAATCTACAGTATTTGCATGCCAAATGCATGCTGAAGCTAATATTACACTGCAGCATCTATAAAGAGAAATTCAGAGCGATGCCTTCCTGTGCTCATCTTTTTTAGTACAAAAAAAATCTCCCTTTGTCTTTTCTTGGAATGTGTTTTCTTGCTGTGAAACAGCCGTTGTCAGCCAACAATAAACCCACAGATGACAGCCAGGATGAAGAGAGACCTGCTCAAACTCGGGAGCCACAAGTAAGATGCAGCTAAATTACAATCCAGTTTGTCATAGAAGCTTGTGTCCTCCATCAGTGTTTGTTGGGACTGTGGTAAATGGGAAAAGCACCTGTGTGGTCAATAATGTTGGCAACCTCTCTGCAGGTCGTTTTAAAAGAGTAAAGCAAACAATGTAAGCCTTTGATTTGTTTGAATTTAGGCAAAACTGCAGAGAAACTGAAATAATCCTCCAAGAGAAATTATGCAAATAGAAAATAACACCAAATGTATTTGAATTTTTCATGGGACTTAATAGTGTGAGGGAAAAAAGACTGCTATTACTGTTTGACTGAGCAATTTGATGCCAAAAGACAAATTTACATTTTTAAACACTTGGCTCTCAAACAGCATGGGCACAATTCAATTTTAACAAACAGAGATGGCAGGCAGCGCATGTCTTGTTTTTCATAATGTCAGATTGATTGCTGACTGATGTTTGGTATTGAGCAGAGTCTGTGCCAAATCAGGCGGCACAGATTGCAATTCAGTTTGAGCAATCAATGTTTTTTCAAACATGACTCAAAGATTTACAATACTGGAGAGACCTGCTGCTGTGCGAGACAGGAAGGGACATGCGCCTGACAGCAAACACGAGCGCAGAAACGATTCTGAGGGAGGGGAGCACAACAGGGTTTTGAAGAGTGATTGTATCTGGAGGAGACTTCTGCTGTAGCTGTTACACCGATTGCCAAAGTGCTGTCTGGTCTGTGCAGATATATTATAAACAAGAGAGCATGTTCAGTTCGATAGCAACTAAAAATTCACCTGTAAAGGGAGTGTTTCTTTACAGCTACTATACTTTCTAAATCCTTTTTAATGACTCTTTGCTCAGTAGCTCATCCTCCTTCCAGCTGTCTTTTCATGGCTGTCTGTGTATTCAGACAATACATCTGGTATCCCCACAGTTTCTAGTATTTATCTAGCTTTCTTCACACTCTTTGGTTCATCAGACTGAGCAAAGTCTCAGAGGCAAAACAAAAAAAGGCAGTACTCCTCCATTGTTTACAGTGAAACTATTTTCACAGTCTGACAGGATTTTGGAATTTTTCCTGCCTGTATGAAGCTTGTCTTCCACAGGGGGGTATAACAAAAATTTACGGTCTTTACAACCATTATATTGTGTTAACAAGGAGAGTGGTACTGCATTTTCATCCTTTTTTCAAAACCCCACTGACCAAAGCTTGCAGTTTCAGCAGAAAGTGGCTATGATTTTGCCATTAAACCATTCATCTATGCCCATATGCTGCAGTAAAAACGTGATATAAGGAGCCCATTTGATGCCAGCGAGAAAAACAGACACAGACAGAGAGACAGACACAGCCATAGAGCGGCATTAAATGATAATAAAAAAAAGAAGGAGAAGAAGAGCCTCAGGCATTTGGGTGAGCTGGAGGTAAAAGTTAAAACAGAGCAGAAAAAAACAGAGAAATGATGAAAAAGTTGAAAGCTGTGCAGTACAACTATTGATCCCTGTTTGAGAGAGAGCAACAAAGGGAAAGGAGACAGAAAGAGGGAAAAAGATGGAGGTGTTACAGAGAAGTCTCCAAATGATAATTAACTCAGAACTTACGTACTTAGAAGGATGTGGAATTTTGTTAGATCATTTGTATGGCTAAAGCGAACAAAAACCTGAATGTTAAGATTGACATGGACAAATCAAAGAAAATAATCTAGAGGAAGCGACAGAACCTGATGGGTGAGTGGGTAAAACTGGCTCATTGAACAAGGGTGAAAAGTGGGGGGATTGTAATCAGCTTTGATTAATGTAATTGCCATATAATTACTTTCTTAAACTCTAGCAGTGTTGATCTACATCCCTCTTATGGCCTTGGACTCCAACTAGGGAGATAAAGAAACTAACTTAAGTACAGAGAGAATGAGACAAAAATAAAAGAAAGGGAGAGGAGAGGAGAGGAGAGAAGAGAAGAGAAGAGAAGAGAAGAGAAGAGAAGAGAAGAGAAGAGAAGAGAAGAGAAGAGAAGAGAAGAGGAGAGGAGAGGAGAGGAGAGGTGAGGAGAGGAGAGGAGAGAAGAGAAGAGAAGAGAAGAGAAGAGAAGAGAAGAGAAGAGAAGAGCAGAGAAGAGAAGAATAAAGACAGAAGTCTCAGGCTGTAAATGAGCTCATTTACTTGCTCTCATCTCTCAGCCTCTATCAGGTTTTACCTGCTGCTGCGTGAGAGGAATACAGCCTCTCCTCCAGCTCATCTCCTCTGTTTCAAGCATACTGAGACCCAAAAGAAAAACCCCTCAAGAAGTTTTTTTTTTCCCCACTCCCCACAGATTTCATCACAACAATATTAACTCAGAATATAATTGAATTAGCGTTTTTGTTTTGATGGTGCTATTGAGCACGATTTATGTCTCCCTCATTAATGGGCCTGTAGCTCGATACAATTTAAGGCCACATAAAATTTTTAGCATTTTTATGGCTTAACATGATGCCACAGATGTCCGGGGAGTAAATCTGAAGAGAAAAAGCAGCTTAGAGACGCGGAAAGAGTAAATCCAGGGCCAGGATAGCGAGTGTGGCCAACAGTTGTGAGACCAGTTTGATGTTTAGTTAAATCCTCAGAAACAATGTTGGCGACTCTTTATAATAAATCAGCTCACTGACAGCAGCTCTTTTGGACATTGCATCCACCGGCTGATTACAGACTCCCTCAAATCTTGTATAAATCAGAGTGAAACACAACAAGACAATTTTGGCTTTTTATCGCACAGATTGGAGAAAGATTTTACTCGGGACTTCTAGGAGTGACTTTCAATCAATCGACCGTGTAGAGAGTGTTCTGTTTGTTGTATTACTGATAACGGAGAATAATAGTGGCAGTGCCTGTTTCATTTAACCAGGTGTATTAGGTCTGATATGAATAGAAGGAGAGATGGGGTCGGAACCTTGCAGTGCTGGAGTAATTTTGACCAATAGTGTCATCCTGTGTTTTGAATGTCCACTGTTTTAATATTAGTTATGACTAGTGTCTTTTCTCCCAGTTCAGAGGTCATCAGTGCATTTCCCAGCAGTCTGAATAAATTGGCAAAACAAACAAACAAACCGAAACTTTCTTTACACTGAGATAAACTTTCACAAGGACTGTCTAGACAGTTGAAGAAAGTGAGGGAGTTATTGATATATGAGGTAAACTCTGACAGAGAGAGAGAGAGAGTCTGTTAATGATTGTGTTGAGATATGAAACCATAAATAACTGCGCATACAAGAGATAGTGGGGAAAAACAAATAGAGGAAAGTAAGATGTAAATAAAAAGTTCTTTGGAAAGACAGACAAACATAAAAGACAAAAACAGACTAAAAAAGATGCTCTCCATACTGAATCAGGTACAAGAGTCTGAACATGTAATTAAGTCAGCCAATGAGTGAGCTTACAGGAGGTCCTGAAGGTCCTGGAGGTCCTTTGCTGTCCTGGGAGCAGGTACAGGCATGAGGCATAGAAGGACACTCTTCTTCCACCCTCTGAAAACACATAATAATACAAACTGAAGCGCATGTGCAGTTTATTCAGTAAAGACATGAACTGAACTGTGGCCGCAGATGACTGGTGCTCCTGATTCAGTTTTCACTCATGCATGTGAGAGAAAGAGAGTTCCTGAGGAGATCATTATACGCATACCTATCACATAAACACAATTAAAAAAATCTATGTGATTACTGGCAGCATTAGCAGGGTGAAACCTAAGCCGGAGCTGAAAGCATTTATACAGATCCAAGGTAATTTGGCTTAAATTTGATTGTATTTACAACTATGACTCTGATTATTGAGGGCTCTGTTAGTCAGAGCCTTAAATTACTGCACAGTCAAGGAGGATAGGAGAGGGGAAATAATGAATAATAGTGTGTTAGCGTGTGTTTCAGAGAGTATTTGCCCGTGTTAGTTTCTTACCAGAGCTGGCAGCTCACAGCACTTATCTCTGCTGGCCCAGGACGTACTGCAGATAATGTCGAACATCTGGAGCTGGAACTGTGAACGTGTGCACACAAACCAGCTATTACAAAAATAATCAGTAAGCACATTTCCAAATGAGGCAAAGTGAACGGACAACATCACAACTGTGTGAGGCTTTAAAATAGAGATCTTTTTTGGTGTTTTTGTGTCGGTAATAAAACAAGATTTGAAACAGATTTATTTTCTGCGTACAAGCTGCGAATGAACAGCAGAAAAGTGACAGGAAACAGCTAAACAATGTCTGATGGACGGCCTCTACGACAAAATAATTGCTTTGGAGACTTCATCAGTCCAAAACTTTAAACCAGGCAATGAATTAGGTCATGGGCTTCTGTCTTATTGATTTATATCAAGACCGACAAAAGTGCTTCTGACATTTACTATTTACATAACAAGAAAGGGCTGTTTCTTAGTAACTCCATGGCTAATGATCCAGACATTGATAGTTTTTTAAATAATAAAAGACGTAGTTTTTCTGTGGCAGTTGTACCAACAAAAATAAAACAAAATGAACTGAATGTTATGTTGGCTTTATGTAAAAATTTCCAGGAGGACTTAAGACTTTTAGGTATGATATAAAAACATAAAGATTTGTTTGAATCAACACAAGCGCACAAAATGTCTTTTTTAAAAAACACTCTTTTCACAACATTTTCTACCTGATAATTTTCTTCCAAGCAGCCAAGAAGTATAAATTAATTAATAGCAGTTCCCAGTACCTAAAAGCCTCAGATATCCTACCTCCTCTTTTGCCAGTGTGCCAAAATATATTTTAGTTTCTTTTGCTTCTTAATGCATCCAGAACAGACGGTAAATTATTTGTAAAGCACTTTGTACAGTTCGATTTGCAGTAAATGAATGCCAACTGGAAAACACTGGAATGGTTTTTATATAATTTAATTATTGCCGTCGATGCAATTTTTGAGTTCACTCCATACAGCCTGAGCTAATGTGCTACAAAATGCAGAATACTATCTCTTTTTTTAAATCAATATTGCAAAATACAAACTGTAAAGACTGTTTCTGTTTGTTGCTGAGCCTCTACATCTTTCATTTTGAAGACTAGTGGACCAGTGGGAGCCTTGAGCACACAAGGATGCAAGAGTTTTTACTAAACATTGATGCAAACTAACCGGAGCAGAGTTGTCTCGTCTTCCTCGAGACCGAACCATTCGCCCAAGGATCTCCACTCCGTCGGTGGTGATGTTACCAGCAGCATTGATGGGTTTCTCCCCAGCCACAGAGCAATCCAACACCACCTTCACGGATGTCTTACTGATGGTTACATGGAGCTGTAAAGAGGAGAGAGGAGAGAAGATAAAAAAAATAAAAAAGCTTAATCATCTATATGTGTGTGTATCAACAATGTCAGGCAACCTCCTGACTGATAATCAAATTAAAAATGAGTCCCTCTGCTTGTATGGGGGTTTAATACATGTGGTCTAGGAGCACATAAATTGGCATATCCCTCGGACCGTCTGTGAGCTCAGACTCCTCGAAGAGAAAACCAATGCTGGTGCCATGAACTGTGAAATTCAACTGGTCACACAGTTAATGAGCAGAGAGGGCTTCAACCCACTGAACGATCGTAATAAACTACAAGACTATTAAAGCCTGCATGTTTCACCATTATGGAAGGTTTTCTATCAGTCTCCCTCTTTCATACCCTTGGCAGAAGTACACACACACACACACTGACACACACACAGACAGCAGCAAGGTGTAGCTAAAGTGGAGTTAGACAAAGTTCATATTCGAGTGTCAGAGCTCATTCCTCCGCTGATGTCTGGATGGCCACCCTATAATGACTTTCAGTTCTTATCCTTCATTTCGCACACTTCACTGGGCATGATGTATGAGAGTTAGAGTGAGTGTGTGTGTGTGTGTGTGTGTGTGCGAACGCCTTTGGTGAGTGTGTAATGTACTTCTGAAATATAAGAAGATGAAAATATTCTCAGCTGATCGTATTTGGTCTATATTTGGTAGCATTAAGAGGACAATGTTAACTTGAGGTGGGGGTCACACAATGAATACAGGTCAATAATTATTCACTGTTCACGATATATACATTCGAACCTTTGTGTGTGTGTGTGTGCTCTCTCTGTGAGTAACTGTCCTCCAGGCGAGCAGGTGCATTTATCTTTTTCTGCAGTGACTCAGACTTTTCACAAGTCTGAAGAAAGTTTACTCCTGATAACTCTCTATTTCAACCATATTTCCTGTTCATATTCTTGAGCTTTATATCCCCCCCGTTTACCTTTCTGTTTGTGTTTGTGGGTCTTGTTTGTCTTCTCTCTTCGTTTGGGATAACCTCGGTTATCTTTTGGTTATTTGGCATAACAAATCCTGACTGAGGTGATCGAGCTAAGCAGTTTCAAGAAGCTGGTAATCAAAATGATGAGCTGACAAGAGTTGCTGTGGGTGCAATCACGACCGGAAAGAGTCAACATAATCAGCGGCATTTGATCATATTATTTTATAACATCAGAGAACACTGTGAGTCTAGAAAGATATGAAGACGCTAAACACATAATCCAGACTAAAACCAACACAGCTGTGTTTGTAAAGCGAAAAACTGGCAGAGAAAATAAAGCTGCGAGTCAGCGCACAAAGACTTATTTTGATCTCTTTCCTATAGCTGCTTCCACAGATCTGACCTGAATAACTTTCATTTGTTCCCTGAAACTGATCAGTTCTTAAGGTGTGTATGACAGTTTTAGACATATACTTTAGCTTTGTACCAAACAGAACGGTATGGATAAACATAATGAGATTTGAAAACATCATTGTGATAAGCATTTGTAATTCGACAGGCTAAAACAGCTTCAGGGCTCTGGTCTCAGTCTATTTTAGACCTGAAGGAAGGTATTATATCAAAAATACATGTCTTGACAAAATGTCCTGTCAGACTCTCCCCTCACAATCAGCTCACAGCGCTCCATGGTCTCGTAAATTGATTAGGCAGAGTGATCTCTCCCTCTCCTCGTGTTCTACATGAGTTAACATAGTGATCATTCTTCTAGTAAACCCCCTTAGAGCTGGGCTGAGCGAAGAGTGAAGGCACCTTACTGTCAATCAAGCTCGCTCCTTACCACTCATCTGCAATCAAGCCACCTACAGTCTCAGCAGGACAAAAGCCTGGCTAAGTCTTCCACTTGACTCCAGATTGTCTAACTAGTGTGTACTGTTCAGGCTTTCTGAAATCTTGTGCAATTGACTAACTCTGTCTGTCTCTCCCTGTGTATGGATCCCCATGCCACCTGTCTTTAAAAATCAAAAACACAGCTCCAGGACCTCAACCAAGCCACTTTCATATTCAAGGAAGCTTTGGAAACTCTGAACAACAGGAAAACTCGGATCCTGTAACTCAGCTCTCTCTACTTAAAGGTGGGATAAGCAGGACTCCGTTAAAGAATCATCTATATTCAAAAAAGCTTTTAATATCAGTCAATAGCTATTAGTTATTGATGACATTTGCAATATAACGATATCGCTGTGTTTTTTTATGTCTGTGTAGTCAACATTGAGCAGCCCGCTCTTCCTGACTATAAACAAAGCTGTTCCCCACCTCCCCAACCTGATTGGTTGTGAGGCAGATGCTACTCCCCCGAGTCGTTCACGAGCCCAACCAGAGTTAGCATTATACAGTATCGGACAGTAGAAATCAACCAGAAAGTACAGAAAATTGTCTGACTCCTCCTTTGGCCAAGACTGCTGACACAAGCAAGAAAACAAAGTAAATACCAGAGACTCTTGCGGAATAACAGGCGCTTACAAAGCCGGGTCAACAGAGCATAAACGATGGGGAACGCTTTGGGATCTTGCAGATCTCGCGGACCCTGTAACCTTTCTGCTGGACAGGTAAACCGCTTTAACAAAGTAAGCCAAGTGACAGTAACAGAAGCGTTTCTTGTCAAACCTGCTGCATGTTGTAGCACCGCTAAACTGTTGACCTCGGGTCCTGGACTATGTCACTTTATCCTAGTTGTAGAAGTCCTACAAACATTGTGTTTGCTGGTAGTCTGTTGGCATCTACAGTGGCACCAATGCTTTTTACTTTCACATTGACTGAGCTCCATTTGTAGTTATCTGAGGTATTTATCTGCATTATATCTGAATTTAATTAAAACGATACGAGCGAGCAGGAGCGTCTGTTAGTGGGTGGGGCTTTCTGGAGCAGAGAGGGAGGGGAGAGGAGGAGCTGAGGGGAAAACTGGTCGGGAGGGTTTGTGTTTACTTTCAAGATTTCTCCCAGAAACTGGCACTTCCTCAGATCCTGCCTACCCCACCTTTAAGTCCTCACGCAAGATTTAAATTGATTTATTAATTAAAATAGTTTTCAACCTTTATTCTTGCCTCCAAGTGTGTCTGTACTGCGGGTTTCATCCTGTGTTGTAATAATATTTCTAAAAACTTTCACCTACATGTTGAGAAAATGACAAAAGAAGCCTCTGACTTGAAACTGAAATCATGTCTTATTTTGGTGATATTAAAAGTTTTTAATAATATACGGATGGACAAGATAAATGCTGCTCTGAATTACCATGCATTAATAACACGGTAACTCTGTCATGATGATAGATAATTTAATTGAATGTGGTAAGCCTGTACCAGAATGACAGTGTTTGTCATTAATGGATAGATTTAACACGTCTTTGAAAGTGTTGCTGTTTTTGTTCATCTAATCAGATAACCCCGAGGCTGAGAGGAGACAACCCTTGAAATTGAGACTTGGGATGAGTTTTGTCGGCTGACATTCACAACAAAGAAAAATAAGAGTCAGGACTGTGTTGTATTGTATTTGCGGCATACTGTGCTTTGTACTCAGTGCGAGTCAGATAGGTGGCTACAGCTTACAGGCCTCATCCAAAGATAACTACATTACCCGCACAAGATGAATTTGCCTCTCAGAATGACACACTGCTGTGTTTTCTAATGTCTCGGCTGTCTTACACATCAAAAAATAGCAAATATAATGGACCTTTTTTCTTTATATCTCTCTCTGCAGGTGGTTTTTATTGTTTTCTTTATCAGGATTCTTCTTTCCTATCTTACGCCAGACAACAAAAAAATTACCTTTTTTTGTTCAAAAGCACAAACAGAGCCACATTATCTTTGTCATGTTGCCAATTTCACTTTGCAGTCTCACAAATTGAAAAACAACTCTGACAGCGAAACATAAACTATAGGTTTAAAGGCGTACATTATTATGATTTGTTATTTATTATTATTATTAACAGTTATTAAGATAAACACTAAAACAAGAAAAAAACATGAAGGAAGAGAGTCATTACATAAGAGTTCATGCTCTGTTTTGGGATATCAGGATATATTTACTTTATCTCTTACACTGAATGACTTAATCTATTAAGTTGATAGATTTGTGAATCTTAAGTGAATATTTCATGACTGATACTGAAAGATGTGTGAATAAAGTAAACAGCAGGTTTTCTCCAAAGACATACTAACTCTGAAATACAGAATAGGGTGACAGAGGGGAAAGGTGAGGACGAAGTCGCAGAGAATGATGATGATCTATGACCATGACAAAATTAGAAAGATAAAACACACACACGGACACACGCACGCACGCACGCACACACACACTACCTTTAACTCTGATGTCAGTTTCTAAACATTCAGAGTGAGAACATGTGGATTGAAGTAGATGAAGCTATCACTATGTCTGCTGACTCAGCTGTCTCTGAATGGCACTTAAAACTGTGCACGCTTGAATGTGTGTGTGTGTGTGTGTGTGTGTGTGTGTGTGTGTGTGTGTGTGCAGCTTGCTTTATATAAAGGCTGCCTTTGTTCTTGTTCTTTTCATAGAAGTTGCACTGCACAGCTATGAGCAGCATTTAGTATAACGAATGTGGTAGAGGAGGAATAAAAACGTTATGAAGCATCTTTAAATTATTGTATAACTAAACAAGAATATTCTTATATCTAGGAGCAGATCCCCTCCCAAGAGGCCATCAGTTTTCTACAGTAACACAGAATGGACAAACATAAATTTTTGTAGTTGGAGAGCGGCGGCATTAACTGGGTTGGAGAAAAGGACAAAAACAAGGAGTGTCTAACTGCTAGATATCAAAAAATAATCCTATTTCCATGCACTGTACCTTAAAAGCACAAACATCCATGTATGACAGTAGGCATGCATGATGCATGTGCACTCTTTGTTTTGTCTTAGCATGTATAACAAGTAAACTCACTCGTTTCCTCCTCTTTACAGCAATATTTGATAAACTGTAGATGCTGCTTCTAGGTTGGTAAAATCCTAATACCCAATAATCCTCAAACAGCTTTTACAATTTAAGATTAACATAAAAACTAATTGGATGTTGCTGTCTCTGATGCTGGTCAAACATACCGTCAGTGTCAAGCAGAAACCTTGTATGACGACTGGGTAAAAAAATGGGCACTGAGCAGAGGCTGAGGCTCACAGAAGTAAAGATAGGAAGAGGTTCACCGCTCTGAGAGAGGAATTAGTTCAGCAACAGGCAGCACTGCAGTAAAAACAGACATGACTCTGTAGTGGTAATCAGCGTATGAGCTTAAAATGACTCTGAAAACCACTGACTGTGAACGCAGTTGGCTGCAGTTTATTAAAACTGTATCTTGCAAAGAGGAAACTATGTTTAAACATGATCCAGAAATACCAGAGACTCTTATGGGTATTTAAGAAAAACAGAATCAATGTGGAACTTTTTCCTGTGGTCTCATCGATCAAAATTTGGCAATCTTTAAAATAAACAATCAAACAAACAAGAAAACAAACACCAATTGGTTTGTTATCAGCGCACAGTTCAAAATCTAGCATCACTGACAGTATGGAAGTGCACAAGTGCCTATGACAAGTTAGTCTACTCAGTCTGTGAGTTTATCATTAACGCTATTGGGAACAACCCTGCATGTATTTTCTGTATGGCGACATAGTTATTTTGTGCTTATTACAACAGCATTACAACATAGTTTTGGTGCTGGGGTAACCTACCCACAGTCCCAGCTTGTTAACCATTGAAAACATTGGGTGCATCATAACAAACAAACAAAAGAAAAACCAAGAAAGGAGACCCCCCAAATTATGAGCTGCTGAAAATAACAGCAAGAATGGAGCGACATTTTACTTTTAAAACCTGGAAACTGGTCTCCTTGGTTACCAAATGTTATCAGTCTGTTGTTAAAAGAAAGGTGATAAAACACAAAGGTAGGCATACCCCTGCTCCAATGGTGTGCTGGCATCAAAATATTTTCAACCACCTTTCTCAGTGTCAAGATTTGATATCATATCTTTGCGCCATTTTGACTCAATATATAGGATGTAAAATATTCACAAATCATGCAAATCTTTTTTATGAGCATTTTTCACAACATAACGCTCTTTTTTTAAATGAAGGTTATACCTCATAAGTGTTCAAAACACTGTCAATAAGATTCCTAATTCAGCTCATGTCCTTTTTTTCTGTCCAGAAACTCAGTACACCCTTTTGCTGTTTTGTCAGTTTCTAATTTCTCCCTTTTCATCACTCTCCAAAAGCCATAATCCAGATAACCAGGACAAGCTTATCACTCAGAGACGACACTTAAAAAGCCTTGAAAGTTAATACCATAAAACCACCAAAATTTCTGTCTGTGAAAGAAATGTCTGTACATATCCCCCTGCAGAGTTTTTGTCTGTCTGAAATAATCATTATGGTGTTGAACATCAGGGGAAAAAAAAGATTCAAGCACCATTTTCTCTGTCAGCTGCATCACATCTTTATTTTTCACAAACACAGCATCAGTCAGCCCAAATCTGTCCTTCCAGTGGACACCATGTATTCATTTCTAGTGGCCGCCTTTTGTTTCTCCATGATCGCTTCTTTTTCTTCTTGCCAAGAAGCCGCCAACATTTGTGGAAACAGCTCTATAAACATTGTGTATTGGAAAATGAATTGCTGAATTTCAGGATTTGTTCCATGAAATTGGAGGATTACTGAGTTAGACGGCTTCAAACGAACTGATGCAAGTTATTTTCTGATGTTAATTATTTACGACACAAGAATATCATTTTCCCTCTACAATTTCTGGGGTGAGACATTTCCTCATTTTGACAGAAATATTGCTCATATACTTCTGAATTTGGTTTTGGTTAATATTCCATCTTGACTAGAATATTAACCCTAAACCTAACCCTCTGTTTTTAAACCGTGTCTATGCTTCCTGTCTCTTTTTTTTGTCTTTGTCTCAAGCTTACTGTCATATTTGTGTCTAGCTTCCCCTTCCTCTCTCCTTTACCTTCCTCTACTTTTCTTTTAGTGTGAGATGGTTTGTGTGTGGGTGCACTGCTGAGCCGTGACAGATCCTGCTGGGTATTCCCGCTTTCACACGAGGTGTCTTCATATGGTAATCCTTTTGTAACAGACACACAAACAAGTGCACTCACACAGACACTCCTCTTATACACTTGTCATCCTGTCTAAACATAGATGAACACTTCCCCTTGCCAGGCAGTCTCCAGCATCTGTTCCCTCTCTCAACATTGTCATGTTCTCTGGCAGAGAGACAGAAGACAATGAAAAGAAACAAAAGGCAGAGAAAATGACGGACAGCTTCTCCATGACATCTTCAAAATTTTGAGAAATTCTGGGCGGAAATCCACATTTTCAAAGAGTGAGTACACAACAACAGCAGCTCTGCAGAAAGAAACAACATTGTCCTTCAAAACTTTAACCACTCTTCAGCGGACCAAAGCAATACGTGTTATATCCATTTTCATCGACGCTGCTGGAGTAAACACAGCTCCTGATCTTTGAGGTTAATGCAAAGAACGCATCCCAGAAAGAAAAAAAAAAAACAGATCTTCATCCAACAAGCTGTTATCATTGGGTGAATGCTGCTGATATTTAACGCCAAAGTGTTTTGCAATGTGAATTTGTTATTCACTTGGTCTGTGGAGGCCAAATCACTGTCATTATTTATTCAGTACAGGCATTTGCATTACCGTTTATTCCATAATTTATACTTTCACAAACTACTTTCTCGTCTCAAGTGAGCAGAAAATTGC
Organism: Xyrichtys novacula; assembly: GCA_962446985.1. Lineage (NCBI taxonomy): Eukaryota > Metazoa > Chordata > Actinopteri > Labriformes > Labridae > Xyrichtys > Xyrichtys novacula. The sequence continues at coordinate 20,687,589 of OY660871.1, read as the reverse complement.
CTTTCATTGAGGGAATGTCATGAAAATTTGCCATTTCCATTCAGTCTGACTAATTTGATACAACACAATTTACATACAAATATGTCTCGTGATTGATCGAAATGTGAAATGTCTCTGTCAGAGAATGAGCCGGGAGGGAAAACTAATGTCTCCTCTGCTGGTCTCGTCTGAAGTCAACGGGGATCATCAAAATCACGGAAACAAATGAAACCAACAAAGTTTCTTTTCTGCTGTGAAAACATTGTTTTAACTGTTTGTTTTGAAGCTAACTGTTTTAGCTTTAAGGTTTGGCAAAATGACTTGTGTGTTGTTACCTCACATTTTGGAGAGTGTGCTTAATGCCAAACTTAATGACTTAAGTCTACGTCACCATGGGAGACCACACAGAGGTCTTCAAGGGGTGATGAAATCTGCAGCTTTACTCCCACTCTACACACTCTACTAGTTTAAAAAATAAAATGTAAAAGCAGTGCAGAGGAGGAGAGGGAGACAGTGGAGGGAGAAGAGCCTCAACCACCTGCACACACACGCTCACCACAGCAGTGCTGACAGGTCAAGAGAAGAAAAAAATACCAAGCCCAAGAGCCACTGGAAAAAACACACAACAGGCTCCGGCACAGTTTCACAAAAACATCACAATACAGATGGTCTTTCTTATTTGTGTCTTTTTTTCTGAAGAGTTTGCAAAGAAAACTCACTGCTCCCTCTCCCCACTCATGTTCTGTGGAGGCCAATGCAGCTGCCCTGGACATTTATCTGAGAAACATTCAGCTGAAAAACGTGGAGAGGCTTTGTCAAGTGAACCTGACATGTAAAAAAAAAAAACTATCTGGAACTGAAGTGGTTCTTCTTCTAATGATCTAGTGAAACAGACTGGACATGAATGTAACATTACAGCTTGTTTCTTTCATATTCTGACCATGCGCTCCAAACCTCTTACCTTATTTTTATCACATGAAACAGCAGAGAGCGCATTAGCCTGAAAAAGTGCCAGGGAAATTGCCATTTCATAAGTACAGCTTTAAGACTCACCTTGTGGAAGCTGCCGTGGAAGATCTTTTTGATTTCAGCTCCATCGAAGGTGACGGTCTGGAATTCTCCTTTGTAATCATTGTTGAAGAACGTCAGTGTTTTTCCAGAGTCTGCAGGGGGGCAAATGGAGGACAGGGTGATAGGCACTTACGGTGGAAATATAACTTTTATGCACTTTTGTCTTGATGTTTTAATTAACCTTTATTTAACCAGGTAAGAAACCCATTGAGATCGAGATTTCTTTTACGAGGGTGACCTGGCCAAGCGGTCAGCAGCACACGTCACAATAATAACAATACAATTCAAGGACGAAATAAGGGCTTTCTTTGATGAGCTTTCTATAAAACTGAAAACAGTAAACTACATAGGATGGACGATATAAGCTGTAAATCAATGAAAACACACAGATTTGAACATTTTAAAACTTGTATTTAATTCCTCAGAGTATAGAAACCATACAGCAGATGCAGAAGATGAGGCTACGATGCTTTTCCTAGTATTGTAATATCTGACTCTATGGCTACTTTCACACTGCAGGTTATGAAGCACAATTTGGATTTTTTGTTAAAATGGATCTTTTTGTGCGGTCGTTCACATTACAACGACGAATGCGGCATCTAATGTGAACAGAAAGTATCTGTGAAGTGACCCGCATGCACACAAAGCACAAATTGCTTTCTGTGCTTGTTTGTGTTGTCGAGCAATGGTGACGTTTGTCGCATCTTGATGACGTATAGGTTGGATGAACGTGACCTGAGCGTCCACACTGCAGTCACATCAGATACATATCTGATTTATATCGACATACAAAAGAGGCCTCAGTTGGATTTGAAAAAATCAGAATTACACTGTTCACACTTACATGAAAAAATCAGATATGTGTCACATATGGTTAAAAAATCGGAATTGACCTGCAGTGTGAACATAGCCTATGATTTGAAAATGAGAACTTTAGGCGTGTAATGTGTCAATAAAAGTATTTGTTTACTTACTTTTATTGATTATCAATCTGTTGCATTAATGTCTCTGTAGGTTAAAAAGCTGATGATTTTTTTGTCATGTCAATATGGATGAATTTGTCTAAACTCTATCTCTGTTATACCACAAGGAGATCATGAAGCTGGTGAAAATACTGTGCTTATTTTAAAACCTCTAGACCAAATTACTTCACTCGAGTTTACAGAAATAATGTCTGTTTTTAATTAAAGTGGGCCATGCCATCATCAACATGTTTTTTTTCTTTTAAATTAAATTTCAGCCCCAGTGCTTTAATGACTTTTTCTCTATGACTTCTCTCTGCTAGTTCTACTGATTCCTGGATCCCACAGGCCAATATCATCCGTGTCTCCAAACCAGGAGTTCAAAACACCACAGAGGGTTAGGGTTGAAGGCTGGGGTGAGTTCACTCTGTATGCATTTATTTATTTGGACTTCAGTAGCTGCTATATTTGTTTCTTGCTCTGTACAGGACTTTCAAAAACTCGATGTCTCACTGATGTTTTATAAATAAACTTGCAATGCCCAGCTGTTGGTGTTCACACTTGTCTAACTGTGATGTGAGAGACATAATAGAAAAAAAACAAGAAAACACATGCAGCACAAACTTACTATCCAAGATCAGTCCCACCAAAGGCTCATTATCTTTGTCCAGAATTTCCCACAATGCAAAGGGCTCCTGTGGGGTCTCAGGCAGTAAGCGGAGCATCATAGAAATTGTGTAGTCGGAGGGTAAACCTTCAGGGTGAAGATACCTGGTACACACACACACAATCACACACAAACACAGATAGTGAGTTTAGCTGTGCCCTTGTATGTATCCTTTCAGTGTCTTTTTCAAACTGAGTCTCTTTATAGCTCAGGTGAACACTTTCAGACTACCTTCAGCTTCCTGAGACCGTCACAAGGACTAGCCTTTTTATGTAGCTGCCTGTGAGATGAACTTTGTTTCAACTGTTGGGGTGCCCATCACTGTCACAATTCACCTACTGAACAATCTCAAATTAAGGAGCCAAAGCACAAGTCAGTTACTCGTAAAAACCAGAGAAGGAGTATAAGCCACTCCTGTGTAACATGCTGTAATACGTACCTGAGACTACAATCTACTGGATCAAGAAAAGACTTGAAAGTAAGTGATTAAGGAACATGAAACTGTCTGGAAAATTAAACTGGATTTCTCTTTGTAATAATCACAGAAATTTCCCTCTTCTGGCCACCTGTAAGGATATAGATTAAAGGCACATTGGCATATAGGCACAGGCAAAGCCCACTTTTCAAGTACGGTCCATGATTGTGGCAAAAATAACAAATATCTTGATGTTTTAGCTCATATAATGAATGTCTGTGTGTCATGATTATTTTATAGTGAGGCTTAAATTTGTCAGTTCAGTATATCAGCTGTTTGACCTCAATGACCTGCGGACAGATAAAGCTGTTACTAGAGAGACTGGCCCTCTGTTTACTCCCCTTTTAGCGTAATATTAAACATCTGAACACAGGCTGACAGGTACTCATGTTAATGATGTCAGACAAAGATTAGTGTTAATAGGTTGCATCATGTATAACTCTTCTTTGGCAGGAAAAAAATGGGTAATAATAATATGAAGAAGAATAGCTGAATTACGTGTCTTTGGGTGTCTGTCCTCAACAAAACACAAAATAAGTGACTCTGAAGAGCAGGAGGTTTAATCAAGCGCAGTAATCCACAAATCCATCTTTATATCCGATGACAGCCATGAGGCATAAATGCCTCACTTGCCAGCTGTAACACATCTTGAAGAAAATCATCTAAATGATGCTTTAGTAATGAGTCATTAAAGAATATGTGCTTTCAGATACTTCCTTTTGCGTACTCACTTGGTGGGCTGTGACACCAGTGCGTCTCGGTGTAATCTGTAACAGGGAAAGCTGTTAAAGGATCCGGGCTCCAGGGACACTCCAGGTATGGTGCTGTACTCTTTCTCCACCAGGCCAAACTTCTCCATCATACGGAAGCCTTTAAGGGCCAAATCATAATAACCCTGATCAGCGGCACAAAATGCATCTTTCTCATCCATGTGATCACAAGGATTACTGCCACCGCAGTGTCACCATTAGCTTCAGTGTCTCGGCTTGATCTGGTGTTGTACTAAACATCTCCTACCTGCCATTGTGTTCCCGCTCATCAACACGGACGGACAAGCTGAAAGAAAGGCGGGAGTCTGTAAGATGATCTGTCACAGTAAAATTCACAATCACAAAAATAAACCCCTCTCTCTATCCCATATCTTTCCTCTCCACCAACAGCTTTTACATTCAGTCCTTTCTTTGCCTCTTATTCACCACATCCATGTCATTTCTCTGTCTGGCATTATTTCTCTCCTCTCTTCCTTACTCTCTCTTTGTTTGAAACACAGGGTGGTGTTACTCACTTGCAGTGGCAGCCTCACACACAAAAGTAATCAACTGTTCTTCTATTTTCTTCACAGCATCCAAATCGTCCACGAAGAAGACGTGTCTTTCGCTCGGTTTACTGGCAATATTCACCAGCTCCCCGTAGTCGGCATCCGCAAAGCCAATGGCAAAGATGATATAGCCTGAGAATTGAATTAAACGAGAAAACTCATTTCAAGTTTAATGTCAATGGAAAGGATTAAGAGGAGCAATGTCACACACTGGGAGAGTCAGAGGTTTCACACGAGTTGTTGAAGAGTCTATAATCCTTTAACACTAAAATGTGATGTTCAGTGAGAAAAATACCCGAGGAATAAAACAGGAAATTAAGAAATTCTAGCACTGTAATAATGTATTGCAGTAAAAAGTACAACCTTTTACACATTTTAATGATTCCTGACTCATTTCTTTGCAATAATTTGCCTCTGTATACAAACCATCCATCTGCATCTCCTTGGAGACTTTGTTGACATCATCTTGCGAGCGTCCATCAGTGAGAACAACCAGGACTTTGGGAACGCCTCTTCTAGCTCCAGCTTCTGGGGTGAAAATAGTTTCTTTCACATGTTTGATGGCTCGACCTGAAAGGGGAAAGGAAATGTATTTTTACAAGACATTACACTGGCAAAAAATAGGTCTTTCTCCTTGTTATTAGTCTGAATATAGCTACGAGCTACGACGGTTGAGAAAAACATGAAATAAATGCTTATAACCTCAGATTTGCATCAGCTTTTCTTTTCCATCTGACACAGTGTGTTGCAAAGAGATTAAAGACTCACACTTTGACCGCTGAGTCTGAAAATAACAAAGATTTGCTGATATAGGGCCTCTCACTATCTCCATCTTTTCCGTGTCGTGTACATTGTCTATTTCAACTAGATTTATAGTTCATTTATATCGACCAAGATAGCGACCTAAGCTTTCTCAGACGGAGCAACGTTAAAGGAGATCACAGTTAAAGGGAATGACATCATTTTGGGCAGAGAAATAACTTTTGGTAAACTGAAACTGATGTCGTAATAAACTTACAAAATCCTCTCCCAATCTCCGGCACTGTTATAAACGAGAACTTTTCTTAAGACTTAATGCCCTTGTTTTTTTTTTTTTTAAAGAAGCTTTCATTGACATTGGTAACATACATCTTAAACTATATCGTTTTTTCTCATCCCTGTATTGACCAAAGAGTCCTTCAAATCAGATTCAAGAGGAGTTTTCATCAGCATTTAAAGTGCGCCCTGAAAACAGTCACCATCTAATGTATTATAATGTGACCTAAACACTAAAAGACGAGACAAACCGAGATGGAAATGTCATGATTCAGTCAGTCAAAAAGTTAGAATTAGATGAACTTTTGACAGTCTGCGGGTCATCTGCTAATGGATACAATCAGTCAATAAAATCTGTCTAGACAGCTTTAAAAGGTTTCAGAGCCCGCCCACCGTAGAGCAGCCAAGGTGGTTCCAGTGAGTACTTGTCAGTGAATTTATTAATGCCTTATGTATCGCTGCGCTCGGAGCCCCTTAAAATAATTCGGGGGGTTTTGTAAATTTCGTTCAAATGATTCATCTCATTAAATAGTGAAATCAAAAGCATTATGATTCGGAAACATGTTGTTGTGTTTCCATCCATCTTTTTTCCACCAGACAGCTTGGAAACATCAACATCAACAACAACAACAACAACAACAACAAACTCTTATAGACTTCCTATAAGCTCTGTATAAAAATCAATGTGTATTCAGTATATTTGTGCTTGTAGTGCCTCATCAGTGCAGATGAGGAGGTCACTTCTATCTAATACCAATTTTAGCATACTGTCCATCATGATTAGCATTTATACTTCATATAGCTCATCTACTCATCTCCACCTGACCTTTCAATAATTAAATGGACCATCACTGCCGTTAATCCTCTCAACTCTCTCTGACCTTTTCCGCTTTTCCACACACTTCACTTTTGTTTTCAAGAGTTAGGGAATCAGGAAAGTTTGCGATAAAAATGTATGTGATGAAATGAAATCGACCTCAACTGCCCTTTAAATTGACCACAGATTTATTGCACATGTGAGTAAGTGTTGTTCACATGGCTTTATATATGTGTGATTTCAATGTCCTCATTTCTAACCAAGCCAAATCCCTCAAATCCTCCTCCTGTGTTTTTTTTCTCACTTCAGGCTGTCAGTGATGACAAATGATGGAGTGCCTGGCCTATAAAGTGTTGAGTTGTCAGATATCTGCCAGTGATACATCTGTTTCTAGACTGTCCACTGATCACGCTGGGCTGGGCTGGAATTACAGGGGCTAGCCAGGCATGAAGTGAGACACAGGACAGGAGCAGTACGGAGGGGGTTCAGATGGAGTAGGGCAGGTATGAGGGCAAAGGAGGAGTGGGGGGGAAGGAAACAGAGGAAGTAAGAAGAGTGGGGTCAAATGGGAAAAGGCAGGTGTTACAGGAAGGTGAGGGGAAAAAACAAAAACAAAAAAAGAGACAAATCAGTGGATCTGAGGTACACAGCCCTGTCATCAATCTACTATCTGTCATTTGCAATATGGGGAGTTGTCCATATCAGATTAGATTTGCTTTCCTGTCTGGAAACAGCTTGCCAGTGTTAATACTCATACTTCAGAAGGTAAACAAAAAACATGTTTTAAAATTCTGCTTTTCTGTTTTAGCACTCGAGGTATCTTTGTAATAAACTGATGTTTAAGAGACTTTGACTTCCCTTACTTATGCGTGCAAAGAGCCTCTTCGAATGAATTAAAAAGCATGATCTAGACCGAATGGCATAAACTTAATTATGGAACGTACGACTCCAACCTTTCTACTGATGTTACATTTACTTGAATAGTTTGACCGCACCCCGGAAATGATCAGAAATTTTCCAAACTAACCAACTTTTACATTCATGCTGGAGGCACTGACGCAAAACTTCATCATTCATCTAAAACTCTGAACACACCAACAGAATCATACAGAATATGATAGCCATCAAAAAAGATAGGCTGTTATTTACTTCTTTCTGCTGCTAGATTACATGGTCATGTAGTCTGTATTTTGTACTGTGTGCATGATGGAGAGTGGTTCAGTTTTTATCAGTTTGGTTGGTGGCACCAAGAGTAATGTTTGAGGATGGTAAAGAAAATACTTCTTGGAGAGAGTACATGTTTGGAGAGTTTGGTGTCAGTCTTTGTCTGGAGAGAGCTGAGGTGAAGCAGGTGTGACAACTGAATTTCAGTGTTCCAGCAAAGATATTGATATTTTATCATGAGCAGGAGCAGAGGACTGCTGTGTGTCTCTGCTTATTTGTAAAAAGCAAAGAAATGCACATCTTGAACTTTCATGTGCAACTGACTGTCCCAACAATGTGCCCTCTAAATATTGAGAAACTACTGCGCCACTGACCATAGAGTTAACACCAGGTTTTTGATGGTCAAAGATGCAGATTCTCCCTTAAGATAACAACACGCAACCTGCAACCTGCACCAACACATCCCAGAGTGCCAATGTATTTATACAAGGAAGACACTGAGAGTTAAAATTTCAAGAGTGTCAGTATTATCTTTAAGTTATTATCTAGACCAAAAGCAATTATAACAATCAAATCCATTACTCTTTGCATTATGAACGTGTTCCAGTCGATTTTCTGTTAGTTAAATATAATCACTGGGATTCAACACACCCATTCATGAACTTTTTAAAAAGATATAAATGTTTTAAACTGAAGTTATTAAGGCAAGACAAGTGCATTTATAAAGCTACATTAATACAAAGAGTGATTCAAAATGCTTTCCAGGGTAAAAAACAAAACAAACATCTGCAGCTAAAGAAGTCAGAATGGCGATGTAACACCAATCACACCTCGATCGATTCAGTGTGTGCAAACTATTCAATAAAAGAAAGCATTGATTTTGAAACTGCAGTTATTTCCTTTAAAACCAGCAAGCCAATATGGGTTTGAATTGATTTGCATTTACATTAGACAGCAGCGTTTAATTAGAAAATTTCAGACAAATACAAAATGACAAACAATAAATATAAGAAAGTTTCTAGGTACTGTGCTTTTTAGGAAAGAGACACAACAACTAAGGAAAGTATATTGTCCAACGCAAAATTAGCACTAGCCCTCAAGTGTAAGATTAGAAGTCTTCTTCTTTTTGCAGGAACAGACACACTCTAAAAAAAACAACTAATGCCTAGAATTCTCACTCTTCTTCTTCTTATTATGATTTGTCACTGTAAGTCCTAATACTGGCAAATGAGGGGCGACCAGGACAAGGCATGATAAAATTGAGAAAACATTTCAATTTCATGGTGTTTTAGGGAGAAAGAGTAAAACTGACATGTTTGATGTCGGTTATCTCTGCACTTGACACACAAGTGTGCGCACACACACATCCTCAATATGAATATACTCTGCAGGCACACTCAGGGAAAAGCACAATTATGAATGTGGAGCATCGAAATCAATCTCAAGAGACACATAGTCTATACCAGGTGCAGTATACTGTATATCACAGCCGCACCAACATTAAATCAAGTATTCATAAGGCCTGTCAGAGGCTCACTAATACCTCAATGAATAAATGAATAGAGAAAAGTCAAATCCTAAAATATCAGCTTCAGCAGCCTGATGCCTCACCAGACTTCCTCCATTCACACACACACACGCACGCACGCATGCACGCATGCACGCCAACACTCTGTCAGTGGCAAAAGAAAAAACAAAGCTAACTTTTACAGAAGGCAACAATATTTACATTTCTGAAGCAGGTAGAGAGAAGAGAGTTTAGACTACAAGCCAAAACACTCATTCTGCACAGCTTCTGTCGCAGCTCTGGATGGTCAGTGAGAAATTTTCCCATGTGAGATGGGGAATAAATTTAATGCAGAGCTGCTTCCTGAGATAACCAGGTTAAATTTTAAACTAAAAACATGATTTTTACTTGGCCTGGGGGCTGTAGGGCAGAGGTTATAAGCTGAGCACACACACAGATCTATTTGTCAGGGGCCTGTAAATGAGGCAGAGGGCAACAGTTGTTTTTCTGCAGGTGCTGAGGGATTAAGAGATAGTGAAGAAGAGCCTTGATGGGGGCTTTAAGAAAAATATTAAGCCTGACAGTAAAGAAATGAATATTTTGGGCTTCAAGAGAGAAAATACTTTAGGGTTATATAATGTAAGCTTGATGCCAGAAAAGGTACTGTAATGGTGCACATGAGTATAAAATAAGCAACACGTTAAAAACATTTAACTCAGTGTGTGTGTGTGTGTGTGTGTGTGTGTGTGCACAGTTAGGAACTGTTTTCACGAGGGCAGAAGTAAAGGTAACACTTTATAATAACTATCCGTTATAGCTAATTAATAGATCATTGGTAAACGATTAATTAATGAGTTGTTAATGACTTGTAAAGAGTTTGTTAACAGTTTGTTAAGGATTTATAACGATGCCTTAAAAGATAGATAATATATCATTAATAAACTGTTAATAAGCTATAAATGACTTGTTAACTGTATGTTAACGATTTATAACTTTACCTTATAAATTAGAAAAAAATAACTACTTAAAAAATGAAATTAAATGAAATTAAATTAGTAATTACTTACCAATGACTTGTTAAGTATCATTTAAAAGTTCACATATGTTTTGGGTCGTTTTTCTAAAGTTACCACTATTTCTCATTTATTAACTGTTAGTTAACGAGGAATAGTTGCAACTTTAGAATAATGTCCCAATAACATATGTAAACTATTAACTGTACTTCACAAGTCATAAGTAAATAATTTACTAATACCTTGTTTATGATCTATTACTTATTTATAAGGTATAGTTATAAATCATTTACATACAGTTAACAAGTCATTTATAACTCATTTACTAACAGTTTATTAATGATATATTAACTATCTATAGGCATCATTATTAATCCTAAACAAACTGTTAACATACAGTTAACTCATTTATTAACAGTTTACTAATGATCTATTAACTAGTTATAACGGATAGTTATTATAAAGTGTTACTGAAGTGAAAGCATGACCAAAGTGCAGACCATCGAGAACAAATCATTACATTAACTTCGTTTTTAAAACTGTGAACAAGGGGAATGCTTACATTATCTTTAAAAGCAGGAAACACTTATTTGCATGAACACTTGGCATGTACTTTTTCTCTGCTGATAACGTTAAAAGATGAATAGATTAATTTACGGCATTGGAAAAACTTAACCTACTTGCTGGTGCAATAATGTTACATACATGAATGTACAATGACATGTGGGTCTCTCTGAAATAGAACCATCCACATGAAAAGGCATTATGTCTTCACCACTAAGAAGATTAATTCTACACAATGTGCCTGACTGAGAGAGAGAGAGAGAGAGAGAGAGAGAGAAATATCTGTGAGCAGTAACCCAACCATGTGAGAGCTTGTTTCCTTCTCAGAAATATTACAGTGCAGTTTCTGTCCTGCTCTAGACACAATTAGATTAACCTAATCATCATCTGCTCCCACTAGTGTGACAACAGGGCAGTACATGTAGGTGAAGGAGGGTGCTTATATTCAAAGAAAAAAGGAGACAAGAAGCGCTTTGAGATACATCAGGAAAAAAAAGAGGGGCAACAACAAGGACAAGAGAGAGGGGGAAGATGAAGGCATGAGAAACATCAAAAAGGGAGATATGCTCAGAGAAAACACTGAAAAAGAAAGAAACAACAAAGTGGGGAGAAGACACTTGGCCTTGTTTTGTAGAAATCAAAGTTTTATACAACAAAATATAACAGCAAATATATTGTTGAGGAAACCTTCTGTCAGAGAACTTCTGTTGTCTAACAAAGAAAAAAACTGATTTATAACCTGGAAAATGTTGGCACAAATAATTATTTGCTGAAAACATATTTCACTGATTTCCTGGCAGAAGGATAATATTAGCATACACTGTTTACTCTTGGTAAATATAGTATGATTTAAACTTTGTATGGCTTTGTAATATTTAGTTGCACTCCCATGCAAATTGAACATAAGCTTATTTATTTTTTAAACTAACTTGTCTTCTTTCCCAGCTCTTAGCTAAAGTGCATTAGTTCCTTAAAGATCATTGTGCTGAGCTGACTCAAACATGAATCTGACAAGGAAGTTTGGGACGGAGGAGGTTTATGGGAGCAAAGATGAGCAAAGATAAGAAATTGACCAAAGAGGAGTTAAGAGGTCGGAGGAAAGGATAAGTGAGGAGATGGGGATCAGCCCTGGGGCTTATGATAAGCTGAGGGACACAACGACTCTTAAACAGATACTGAGGTGTGACCTACACAATCAAAGAGTTTAGCGTCTCTCAACAACCTGCACAACTTTGTCACATTTTAATATTCAGCTTCTCCACAGATGAAACAACGGATTCACATTCTCACTCTTCCTTTTGTGCATCCTAACCCTTACAATCTTCTTTCTGCAGTACAAAGAAATTTTCATAAAATCCTGGAAATTTCATAGAGTTAGTCTGAATGTCAAACACAAGTTTTTGACATTTCATTATCACGTTGAACTTGAAAACTGCAGCTGATAAGAGTCTCACCACAGGGTCAGTTAGCCTCTCTGCTCTGTTTAAATCTTATCACACATTCTTCCTTTGCCCTGTGGTCATGATCCAAACAGTCACAAAAGTTTCAAACTCCATCTCTACAATGACAATGAGTCACACTTAAAAAGCTAACTGTAAGTTTTCTGCAGTGAGTTGTAGTGATTTGTAAGTACTGCTGTTGTCAAATGTCAAAAAAAACAAACATTGCTGGATCAATCTGAGTACCGAAATGCCCTGACCTGTTTTGGTGTTTCCTCCTTTATATCTGATCCTCTGTATGGCTTCCAGCAGGGCCTCCTTGTTGCTATGGGAACTCAGCTGGAACTCAGTCCTAGCATCATCACTGAACTGAGCAATGGCCACCTGCAGAGAGGCAAACACAGAAAGACTCAATAAAAAAAATAACTTTGACTCAAATATCACATTAAACAATAAAAATTTGATTCTGATCGTTTGGACCTCTGGTGCTCTGTCACAAAAAACTGACCATAAAATGGATATTCTGACATCATTTGGGTCACTCTCATGTCAATAACAAAAACACCATTTCTGCAGAGTAGCTGATGTCACTTTATGTGAGTGTAATGAAGTCATATGTAGAGACCTGTTGCGTCTAAAAACTCAACACTCCCTCCATCATAACCCATAACTACGTTCGTGGTTCCAAACCTTTTCTGGCTCATGACCCCGCCGTGATGTCATAAAACTCTGGTGACCCCCGCCATTCAAAACAATTACAACTTTTTGCAAAATGTATTTGTTTTCAATCATTTCAATCATTTTCAATTATTTTATACCAAAATTAAGATACATCACGCACAGTGTATTATGGTGGCAGACTGGCCAGATGAGACTGGTAGAAAAATCTATTTTTTTCTCCTGGAAAGTCATGCAAATGCTGATTCTGTTCACTAAAAGAAATGCTGCAATCACACAAAATGGGAGTGCTTCAACAGTCCCAAAAAGCTGCATGCTGCAAACAAGAAGCTGATGTGATACTAGGATGGTTTTAGTTTAGGAATCAAACAGCAACTGGTCACTTATTTCAAACTTTATATTATTTGAAAACTTCAGCATGTGAGGAAAAAGTTCATGATGTTCTGTCCAGATAAAAATTCACTCAAACATAAAAATAACCTAACAACCCAATCAGAGCTATAATCAATCTAATTGGCCGAGTCTACTAGAGGCAAACAACTATCATTACCTCCAGACTGCTAATGGTGCTGTTCTTGGCACAATGCAGCCTGTATTTACCAGCCAACTCTCTCTCTCTCTCTCTCACTCTCTACTGTACAGCCAACTCTCTCACATTACAGCCAGAGCTCTGCTCTTTGTAGCCTGCAATGCCAGAGGGCTACGGGGCGCATGGAGGGTAGCAAACTGCTTAACAGCAGCCAGTAAACAAATGAGAGAAAAAGATTTATCAAGCAGCTCTACTCTGTGAAAAATGAACCAGATGAGCTCTGCTGACACTGAGGGGGGTCATGCATGCAAAGAGGAGAAAGAAATTAGCTCGCAATGACAAAAGAGAGCTAGTTTTTAAAGAGAGGTTAGCATGACTGCAGATGAGCTTTTTGCTATAGGAACAAAATGTGGATGGTAAAATTCACTGTTGTTGCTTTTGTGGTTTTGCTAGAGCTGTCTGATCTTGTGCATCTAGACTAAGATAGATATTCCTGCCAGAAAAGTAACATTTTCTGGCACAAAAGCGCAGTCACAGGGATTAAGCAGGGTAGAGATGAAAACTGTGTCGAAACCAGAGAAAGACTGACTCTTTCAAGGTTCAATGTTCCTCTCCCCTTATTTAAGACTAAAGACTGTGCTTGTGCAGATTCATCAGGAGACATCTCAAAGATAATAGAGCAAAAATTCTTTTAGACAATCAATTAGTGTAACAGCAGCAGCAACTCTTGAAATAACTCAAGTACAGGGCTCTCAAGTCTCACGCATTCAGCGTGAGACACACGCATTCCCACTCGTTCACATGCTCACACGCCACACATTGTATTTCTCACGCATTTAAATGAACATGGTGATGTCCACCAAGTTGCACCTCTTTAACTATGGAACAGGGGGAAATCAACGGAGTTTCTCCGAGAGTCCAGAAGCTGCGTGCCACGCGCAAGCCAATCAAATAAAGTATATCTACTGAACAGCCAATCAAAAAGCAGCATTGCTGTATCTGGGTAGATTTTGATATCTTGCGGTTTGACTACAGAAGAAGACAGACACTTGCCGAAATAGAGCAGGTTTTTATAAGGACGAGATAGACCCGATGATTACATTAAGTCAGTAACCTACACATGCAGAGACCTCAACACCTCATGGCAGATAAACTCATATGATAAACTAAAGCCCTATGCTATTGCTATTAACAGCTGCATTGATGAATTTAGCCTCTGTACAGCCATTTCCCCTCCACAAAAGCAGCATTTCTCATATATTCTTTTTAAAGTTCTGATACTCGTGACAGTGTAATGCTGATATACCAAAGGATTAAGTATCTCCATGTCTGTGAAACCTATACTAAAGTACAATTCATCTAAATGCTCCTCAGTGCTGATTTTAACAACTCTCCTCCACAACAGGTAACTTTACTACTTTATTCTTAAAGTCATTAATGACTTTATTCTCCTAAATAATAACTTTAATCTCAAAGATTTAAAAATGTTTTTTTCTTTCTTAATGTGGCCCTCATACTCCATTGTATTTATTAGATTATTATACTAATAATTATCTTCAATCACTCTTCGACCCCCACCCCCCCCCGAGAGCCCTGCAAGTATAAAGCCTGTGAGTCAAATGGACGAGCCAAGATTTAATAATTTAGGTAAATGTACTGTATGTCATGTCTTACTTTTTTGTTTCTGTCTCAAATGTAACAAAAAGGGAACATAACAAAATTGTCATCAATAAGCTTGTGAGGAAGTCCCATCTTTCATTATTGTTGTACAGCATCCGGTCTCCATTAGTCCATTATCTACTGATTGTAAGGCTAGTTTCCAGAGGATGTGAAAGGAAATTAGGCCTATATTTTCTTCTACTCTCTTTTGTTGTGAGGGGAAAATGGTGGACAGAAGATGAGGTGTTTGTCTTTAACTACTTAATTGTGTGCTTGCATAACACCATAACTGGAACACTGAACAACTCTTGATGAGTCTACAGGGATCTAAAATACTTTTATTAGGTGGATTCAACCACATGCAAAAGAAAATGAGCCAATTTACAGCATATTGTTAATAATAATAACAATCTTCATGTGATTTTAACCTACGGATTAAAGCTTCTCTGAGGAACCCTTGATTCATGTTAGTACTAGCGCCTACAGTAATACCTGTTATCTATAGGTCTGTACATGTGAAAGTTCTGTTTCCGCATTAAAACGTCTCCTTGTTCAGATAAGATAAGAAGGACTTTATTTATCCCCAAAGGGAAATTCATTTTGTCTTTTGTATATGAAATTTGTGAGTATCTGCTATGTACAAAGTCAAAAGGGTTGTTTTTTCATCTGCGGTCTATCATCTGGGTTGACACCTACCCTCTCACAGCATTTTTAAGTATTCAAAATGATCAGAAATTTTGCTGATTGTCTTGTTTGGTTTTAAAGATCATGAAGAGATATCATTTTCAGCTTCATCCTTTTTCTCAAACATTCAAAACTCCTCACAGTGCCCTTAAAGGGTTAGTTTGTTCTTTATTTGATCATTTTTCTAGTTTACACGCAGACACTTTTGGGTGGATGTCTGGTTAGTCCGATGAATATGCATTTTCCATGATGAAAAGTGATTACATTACAAAGCCAGTGACGGGAAATTAAAAGCCTCAGGCACATTGTGTTGGTTAACTTATGATACCGTCTGGTCTGTTAATATGTAAATTTCTACACAGGGATATGCAGACAAGACTCGAGCCTGCACAGTAATATCTGAACTTGTTCTTAAACTATGATGCTTTTGAGACAAAGCCTATGAATATTACTATCCCTGACCTATCCTCCTGACTACCAGTAGTTCAAATTTGTCCTCTGTGGAGGACCATTGTAAACCTCAATATCTCCCATCCATTGCATACTACTGAATTAACTCATTTTGGTTTCTACAGAGGACATTTAGAGCTTTTCAATGATACCAAATGTGAAGGGGTGGGGCTTCAGTACCTTTCTCTTCCTCACTCAGAAAAAATGGCGGCCATCAGTGCATGCACATTTTATGGGAAGAGGAAAAGTACTGAAGCCCCACCCCTTCACATTTGGTGTTGAGGTTTACAAAGGTCTTCCACAGAGGACAAATTTGAACTACTGGTAGTCATGAAGCTATGTGTGGGTGTGGTGGTACCTGAGTGCCATCTGGTCCAATCAGATCCAGTGATCCCATTGTGCTATAGAGGAAACGTGTGATCTTCATGAAGTTGTCATCGCCGATGGACCAGGAACCGTCAACCAGGAATGCCAGGTCAGCTTTGGCTTCCTTACACACTACATAGAGAGAGAGAAAGAGAAAAGAGAGAGAGAGAGAGAGAGAGAGAGAGAGAGAGAGAGAGAGAGAGGTATGGATTTAGTCAGCACATCGCTTGTCTCTATGTTTAAAAAAGTGATTGCATATAGAATGAAGGTTGGCAGAGGACAGAGCACAACTTGAATGTTAACGGCAGCCTAATATATTCAGACTCTGAGTAAATATGCAAAGTAAGAAATGCACTGCAAAAATACATCTGCTGCAAAAGAGTAAATATGCAATGGCTGAAACCTCTGATTAATTCTCACTCGGTAGAGGTTATAAGATTAAAAGCTATAGTGCACTCCCCATAACTTTCCCAACTGATTTTATCTCAAAAATGAGTTATACCCACTGACTATTTTTCATTCTCCTATCCTTTCGCAAGTTGCTCATTCATAACCCCAGACCAGCAGTGACTTTTTCTTCCTCTCAGGTTTTTAAATAGATCCCAGTGACCTTATCTTCGCCACCATGAAGTTGTTTTCCAGTTTTAACTAATTTCTACACTCCATTCCTTCACCAAAAAAACCTAAAAAGAACCTTATGTGAATCTATATTTTTACAGGGAGAAATGTGTTGAGAAAGGAGAGCCAGTGATGAAAAAAACAAAACTCTAAAAGCCATTCAACTGTGGCTATTATTTCCTACAGGAGACAAATGCTTTTATTGTAGATTTATACAGAACTTCAAAAGTGAAGCACTATTGCTTGTTACAAATGTCAAATTAAAGGTCAGCTGGAAAATGTTTTGATTGCATGGTTTTATGGTACTGATTGCGATAAAAGCTTTGATGATATTACTGAAAGCTTTTCTTTCTGTCACTATATTATCTATCTACAACACTCATCACCATCATTTTCCACCTCTTCTGCTCCACTGCAGCTGTATCTCTGCCCGCTCTTCTCAGTCCGACCATCACTTGGTTTATTCTCTTTCTCTTGTTGTTTATACCACCATCCCTCCTCACTTCAACACAAAGGATCACCTTTACTTTACTCTTCCTGTCTAACAAAGGTCACAAACTCGGACAGAAATGCCTGCAGACGGGCCCAGCAGGTGTGTCGGTTCAGGTCTGTGGTGTTTGCGGTGCTCTTTCACCTGAGCCCATCAGACAGGAACAGAGGAGGGCTGAGGGGGATGGACTGAGTCGGACAAAAGAACTCTGACTGCAAAATTTGTCACTTTTATTTCATGAGTCCCCCTTTTGTGGTTTGATTAACTTTATCAGTGAATCTTTGATTTTTTTCCACGACTTTTGGCATAAACCAAAATCTTCCATAGAGAAAATCATCAAGTGTTTGACATTTCTTTTTGTTTTATGCTTTTTATTGAAATTAACAAATGAATAAGAAAGATGACTGGCAAACAAAACAGTAGTAACTATAACGGTCTTGTGGAAAGACAGTTTTATCATCTTGTAAAACATTTAATTATTTCAGTTAAAGACACATTTATGATCGCCTGCTGACATAGAGAGTAATGGTTTACAAGTGAGTCTGCATGACTTTACATCGTAAAAAAAAAGTATTTAAAAGAGCTTATAAATGATGGTGTCAGGTCACAGCAGTTACCGTAAAAAGTAATCAAAACTATGAGAAAATAACAATGCTGGAAAGAATCAGAGTGTGACTGTGTGTCGGGCTTCAGGCTCACCTTCTTTGGCTGGTGGGATGGTGGGGGCCGGCTCGGTGGTCGGAGGTTCAGTCGGAGCTTGAGTGGGGGCTGGCACTGGACGCATGCACACATACGTGCACAGCCACATGAAACCAGAAACAAGACAAGGTCATTGATCATGATGGCAGTGACAAGTGGCACCATCATCGTGTTTATCCGCTGACCACACGCATACACATGCGGCACACATACGCACAGTCAATAAGCTGGCTCAGTGAGAGACAGCAGTAACCTT
Source organism: Xyrichtys novacula (assembly GCA_962446985.1). Lineage (NCBI taxonomy): Eukaryota > Metazoa > Chordata > Actinopteri > Labriformes > Labridae > Xyrichtys > Xyrichtys novacula. The sequence goes on along the minus strand of OY660871.1, from coordinate 20,669,149 downwards.
TTTCTATTAGCCTCAAAGTTTTCTAACCTCCTCCTTCCTCCAGCAGCTGAGTTTCTGGATCTTCTTGAAGACACATGAAATCCAGCTGCTGTGTTTAGTGGAGTTCATCTGTCCGTCCTCCACCAGGGTAGAGCTATCAGACTTTATCATCATGATTATTTTCTATATATTCCCCTATTTTTCTGTCTATAGGACGGGGACAGCAGGGTTTCCATTTTCCACAAGCTGTTTTTCAGTCAAAACAGCCCCAGGTTCAGGCACGTCTCAGTGCCAAGCCAATTACTCCACAGAAAGAAGCTGGTTATGTCAGAGCCAAATACAGCAAGAAAAACATCAGCAACTGCCCTCATAAGAGGGTCTCAGTTTGGTGGCACAGTGTGGTGAATGACGCTGAACAGTAAACACTGTGGAGCTTTTGCGGTTTGGTATTGGTTAAAGTCAAAGGACCATCTAATTTTAGCTCTTGATTTCATTCTCTCTGTCTGCTGTTTCTTGTATTAACTCTCTCTCTCTCTCTCTTTCTGCCTCAGAAATATTTCTCAGGGAAAAGGACATAAAATCCCAGAGTGAGCTGTGTTTTGACTTGTATTTCTACATCCACAGTACTTTTCACAGGCCAGTCACTTAAGTTATACTCCATCGGTGCTGCTCAACTATAACAAAAATGGTTATTAGGATTGTTTTTGATCAACACTGAGATCAGAATTTTTGATCAAAATCATACATTGGCCTTAAGAAAAGCTTTTTTTAACAATGCTAATATATCCGGCACCTCATTCAATGCCAGGGACAAAAAAATCTGCCTGGACATTTCTGACTCCCTCTGGTCCCAAACATTTAATCATACAGCATCAAAAAGCTTTAAAGTTGTACTTTTATAGGAACTTTGACTGACTTTTGAGGATTACTCAACCGAAAACAGGGCTGTACTTGAAGTAGAGTATTTTTACTTTGTTGTATTAAAAGATGAATGATCTGAAGTTGCAAGTTACTAACACAACCTGTCATGTGGTCTTTTGGCTCTCACCTTTAAACCAGTCAATCTATTAAAACTTTGTATTATATCTAATAAAATAATCTTCAACTCATCATCTGTCCCACCTCTGTATCTTTACAGAAGTGAGCAAAGATTCAGGCAGAGGCTGACTGAGATTGTGCAGACGGTGAAAGAGAATTGAAGAGAGTCTTAGAGCATGAGTTGAAGAAAATAAGAGTTCAGATCAAATTGTCCTTAAATGAGGTGCAATTCACATGCAATGTAAATTCAACGAGCAGATTATTTTTCAACATACATGTCATGTCTGTGACCGAGATGGGAGGTCCTTCCATTTCCTGCAGCTGGGTGTGAACGCTGATCTGGTATTGGCTGCTGGGAGTGAGGTCGTAGAAGCACTGTCGGGACGCACCACCTCCAAGCCTCAGTTCTTGCCTCTGATCATCTGTAGTTAAAGAACCAAACACAAGTAAGGCTTACATTAAATAAAGTCCAGATCAAGGGTTCAGATTCATATGAGCTCAAAAGCCTAAAAGCTCCTGTTCCTGATTTAATGAGGACGTTTCCCACTCTTACCTTTGTTGTTTCCTATTCAAGCCTTCAAACTACAAGATATAATCCCTCTCTTTCAGACTATAAGATTAAGCAGCTTTATCAGAAAAGTTACGGAGTACAGCGTCTTGCTCAAAAGAACATTATAGGTTAATGCACTGTAAACTCAGAAATGCGTCAATAAGTAGAACAGAGATGCTCAGATCACCTGGACATTTAAACCAATCTCTGCTGATGATATGAAAAAGTTTTACCTCCAAAAATAACAAGTAAAAAGCTGCTAGTGTTAGTCAAAGTTAACTCGGGGTCTCTGCAGGTTTCAACAAGTCTAATTTAAGACTTTTTCAGACTTTTTAAAGACAGTAATGAATACAATTTAAGACCCATTTAACATCCATACTGGAAAAAAAGTACAAAAGACATGAAGGGAAAATCAGAACATTTTACATTACTTTGAATCAATACTTTATTCCTATAGCACATTATACGAAAGAGGATTAGAGCCACGTGAAGAGAAAAAAGTGATTACAGGAAGGAGATTAAAGTGGGGATTTTGAGATTAAAGTTGAAATTATGAGATAAAAAAAAACTAAATCATGTCAATAATCTTGAAATTCGAAATTTTGAGATTACGAAAAGTTGTGAACAAGGTCGAAATTTCGAGACTAAAATCTCAAAATTTCGACTTTATTCATGTAATTTTGATTTTTTTAATCTCGAAATTTTGACTTTTTCATTTCGACATTTTTTAAATTTTGACTTTGATCGTAAAATGGAAATTAAAAAAATCTTCCTCCTGTAATAATTTTTTTTCTCTCCTTGTGGCCCTTATCCTCTTTCATACACGTTATGTATTTGTTATTAGAGTTCATACATTTTGAAGATCTTTTGAAATCATATTTAAGACATTTTATGAGATTTTAAGAGAATTTTAGATATTTTAGGGCCTTGAATTAAAGTTTTTGGATTTCAGACCTTTAAAGACTTTTTCAGACCCTGCGGATACCCTGTAACTAAAAAGATCCTTTTAATCACAGCCTGATAGTGATATCAAATGTAACATGTTAAAAAAAAGCTTCATTAAATACAACAAGGTGACAGCGATTCACATTCATGGACTGCAGCAGAGAGGAGGCTGAACTATCATCTCAGTCAGAATGATTGTTGAAAAAACATCATTGTAGTGACTAAAAAAACACAGAATCACACCATGAATATCTTTCTGCGGAGTGAAAGCAGTCTCAGTTTTGTGTTTCATTTTGAAAAGCTGTGGAGGGACGCTGTTGCCAAAAACATAAATAAGAAATGATGCCAGTAGCCAAAATGGCAATACTGAAAAGTGTCAAGGGCACACACACACACACACGCACTAATAGCTGTCATTTGTCAGTTTCATTAGTCTAATTCTATTTCCTAATGTGTCTGTAATCTTCGAGAGTGACAAATTAGCTCGTCCTCCACACAGGAAACAGCTATAGATAATAAAGTTTAGAGAAACAGCTGTCACCAAGAGGCTGCACTCATCCATTTGAGAAGGTGTTTAAGCAGCTGGTTGGCTCAGGGTGGATTAAACCAAATCTGTAAACTCCAACTAGACAATCCGGCAGCAGCTGAGGCAGGAGGCAGAGTGAGACTGAGATAGCTTCATGTTTGAGAAGAGAGGAATATAACAGAGGGAGGTTAGGATCTTTCTGCGTCTGCTTTCTTTCAAAGATTTTGATGCAATGAAAGGTGAACAACGGTGCACAGCTAACTGTGAATGTTTCTGTAGAGCAGAAGAAGATCTATGTGACTAATTGTTTCTTTTTATCAACAATAAACTCCAGCTGATGGCTGAAACTCTGAAAATTCATTTCAACACAGTGCTGACCTTTGATGAAGGCCTTTCCAACAGAAGATACTCTGACCTGTCTGATGATTTGCATACACAATGAAGCGCTGCACTGTTTACTGTAATCAGTCACACCTTTGTCCAGCAAAAATATCTCACACTTTGAATTCCTGATTAATGTCCTGTACATTTACACTTTCTGATAGACGCTGAGGAGGTCATGTTATGTCATGTCAGATTTCTTTTGAAAAGATTCTCTACTTGTGCAACTTGTTTGAATATAAGCTCAAAAACCGGAAGATTTGTGTTTTCTAATGCCACGTATGAGTCCATGCATTTTTTGGATGTCATCATCTCTGAGGTGTTTGTGAAAACCCATCACCACTTCATGTTGTTCGGCTTCTGCGTGACCTTTTTAACACATGCTGGCATTTGAAAAACAAACACGGTCTGGTGTATTTTTCATGGGCATATAAATAATAAAAGAAACGAGCGTATATCCAGGAGTCAACAGGTTCATACGCCACGCAAACATCGGCTTCGGTTGAGAAAACCAGAAATCAATATGTCTATTTCTCTGCCAAAAAAATCAAACTGAACATTGTTGCCCAAAACTTCTTCCTATAATTTCCTGCTTTATTTCTTCTTTTATTCCAGTTTGCAACAGCTTTTTATTCTGATGCAGTGATGTGATCAGTTCCCATGTCGTTTACGAGGGTGAGATTGTATGCATAGTATTTTCTTTCCTTTGTAGAAACAGAGATTTATGAATACGCTCTACAGAGTACATCAGTGCCATGTAAAAGTGACAGAATAGCATTGATTTCCCCTGAGGCTCATATCAATACTAATCCAGATGGCTGGTAAGGTGTGTATATCAGTGATCCTCAAATAACACTCTAAGACAGTCCTGAGCGAACTCAGCTCTGTGTTAAGAATAAACAGTGGAGACATTTTCACGAGGACAAGCCGTAAATCTTTAAGCACACGTGCAGACTTTGGAGTCAGAATCAGCCACCTCACCAAATGTCATAACTTAAGAAAAACATTTGATTTAAAGACTGAATTTTGTTCCAGGCACTTAGCTGGCAAGAGTCATGTCTCTCAAAACATGGAACGCTGAAACATGTGGGGATGGCTGAAGGTGAACGCAGGAACAGCTGCTGACTGTGTTTGTGTATCTGTCTCAAGAACTACTACTTGTTTCAAAGAACTCAAGAGATATCGGCAAAACACATTGAGCAAGACAATACAAGTTAAGCTTAATTAATACCAGGATGAGAAACTCGATCATAATCCTGCTAAGAGTGATTTGGAGCCTGTCTGGTTTCACAGGCAGATCTTATGAAGGCACTAAATCAAGACATGAACTCGCTGCTTCGTTGGAAACCACTCCAAAATAACCTAACTGTTACACACAGTCAATCACACATGCATGCAGTCTTGAACAGTAAATATACTTACTGAGAGTCGACTGTATGGAGATTCTGTATGATGCTGCGTGCAGAAGAGGCTGCCACTGCGCACACATGCTGTTGGGTCGGACCTGGTAGGTTGATAAGCCAGAGACACCGAGGAACACTGAGAATACACACAAGGAGAGAAGAGAGGTAGAGTTAGCACTATAAGAACCTACTCTGTCAAATTATTTTTCAGTATACTTCAGTGATCCAAAGGTTTTAACAGTCGTTCCATCAAATAAAACTATAAGGAACAACAGAGTATTAGTCTAATGCTAGTTGCTTTTGTTTATCATGCTTTGAGATGTCTGTCATCAATGTACATTGCTGCGTAACCTAACAAAATACTGGATTGACCACAATTAATTGATATTTTCACACCATAAACTAATTCTTTATGCTTACTGTCTCTGTGTTTTGCCCAATACAAACCCTCTGCCACATTTGAAATGTCAATTTATCATGTGGGCAACAAAGTCTGATCAAAATTAACTTCATTTTGGCAATTCCCTCTGTGATTCAGGGTACTACCCTGCATGGATACTATAAATTACAACAATGTTGACAGAAACGTGGTCCGTTTTGTTATTAAGAGAAATATGGGTGTATTGAACATCACAAACTATCAAGACTAAATAAAGATACTCCAACTTGACTCAGCGCCTGCCCTCTTGGGTTTGAGATCAACATTTTAGACTTATGCGCATGCAACGCCACATGCCACAAACTCAAGCTACAGATAGTGTGTGTTTTAATAAACCTTAAAAAGTTTTTATATTCAGAGTCAGCAGGTTTGGGTGAAAGTTAGGGCTACATCATCTGGAATATGCATCAAAATAGACAAGATGCAATGCGTATGTACCGTTTTATTGTAAAATGTGTCGTAATAGAAGTGTATCAATCTGATAGTCTAGTTACAACATAAAGTTCAGTAAAAGTAAAAAAAAAAAGAAAATTATTCAAGCAAAGTGTTTATTTTTGTTGCTGAGAAACAATGCAGAGTGATGCAGCAAAATGCAAAACACCATAAGTAATTTAAATACGTGAAGCTCGTTTGGTAGTGAGATTTCAGTGAACCATGGGCAAGCAGACCTCCCAGGAGCCAGTCTCTCTTCATTTGTCCTCCCCCTCCCTCCTCTCCCTCTCTCCCTTGTTAACAGAAACTGCTGATAGTATAAAATAAGCTTGGCTCTTGCACCAGTAAATAGATGTTTTATGCTGGAACCATATGGCAGGTGGCTTATTTTAAACACTATTGAATAATGCACACAGTGACTCATCTTCCCTGTCAGTTATGTGCGAACACATATTTACTCTCATACATAGCAGCATGTAAAATGCACAACAGCATGCACAGACATAGATGACCCATGCAGTCATGTGCGATTGTGCATGTAGGTTTACTTTAAGATGCAGCATACCTAAAAAACTCTGTTCTGTTTGGCATGTCAGATTCATGACCAACGTGAAACTCTGTGCTTCAGCATGTTGTGAGAGCAAATGCTGGCCGGTCAAACTGGCAACATGTTCAGACAATCTTTGACTGCCCACAAAATACTGCTGACAGCAACTTCTCCCCAACCATCATGGTTTTGGACCATAAATGTTTGTTTCATCCAAACACGCCGACTTGTTCTGAGGTACTCTTCTGCTTTATGTCCTGTTTTAATGGATATTTCAGATGCTTCAGCACTCATCACTTGACTGCAGAAGTTATCAGCATAAGTCAAGACGATACACTGAGTGTGTGAGGTGAGTCGATTACAAGGTGCAACTCTTGGTATACTAAGTCCTGTTTCATAGAAGAAAACCTTGAGTATGAACAAAAGACAGAATCAGAAAAGATTGAGGTTGCAAATAGTCAGAAAAAGCTGGAACTAGAGACACGCTTTTAGTTATTTGAATGAATGACAACAAGATGAGAAACTTCATCAACTGGATGCTAAAAAGTTTCCTTCACAATCTGACTGTAGATGTTCTCTAAAATATTATAGACTGAGCAAGATTTTGCTTTATATTTGCTGTTTCACGTTATATCTTTTTTACCTTTGATATGTTGTTTTGATGTAACTTGTATAATTTCTGTAAGTTTCTCCTGGATGAATAAAGCTGAACAAACTGTGGCTGCATTAGCTATAAGGTTACTACTGGGCGTGAACCCTGTTTTAAACATCTAGAGATACTTCAAACTGTCAAAAAGTTAGTGTGGGAGCGAAAGTTCAGGTGAGGCATGAGGTTGCCAGACTTGAAGCATATTTTTTATTCTCCAATAGATATCGACAAAGTTTATCTTTGTTTTACTTCTCTGCTTCTCATCAGGAATTCCTCTCACTGTTTAACTTCTCCCTCTCTCTGTAAAATAACAACATATTATTTCACTTTTACGACACTGCGTTAAATCAATAACATTTCTTGGGACCACATTGATTGAGCTCCCGTCAGTGGTCTAAGAAAATACTAATTCTTACAGTGCAAGCGTTGTGCCAGCGCCTCAATACAAACTACATAAAACTTCATTTGGGGGAAACATTTTCATTTCAGTATATGGTCCTCAAGGTGCCAATGATTACTCCTTTGTGCTACATGCTAGCATGTATAATTTATTGGCGTAAACACACCAGGTTGCTCCCATGGTGAAGTCGTGTACCCAGGGAAATATGTTACTGTATCTGCCTTATTAGAATGACAAATGACTGAACACATCCCCCTCAATAAATCAGAGTCCCTCTGCTGTAAGTATAAACTAAGCTTAGATATGCTCAGTGAATTAGCAGAAACCCTCATATATTTCATTTTTATCAGTGGAGTGTGAATTGCTTGGAATTGATAAAATGTAATGTGCTGAAATAGTGATGAGTAATCTGAACTCCCCCACACAAACATGCACACATACGTATATACTGTGACATAAAATGAGGACCAATACGACTTGCAAGTGTGGGAGGAAAGTATCTGAGACGAACAGTTTATTTTTGTACTGATGCATTAAAATGGATCTTATGAAATCAAAGAAGGTAGACATAAAGGATGAACTTTCAGTGCCATTAGAGAGTGAGTAATATGTTTAAACATGGATGACTGCTAAACCCACTTGCTAATGCCTCATAATTCATCTTACTTTTCTTACAAAAGTGTCTTTCATGGTGAGAGTTTCATAGAGGAGAGAGGGCGCGAGGGAGGCGTCACTCATCCAGCAGATGATTAAAGAAGAGATAAAAGCACATTACTGCGGTATGAATTGATGAATTAAGTATAAAAACAGCAACCCTCTTTGTGTTTTGTTGCTTTCAATGCAAGAATCATTTTACATTAAGTCAGCACATTTTAATTCATGACATTTCTCCTTACAGTTAAAACAAACATCTTTTCTGAAAATGTAAAGGCTAAAACTCTTTTGCAGTGAGCTTTAATGTGCTTGAGAAATTCATTAGCTATTAAAGTTAGAGTATGTTTGTTTTTTTGCTTTTTTTAATCTAATCTTATACTCGGCTTTTCACTGATTCCCTTCTGTCCAATTGGATAGTAATCCCAAAAGACAACAGTAGATTTTAAAAGTGTGGGATGATACAGCAGTTTCCTGAAAGTGCCAAACAAACAAGGTAGAAAAATAAGCCAAAAGGAGAACATAAATGTTTGATGATGGACTGGGACACAGCTCTACTCTGAGAGAGGGCTTCACAGAGAGAATGCATGAACATGCGTGCACACACAGACACTCTTACACCTAAAACACTTCACTGCTTTCCCCTCTTATTTTCGCTCCCTGACAGTCTATTAGTTTAAAATCAATGGGAAGTTTAAGTCTTGCTGTATCCACTGATACCAAGTCTATCAACATTAAAAGTTTGTTGTCACTTCCCTGGCTAAAACTGAACAGTCTTCTGTCTGTATGCCAAGTCTTAATGAAAGTCAATGCATATCTAAAGACAGCATGTTGACAAACAGGTTGCACCTCTTCCATTTTCATCACTTACTATTTCTGCTGCTCTCTTTGTGGTTCCTTTTATTTACAGTCAAACTGACCTTAATAACAACTCCTGACTGAAACCACAGGACGATACTGACGTCTCTGTTAACGCTAATTTTGGAATGACACGACATGACATGACATGACATGAATCAGTTTATCGTCAATGAAAACTCTATAGGAATAAAAATCTCCCTCATATTCTGTTTACAGGTATAAGGTCCAAGTTTGAGGTGGTTGAAGATGTTTGGTGAAGATACGTACATGTTTTGGCGTTGACGAGTAATGGTTCACTCTGTCCTGATGGGTAGGAGGCAGTCACTTGGACACTGTATTCTGTCGCACTTAGTAGGTTTGGTAGAAGAACAGAGTTCGTATTTTCGACCACTGTTGTCTCCATAACTGGTCCTGCAACTGAAAAAGATGGACACATGGAAACAGGATTGCAGGCAGAAAAAAACACAAGACAGAATTGATATGAACTTTAGAAACACTGCAAAACAAACTTATCAGAAACTTTGATAAATCATTTTAATGCTGTAATAATATCGCTTGCTGTCCTTTTGTACTGTGCTGCATGTGAGCTGCTGTTACATGTAGACTGTATATCAAATTATCACATGTTCCCTTTCCTGTACAATAAATGTAAGGCTATGATGCTCAGCCAGAATACGAAAGAAATACTTAAGAGTGTTGCCGTAATGTATGACTTATGAGTACATATTCTGCGTTTGTTCAGAGATTAATAGCGGACAAAATGGGCAAACAAGCCTCCCACTCATCATTCAACACACAATGCCGAACTGAGGGTTACTGAACCTGCCAGCTGCATCGAAATACAACTGAGTGCAGGAACACAAAGTTAAAAAAGAAAGCGTCTAGTTTCCAGCTATGGCTGATATTTCTACAAAGCTTTTTTTTTTATCATGAATAAAAGAAAGAACTGATGAGAGACACGCATAAAAGCGAAGAAGCTGACAGAGTTTTTCTATAATGTCTGAAGAATTTGATCTCACACTCAATAAGGTAAGAGCTACCTCCACTATATGCCATGTAATAACAATTTTCAGGAACTTGGTCATAACAAGAGGGAGCTGAGTGTGTCTGCCAGGGACATGCAACTTCATCCTCTGACATCAAATATTCTTTCAACCACAAAGTGCTTATTTAAGACCCTACAAACAGAAATAAAAGGCTGACTGGACACTTTACAAAGCTGGATATGTGCTTTTAGCCGGCTCATGAAATTAACTTAAAAACACTGGCGTTATGAGCCGGAAAGCTCAAGTGATAAAATCTGACAAGAGAGTTGTCATTTCAGACAAGATCAACAGTCACCATGCCAGAGAGAGGAGATGCTGCTTTTGCTTTAGAGGTAAAAAAAAAAAAATACTCTGGACATCTGGTTGCACAGATGAGAATATAGGAGAGGAGTAATAGAAAAAAGAAAGCTGGAAAAAAAACCTGTCACTTACTGAATTTATTGGCATACATTTAATTTTTCTGCTATCTTAAAGGGAGTGGCCACAAGTCTGCAACCAATCAGATTACACAACAGAAATATGTGAGAAATATACTAAAAGTTAAACATCAATCTACAATCTCCAAGGAGGCAAGTGTACCGAACAAAGACACTTGAGCTACATACAAACTAAAGACTATAGCTATGAAAGTGTAACAACGATACAAAATGGTTTACATTAAACGCTTACAAAAGGGTGTGTCTGTGTAAAGACATTTGCAGACATAGGGACTTCACTTCCATCTATGTACAAAGATTTTCACTGTCTGCTGAAAGCTCCATCCTTTAGAGCTTCAGTAATTACGTTTACATGACTAAAAACAGAAAATGGGCATTTGATGGGACTTCAAGACAATAAACGAAGAAAGAGGGGCTCAAGCTATTTTGTTATGAAGAAAGATTAAGATGTCGGTATGAGACAGAGAGGCTTTAAGATCCTGCCAGCGGAGTTTTTTCTTTATTTAATCACAATGACTCTGCCACAGGTTTGTGTCTGGTGGGCGCTCCATTAAACACAGATTAGTAAGTATAGACCAGTGTCCCTTCTAGGGGCAATAAGCACCCACTAAAAATCCAGTGAAGACAACCAGCAGTCTAATGTTCTTAAGGGTATGATTTGTAATGTGTAATGAAGGTGCACTTTAGTGGGATGAAAGCAGAGTAAAATTACAGTGTCTATCTGTGCCTGGTGTTGTGTTTCTTCATTAGCACTAGTGCATACCCCCGTGTGTGTTTTTTGTGTATGTACCATAGATGGGCTGGTAGACGATCCTATAACCATTCGTAGGAGACTGAGGTGGATCCCAGGTGACTCTGAAGCGGTTGTACCACTCTTCTGATACACGAAGATTTCCCGGAGACAAGAGGGGCACTGCGAACACACAGACAAAGATCACGATACAGGAGGGTCACACTACACTTGACTTGAAGAGGCTCAGTGGAGCTTTTCATTCGGAGACCAAATGGTATCAGTTCTTCTAGACTTATTCTTCACATCTTGGCGTTTTTTATCTGATAAATCAGTGGAAGACAGTTACACCTTTCTAGGCAAGGTATGTGGTGTAACCTGTACCATATACAGCATGCACATGTTCATCAAAACTAGAACAAACTGCTCGTCATTTACATTACATACTCTTTCTAGCATTTTGGTCTTTGTTTGCTCTTTTCTATTCTATTCTACCGACACAATGTAGATCTGATAAACACACAAACACAGTTTACAGCTTTTGGTCCTTGTTATTGACAACATCACAAAAGAGAAGCAGTCACAGCACTCTGCATAGCGTTTGCTGACATACAGTTTAATTACATCTGTCTGTGATATGAATTACTTAAAGTCCTACAAACCCACTTGAAAATGAGTTAAGTACTATATGTCTAACTGCACATCAAGCACCCTTAAATAATGATTTATCACTTTAGTGCTCTCCAAGCTGAAGAAAATGCTTTTTATTTTCTATCTGGTTTTCTGTGGTCCCTTCATCTAAAGAAATGACACAGGTTGTCTGACATTTCATTTCTTTGCATGACAAGGACACAGTTACTGCTAAACAGAAGAAGTCAGGTGAATGGTTGAGAGAATCTATTAGATTTGAGCAAAATAATTCAATTGCCTCATTAAAAAAAAGAAACGTATGTAATTATGAGCGGCCTTCATTAAGACAATTTCGAGCACATCAGTATTTGTCACCGGTTTAATTTGCATTTCTCTTCAGGAATGTAAATTAACTCAAAATTAATGCAATGCGGATTAATATGGAGCCCTCAGCAATAAAATTAATTTTCATTAGCTTACACTTTTGTCAAATGTGTTTTCCCAAACTGGGAGCTGCATCGTAGTATAATAAAAACTAACCGGACCCTGGTGGTAAATAATTCACGCAGGCATGTTTATGTGTGTGACTGTATGAGTGTTAGGGGTTTGTAAGACTTACATGTCGCTCCCAGGGCAGAGACACCGACACCATCTTGTCCATCAGAGTACACTGGCACAACTGTCACTTTATATTGTGTGTCTGACAACAGAGACTGAAGAGACGCTGTCCTCTGACCTCCGGGAATCAACATCTGAGCACACACACACACAAACAAACATCTGAAGAATAGTACAGGACAGGCAGTATTAAATCAATGATGAGGTCTGATCACATGGGAAAGACCTTTACATAGGCTACCAGTGAAGGGGCACGCAAACCCAAGATACACACACTCTAAACTACACAATTTCAGAATTAGTTGCTCTCCTGCAGACTTTAAATGACACTAGGAGGCAAAGATTAAAGCCAGGCGTCATTTGGTGAAACAGAGAGTGTTTGCACAACATTACGAATACACGAAGAGATCTGACCCACAGCTGCTTAGGAATTCTGCTCACTTCACTTCAGTCAATAGAGTCCAGCAGAGAGGCAAAGAAAGCGGAGAGAACCACATTACTGCTGTGTTTTCATATTTTGGGCTTGAAAGTTTGTTCTTTTCTTCATGTTAATTCAAGTTCTGAAACACTTCCTTTGCATTTGTGAGATCCTTGGTATCGACTCAAGTACAAAAACTTCAGTAAAATAACTAAAACAATGAAAGATGGAAACAGCAGGAGTTGTAACAATCCAAGATGAGTTTTAATCGTTCTGCAACTTTCTGTAATGGTCAAGGAACTGTAGATGTCCAAGTATCAAAAATTCTGATCTCTAATTGTCCTTGTTTTCTCGCAAATTTATCATTACACTTCAGTCTTCATTCCACATACTCGTACATTATCTGTATAAATTTGGTACTTCAAAATGTTGACAAGTCAGGAAGTTCCTCCACAGTAACTTAAGCTGTCTGAAAGTTAACTCTCTAAGCTCCACAGTCTTATCTACTGAACTTCCTCTCCAGAGGAAGCCTGTCCTGCCTGTTCTTAAAGTGTCTCCTTTCCAAAACAACACTTAAACAAACCACAGCAGGGAGATTAACTGTTCTGGGCCTTTCTATGAGCACCTGTCCTCAGCCGAAATCAGCCTGTGAGTGTGAGTGTGGGTGTGTTTGTGCGTGTGTTCAGCAAGGGCACCATAAATCTGTCACACTCAATGAGACAGAAGGAGCTGTCCACTCTGAAAGCAGTGCTGAAACACCTTCAGCATCAAAGCCGGACACACACATTCATTAATCTTTAAATACAAAAACACTCCACCACCTTATGAAACAAGCAGAAATACCCGTGAAGTTTAGTTTACCCTCTGTCTCTATCTTTTGCACACATGGGCGTCAACAAACCCAAACTTTCTGACCTGGAACAACCCTTATCTATCAGCCTGTGGTTTAAGATTTTCTTCCATTTTGCTTAGCTATTGTTTCTTTTCCTCCTCTCTTTGTTTCTTTTGCTTTTTTCTTCGCTGCCCTCTGTCTCTGCTCCCAGTGAGGTAAATGGCTGCTGAAAAGATAATGGAATGTCTTCTGGCTTGGCCTGGCCTCTCCATCTTCTACGGCTCTGACACCACGTTGGGAAATTAAAACAGGAGGGAGGGGAGGGAGAGAGAGAGAGAGGGAGAGGGAAGGTGGCAAGAGGGATGACTAGAGGGAGGAGAAACAGAAAAAAAAAAAGCTAGATAGAGGGACGGGCAGAGAGGATGAGAGAGGCCGAGCATGTGTGTGTGTGTATGTGTGTGTGTGTGTGCATTAGCGATCAGGGTCAGCACACGGCACTGAGCTCAAGGGCTCTCACCACGGAGAGGAATCATGAAGGAGAGGCCGAGTGGACCGGGACTAAAAGTGTAATCAGTTTTTTGATTGGAGCAGATGACCCGACACTGACCGCTGCAGTACCGTCCTGATGGCTGAAGGGGTGAAATAACAAGGATCTTCCTACAAACACAACTGCAGTTTTGTCTATTCCATAAAATCAATGATCCTAACTCACCAGGAAAAGAGGTTTGTGTGTGTGTGTGTAAGCGAGTGTGTATATGGGGTATCTTTCAGAGCGTCACTACCCAAAGTGTCATAAGAGTATAAAGGCGGACTGAGAAGATTCGAGTTTGAAAGTAAGAAGAGGAATTTGTTATTCGATGTAAATTTTGCTGTTTCACTAACAGCTCAAAACTCACAGTCTTCTCTTCTTCATCGCTGCTGAGGCCGATGTATAACACCCTGTAGCTCCTCACATTAGGGTCCTCGTGCTCCCATGATGCCTCCAAACTCTGGGTGGTCTCATCACTCAGCTGTACGTTTCCTATAGCCAGACGTGCCACTGCCACACCACAATACAGACAACAGTTACTCTTCAGTTGGTTTCATGAGTCAAGACGTGATCATATCTCAGCTGAAGCTACATTTTGGTGGTCCTTAGATGTAATCTTGTAAACCGTGGATTAGAATTAGATTGCTGAATGAAATTCATAACAGCTTCTGTCAATGTGCTGACATGCTCTGAAAACTGTGATTAGCTAGCTGATAAATAAACGTGCAGAAAAATCTGGCCCCTATTTACTGTTTTTTTTACTCAAAGTAATATGATTTTGATTTTGAAAGAAAGAAAGTGTTTTTTTAATCATTCCTGAAACTGGTAATGAACAATGTTGACATGTGTAAAAGTCCATGCAGTGCAGCGTTGATAAAACCAGAGTCAGGAGTCTATAAATAACACCGCCTTAAACTACAAGCCTTGATTTTTTTAAAGAGCAAAAGCAGCTTGCTATCTTACTCCTAACCTCCTTTGTGGTTTCCAAAAGTGCACTTAAAAGTTTGAAACCGAGCAGATGGGTTGGTTTGAAGTTTGTAGAATAGTGTGCGGAGACTTGAACAAAAGAGACATGATGCTCTTAAAGCTCTTAGAGCCACGAGCAGGGAAACAGATCTTGCTGTATTAGCTGTAGCCAGTTTCTCTCGCAATAACACAACTCAAGATGACCGCCGGCCTGACTCTGAGATAATCAAGTTTGAACTAGAGTCTCTAGGTAACGCCAGCTCTGCAAACACAGAAGTTCTTCCAGAAGTTTTTCATGAAGTGAACTCTGCCTGAGAATAAAATCGGTGTAGATGCAGTTTTGCATTCACCAGCCTTAGTCAGATCAGGCAGTGTGCTGCATTTCTAAGACCTCGGTAATTCTGCTTTTGCTTCCAGAAACTAAATGAGCGACAAAGACAAAATTCATTTGATGGCCTTTACTCCAACACGGCAAAATCAGCAGGCATTGTAAACTAAGCTTTACATACTTACTTTAGACTGAGTTCTAATTCATGTCTGGCCTGTGTTCACTTTTTTAGTCTACTGTTTTGTGGACAAATAGACACACTCTTTGGAGATTTTAAAATAACAAATAATTTAATGCTAATCCTACTTAATGTGTTCGGTCTTTTCAGGTGAGAGTTTGTCTTAGTCAGGCAAGCTTCACTCATTTGCATCACAGCCTAAGTCCGCTATTCAGAATCAGAATCAGAATCAGAATCTTTTTATTGTCCCGTAAAGGAAAATAAGTTTTGCAGCAGGGCACGCAAAAGACAAGTACGCAATGACAACATAAATCTAAAAAACATAGAACAATTAAAAACATAACAACACAATATCAGAAACACATACACAAAACCACCTAAAATTCAGTCCAGAGCCCGTACCATAAATGGAGAAAAACTACTACCAAGTAATTAAAAGTGTTTACATCCACTCTAGGAACACTTTCACTTCTTACCTGTGGTTGTGGCAGCAATTGTTGTTGTCTTGGCCACTGGGGAGCATAAATGAGATGATTAGAACTAAAAAAACAGAATCAAACTCCCAATATCAATAATTAAGATTATGAGACAGAAATACAAAACAAATCCTTGATTGAAAAATAGACTTTCTTTATCTGAGGAGCTTTTACAAACTTTTCAGTGCAGGACAGCTCATGCAAATCTTCTCTTCTCCTCTGTCTTAGAGATGTAAATGTTAGTATTGTAAAAGGTGAGAATGATTGGTCTCGTCTGGTATCCACATGCTGATTTCAACATCAGGGAATCTTAACACATTGAAAAACACTCCTTTCGTCTCAGGGAAACTTCATGAGTCAGACTTCAGTTTATAATGATTAGGAGATTACATGATGACAGCAAATACAACAACTACCTCAGTCAGTTTAGAGCCAGACTCTCTAATGTGACTTACATGTGGTTTCCATAACAGAGACGGTGTCGCTCTCAGACTCATCGTTGAATATGGCAGTCAGCATGACCTCGTACTCAGTGGAGGGACTCAGATCGCTCAGGGTGTATCTGTTATCACTTCCACTCAAGACCACCTACACAAGACAGATTAACATGTCGTATAAGTTTATTTCAACATTTTTTATAAGGATGTAGGTTTTCATTTTCGAAGTGCTTTTCGGATCATATTACAGTGGTCAAACAACAAAATGTGAGATTGTTTTCTCTGGTGTCTTAACGAACTACAAAGATGAAAGCTCTTCAGGGGAATTTCTGATGTTTATGAAGAATTGATGGAAATTCATATTGATGCTTTTTCATGATATTTAATAGCAAACAAGACCATTAAGAGCAAGATTGTTAATTTCTTACTTAACTAATGAGGTCATTGCAATAGGATCTCCAAACTGGCTTATGAGGACTGAGAGGACATGATAAGCAAAGACTGCTTTGTCGACAGGGAGCTCCAAAATTGACATAAAAGTTCCTCACAGGAGCTTTAATAAATGATCATACTCACTCATTTAAGCACAATCCTTTTGAATCAGAAATTCGATAAACAGTAAATTGTATCTTCTCCTGCTTTGTACCTACATTTGTTGTTATTATATGAGCAAGAGGAGAACTGAAAAGTTTCATAAGTTATGAGTTGGACACCAACCCACAGTCTGACAAGATTATTTATACTCTAAGTGAAACAGCAGACGCTCAAAATCAAGGTCATTACTGAGTTTTCAGTAGACAGAGATGCTAGAAAAATAAAATAACAAATCACCCAGCGCTCGTAATGCCAGTCATAAAAACAGCAGGAAACAGCGGTGCATATCTTAAAAAAGCTGCTGTAACTGTTTGAAAAGAAACTGCGTGGGGATTTGTTTCTCACACTGTGTTAAATGAGGAATGAATTAAACAAAAAATTAGTACACTTGCGATGTATGCAGCTCTAAAATGTATTTTTCTCCCTCAAACAAAGACACATTTTAAACAAATCTCATGTAAAATCACGAGTTGTGAGTTATTCAAAAATTTGAGTTTAGTCCAAATTGAACAGCATCAATAGTTGGATTGAACAGCTGCTGCAGAACTCCAAATGTCCACTCTAATTTGTACAATATAAAACTGAATCAGACCCAAGTAAAAACAAAGAGGTCATATAAAGTCCAGTCTGCTTCCGTGGAGAGCATCAGTGAAATTGGTATTTGCTGAGAATGACTCAGTAACTGTATTATGTGCAAGGATTTGCTTCTTTTCAGAGCCCTCTGGGGCACAGTTGCATGCAAATTTTACTGGTGGGGGCGGTCGTTTGAGCCTTCACAGGAGAGCAAGTGCATCTTTAGTGATTCATTCCCTTCTGATTAGATTTCTCCTCATTTAATGATAGTTTTTCCTTATTTTACAGCATTGCCCTCTATGGTATGGTGCCTAGATTAATGGGACAGTCATTCGGACAGTCATAAGAAGCATAAAAAAACCCATTTCCACAAATAAGGGCATAGTTGCAGGAAAAATCCAAACAGAAAACATCATGATGCACAAAAATAATTATTTAAAATAATATTTACTCTAATCAGTAATCCGGGGGTTTTAATCTTTGCCTTTGTTTGTGTATCTGTGCCTTTGTAATTGTATTATGTTTAATCTTCCCTGATATTTACAATTAAGTACAGAGCAGTTTGTGGAGGATGTGAAATGAGGATGTGGGTGTTTGTGTGACTGTGTCTGTGTTTGTGTGTAGCTGGACATTTGTTGAGGATGTGGGTGAAAGACAGAGAAAAGCTGCATGTATCCTTTTCTCTGTACTGGTGGAATTACCAACCCACCTCTCCAACTCCCATGAGTGTTATTTTCAGCTCTGATGACTCTCAGTAAACACACATATTCACAAACACACACACACCAGCACACACTCCTGCAGACCTATGGGCTCTATCACTGCCGCCCAGCTGTCTCTAAACCCCAGATCACAGTAATAAAACACCCAAGCCATTAATTTCTAGATTTATTCAGCCTTTATTTATACTCAGTCGTGCCAGAGGTTTTACCAGCCACCGGTGGTGTAGTTAAGCTTATGTGAGTGTCTGTAGAGTACAGGATCCCTGTTATCTGGTCACATGGAGTGTAGCCACTTCTCTCTCTGAAAACAAAGATAAAACTGGACCCCTGGCTAAATGAAAAATTTAGAAACCATGCAGTTTTTATCTTTTGCCTCTAAATTATAAATCTGTAATATTTTTTTGCTTGTGAAGAAGAAAACATGTTTGTGCTTAACTCGTAGATGTGTCAACATGATTCATGAGGTTATGAGCTACGATCTGACTTGGCGCCTCGTTGAGAGTAAACATTTTCATAAGATGTGTGATTAATAAGAGCATGTTTACATGTTGCACATTCACTGACCTCCTTTGTGTCACTGCCTGTGAGCGACGCCCAGGAGAGCCTATAGAGGACGATGTCGCTGGCTGAGTGATCCCAGCTGACCTTGAAGCTGTCTGTGCCGATATCGCTAGAGCGCAGGTTCAAAGGACCGGGAACGGGAGCTGGGAGGTAAAAGAGGGAGGGTGTTTTTACATTTACATTTCACGTTTAAATCGTACTTTGACTTGAAATATCACTTACATACCTGATGTTATTAATGCACATTCTGAATTTCTCATTATTTTTGTGATTAAAAACACAGAGAGAGCTGAAAAAAGGAGATTAGCTGGCACTGCATCTGCACTTACACAACTTTCATAGATCATTTTAAGAGCTAAAACAAACATCGATTTTGATTCTCATCTAAACTCTTTTCACTCTACATGAATCCACTCCAGCTGCTCAAAGTCAGAGTCAAAATAAGAGTATGTGCGGTTTAAAACGTGACTGTTAATACAGTGAATAAAACTATGCAATGAGTAGTATAGTAAACGCCATGTAACATTAAACTTGTATCGCAATTTAATCACTTAACTGCAGTTGAAACGCTGCTTTCCTTGATGTAGAGTCAAATTCATTGGACAATATCGAGCTCTTACTTATTTTTGTTTTGTTTTGCTTTGCTGAGCAACAGTCTCACCCTGACAAAACTTTGTTGAGCGGCACAACAGCCAAATTCTAATGATGCAGGTCCCCTACCATTTCCACTTGTCCCCTCAGACACTCAAAGTGCTGACACATTATCCTTTGTTCACGAGCCCCCTTATTCTAAAACTGCTCCATTGACCAAAGTTTGCCCGAAGACAAATACAAAAATCAACTTGGCCCTTTAGAGGGAGTAAGTTTAAAAGTTGCTGGCCAGAAACACATTACTTTCGACTGACTCAGCACTAGGGCCTAACTGATTGTTGCTTAAAGGTATATTTCGACAAATCAATATCTGTTAGCATGACAGAATAGTAAGGGACAGTGAAATGACCTTTTAATGTGACTCTGCCATTATGCCGGGGTGTAAATGAGATGGGCAGACTGCCAACAAAACAGAAGGACCAGTGGAGGTAATAAAATTCAACACTGTTTGGCACAGAGAGAGAAATGGTTTCCCTCCTGAGGGTATTGATACATCTGTTTTCAAGAAATAGAGACAAAAATGTCCAAGCAGTAAGGGCATAAAATAAGACAGATGCGAGACAAAGATCTGGAAAAAAGGGTGAGAAATAATCGCAAATCCGTCATTTTCATTTAATGTTATTAATCCACGGCTTGCAGTGGCTCCCAAAAATAACTCACTGATTCACTATTGTTCTGTTCAATGTGTCACTACAAAACAAAACATCAGTTCCTTACTGGTTGTGAATCCATCTGTGAGTGGTTCTGATTGGCCTTCATCATACAAGGCAAAAACAGCCACTGAGTACTCGGTCAGAGACGTCAGGCCATACAGGTCAAACGTGTTCCCAGAAGGCACCTCCACCTGCACAACAAACACACGCAGCGCGCATCAATACAAAACTCCACAGCTAGTTCTATATGAATATGAGATCGTTCAATCACAGCCAGCTATAGAGGCAACAGATCAGTTTGTAAAGTCCACTGAGGTTCACATTTGTGTAGTGAGTAAACATCTTAAAACTACAAAACATTTTTTACACACAGATATCACAAAGTACTTTACAGAAAATGACAGAGAAAACAATAAAAAAAAGAATATAAAACACCTTCATTCAGACATAAGTGTAAAAACATCATATCAACGCTAACAAACTCAATAATCATAAAACAATAACTGGCACAATAAGACAGGTACTTTAGAGAAGTGGACGACTGACTATGTATTTCCTATACGCCTGTTTTAAAGAGACACTGACTTTGGCTGTGTTTCCAAACTCTCAACAAAGTCAGCAGCTCATAAAGAAAAAGGCAGAGAATTCCAGAGATTTGGCACCACCGCCTCAAAAGCACAGTCTCCACGTGTCTTTAGTCGTGTTTGTTGGACAGACGGCAGCTGTTGAGAGTTGGACCTAAGGGATCAAGCCGCTGAGTTGGGGTGAATGAGTTCTGCCAGGTATTCTGGGGCCTGACCATAGAGGCTTGAGAAGTGAGGGTAACAAAGTCTAATGCAAATTGAAGGAAATTATAAATAGTATGCACAACTGTGATATCGGGATCAGATTATGCCTGCACCCCCCATAGTTTATTTAGTTTATTTCATTGTTTATTTTCCTAGATGATTCATCCCACTGCTCAGTGCTCATCCTAGTCTGACCTTTCTATAAAAACAACAACAATCCCAACAACTGACCTCCTCTCTATCCTGCCATTCTCATCCCATCAGATTCAGACACAGATGTTTGCTGATACAGAAGCTGTTGATTTATGGACATCATGAAAAGTCAAGTCAGAAAAATATAAAACTGAACGAGTCATGCATGTAACCATTACCTCCTTTTCTACGAGTCCATCAGTCTTAATCCACACAATGCGGTAACCTTTGACCCCTGCAGGCACGGGGTCCCAGCTGATATGGGCAGAGTTGTGAGTGATGTCGGACAGCTGGAGGTTTGCAGGTGGACTCAGTGGTACTGAGGGGAAAGGGGAAGAGAGAGGTTTGATGAGATGGGATGGGATGATTTACTATATCTTGCGATTCAGTTCTTCTACGATTTTTTGGATCCTAATTTGATTTACATTGCGATTCTACGATATTGTCGATTTTCTCTGCATTTTTAACATAAAAATCGATTTAAAAATTTTAAAACAAAAAAAAATGCGATATTTATGTGAATCGATTTTTTCTCCCACCCCTATAAAGGTTGAATGTGTGCATTACTGACATGTAGTTTCCTGGTTTGTAATGGGGTCACCAGCTTCCTCTCCATACATGGCATAAACTGTAACAGTGTATTCGGTGTTAGGGATCAACCGATCCAGCTCCAGTTCTGTCACTGCATCTGACACTTTGACCTGCAAACAGAGATGAACCAACAATTAATTTATTAATATATTTTTACATATAATTGTTTTAATTCACTAGATTTCTGCTTGGACTCATAATTGAAGCATTATCTATATCCTGATATACAATTATCTCTTTTTCTGTCTCTAATTACCTCTCTCTCATTCAGGTCCCCCCCATCTGTAAGCGGTGCATACAGCAGCATGTAGCCAGACACGCCATCAATGCTGTCCCATTTTGCTTTCATGGCGTTGTGAGTCACATCAAACAGCTGGAGGCCTGTCACTGTGGGTAGAGCCACTGCAAATACACACACACACACAAACGCACACAGGCACACACGCACACACATAAAGATGCAGTTAAATCAAGTGGGGATAAACCGAGTCCTCTGAGCTCCACTTAAATTGAGAGGCTCTTCAGTCCCATAATTTGCCTTATATCTTGAAGTGAGCATTAGCATTAGAACCATCATAGATGCTTTTACACTGCAGACTTGTACAGAATATGTCTGCTGTGGCTGTCAAGTTTGAATACACTGTTTTTGACTCCTGATCTCAAATGTTGTCTGAAGCATTAGTGTGGGGTTTTGTGAGTGTGTTCCAGCATGTGTGTTTGTGTGTAAGAATAAACTTACGGGTTGTTTCTGATCCTCTCAGAGCTTCACTGGCCTCGTTTGCATACACAGCAAACACCGCCAGCTGGTACTCTGTGAGAGAGCTGAGGTACTGTAACACCACCGAAGTGTCGCCACCGTCCACTACCGCCTAGGATGTAGAAGCATAAGTCAGGCAAGAGAGAGAGGGGGGGTAGAGAAAGATGGATAGAAGGGACAGAAAAGAGAAATGGGGCGCGGAAATTGATTGGAGAAGAGGAATGGGGGAGAAAGGGACGAAGAATGGCGGGGAAAATGGAAAGTGGGGCAATGGATAGGGAAGATGAAAATGAAAAATGGAGGAGGGAGTAAGACCCGGCAGGAAAGGGGAATCGAAATAGAATGGTGAAAGAGGGAAAAGACTCGATTTATTGATTGGGATAAAGCACAAATGTCCAAAGCAAAATAATATTTTTTCATCCTGATCTGAATGGATGACAGTTGTGATACAGATTAGGTCCGTGCTGGGCCAGCTGGAAAGGTCTCCTCACATGCGGCTCCAGACCATCTGGTCCCTGTAAACCCAGCTGAGCAAAAGATTTAAAGGTTTCTGTGGTCAAATGTTCTGGAAAAATCAGGCAGGTGCCTGGATCAGCCAGAGTATCATTTCTAGTGGGCCCTCATTACCTGCAGGGACGTTTAGGGTTGAGAGCACCAAAGGGGGGGTGACAAAATGTCAACAAAAATATCTCAGAGGACAGAAAAACTAAAAACTTATACTTGTCTAAAAATCCCAGATAAAGTTTCTCCCAGTGGTGAAGTGAAATTGGGAAGAAACTCTCCCCTCTGTGCTCCTACTGGACTCATATTTAGTGACTTAGAAATCACTATATGTCGTAATGTCATAGAACTATCACCTGTTTGTGGTTTTGATTACTTTGAGCTTTTCTTGATTGTAGCTGGATAAAAACACTATTTCAGTTTTCTCTACAAAATGACCCACAGTAATTAGTACCTCTTGTGGTTCTCCTCCCAAAGCAGGGTAATAAACCACTCTGTATTTCTCTACATTTCCAGGCGCATGGCTCCATGACACCCGAAAACTTCGGGCGGTCACCTCTGATGTCACCAGGTCAAGTGGTGGCCCCTCCGTCTCTGGTATATGCTCTGAAAAAATACATCAGAGGAAAAAGGCGAGGGTAAGAGATTGTTTCAGATAACTTTAAATTGCTCCCAGTGAGGAACTTTAAGTAGAAAACCCGACATGCAATAAGAATAAGAGTAGAGGAGATAGTGTTGAAATTAAACCAAAACAAACTAGTTGGATTTATGGTGTCCCTTTAAAGACATCTTCTTTCTTGTGGGAAATTCTCAAAGGAAAAACTGAGATTTTGTAGCAAAGAGAAAAGGCAGTGTGTCCTGTAGGATCACTACTTTGTAATGATTTCCATTTTACTGCTATGACAAAAGAAAGATGGGAAAAAAAACCCTCTGCACTAAATGTGACTACCACTCAAGTTTCATCTCAAGATACAAGGTTTGATTCAAGTGTTTGCAAAGTAACTCTCATTGTAATTTTCTATCATTCAGCCATTTGAAACTACCTCAGGAAGAGCTGATGTAATCACACTTTGTTGACTCAAATTTTACTTTGCCTTTGTTTGGCTACGAGTGCAGTTATGGCAGCAGTTTGATAAAGAAAAAAACCTTATCTGAGATATTAGGTATGCATGAATGCTGCTACAGAGCCTGCACATCTTCACCGTCTCCTTGTTGTACTCCTTTCTTACTCTGCTTGATATCCTTGTCCTGCTGCACCACTTGTTCACACACTGTTTTGGTCAGTCCCTCCACAATGGAGCTCATGATGTTGAAGTCAGCCACATTGTAGACATGGGTGTTGTCAGGCTCCGAGGCGATGGAGCGCAACTCATTCTCATCAGCGTTCTTCACACCTGAAAAGGTCAGCATAGAGGTACGACTGTCATGTTAGCAAAGTTCAGGGAGGAGAGGAATGTCAGGAGCATAAATGGCAAATATGAAACCAACAAAATGCATTGTACTTTATAATGAAGCAGCTGGGACTATTTTCAGGGTTCTGTCTTCTCTGCATGAGTATGTGTTTGGTGTTCTCACCAATAGCAAACAGCTCAACTCCAGCGTTTCTCAGGCTCTCTGCAGGAGGAATGACATCATCCTGGGACTTCCCATCTGTGATAAGGATCCCGATCTTGGGTAATCCAACTCGAGAGCCAGATTCGGGCTTGAAGCAGTTCTCCAAGATGTAAGTCAATGCAAGGCCTGAAGACAAGAAGAGGAGATAAGTGAGAAAAATGGGGGAATAAAACAAGCGAAAAATGGGGGGAGGATGAATGAAAGACTAATGAAAGGAAACCCAGAGGAAAAAATGCCTGAGGAAGAAAAGAGGTATGAAACATTGGAGAGCAGTTTACAGTAAGAAGAGCGGGGTTATACAGAAAGACAGGACCCAAAAGTGAGACAGGAAAAATTAAGTGAAAAGGACAGATTGTGTGAGTGAAATCCAGCACCTGTGAGTGTGTTGCCTCCTTTATAGGGCAAGTTTTTGACCGCATCAATGACGGCCTCTTTTGTAGAGAAAGCATTCAGATGCCACTCTATCCTGGGATCACCACTGTACTGGGCCAGACCTAGAAACAGACATTTAAACAAACCAGTCATTTGCTTGTATTATTCCCTCAACCTCAGACCGATATGATAAATGATAACTGATACACAAATAACACTTTTCCTCGACAGATATGATCAACGGAGCTTGAGTAAAGCAGCCAGACACTTCACAAACATCAGAATACTGTATTTATACCCATGGAGTAACCCATCTGCTCAAGTAGCAGTGACCTACCTATCCTCGTCTTATCTATGCCAACATCAAAGGCATCAACAAGGTTTTCCAAGAACATGCGGACCAGACGGAAGTTAAGTCGGCCAATACTCCAGGAGCCGTCCACCAGGATTACAATGTCTGCGATGGCCTCGGTACGACACACAAACTGGTCGACTAAAAGAGGAAGAGAAAAATAGACAGACAGATATGACCACCGATGAGGACTGTGAGACAAAATAGTAGACATATAAACAGGTCATTACAGGACTTCTGATGTGCCGATCTCTTAGCCAATACTCAGGAAAGACAGTAAATTCTCATCTAAACTCTGGAGGTTTGAGATTATCTTTGTTGTACAAGACAGACTTCACCAATTAAACACAAATGAGAAAATCAGACATGTATGAAAGACAGAGAGCACTTTATTTACATTCAGTAAAATGAGACAAATACAAAATATGATCAGAACATCCTACAAAAACTCTTCACTTTTGAAACATCATAAACACACAATGTTAAAAAACTGCATTTCATCATTGGTGTCTGCTAACTCATTCAGCATCTTCTATGTGGACAAACAAAACAATATATTAGAGAACAGACTTACTCTGCATTCAAAAGACTGTTTTAAAGAGAAATATCCTCCAACATAAACCTAATAGTGGAAAACTGAATATGGGTCAATATTGTGGGTGCAGTCTCACAACCACACACACACTTTTATTGGTCCATTTATCACAATTACATAACTGCTTATCTTGTCGTCCTGCAGGGTATGATTTCCAATAAAAGAACACATCCACTTAAAGAACATGCTGATAAGGTCAGGTATTTGTGGCTTAATGGAGAAAGGCCACGAAATAGAGTGCTGACTGGATGTGAATTATTGCTTTACTTTTTTGTACAGTACGTTTCAAGATAACGATGATTGAGTGGAGTGATAAAATACAGTTTGGGGTAAATGCAAATTACCAAACTGCTGTTGAAGAGAAGGTGTACCTCTACATTATCATCAACGGGACATGAGAATGGGGATATTTCACAATGTGTTGGGGGAGTATTCAGACCTCCCTTACACTTTGGTTTCTCTTGATGACGCTACAGCTGCTATTGAGGCCATTACCAAGGGGAATTCACTGCTTGGTTTGCCAAGTCTTTTTGTCAGAAATCCACAATAGCATGACTGACTTTGATGCAAACATGAACAGGTGGCTCATGGCCAAAAATAACACTTCATTAAGAGGAACATAGAAAAAGGCAGTGACAACCATGTTTAGAAAAATAGAAAAGAAAATCTCTGTATCATTTACTGTATCAGCTGTACTTTTGAGCCTCTATCTGAGGACAACACTATCTGAAGATTGAAATACAGGGGAAAAAAAGATGAGCCACACAGGTATTCGTTTCATGAAGCGATTTTCCAGACGGAGCCTTCTGTCTGCTGTCTGTGTCTGTGTGACTGTTTGAACCATCCATCTGCTGCAGACAGCAGACAGAGGAGAGAAAAGAAGACACGGGGGTTAAGAGATAGCTGATGACGATCTTGGGTTTGCAAATGCAAAACATCAAAGATTGAGATGCTATTCTGAAATGCTCTTCAGGTAATGTTTGCCAAACAGATTATATAAATAGTTCAGATTCAGAATGGTCAAAGAGGTCCTTATTGCTGTTAGGGAAAGAGGGAAGAAATCCAGCCTGAGCATTTCAGCAAAATGACAAAAGGCTGTGAGGCCAAAAGTGAAAAAATAGTTTATTGTTGAGTTCTTCTTCGAACCAAACCAGGAATACTGCTTTTAAATAGGAAGAGGCTTCACACAACCACACAGATCAACCAAAGAGCTATTTTACAATATAACACCATGGAGAGGAGATTAGTATTCGCAGTTACTGCTGCTGACACGGAAAAAGGTGAGAAACTTTGTATGTAACATAGAAAGAGTCTGAAACAAAGGATGGATATTGTGAATTGTGTAAAATCATCATGAAAGGTGAAGGAAGTGTTAACGGAAGGGTTTAATAAAGCTGATTACAGCTCACTGCTGCCCTCCTTCATTTATGGCAAGGGTGAGAATGTAGTTCAACCAGGTGTGTCACTGGTGTTTCACTTCCAAACTTATAATCAAAGATGTCCCCCTCCTTCAGTTGCTGCCATTCATTTGTACATACCTTGATAAACATGACTGCAGAAACAGATAGCCCAATAAACATGAAATCTTGGGTTTCACTGTTTTTGTTGTTTTTTATTAAACCCGAGGCATAAGGCTGTCCGATTATCCCGCTGTCCCCAACAGAAAAACACACGATGAAATAGAGCTAAAAGTGTTTCTGTGTTGCAGACAGTGCTTCAGTATCTGTAGTGCTACTACTGTAGTGCAACTGAATCCCTCTTTTCTACTCTCTGCCTGAGTGCAAGACAATAACAGTTTTGTCCAAGGTCCCTGTAATTCTTCTGAGCACCATCTGCCTTTTTCTTTCCCCCCTCTTCTCTACCTCTTAGCCCATTTTCTCCTCCCATCTGACGCCTTCGCTGTGGGTCAGAGTGCAGTAACTGGGGGGGAACAGTAGTGTATTGTGTCTGTGTTCACACATAAAAGGAGAAAAAGTACGAAAGGGAGTCGAGGAAAAAGTAAAGCAGAATGAGAGTAAACTGGAGGGAAGGCAAGATATTTGAGTTTGATGAAATGCAGCAGGTATATTGACTGACTGTGCAGTACCAAGTTTTTCTTAGGTGAGTAAGAGTTACTCCTGTTCTTTTCTGCTTCTCTGTGCTCGTCAATCTTACACCATCAATAAATGTGACTGAGAGACAGGAACTGCTAGGCAGAGAAAAGGAAGGTGTTTTTACTGTACAGCACGTTCTCTGGTCCTCTGACGATTTAAAGTGCTTTTACATTACATGTCACATTCACACACTGACGGCAGAGGCTGCTCTGTAACGCTCCCATCAGTTTTAATTAATCCCATTCACACACCGCTCAGCACAGCCAGCAGAGGCAGGTTTGGGTTAAGCGTCTTGCCCAAGGACACTTAAGCATGTGGCTGCAGGACCTGAGGTCGAAATCCCTGACCTTCCAATTGAGAGATGACCAACTTTAACCCCGGACTTTGTTCCCAAGCCTGGTTACCAGTGACATACTCCAAAAGGGTGACATCTACCTGATACTAGCATGTAAAAAAAGGGGGATGAATGGAGAAGGTACCCCTGTTATATTTTGTCTGCATTTAAGTCAACTTTTGTGATCAATATTCTAATTTCATCTAAAAAGAAATAAAAAGTTAGAAAGCAAAAATGTGGCTAGCATAGCTGCCAAGTAATAGCAGCAGCATGGCATTTACTTTAAATGTTTTCAAGAAAATATTGTAAATATAAAAAATGTTGGTTAAAAATGCTGTTTTTCACCAGGTCTCATTTGTCAGAGGAGGTAAAACATAGCTGCTACTAATAGTTTCTGTGACTGCAGGAATATGAGAGTCCTGAAACTGTAGCTGCTTCAGCTCAAACATCGACAGTGTGCATCTATATTCTTTGTCAAGTGTGAGGTTGGCTTGGCCATAAAAACCTCATTTGCAAAGAACTCGAAAAGGCGCTGCATCACAACTATTTACATGCAGACACTCAACTGGACAAGAGCCAGCTGTAATTAGCATGCAAGCAGACTGTCCACCTGGTGTCTATGAGAGAGAGAGAGAGAGAGAGAGAGAGAGAGAAAACGACCACATTTTACAACTCAGCCCACAGTACAGTCTGCAGTGCTGTGGGAAAAAAAATATGTGGCTCCTTGACAATTGAATTAGCTTGTGTGGGAGTTGAGAAATGGGTATTAAAAATGTGTGTGCAACAATGGATAGCACTGTTGGCGGGCTGTAACATCTAGCAGCGCTAAGACAGACATGGAGCCACAAGGAGAGTGACGGAGGCGTGGGATCAAGCTGGGAACTTGAAGAGAGAGCGCAAGTAATATGAGCTGCAGTTGGTAGTTACACTTGTGGTGGTGCACAAATAAAATAAAGCAAATAAAGCAGATAACGGTTCAAACACAAACAAACAGAGCTACTTTTTATCCACAAGGAGGTTCAGATTGATGAAGGCAAAACAGACTGCCAGTAATCCTGTTCTCCAAGGAGACATCACATACACACTCATGCATGTGCATATAGTTGGGAGAGTAAGGTTTGTATGATACAAAGAAAAAAGTAAATACAGAGAGTCACACATCAGCCAGTCACACAAACTAATCCAGTTCAAAAACTTTTACTCCCTCTGTTTCTTCCTTCTCTTTGTGGCTCTCTGTTCTCATTAACAGCAAGCCTCTCTGTGCCGGCCCTGATTTATTGCTGACCCCTATTTAGCCAGGGATCAGTGGAGTGTGCTGTCATTTCAATCTCCCTTTAGTTAAGTTTTATTTCCCCTGCCACTCTGATTGTGTTTCAGTGTCTGGAATTAACATTGAGAACTGTGACTGACATGCAGATAGATGAAAAGCAGCGCAAAGGCGCTACATCAGTGAGAACATTTCTCTCTTTCTCACAGAATAAGTTTGATTACTGTTTATAGCAGCTTTTAGAGGAGCTCTTCACCTCAGAGAGGAGGCGTGCTGGTTACAGAATAAGTGAATGATGACTCCCAAACAGTTAAGCATGAGCTGAAATGTTAGATTTTGATGTATTAATCTGCTCTGTATTAATACACACTCTGGAGAAATGATGAAATGACATTATTCAGTAGGTGAACTGCCTCTTTTATGATCATCCCTAAGAGATGTTTTCTCAGTTTATCATTTGTGATGAATAGTAATAGGATCCATTTCCTCCGCCTGCTCTTTATCACGTAGAGCTCAATGTTTCAACATAAGCAATTTCCTGTATATGTGGAGAAAATGCCCACTTTAAATCAATGTAGCTTGCTCCCTTTGCATCTCCTGCTCATGTGTAGGTGTGCCAGCTAAGTGCTTTACCAAACTGAGATGAAAATATGGGGGACGTTTAGAGAGAGACACAACAAAGTCAGGCTGAAAAGGTAAAACTGACTTAGCTATTCGTGGAAACAACAAAATTTTAGTCACTTCAAAACAAAACTCAGTTGTCTTTACTTCCAAGATGATATTTTCTCGTACACTCATAACCCGAGGTTCAAAGAAAGCACTGAGTTCAGTCAGGAAATCATACATTTTAAAAATACCACAATCTGCACCCAGCCCTGTGGATACAATGGTGGGGCACTGGAGTAAACAATGATGCGGCAGCCTATTTCTGGTAAACTCACAAGCAAAAGCTAAAACATCTGTTTAAGGGGGGGTATCATGCATTTCTTTTCAGACTCTATATTTCCTTTCAGTGATTTTTCAGATCAATAAAAGCCTCATATTTTTCACAGTGGTGTATTAAAATATCATTGTGTCAGCCTCCGTCTGAAACGCTTCGTTTTAGCCGCCGTCTCTTTAAGGCCCTCCTTCCACAAGCCTACTTTCTTCTGATTGGCCACCTCTCCAGAGGCTTTCCGGAAGCCAGTTGAGGGCAGAGCTCAATGTTTAGGCCCTGCTTCCTCTACTGTAGTTAATCAGCTGAGCAGCGAAACCCCCCATAGACATCATATACGTATATATATTTATATGTGTGTGTGATTATTATGTCTGTGGTTACCCTGTTCCACTGTGGGTGTCACTTCACATGTTGTTGGACGCAGGCTGTTCTGCTCTGCCGGAAGCACATGAACCAGTCAGGAGATTCTACAATTCTTGTGTTAGAATTTTAGTAAATCTCACACATAAACTACGGTCTCGGATTTTTGCGCATTTGTCCAAGATTAGAGTAGTTTACATCTACTTTCTCAGATTATGACAAAATATGTTTACCTTGTGATTTGAAACTTTTCAGACATTTATTATGGACACCAAACTTTGTAACTTTGCAGTTGTTGTTGTAATGTGAAAAAGCTTGATACCCCCCCTTTAACTGTCTTGAATAAAAATTACGGTGGCTGCTGTGGTTTAAAAGAAGCAAAGATCTCAAAGTCACAACTTCATACTCGAGGTTTCAAGCTGCTTCAGCGGCAGAGAGCTGCTGCAGCTTTGGTACAGAAGGTTCTCCTCTCTGGTGGTATGCAGGGGGGCTTGCTTATTCAATCACAAGACAGGCAGCAGATTGATACACCTGTCGTTTGCTCAGTGGCCCTCAGAGCAGCTCAGACAAACTCAGCCAGGCACAAACATTCATATTCATCTGTGGGACCAGTGGGCCTACGTGAGTGTGGGTGTGTATGTGTATAAGCAGAATGATCTAGAGGGTTTAAGGTGTAATCCGACAGCTGTTTTTAGGTGTTTTGCATCGATCCACCAAAGACCTCTCCCCTGCTTGGCCTCCTGATCTTTAATCCACCATCTTGTTCTGCTCGACTGATCACTCAGATGCTCTGACAACACAGACTCAATATGTATGCTTAACGTAACGCACGGCTGCTGTAACCTGCCTGTCTGTCTCTCTGAGTCTGTTGCTTCATCTCTACCTGTCTCTGTTTGCCTTGTTTATCTTCCGCTAATCTGTGTCTGGTGTACACACACACACACACTCACACAGACCCACACTCGCTTATTTTAACTACTCCAATTTGAAAGTTGAGTTCCTCTTATCGTGTCTGGTTATTTTTTAGCTTCTTGTGCACATAGTAAGACCTTATGAAACAGGCGTGACAGGTGTGTAAAAGGCTTTTTATGTACCTGTTCAATGAAATACTGGCTTACTTATTAACCATGTAAGAGGGTCAAGATGTCTGCCAGTCCAGCCCTCTTCTCTCTGCCTATTCATTTTGTTTTATACCTTAAGCTCAAGAAGGTATTTCTTTGATCTACACAACAGTAATACAAAATACGGAGATAAAGAGAGGAAGAAAATGTTATCATGTTTGTTATTTTCTTGGGTAAGTAAAAAAAAACTGTATCCATAGGAAATGGATGTTTTTACATACATTTGCCCTCTGGTAAAGTATTCATTGGGTGAAGCAGACCTGCAGAGGACTTGTTTCTGCATTAAAAAAAAAAAAAACAGGATGAACTCAAATTGGCCTGTCTCACACCTCAGCTGCAGATCTGTAAAATGTGATCTAACTTCAACGTGTGCCCGTAGAGAGGGAGGTGAGAGTGAGGGACGATCGAGGAGGAAGTGGAAGTTAATTGTTCTAATTGACCTCCACACTTAAGGGGTCCTTGCCGCAATGACCAGGGTGCCATTAGCATTAGCACATTCAGACACACACACACACACACACACACACACACACACACACACACACACACACACACACACACACACACACACACACACACACACACACACGGGTAAACCAATGTCAAACACTTAACTTAACTCATCCATGAACCTCTTTCACTTAATTTAGGACAAGGGCAGAAATCTGGCGAACACAGGAAACCAAACACACACACACACACACACACACACACACACACACACACACACACACACACACACACACACACACACACACACACACACACACACACGTCAATGAGTAATACTCCAAAATCCCTGAAAACACATTTGGTGTGTGTGTGTGTGTTTGTGTGAGATATTGGCTTCTATCAACAGGAATATTTCAGTACCTGGTGATCGTCCAAAAACTCCTCAAATGTAAAACAGAACTCACAATGACAGAAAACTGTGGTGAGACAAACGGAGATGAAAAGCTCTTTTCAGGAAGCTTCTGGATTTTCTCTTTGTCACCTTGCTTTTCATGTATGTTTGTTTTAATTCTCTCCTTGAGTACTGCTCCCTTCAACACTCTCCTTAGTTTGCCCCCCCTATACGGCACACCAGCTGCACACTGTGCTTTTTCACTTCATTTGTGAATCACATCCACAACATCAATTTTACCTTTCCTGGAGCCCTTCATGCTTTTTAGCCCTGACATAAATATCTGGCTCCTTTTGCTCACAAAGAGAAATAATTGATGTAAAGTTAGGAGGGGTATAAAGAAACCGATAGCATTAATCACAAGTTAGCTTTCAGCCTGCATGTGCAAAAAATTACAGTTTTCCCTGTATTTGTCCACTTTCACTTGAAGGATCAGTTTTTTTGGCCTTCTTTTCCCATTTCTTCAGATATTTATGAGCCAGTATAGTGACACGGATTTCTGGCCACATATCTTGGACATCTTGTGCAGCCACTGTGCATCACACTGACTGAAATTTGAAGCAGGAAATTAAATAATTTAATGAGCAATATGCAGAACCACAGAGGGAGTGTAAAACTGGTAATTCTGGAGACTAATAGGGCAATGAATACAGCAAGACACAAAGAGAGATATGCAAACATAGCATGCAGGTTTGAGGAGATGCTTGGATTTAGACTAAATGAATGGTAAAGCTGGGAATTAGCAAGGTGATAAATATAGACGTACATACAGACACACACTCAGCTAGAAGGTGCCAAAGCTGAAATAAATGCTAATGTTAGGAATTAAGATTGGCTATAAATACAGAGACCTTGCTCTCTAGGTGTGTGTTTGTTACCCTCTACAGATGTGATGGATACTCGAGGACTCTTTCTCTCTCTTTCACCATCAGAGAGCTGAATGTCAACAGAATCTCATTGGCCTCCGGTTCAACTTTAACTGTCTGTCCCTCGGGTTCAATCCGTGTGTGTCTGCCCGTCTGAGCTCCAGTTTAAACCCTCAGTCGGAGAAGAGGGGAAGGCAACTCTCACATCCTATTAGGTAATGTGTGTTTGGAGAAAGCACCATAGCATAGAGAGGAGGAGGGGGGCTTTTGTTTTTGTTTTGCGGTTTCAACTTGTTTGTTGGGTTGTTCTGAAGCTTCGATTGCTTCACGTCAGCCAAGCATCACCTAGTGGATTGGTAATGGAATCAAAGTTATCTCGGGAAAAAAACACACTGATGATCTCAATTTCATCATCTATCAGGGAGCCGCAACACTCATTGGTTATTTTAGTAAATTCTTTTGAGCTGATTTTGACTGTTTCTGCTTTTGCCTGGATTTACACTCATGTTAGAAGACTCATCCTCAATAGTCACTGGTTTTTGAATCATTTTTTTTTACCATGGCAATGCTTGATGACCATGAAACTGAGAAAGAAAGTCTGCAGAGCTTTTTTTTCTCTGAATATGATCAACAACACCTAGTTTGAACGACTGCAAATGAAACAGTTTTCATTAACAAGCCACAGAATCGATCACTGTGGGGTTGCCATATTTGGTAACAACAAAGTGGCTCAGTGGATATCAATTTAAAAGAAAATCAAAGAACTTCAGAACATTTCTTCATAAATATCTACACTTTAATATAAATGAGGCAAGTTGCACAAGGGAAATAATACACCAAAACAAAGCATTATTGTTAGACCTCAGTGCATATAGTACATTTAGAAAAACAAGTTTGCTTTCCAACAAATCAAAGCTGTAAGCAATTTGAAAGATTTGGCCCAATGACCACTAACCCTCAATGGTGGGATTTCAGGAATTCGCTGTTCTTACAAATGTTACCTTACTTTTCTGTAGCTCTTCCAACAACATCGAAATTAGTTTTGATAAGAGAAACTTATATCTGTAAGATCTTTGAGGTCCACAGGGTGACCACCATCTGAACTACTACTGGAAGCTACTGACCAAAATTTATCCCAAATACACCCATGGATACGGCAAACACACACACACACACAAACACACATTCACGCACACATTCCCACAGATGTCATCTGATCTAATATCATGCAGCTGTACAAACGATGGCTTTTATTTTTGAGAAAACATTATTTTAGGGCGATTCTCCAAGGAAAATACATTACTGTCTTCTTTTACAGCTGCGAATGGATTTGTTCTGGCTTTAATAAGAAAGACAAAAATATTTATTGTCATTGGCTGCAGGATTTCCTCACTGACTTTACTTCAAATGAAACATAGATGAAACCAGCAGCAGTGGCTTATAACAAGCAGACAGTGAAACATTTCCGGAGGCTTGACACTGAGTGCGGTACATGGCATCCTCTACACTCCGACCCTTAAGAATAAATAATCCCCAAAGTAAGTGTTTGCCTTTGACTGGAGAAAAATAAAAGAAACCACCAGAAAATAGGACCTTCTACCAGGACAGAAAAGCGTATTGTAGAGTGTATCATACATTAAATATAAACACATACACTTTTTCTGCAAAACCACAAATCTGAATCTAATAGTAATACTGGAGGAAAAGTCAGCAGATCAATAAAGTCATTTAGATGCATCCTCTGGAGACTACAAATGTCCATAACACATGAACTGACCATCTTTCCAGTAGCTGAGCAGACATTGATCTGAAAGGCTAACATGTCAATCCTTTGGTTCAGAGAAAAGGTCAGGGGATCCCAAAAGTCCGCTGGATTCATCCCCTCAAGGCCAAAAATGTTTTTCAGCCGACACTTTCGTTGTGCATGAACAAACCAATTACAGTACCAACACTTATTTCAAACAGCTCATGTCTGTCCTACCACAGAGAATACAACACAAACTTTCTCATTCCTACTCCAAATTGTGGCCCTTCTCTTTTTGTTTCTGCCTCCAAGAAACAAAATGATGTTCTCTCTTTTCACCCAATCAGTCGTCCTGAGCCCAGTATCTCCCTCTCTGGCTGTGGGTGCCTCAAGCAGACTTTGATCTGGTTTGTGAGCCTGTAGGTAAGTCAGCCTCCCTTTTTTCCTCCTTCTTTCTCTGGTATGTAGGTTAGCCTGTCTCTCCCCCTCTGTTTGTGTTTGTTTGTCCTTCTTGTCTGTGTGGCTGCTGGGCTTGCCTCCTGTGTTTGCGTGACCCGCCACCTCTCTAGATCCCCATGTTATAGACAGGGGACATGTTCATCCTGGTCCATCTTCTATAGTGAGACCTAGAGTTCTTATTCTCACACATATCTGCTCCTTCCTCTGAATAATGTCAATATACTGTTTTTCATGGTTTGTGATCCACTGCATGTTTGTCTGTAGAGGAAGAGCATCTTTCCTCTCTTGCCTTTTCTAAGGTTTTCAAAATTAAAGTTTGATAAGGGAATAACTGTGCAAGTTATGACTTTGGGATTACCTCACCTAATGTACATGGCTTAAAAAAAACTCTACCATCTTGTTTGCTGTGTTGCCAGAAGGACTGAAATTATCCTTGGAAAAAAAGTAAAAGTCAAGTTGAGAGAAGTTTTGATAATGGTATGAATTAATTTTGTTTATCTATGCGGGATTGTCTCTGGGAGAGAAACCTCTGAGAGTTTCTGTAAGCAATTAACCAAAATGGATCCAGGGAATCAAGCAAACAAAGATGGCAACCTCCTGAATTGAGGTCATATAGCCTTGAGGATACTGGAATTACCCAGCATTTGCTCTGTTTCCATGTGTCATTCCACACTAGGAAGAGTTGATGTTGAAGTTGTGATGATATACCTGAAACAGCCATTTTCTAATCCAGACAGTTGATTAACAGAGATTATATACACATACAGATGCAGATTAAAAAGCGTAAATCAAAATTTGTTTATTTTAGGTTCAGAATGAGGTTGTTGGAAAAAATGGAAGTTATAATTTTGCCCAGACACACTTTTAAGATCATTCATATGAGCAGATATAGAGCACTTACACTGACTATGTCTTACTGCACAGTCACAGGACTACCTTAACCTGTTCAGATATAAACCGACTCATAATCCAAAATCCAAGATCATACACCGTTTCACAACAGGTGATCATTATTCCTCACTGTCTCTGTCGCTTAATAATTTACCCACATGCTCCTCTCTCCCACCTCTTTTTCTTTTTTAAGTTTGAAAAAATTTCTTCGTCTTCACAAGCCTCTGTATTAAGTTTTCAATTCAACTTCTACAAGGAGGCGTATTATGGTAATTACTCGAGGTTGGCTGAGGGAGGATAAAGATAAGGCAATTATGCTTCACAGTAATTATGTTTCTCTGATGTTACTAATTTACAAAAAGCACACAATGGATGGCTTCTCTGATTTGACAGAATGATAAAACACTTTGCTTAACAGTAATAAATGACTAAGGCTGAATCTGACTCACAATTCAAGGATGATTTTGTCATTTATGCTTGGAGTACTTTTTCCAACCCTGAATAACTGTCCAGGTATTTTAAGATGGTGCCTCTTGCCCAGGTATCTTTTCTCCGCACAATGACACAGCAAAAAGTTAAAAAAAAAGGTAAGACTCTCTAACTCGGGGACTGATATCTGAGTAAAAAAAAAGAAACTACTTCTCAACTTCCAACAGTGTGCAGCTGAGAAATGCATTTTATCCAAACTAAGGTTCAACAGGGGGACCCCAGACCAATGATTTCAAATCATCGACCTTTAGGGTGCAGATCTTAAAATGACTGACATAAATATGGGGCTACAAGCTAAAAGCCAAGGTAAAATATCCTTTTAAATCCTTTCCTGTTTGCTCAGAGCCCGGCTCAGTCAATGACAGCCCAAAGGCAGACTGAAAATAAGTTTCATTCAAAGCTCTGAGCGGACAGTGTGTATTTAGTTCAGAGCAGCCTGTGCTTACACTCTGCAAGACACAATTTAGCAATTTGTATAGAACAAAGAGGGAAGTTCGGGTGGTCATTACACAGAGAGCTGAGTTTCAGGACAATTCCTTTAGCTAATGGTTCGCCCCCTCTCTACTTTAAAGTGCATTTAAGCAACTTCAAACAAACTTAGATGCTCACAACACACAGACACAAACACCAGACCTGTTGTTTTAGACAGAGGTGAAATAAAACAAGACAGTCAATCTCCAGTTTCTCCTTTTTTTTTAAACAGTCTGCAATTTTCCGATAACTTGCCAACATGAATTACAAAACTGTGTTTAAGTGTTTCACGCTGGAGGAATCTTGTTATTAATGTGACAGTTTTGGTGTAAAATCCCTTCAAAGTCAGTTGTCGTTATATTAAAACAGCTTGAGTGTAAAATAACTCTAGATGGCATATTTTTCAAGTACAGAGAGGTGTGACCCTGACATGTAAATAATAGTGATAGCAGAGTATGAAATCAGAAAAGACTTGTCTGATGTTTGCAGCACATACACACTAACACACACACACACATCAGAAAGGAGAATATAAGCCAGCTGTTAATGAAAGGTTTTGTAAACAACC
Organism: Xyrichtys novacula; assembly: GCA_962446985.1. NCBI lineage: Eukaryota > Metazoa > Chordata > Actinopteri > Labriformes > Labridae > Xyrichtys > Xyrichtys novacula. The sequence goes on along the minus strand of OY660871.1, from coordinate 20,630,703 downwards.
CACCCTGACATTAAAGCGAGCTGATTACTACTCTGGAACAAAGCAGTGATAGACTGGGATAGCATAGTCAATACACACACACACACACACAGACTGAGACACACACATACACACAACAACAACAACAACAACAACATCGACAATCTCTTCTGAGCTCTGTGGGACATTAGTATTATCACTGTGGAACATAAATGCACACACACACAGAGCGTGATAGAGGGAGAGAAAAGGATGTCCTCGCACGTACAACATAAAAGAGCACCTTCTGTTGATCCACAGTGAGACATTATCATCATCACTACAGTACACAAAGCTGCATGCACAACAGAGAGACACACACACACACACAGGCATACACACTCAATAAATTCACACATTCTATTGAAGCACAGCAGGATATTATCATAATCCCCAACAGGTACGAGGCAGTACACCAATCAAGGTCACCTTTGCTGCAGTGAATGGAGAGTGGCTCTGATAACAGCGAACTGAAGGAAACCCAACTTTTAATCTGACGACTAACGGGAAGAGGATGGAGGAGGGGAGCGAGAGAGAGAGAGAGAGAGAGACAAAGGAGGGAGAGCTTCAAAGATATCAAAGTCTGTCTGTGTGTTGTTCCAGATTAACGGTTGAAAGTTAAAGGGTTCAGAGGTAGTTTAAGTCTCTATTTGGTGAATAATGTGAGCTCACTGCAGACAGGTTCACCATGCAGAGGGGTAATTTTGGAACCAGATGTGCTCAAACAGGGGATCAGCTGTAAAATTCACCAAAATGAAACTCAATTCTGCTCTAACATTGTGCATTTCTCTACGCTCATGAAGCAAAAACAATGACTGGCAGCCATAATCTGGAAAAAAAAACCTGCAGTATTTCATTTCATAACTCTAAACTCGCCAGACTTTCATGTGTATCAGCTGCAGATGGGATTCTTCTATAAATATGACACCATGCATAATCATTGCAAAGTATTTTTCAGAAAAGGTTGAATAATCTCGGGTTATTTACTGTGAATCTGATATTGGTCTACTGCTCAATATGCCGATCAATAGGTTATTAAAAGAGCACTTTAATAGTGAACTGAGATCGCTGTCAGCATGAAACTTAAACTGATTTACTGTCAATATATTCGACTCCTCACAAGTGCCAATTTATTATATATTCACTGATGCAAACCGTCTATAAATAAGTTTTATAACCCGGTTAATTGCTCTATATCTCCCTTCCTCTCGCTCTCTCTCTCTCCTTCTCTTTGAGTGTGTGAATCCCTCTCCTGCCGCATCAGCAGAAAAGGAGCGCACAAACCGCATTACAGAGCAAAATTATATTGTGCAAATCATATGTAAGGGTTATAGTCCATAAAAATGATGACGCACGCTATCTACTCATTGGGAGCTGTGCTCATTGAAACCGTATTCAATAATCACAAATTCTGAAACGCTTCTTTGAGTGCCCCACAACAAATCCTATAATCCTACCACCCTACTTCTTAGCAACGGTTAACTTGTCACAGAAAACCATGAAACATTTACAAATATAAGCAGAAGTCGAGTGTCTTAAGTCTACCACAAAAATGGTTGGTGCTCAGGTATGCAAAGTGCCCTCTTCTTACCAGAGAAACATCACCTCAGGCAGATCTGTTATTCTGTAGCCAAAGATTTCCTGCTTTATTAACGGTTATGTTAAAGAGATCAACAGAGGGCAGTTTCTATGAAAGCAGAGATAAACCCTGGAGATGAAAACAAATGCATTTCATTCTACTCTCATATTTCATTTGAATTATTAAGCACTTAAATAGGTGCACATCAATGCTGCCAACATTTTGGTTTCGGTAACAGAGCGCTCTGAAAACCAGACGGCTTTGTTGCAGAGGAGAGCTTAAATTAACAGACAAACCACACAAACACAAGTGCACATCGTGGCTCACTCAGCGCTTAGTACCAGGAGTCACCTAATATCACTCAGCATTGCATATGCTCAAGAGTTTTCAAAAAGCAGCACTATGAGTGATTTATCATTGAGGCCTGGATGGTTTTGGCATCTTTTACGCACACTTAGCGGGTAAGTAGACCAACAGGCAGCCGAATGCTTTGGTTTTGCTCTTAAAAGGTAGAGGGCTTTTTTAACCAGTGACACTCAAACTCAGCACTGAAGAATCACTTCACCGACAAATCCAAGTGGACACGAAGAAGCACCGGGCTCATATTTTTTGCTTCATGATCTGGAGAGGTACTGTTCTTTGCCTCACCTCCAAACATTTCTATGGAAACTAACTGTGGGACTCTTAAAACAGTCCTACTAAGTGTAATTCCTTTTATTCAAATGTTCAAATGAGCACAGGATGTGTGTGTGGCTTCCTCTCTTGGAAACAGCATTTATCTTACCTCCAGAAATTTCATTGATATCCTCAGGAGGTGCAACTGAATCAGTCAGCCTCTGAGGCTCAGTTTTGTCTCCTACACCACTCTCACCTCTTTCAGCTGCAGAAAAGGAAACAGTTAAGGATTAATAGATCCCTATAAAGTTTTTAATTGTTATTTTATTGTTGTCCTTTTCTACCTTGGACATAAGTGACGGGGCAAGCATTTAGTTACTAGAATGGTGAACTGATAAAAATATAGCAGAGGAAAAAAGTATTTGAGAATAAAACAGTAAGTAGTGTTTTGCAAAGTATAATACGGGAGTTGGGGAGGTTGGGGGTGGAGAGGATCGTAACACTGAGGAGTTTAATGGTGTGGACTGGCGAACTCTACATTAGAGTACATTTCTAAATGGAAAGAGGTAAAAGAGCATGGACGTACCTTTATGTCTGCCCTGAAGTGGCCGGCTCTGCTCACTGCCACTCACAGCAATCACACTTACAGTGTAGTCCTTGGAGGGGTTGTAGTCTTTTATAACCACCTTAGTGTCTGATTTAGACACTATGATCTCCTTCTGCTGACCACCTGACAGAGAGAGAGAGACGGAGAGAATGGAGGAGAAGCAAAAGATATTAAAACAGATGATATGACCCACTCCTTTTGTTTCTTGATGCCATTCTGACAAAGACAATATTGAATTTGTGCAGCAGAGGTGCTTATTAGATTCTGAATGCTATAGGCAGAACACTTGCAAGGCCAAAATAATTCATTTATGGCAGATTTATTTGTGTGCGCATTTTTTATAGGCGCATATATCATTACAATAATACCAGTAATACATAAATCCAGAGAAAAAAAAGACCTGAATTACAATTTTATGACACCATGCATCAACACATAGTCAAAGGCCAACCTTCAGCTACTTTTGGACCCAGTTTATCCAGCTCCTCTTGATAAGGGTCAATCTGCTGTAAATAATGATCTATACATAATAATGTGTTTTCTCTGCAAACTCTTGCACCTGGATAAGAAGCTTTTCAATAATATAAAAAATCTCCAGTAGAGCAGTAATCCAGCCAGAGTCCTTCTTCAACATGTTTTCTCTCCATTATTGACCACAACACTAGAGAGGAAGGATTACCATCTCTATAAATGTAACAATAAAAAAACATGTTGTCCTATTTCCTTGTCAGATTTGTCTCTTACATGTATTCTTGTAAAATCTTTTTGATATTTTACTCCAAATGTGTTTTTCTCTTCCGTCTTTTAGGTATTAACTCTCCTAATTTCTGTCAAGAAACCCCACTTTCTCTCAACAATCACTTCAGGCTGCGTACTTGCTGATTTAAGAGAGTGAACACTCACTCCCTGCTTAAAAAGTCCTTGATCTGACCCAGCTACGTACATAACTACAAACCTATGTTAAAATAACTATAAAATAAATTCTTGAGACATATTTGCACACTAGCACAGGGAGTTATTATCAATAAATTCTAGTTTGACTTTCATTGCGGACATAAAAAAGATTAGATTGATTAATAACATCTTGAAATGGGCTTGCATTGGCAAGCGTATCCTGTCCTAGCCGCTCTCTGCTGCTGTATCTGACTCTAGTGATCACTCCATCTTGGTTCAGTGGCTGAATAAGTGAGCTGCTCTCAGCAAGTATGAAATTGTCATAAGTAACCTTTTGTCCTCCATTTCCTCTGCGCTGCATTAGGTAACGCAGGTCTCAGTATTTGGTCTCATCTGTAGACTGTATAAGGGAATGGGCAGAGTAACATCTATCCCATCTGTCACCCCAACTTTCAGAGCTCCCCCTGCTGACTGTCTTAAAGAAAACTTCCTATAAAGTATGGAAGTTGAGCCAAACTATAATCATGTGCGAATGTTCATTTTAAATGTTTTTTTACTGGAGTTTCGTCTCGGCTTATTATTTAATGGAGACTGACTGACAGCTCTGTTGACTCTATTCCCACTTCACTGAGTGTCTGCTTCAAACAAACACATAAATCTGTTCTGCTGTGGACTGAACTGACCTGAAACCTGCATCATGTTTATGTATTCAAGTTAAATGTGTGTTTTGGTTAGTGTCACGAGGCAAGACATGAAGCCCAAAATTGTTTCCAGTGACTTAGCAGTGTGTAAATGAGGAGGAATTGGATTAGTTTATACTGAGGGTTCCCTACCACAGCCGCCTCTGCTCTCAGTGTAGAAATGTGGTGGGAATAGGTGACTGTGAGAAGTAGAGTTAATGCACTTTGAGTGTCTGCAAAGCCTAGAAAAGCCCCTTATAAGTACAAATTTATCATGGCTTCACATCTCAGTAGCTTGGGAGCACATTGTCTTGACTTCTTACAGTCAATGGTCGCATCCTTTTCTCACTATATATCCCGACTCCTTACGACCATGTTAGCCATTCCAATAACATGTGTAATCACTGTCATATTGATGACATGCAGCTGTAATTTCAGGTAAGCCAAACAATTCAGGCATTTATTAAAATAAACATCATACGGTTCATATTCATGGTAAAATCAGACGAGCAGGACAGTTTCCCATGCTGTAAGCTAAGATTTTGTTTCTCAAGTCTCAGCTAATAGATTCTGCAAAGCTTGCAACTCTAACCCGTTGTTGGTAGCTGTGGATGTTTTTTATTTTCCGTTTGTATTCATGGACAACTTTTTAACCAAAATTGAAAAGTTACAAACTAGTCCCCAACTTATTTTTCGAGTCCAGAGTCAACTTCTTTTTTGACATTGTCATTTTTACTTCTTGAGCTTTTATTTTGTGAGTGAACTGTAAAGACCAAGTCATGATTCTAAGATTCAAGTTTTAAGGTCAGACAATTCCCTTCAGTTCCTGATTATAAATTGTCAGCCCTCAAGATGAAAGCGTGTCTGTGCTTGTGTCCTTTCCTGAGCAGTTAATCCCTATCAGGCCAACAGGTCGCATTATCTCCCCATTTCAGTTTTGACCCCGCAATCAATTTGGCCATCAATAAGGTGTGTCTGAGTGTGTGTGCTTCCTCAGCTCTTCTGTCCCTCGTGCAGGCAGAGTGATGACTAATGACGCCTTTAGGAGACAGAAGATAAATCCTACTCAAGGGGACAGGAGGTCAGTCTGGGTAACTGCATAGATCAGCGTTCAGTCCACAGACCAGTTCTTGAATCTGTGCAGTTGATCCAAATATCAAAAATCGGTTCTTACAGCCAAAGATCAACATTCAGGAGGTGTTCAACATTCCTGAAATATTGCTTTTTTTAGCACTTCCTTTTCTTTTTGTCCTTTGACAAAAGCAATCGCTCAAAAAGGACTTTTGATTTAAAGGATCAGATTGGACCAAATTATTTTCCACACTTGTCAAGTCCACTTTTTTAAATTTACAGCTCAGACTGAAATAGCTGATAATTTATGAATGAGAGATGAGTTTTCAAGAATTTCTTTCCTTCCTTGGCGAGATTTTGATGACGAGATCAAAACAACTCTTGGGTAAGTATGATAAATATGAAGCTATTTGAGTCTGAAGATAGACACAACAAGCTTCAACTTCAACTTCATTATCCCCTAAGGGAAGGCTATACACAACTCCAAAAGTTACAGGAACACAGTGAAATAACTCAGAAAGTACAAGTTTTATCCTTCAGTATCATAAAAAAGAAATGTAAAAATAACAATTTGACATTTAAGACAGTGATGTAGTCATTTTTGGTGGAGGGTCAAAAGGTTTTGTCATTTGTCAAGATTCTCACACGCACTGTATTTCCGGTGGTTGTACAGCCAATTTGAAGTTAACCTCTTGTACATTTCAGTTTGTGTACAAAAGAAGGACACACATTTTAATTTAATGTTTAATGAACGTCAATGGAAAATCTTGAAGAGTCAGGATCACTGTTTCCCTGTGATTATGTCGGCCCAGAGTCCCTCATTAGAGCAAATCAAAAAGCTTGGCACTGAACTGCCCATCAAGAAACCAAATGTCTGTTTTATTAATAAGTTGCTGAATTATTTTAAATTAGTTCAAAGTCTAAAATTAATAAACATGTTTTTTTCTTCCCATAATCACCACTATAGCTTGCTGTTAGTTTGCAGACTAATTTATGGAAAACTCATCAAGTCTGCAATCCTCATCTTAGTGATGCATATTTTTGAAAAATACGGGCAACAATCGCTGCGTGTTTGAGATCTTAAGACAAAGAACTTTTGAAACTGTTGTCAGAGTCATTTTAAACTGGAACAAAAACAAGGTGCCCGCTGGAATTTCAAAGCATTCAGCTCAATAACATGTTTCATTGTAAATGCAGAACAGGCCTTGTACAATCAACTGAAAGTACACACAGCCACGATGGAGGTCTTTGCAAAATTCCCAGGATAATTGCATTCAAAACAACAACAGAAATATTTTTTTCTGAAAATCCCACAAGCTAAGTTAAAATAAGAAAAAGACCATGATGCAGAAGGAAAGGAGAAATAATAATCACAAAAACCTGTATAAATCAAATTAGTGACTCAACCCTAAATCTAAAACGGTTCCTTCTTTCATACATGACAAATGTTCCCTCTGCATCCTTTTAGCAGCCCTTTTAGGCTGTTCTAATATGCTATTTCAGCTTTGGTTAACAGGTACAACAAGCTTCTGGACTTGACTTCAAACCACCTGTTCAGTGTCAAACAGACGTAGGGTAATAAACAAAACAAATATTTCTCCAAACAAGATCATCTTAGCCTTGAAATTCTTCCTTCTTGTAAAACCAGGAAAATATTTTTCAAAATAACCTCAGCAAATCTAAAATTGTTTGCTTGTTGAAGGTTTCTTTTTAAAACAGGAGTGGGCTCAAAGTTCCCCCTTGTACTTCTTTGAGGATAAACCAATCATTCAAAGATGTAGTTGCAGTCACTTCTTATTCATATTTTAGCCCTTGTTTGAACTTGGAGGGGAAAGTTAATAGTCAAACCGCAATGAGCCATTCTTATTCAAAATACAGAGTCGCCTATATCTGAGCATCAGGCCATCTGAAGTAGTTTGCAGTCTGATCTGGAAGAGGGCACTCTCATCGATAACTAGTTCATGCATTGTTGACCTCAGTCAATTAATACAATAATGTTCTCAACAAAAAAGGAGGACATGAACTGTGTAGATGGCAAAATAAAATACCAAGACAGAGCTGTTCGTAAATTTGTACAAAGCAGCTGTCTCACTCATGATTGAGCTCAGATCTGAATACTGATCTGTGAATCAGCAGAGGAGGCACATGCAAGAATCAGCTGTTATAACTAAAAGCCAGCAGTGTATAAAAATAATAATAACAATAATAACTGTATTTATATATCACCCTTAAAAACACGGGTTTACAAAGTGCTTTGACACAAGAACAAGCCTTCATTTATCCCCCGTTGTTATAGCAATTCATCACAAATACTATGTTTGACCAGCAAGTTATGACTTAAACATACAATACTGTGTGACACGCTCTCAGTACTTTTTGCTGTTGTCTTTTTTTTTTTTGCTTTGTTTGTATGTTCCAAAAATGTAATAAAATATCTTTTAAAAAGTCGACCCACAGTCAAATACAGCTTACTACTCTACATCATGTGACCCACATTAAACAGCGCTTATATGCTTCCAGTGTCGTGTCATTGTGGCTCTGTAAATATGCACAAGCTCAGAACTAAAACCAGTTTTTCACCCTAGAAATCACGAAAGGTTTCCTCACCAGCTCTTATACCTCACAGTGCTTGGAAAGCAAAGCTGCTTTCCAAGACCCAAATTATTCCTCTAAATGGTTGCAGCAAAGATTTCAGTCGACCCCCACCCCCTCAAAAAAAGGTACTTTTTTACTTCAGGGTTTGGCTCCATCTCCCTTGAGATCCCAAAAAGTAAATATAGACATCTGGCACTGATAAATAACACAAATATGCAAGTACACAGACAAAACCCACACTATTTGAATTTCAGAATTGTGGGTAGGATATTGAACGGACTTTCCAATAAGTGCTGATTTTAATTTAATTCATACACTGTCCCAGAATAAAGAATGAAGGCCCCGACCAGAGAAGCACAGCCTCAAGTCAAAATACTTGTTGATGCACTAAGACATGGATTACATTATCCACAGGGATACAAGCTGATAATAGAACAAAAGGGGCATTATTTTGTTAAGTATAATCGTTACAAAAAACAGCAGCGAGGCATCTTTGTCGGCAAAAATGAGTCATCTCCTTTGACCTCAGACTACATCCTTATCCAGTTGCACTTCAGTTGTTTCTCTTTAGAAATGCTCTGGAGAGAAGGAGGATATTATGTCGAGCCAAAAGGTTAGCTGCCACTCTGACAGGCCCTTTTGTGTTCTAAAACGGTGTTTCACTCTCGACAGAAGGATTGAATCGAGTGTTAACAAGCTTCACTGTATGTGCTTTTTACCTCATCTGACTCAGACTACGAGACAGAGGAGACAGAACATCCAAGAATCTTCCTCTTAATGCTTTCTAATTTTCAAAGTCTTCATTAACTAACCAAGTGCTGACACTCATATGATGTGTCAATACTCTCAGAGCCCAATGTTCACTGCATCAGCTGAATGCCGCTGGGCTACTACTGCACTTTGCCGATGAGGGAGTGGACATAAATTTCGGCTTTTGTTCTCCTCTGCGGCTGTGATGACAGCGAGAAATTGTCAGATGAGGGCAATTCCTGCAAATGGTTGTATGCTGGAAAACAAATTTTATGATGTAAAGTGCTTATTCAGTCCAGCTTACTCGTTTTTAAAACAGATGTGGAAGAATCGTGTGCAGTGTTCAGCACAGCATGAGGACTGGCAGCGGTGCAGCAACAGTTCAGGGAGTGACATGAAGGAGATGAAAGCTGGGAGGTGCGCAGTGATTACATGATAAAGGGGATGTCAGCGATAATTAGGGTGATTACTTTCTACACTTTTTATGTCCAGACAGAGACAAGGTCATGCCCCAAGTCTTTACAATGATCTACCACCGACAGGCGCAGGATAAAAGCAGGATGTCAGGTGTCAATCATGCCCACAACTCCACACAGACAATGCAGTTTAATGACAAACGAAGACTGCTATGGCTGCTGTTGTCCTTAGCCCGTCCTGGACTGAACTCCCTCATGAGTCAGTGTACCTCCTATCGTCACCTATACCCATCAGTCCCATTTTAAAATCTGCTGACAGCAAAAACACTCCTTTGTCTCCAACTTGGCAGAGGTGCAGAACAAACTTTGAGTCCTCCACATCTCTCAGGAGGGAGATCTCTTCAAAGGAGCTTTGATAAGAAGTAAATTACATAATCCTCCCCGACAGACAAAAAATCCACGTCTTAATAGGGTCCTTCACCCAAAATTTGAAAGTTAAGTCCCTCTTCTCTTCAGCACAAGAGCAAGGTGTGTGTGTGTGCAATCTGTGTGTTTGTGTGTGTATCACACTGTTATCCTACCTGGTGCACTGTTGTAGAGAAACAGATAGCTGTCAAAGTCTCCTTTGGGCTCCTTCCATGCGACAAGGAGTTTGCTTGGGCTCAGCACTTTAAAGCGCAGTCTCCTCGGACTTGGAACTGTAAAATAATTCACCGCATTAAAAATAAGCTTGAACCACAGAAAAAGTGCATGATAAAATAATGAATTATAATAACAGTAAGTCAAGTTTCTGCAACCCATAAAAAATGTGAACATGACACCAAGACAATGGTTAAATCAAGAAACACCACCAAAATCTCAAAATATGCCAGAGAGAAAAAAAGCCACAAGTTGCAATGATTGAAAGAGGAAATGAACAAATGACTGGACAGAAAGACAGAGAGGGAGGAGTAAACTCTTGAAGACCCTGTATCCATAAAAGCAGCACAAAAAGCCAGTCAGAATGAGATACATCATATCTTTAGCTCCCAAAAGCATGCTAAATAAAACCTCAGAGAACAGAGAAGAAACATTTCTGATCAAATGAATCCCACAAGATATATTTAGGAAAAACTGACTGGAAAGATGAATAAAAATTCTTCACAAACTGGTGAAAACTATTTTAGTAGAAACTTTTGTTTGTGTGTGTTGACAGTGTTTTGTGCACTTTGGTTCTGCTAGAAGAGTAAAACCGTTTGACCAAAAGAGAGACAGACAATTAGTGAAAAAATGGACAACTTTTATTAGTCTATGTTAGTTATTCACAAACTTTTCTATACATTAGTAAGCACCCATAAATCCGTCACTGCCAAAGAAAAGCTCCTTTACTTGTCAGCACATTCTATAAACATGTCAAACTGACTTCAATATCTCAGAGTCAATCATTGGGGTGATGTTAATTTACTGAAGGGTAAAAATTAATATGATTGCATATGATTGCTGAACCAGACTCCTTTTATACTTCGCAAATTTAAATAAACAAAAGCGGTTTGTTTTGCTTCAAACGTAAGTATTTTGCAAAAACTGTGACACAACAGTGTAATTGAGGGAATCAACAAGTTTGGGACACAAAAGAAAAGTCAATCAAGTCAAGTGATAAATGTTTATACCGTGCTGACATGCAAAGACTTTGTATCAGTCTCTCAAAGGAAAATAGGTGATGGTATGTTGACAAACCTGAAGGGAAATGTGACGGATTTTCACTCGATGATGAGAACAGACCTCCATCTTTCTCATTGGAAAATCCAAATCAGGCCATAATCAGAGAGTGTCGCATTTTCCAAATTGTCTTATTGTCTTGTCATTTAGTCGAAAGCAGTCAGGATTGTCTGAGCATCTGATTCAGCTGACCCATTTTACATTCAGAGTAAAAACTAAGTGTGCTGTGCTGGTGTTGTTAGGGTTCATATATAATGAGAGGATACAGATTTTGTATTTTTCTCAAAAATTCCAGCTCTGACTCTCCTGCCAAACACCCTTAATAATCTCGTCATGGTATAATCTCACTAGTTAATGCCAAGTCTGTTCAGACGGCCAAAATAATGATTATCCAGTCACAAGTTGTCAAACAACAACATTTTGAACTTTTCATCACCGCATCTTATACCAGTTTAATCATTTAGCAGACACGCTATTAAACCTACGCTGTTTAACATTTTCCTCACACCGCTTTTTAAGTAATCACTACACCACCTATCAAATACTCAAAATGCATAGGATCACTAGGTATAATTACACCACACAAAAAGAGTCTATGAATAATTTAAGTCTGTGACAGAGCTGGTAGATTAATGCTCTGGTATCATTTAGTGCGTGCAAGATAGTTGGTGAATTGAGCTGACAGACGGGATACTAATAACTGAGTGAAAATTGCCTTGAATGCCCAGATCTTTGCTTTGCATGCAAATGAACACACCCACACACACGTAGACACAAACGTATGCGCAATAAGAGTTTTAAAAAGTGTTAAAAAGAAAAAAATGGACTACGAATGACCCTATCTTATTTTACAAACATGTCAGGGTCCATAAGTCGGAGGCTATTCTTGTGACAGCAACAATGATTAACGAACAAGAACATAATTGCTTCAATAGCTGTGGATGCTGACAGAACAAGAGGGTATGAGCAATAATTTACCCTTCAACAACCACCACGTCTGCTCCTGTTAAACACTTCACAGTCATAAATATTTAGCACAAGGCTCAACATTTCATATTATCTCTAAATCTGAAGGCCAAGATATATTACACATCTTCTCTTTTGGAAAAATATTGTAGAAATCATGACTGGACAGCTTAAACTGTCCCTTAACATTACTGTGCATACACCCACCTAAAGTGTAACAGTATATCTCATAAACCAGCACTATTAAGCTATTCATCTGAAAGAGTTACACTGCTGGAATCAGCAACACCCCATCAGACCCCAGCAGAAGCTTCTCGCCAGGTAGTAGCCCAGCCATTTGGCAGAAGTTCGGCGACTGCAGCTTAGCAACAAAACTTATACCCAGTAAATAGTCTGAGTCATCAAACCTGATTGGAAAAAAAATAACAGTGCCAGAAAATTAAACGGATCAGTTCAAGAGATGACATTTAACATGTGTTTTTTCCGAAAATGATTAATATCAAGTTTGAACTTGAGCAATATCCTGACTCTCTGTGGTGCATGAAAATCTTTAACTGTGGGCCAGTATAAACATTATTTATCTGGGTTAGAGGGAGACAGGACTAGCTTAATGCCCCAGTTAAAAATGCAATTGCTCCTCAAGATTAAGAGCACTGAAAGCTTGCAGGTATCCCTGGTAGGTGAGTTAATGCTCCCAATCCGATCCTGCGCCACCGTTCATCTCCTCCCCACTTCTTCTGCAAGCTTCCTCAATTCATCTTCAGATTTGGATTACCATTCTCCACCTTGGTGTCTTTTCACCATCTTTCTTACTTTCCTCCCTCTCTTTCTGTTCTTCTTTCCTTGTCAGCTTTTACTCCCTTCTTCTTATTTCCTTTTCATCTGCCTCTTTTTATATATTTTAGATTTCACTCTGTTTCTCATGGCTGTTTCTCATGGCTTTTCTTCATTCTTCTCGCTCTTCTTTGTCCCTCTCAATCCTGTCCTCAAAAGCCGCTCTATCCTCTCTTTCTCTCGTTCCCTCTCTCAGCTTTCTCACATCTTCACCTTCTTCTCCCTATCCATTTTCTCATCCAATTTTCTCAGTTTTTGTCTTCTCTATTTCACTGTCCCTCTAATTCCTCTTCTTTTCTCTCATCTTTCCTCTTACGCTTCATTTTTCATCCTTTTTAATTCCCTGTTTTGCTCGTCCTTTCTCCAGATTAGCCCCAAACTGACTCCACAGTGAGGATCTGGGCTACGGTAGTTTCTCTAATACGCAGGATTTATGGATGACAACTGCTGGCTTGCACTGTCACCATAAGATAGGAGCTGCACTGTACATGAGGGAGACTGAAAGTGTGTCTAAGCGTGTGTGTGCGTGTGTGTGTTGAGTGCCGACCTAGCGCTTCAGCAACATCGTTTGATGTGGCCTGTGTCTTGTCAGTACAAGAACTACTCTGCTCACCGAGATAGCACTTAACCCAAATCCACTGTGGCTTTTTTCCTTTCCACCTCTCCACTCTTTTATATCTCCTCTGCTGCTTTCATGGATCACTCTACTCTTTTATCACACCTCTTCTGCTCATCCTTAGGTCTAAACACTCTTCTTACTCTTCCCTTCCTTTTTACTTGTCTTCCTCTCCTGCTCTTTTTATCCAATCTTCTCCTCCTCTGCGCTCTTCCACTTCAGCCCTACAGTGGCTTAACACTTTTTTCCTCCTTTTAAACACTTTACCTGTGTAAGCAATGCTGTTTCCTCTTCAATGTTTATCTCTCTGTGCTTTCTGTGTGTACATGAGGGAATGTTTGTAAGTGTGAAATCTCTCTTTAGGACTGGCTGAACATAAAGAGTCTGTTGGATGATCTACCTCAATGTTCAGTCTAGGGAAAAAAGCCATAAGATTCTGCATGCCAACCAACCCTGAGAAAAAATATTACCATATAACACTAAACTCGGCATATTCTGCTGCGTGATTTACTTTAGAAAAAGATAAAGTACATTACACAAGACAGAATGAAATAGTCCAGTAATGTGAGAAAGACTATTTCTAGGTCTCTTTTGAGATGATTAAGTACTACATTTAGAGTTAGATGGATCAGTCAATTACACCCACAGTCTAATTTTATTAGTTTGAAGGTTATCATTTTAAATAATGTCGCACGCAGCAATTTAAGAAGACTGAAGTACAATGGGAAGATTAATATCCTCAATTCTGGCTTCCAGCTGCAACACTGCAATAATAAATGTGATAGGGCAAGTAACATGAGCAGTCAGACACCATAAAGGTCATAAATAAACAAACAAAAAACAAACAAACATTGAACTGTATCCTGGGTTCCATACATCTACTGAAGTTTCAGATCTCTGTACTAACTGTACAGTCTGTAATATGTAAAGCAACTTTTACAGTTTCAACTACTGATTTTATATACTTTAACATAGGATGCAAAGTAAAACTATAAGATCAAAATGTTAAGATTTTTTGTCCTGTTTGACTCAAATTCACGAAGAAAACCAGGTCAGACTAATCCCTCAGTCTCCATAGACATCTAAGAAGTATCGGTGGACAGTCTCTTTCACCGTCTTCAACTTCATAACACCATGAACCAGCTGTATGTCTGACAAGGTGTACACAGAGGACACAATGACACCTCAATAGCTCTACAGGGATTTACTTAACTTGAGTTATCTGTTTCATAAATCCCCCAAAACACTGTCCAAACAAGAAAGCCCACCCACTCAGACGCTACATAAATACAGATGTATGTATCATATATGACTTTTTCGAGGTGAGCAGACCCGCTATTTAACTTTGGATGAGCGCTACAAATTTTACAAGAACTATTTTAATTTTGCTTACTGCATATTTAGCTGATAATTGAACGCCAACTACTCGGTGATGCAGCATCAGGTTAATTTGTTTCATTGACCTCAAAACTCACCAGTTCAGGAGTGCGCAGTTCTCTCACAGTCTCACAAACACACATTCAGCACTTGTGCTTTTTTGGGACAATATGTGGTGTTTTTTCGTCCAGTTTCAGTCATGTTTCTCTGTTGTTTAGCCGCAGGTTGTCTCCCTCTGCCATCACTCAGAGTCTCAGCCGTGTAGCTTGTCTGAGTTGCCGGCTTGCGTTCTGATTGGCTGAGGCACTTCCGTCTTGCTGACAGCGCCCCTCTCCTAACTTAACTTACTTTTGACACTTTAGTTTTTTTTTCATATACAGTTACAATAAAGGTCGGGCATCGAGTCTCAAGCATCGATGGGGACCGGGACTAACATTCCAATTCTCCCGGAATTGTTCAATTTTTTAAATTTCCGATTCCAAGATTCGATGCTGGAGTCAGCCGACCGGAAGAAATAACCGCCGAACACCAACGAAGAAGCAGCCGCCGAGCAGTGTATGATGAAGTCACAGAGAGAGAGAGTACATTACAACCTACAGTCGCAGTTGTTAAAAGTTTGGATAACTTTATAGCAGGAAGAATGAACTCTTATCTCAGTGTAACATTAGCAACACAGTCATATCATGTAAAGGAGGATGAACGACCAACATGATTAAACACCTCAGGATTCATGGAGGAGAAATACCTGAGTGCCTGTCTTTTGATGCGCTTTCCCGGTCTTCCGCTAACCAGCCAGAATCAGGTAAGTGACGCAATAAATTACTTCTGTCCTCTGCTAACATTTAAGCAGCAAACAAATTTTACTGTGTACAGTGGGTCAACTTTATAGTGATGGGCACAGCAATTCTTTTAGATGTATTGTATCACTAGAATCAGTTCACTAAAAAGATTATTTCTAAAGATTCGTTCACTGAATCATTCAGCCTGCGACTCTGACCTCCTGAACTGATACACAACTGAACGGTTCAGGATTTAGTTCAATTTATAGCTTCTGGGACCAGGAGATGAGAGTGTTTGGCTGTGTTGCTTTGACAAACAGGTTTGTAAAAACGAACTTGTTTATAAGTCATGATGTTTTAAGTGTACTTTCTTATGGAATGCTATTTATCAGGTCTGCACAGTAAATTGGAGTCAGTGAGTGATTCGTTCACTGAACGTTTAGAAGAATTCACACTGAACATGCACCGTTTCCTCGCAAACCGCTGCAATGATAGGATGCTGCGGGTTTAATTCACTACTAGTTACATGCTGTGTGCTATTGTATGAAAGTTGTTGTGGTGGCAATTTAGCAGTGGAAAAAAAAGGTTGTTTTGTTCGAAAAAAATGGTTCCAGAGAGTGTAGTTCAATGCTTGACTCATTCACCAAATGGTTCAGGTGTCGAGGCATGTGATCCCTCGTTCGCCGGCTGCTGCCCTGACAATGCTGTTTCTCACTTAAGCTCAACTGAAGTGAGAAATGAACGAATCACTGGAGGAAATGATTCGGTTCAGTACCATCACTTAAAAGATTCAGTTCTTTTGAACGAATCGTTCATGAACGACACAACACTGCTGTGAGAAATTCATAGTAAAGTATTTAAAAAGATTCATGGAGAAGTTCAGAAATTTCACCCAAAAAGAAGAACTCCGGTTAGCACCCTCATTTAAACCATGCATTTTTTTAAATATCCTGCCTTTTAAAGAATCGGAATAGAGAATCGTCAGTAAACAGAACCGAAAAGAGGAATCGGAATTGGAATAGGAACGGAAATTGTTCAAAATCAAACAATACCCAATCCGTGTTACAATGCATACCTTGCTTAAGTGTAGGGCTGCAGCTATCGATTATTTTAGTAATCGAGTACTCTATCGATTAATCTGTCGATTAATCGAGTAATCGGATAAGAAAGGTTTTGCTCTCACTGTAATACTTTGCATTGAATCACGTTTGCCTCATTAAAAACCATCAGTAACACACAAAACTGAAATAGGCCAGGTCTTTCAAATGAATATTTTTACTGCATAAATCAGGAACCAAAAGTTTTACATTTTACCATGTAGTTCACATGAAACTACTGAAGGCAAGGTCTGCAGATGGTCTTTTAATTGCTATGGTAATGATCTTTGCAGTTTTCACTAAACCAGTCACAACTATTTCCAGGCTTTGGATCTAATTTTACTTGTTTAATTAATAGGCTGAAATAATATAATTCTTGGATACTAACATAATTTGACAAGCAAATGTACATTTATTCAATATATAAAAGTGTTACATTTTTATTTACATGTTGTTGTGTGTTGGTCATTTTGCAGCCCTCTGCTGCTCATCACACGCCTAGCAGGTGGTGTATAGCATAATCACCATGGATACACGGATGTTTGTGTGATTTTTTTCATCCACTGCCGCCCGGTTTGTGTCGTGTAGATGTTGATTATGAAAACACTTACACTTACTTACGCAATAATTTGGAAACGTGAAGGGGGAGCTGCTGCTGCCCGGTGTTTACGGTAAATAGACGCAAACACCGACCAAGTGGACGCTTCGGTCTCCGAAAACGCCGAGACAAATTTACAAACAGCCACTATTTCAAACAACTGGGCTCATAATCGTGATGTAAACACTTACTTTCTCGCTAGAAAAAATATTATTATTGAATGAATTTATATAATTTGTCCGGTATGCAGTCGTTCTATGTAGCTTGTGGTAGGACTATTTAAATTTTCCCGGCGCTGCGTCCGGCCGGCACGAAATGCATTCTGGGGTATTTAGTATGTATGTGTGTAAACGCTCGGGCAGCCGCGGCATACTCAAATCATCTTTGAGTAGTCAGTAGGCAGTAGCTACTGCTTGAGTAGGTAAGTAGATAGCAGGCAGTATGCCACTTCGGACACAGCTTCTGTCTGTCCTCGTTTCCCTCACTAGCTGCGTCCGAATTGCCAAGTAGTAGTCGAAGTAGTAGTCGAAGTAGTATCTAGCATGTCCGAATTGGCCACCGGAGCGAGTAGCATGCTACTTCAGATACTACTTCAGATGCTAGACACGCCCACATTGTAGGTTGGTCTCGGTGCATCCTACGGGCATGCTACTGACCCAAAATGCACCGCGGGCTTCTTCTTCGTCCTCTTAAAAGTTGTAGAGGCGCATGTGATGCTAGCGCCACCAGCTGCTCTGCCTATTTAAAAGTGTCGCGAACGCCGGCTGGCCACAGCAGCGCGCACCATGTCGGAGCAGCAGCAGCAGCAGCAGGCGGGACCGCAGCAGTACAGATGTAAGTTTCATGTAACTTCACACACTGTCCTAAAAAATGTGCGGTTGTATCTCTTTGTCATGTCATGGTGTCATATTTGCCCAAGTAATCATTTTATGAGCAAGTGGCGACATCATGGAGGTAAAGCTCACTTATTCCATCATTAAACTGCACAGCTGCAGTACTACAGCCAGGCCCGCAGATGAGGGGCTTCAGTTACCACTGTCTGCACGGGCGCAGTACCTACTCTCTGCCTGCGGGGGTCGTCTTTCCCCACCGCTCGTCGAGTGTGTCCGAATTGGGCCAACGTTTTTAGTATGTAGGAGTAGGATCTAGCAGTAGCACGTAGCAGTAGCATGTAGTATCCGAGCGGGCAGTTCGGACGCAGCACATGATTGAACCAAACGCGCGGCAGCGGAAGGAGCGGAAAGAGCACGCTTCTGCGCAACAGAAATAACCGTCCGTGTCAAACACCGTGCGCTGCACATGGTTCCGGATTTAAACGATTCCTCGAGGCATATAATTTGCCTCGAGGAATTTTATTAATCGAGTTACTCGAGTTACTCGAGTAATCGTTTCAGCCCTACTTAAGTGTTTGTTTTACTTTAAATGACACCAGAGGTTACATAATGACAATAATGTAAAAATTTAACATTCAAGGTTTTAGTTTGTCACATGCTCAGCTGGGCAGTGAAATGCAACAACTGTTCTGCAAGGCCATCTAATAAAACACTTGAGGATATAATAAGGAAAAAAATGTAGCTTTCAGGAATCACAGATAGATAAACATATAAACACATACTCCACCTCATCATCCTCAGTGTTTATTTTCCTCCAGCCATTGTTAAATTCCCCCACATTACTTCATAAATTCTCAAACTCATCGTCTGCTCAGAAAATATTCATCTTGCAAAATCTTTTTGACCTTCAGATGAAGTAAGTTATGTTTGGTTACAAAATAAATTAGATTTTTGTTCCAGATATTTCAGGAAGCCTGTCATTTAGCAATGAAGCAGAAAGCATCTGCTAAACATTCTCTGGGGCAAATACTGTAATACCAAACAAGCTACAACCATTTTGGCTCACACTGTCAGTTAGGTCCAGTTAGGTCACACAGGACCTTTGTATATTGTTATGTCTTTGGCATAACAGCAAATGAAATAGTTTTCACCAGATGGCCACAGACTCAATCAACACAAAGTTATCTTATCAGCATTTGATTAAACAGACATCTATTCAACTGAAAATCCATCTAGTTTTACCTCTAAAGTCTATTTGTGGAGTATTAGCCCATATACTGACACATGCGAGTTGCAGGTTCAGGTTTTTTAAAGAACAATTTCTGTGTACTGTGGCTGTTTTCTCAATTACTTTGTGGTAAATCAGACCAGGGTAGCCGATTTGCAACACTGTCCTATGACACATGAGTCCTTTCTGTGATTTTTGTGAAGCGCTTCAAATCGCTCGAAGCCTATTTCATGCTTTTCAGACTGAAACTTCTCCACTTGACACACTATTTCGCCCAACACTGTGGCACAACATACTGTGTAAATTTGGTATATTTATGCATACTGGAAAAGGAAGGCTGAATATTGAGTGTGTTTTACATACAGTGTATTTTAACAGCCTTTTGTTCCTGCATCTGTCTTTGCCAAAGCAACATAGAAATATCCTCCAAAATATCATCATCAGCATTTGCTCATGTCGTCATTAATTAAAGCAAATTTTGTTGTTTATTCACAGCAACAGAACTGTATCTACGGGCTCTGTCAACAACAACAGGGGGAAATTAGAAAGCTTCCTGCACATCATTTCTCAGACTATTCAATGCTCCATTTAGTCCAAAGTGGCTGATGATTATGACAAGCTGGATTACCATCAGCAGTGGCAGCAGAGAGGCAAGGTGACAACCGTGTGGGTTTGGATAATTTAACAGTTTTTAAATTCAAAACAGGTTGTTCCATCTCATCCTCCCTTTTGTTTATGAATAAATGATTTCTCATCATTGGCTTCTCTCCCTGTTCATTACAACTGAAATCATTGGCCAACAATTTCACTCATGCTAATCCACCCGGCTGCCCTCTTATCACACACATACACTCTCGCCACACACATACACACACATTTATCTACTCACCAAGAAAAAAGTGTCATATCTTTGTAAATGTGTTCCTGAGCACATTATCTGTTGTGATATGTCCTGAAGCATGGTATTGACCCCGCTGTTACCCAATCAACAAAATCAATTACAATAATTAACACATGCAGATAGTAAGCACACACAAACAAAGGACAGCCTGCACACGCTCAGCATTTTAAAATGATGAGGAAAGGGAACAGGACTGAAAATAAAGATGCTTAAAGGAAAAAATAAAGGAGTGACAACTTTACTTTTCTACGTCTGTCCTGCTTGTATCACTGCTGCATTGGTGGAGAAACTAAAAGTGCAAGGTCACTCCTTTTACCCTCTGAGGACTTAGCTGAGAACAAAATTTACATCTCTTTTCCCCAAGTTTTTTAAGGCCAAAGTAACAGCCCAAGGCAGAGGAGAAACAATCCACTGTGTCACATGCTTCTCACTTTGCTGCATTAGAAACCAAAGCTTTTCCACAGGTCAGACAGGAGCAAAGATTCAGTGTGCCTGAAGACCTAAATGTATTGTTGATATGCAGAACAACAGAGATAGATGGTGTGTTAGAAATGAAATATTGCAGAAATAGGTTTATTTCACCATGTCATGATAGGGCTTTTGATTTAGCATTGATTTGGAACAGCTTTGGCTGTAGCACCTCAGAGTGATCCCACATTTTTAATTTTTACAGATGTATCCATGTTCTCCATGGGATTGATGCTTGAACAATTTACCGATAAACCAACCTCACTTATCACTGCCATAAGATCCAAATTTTCTGATATTATGTAAAATAACTGAAGAACTATTTGGACACAAAATTGATGTTTTATTTTGATTGGCCTTTTTATGGTAATACCCTTTGTGTTTGCTAATCCCAAGATTTCTTTGACATCACTGACACATTTGGTCATGACAAAAACATGATGAACACTATTTGTTTCTATCTGTCCCATACTTTATCAATACCTGCTACATTAACAACTTTTGACCTAAGCTTAGTTACAGAGCAGAGTTATTATCAGACTATTTGCAGGTCGAAACATTTGCCTTTTCCTTTTGTCATTCTTCATGCTTGCAGAATTTTTTTTTGCCACATAGTCAACAGGAAAAGGTGAAATCATAAACTTTGTAAATGTGCAAAATTGATTTGACATATGTGACCAGATTGGCCCTGTGATGGTTAAGTAGTAAGTGATTTGAAAGAGAGCTGGGTAATAATTCCTGCTCAGTGTTGGACTTTTTGGTAGCGTTTTCTTAAAGGTACATTGAGTAGAAATGGGAATATGTAGCAATATCTTTCAGTCTGTTTCTAGATTGAAACATTCCTCTGCTCATCCTGACGTTGATGAGGTGACGATGGCGTCTAAGGATAAGAAACTCCTGTAATTCATAATAAGTATGACCCTCCTCTGGTCAAGTTTACCATCAAAAAGGTCTATCAATACAAATTCTTTTGTGCACACGAATCTCTGCTTTGTTTGTCATGTGGAGCTTTTCTCAGTCACTCATTAGTCTATTCTACACTACTGACGAAACATGACAATGCAAGACAGTGGCCTCTGTGGAAGGGGGTCCGCTCCCAATGTTGATATAAGACTCATTCCATGTTAAGAAACATAAAACAGACTTGGTAAAGGGACTGTTATACTCACATTTATGTTTAAATTAGTTTCTAATCATCTGAATGTAAAGACTGTTTCCTAAATGCCCCTGAATACTACCCGCTGCATCTTCAAAGCTCAAATAGTTGTTTTACAGAGACTTTAATGGCTTTAGACTCCAAATTCTCTTCGATAAACATAACATGTAGGTCTTCATACTGAACACATAAACAAAGTGTTTCATATCAACAAATGTAAGTTATTTACATTTCACTGTAGAGCCGAGCTAACATATTTATGGTTAAGTGTAGAGAAACTAAAGCAGTGAATGAATGCAAAGAGAGGAAAGTTATTGTAAACTAACTTTGAAGTAGATGCAATAAATGGACTTTCATCAGTTTTTTTTGGGACTGTGAATCAACCTTGAACACTGTTTCATAACAAACGTAAATTTGTCATATAAACAGTCATATAACCTACTTATGATAAAGTAAATTTCCAATTTTGCAGATCATATAAATGAGCTGTTTTCATACTGGTGAATTCGGTTGACTGTTTTTAATATGGATATTACAGTGTTGCTCCTTGAAAATAATGTGTAAAAGCAAATGTCTCCCAAAACTTTAAGCAGTAGAAACATTTGTTATTTCTTGATCAGTTGAAGTTGTGCATAAATAAAGTGATATCCTTGGACATAAATATGTCAAAGAGTACAAATTATATCCCTAATATTACATGACAAGTTAGGAAACCCAGTCATTTGTAACATTCGTAGGCTCTTGCCAGGAAATCCCTTCTGTACTGACCCACTCTTTTGCAGTGGGAGATCCTGATGATATCCAGACATTAGTATTGTATACACAAACATCCTCCGACACACTCTAATCCCAAAGCCCAAATCCCCCATGACCAGATGTTGCAGCTTATACAGGGGACAGACTGGGCTGAAATTAATAGCTATCACATGCTTGCTAATGAAAGGATTGAGTGGAGCATGCTCCCACTGTGTCTGGGAGGTCGTCCACGTTCTGCTGGGATTCACTGGGATCAAATCCCAGCCGCGCTTATGTTGTCTCACTTCTGTCTCTCTCCTCCTGTCTGCCTGCTCACAATGAATAACATGATCTACAGAGCTGCGTTTGAAAGCCAGAATAAAATATTCAGTGAGAATAGTGGAAAGAAGGATTCAAAGGAGAAATAAAAATGAAAAGAAACAGAGCAAGAAGCATGAAGAGAGGGAGAAAATAGAGAGGGAAGAAAAGAAAATGGCAAATTCTAAATGAGGGTATGAGAAAGACGTAGGAAAAGTAGAATCCCATTCATTTCAAAGCGATCACTGTTTAATAAGGGCTTCCTGTGGTAAATAAACACAAAGCAGCTCCACACTGATCGATTTAGGTTTCAAAGAAAACTGAAACCCAAACAAAACCTCTCCAGAAGATCAATGTAATAAAATAAATTATTTTAAAGGTGGAATTTCTTCCTTAATTCAGTTGTAAAAACAGATCAATGAAAGAATTGTGACATGTGGAGTATTGATTCTATACAACAGCTGCAGAGAGAGAGAGAAAAAAAAGATGTTTTATAGTCCTTTAAACCAGAGCTGCGGTTTCCTCGTTTGTGTAACTTTACATTCTGGGGGGAATCGGAGCTTAGTGCAAACACACACACACACACACACACACACACACACACACACACACACACACACACACACACACACACACACACACACACACGGGCAAAGATACAGTCTCAAAGCAGGGTCAGCTAATTGTTTAATTGGCCCTTGGGGTCTTTTTTTTTATCTGATCTCTCTTCAGATCTCTGCAGTAGATCCGGCTGTCTGCATTTGTTGGCTGAGCATTTTAAATTTACACTCTCATTTACTTTGCAACACACACACACACACACACACACAAAGTTAGTATTGATGGTATAAGACAATTGGTGGTGTGACAGCTCCGCAACAGAGGAGTCAACGTTTTTGGAGTTTTTTTCCACTGACTATTGATGGTGTAAGTCATAATATTCACCACCTCTATGTACCATATTTTCCGGACTATGAGTCACACTTTTTTTCGTAGTTTGGCTGGGTTTGTGACTTACACTCAGGTGCGACTTGCATATGGTTTCTTCTTCATGATAAATTTTTTGGCTGGTGCGACTTATAATCCAGTGCGACTTATAGTCCGGAAAATAAGGTAATCAAATGCAACATTGGTAAAACTTCAGAGCTAGGTTACACACAAAAGTTATAGTTAGTCTCTGTCAAGCCGTACTGTTTAAATAACATTTTTTTGAAAAGTTATTATAAATAAGTTTTTAGATGCAAAAATGGGGTACAACAGTAATTACCACTTAAAGGGATATTCTGGTGTAAAATTAGTTTAGGGTCAAACACACCGTAACGAGTTAGACACCACCTTGAGAGATGAATGTTGCCGACCGCTTGTTTCTTTAGTTATACCAACTTTAGTAACAACCGTACGATAGCAATACAGCGGTCTAAGGAGCCACACACAAACCTCAACCAAACCGCCACTCTATAGCCACAAATAATGCTCAGAACAGCACCTAACTTCATCAACAGTACATACAGGGTCCTAGCCATAGCACTAGCCACCAAACATCTTTTTAACTTTGACTACTTTCTTTAGCAAAGAGACTAAACACAACTCACCTTCTCTCTTCCAGCAGCCGCTTGTTTGTAGTGAGACCTCAGGCCTGTCCATTACGGACTGCTGCAGGGTGACGCAGCTCAAGGAAAAACATTTATGATCATTACTTTAAGAAATGATCATAAATGTTCTTCCTTGAGCTGCGTCAACCCCGCTCCAGTTTGGTTGAAGTTTGTGTGTGGCTCCACAGACCGCTGTGTGTTGCTTTCGTGCGGTCATTACTAAAGTTGGTATTACTAGAGAAGCAAGCGGTCGGCAACATTCATCTCTCCCGGGGGTGTCCAACTCGGTGTTGCGGTGTGTTTGACTCTAGGTTAATTTTACATCAGAATATCCCTTTAATCAAGATTTGTTGAGCCTTATATTACTCTGTTTGCTTTACACCAACACAACAAGCTATTCTGCTCTGTATTACGCTAACCTGACAAAGCAGTAATCTAAATGTGTATCTCAGTCAGTCGAAGGAGTGGAACATCACTGTCTATAAATGCAACGCTGTAAATCAGCGCTCAGATATCCTGGCATCACTTGTACAGTGGGGGGAGATTGAGACACATTGTCCATCATTTTATACTACAGTCAATGGTAGTTATTCACAGACACGGTCACACTCATACATCAACTACTGTCATCTATTAGCATATCTAAGAGAGGAGCAGCAGAAGGAGTAGGTCAGAACATGTGAGTCTCATTCAAAAACACACACATTCAAGCACATGGTATGAGAATATACAACATGTGCAACCGGAGCTTAAATGTGTGTATGCGCCAAGAGTTGCATCTAATTTTTAACACCCATGACTGAAAACTTAGCTGAAAAACAACCCCCTTATTCAATGAGACTCAGTGTGATTAAATCAGGTTAGCAGAGGTGAGGTTGATTTCGAAGCACACTGGAGCGTTATATTTTACGCAGCACATAGAGCAGCAAATCATCACAGCTTGAAGCACACAGTTACTACACATTTATTAAAAACCCCTCTGAAGCGTGGCCACATCAGCAGCAGGGGTTGCACACATGCTGCCAGGGTGAAACGGCGTGATGATATGGAGGTGATATGATCATGAGGGTGAGGTAACCTGATTGGACTGAGACCGCACATCAGATAGAGAGACGACAGGGGAAGGAATGAGGAGGGGAGGGAGGAAAAAGGGGGTCGTGAGAGGGGAAAGGTGGAGGTAGGTAAAGCTTGAGGGAAAAGGAAAGATGAGTAAAGGGGGGTTGGAAATGGAGGAAAACTTTGGGGGGAAAGGGCGGACAAGGTTGCTTCAGGGAAAAGAGAGACAAAGAGATTGAAGGGTGAGAAGCAAAAGAGAAGAGAGAGATGATTAGACAAGAAAAAAGCTCTTACCTTGACCCTGTGCTTTACTGGGGTAGTGGGAAACTAAGACAAGTAACACCAGTGGAGCGAACAAACACCATCTAATCTGCAACATCCTGACATCCAACATCCTCACAAGCAGCAGTCTAGACCTGGAAAGAAAAAGGGAAAGAACTGTTGAGAAACAGATGAAAGACTTACACGAAAAGTAAGGAGGGCAGGAAAGGAAGGTGGGAATTTCAAACACCAGGTCATTCAGCTCAAGAGATGCCCTGTAGGTCAAGAGGATCTACCTTACCCACACCTTGATCGGCGTAAAACGCTGATCTGTAATCAGTTACTCCCGCCTCATGTCCAATTTGTTAAAATTACAGGGCAGTGATCTAACAGTCTAGACCGACCACAGAACAGCAGTCAGGGCTCCCGCCTACACTGAGCAGACTGACAGTGGTGGACTTTGTTTGAGAGAAGAAAGGAGTGGAGAAGAGATGAAGGAAACAGTCAGGAAACAGCAGAGGAGGAGAAGGGAAGAGAGAAAGAGTATAGAGAAGAGATTAAAAAAGATGGAGGACAGTGACAGGAAAAGAGCAGTTTGATTGACAGGCCAAAGAGAGAACATTTCTCATCTTCCTTTGTCTGACTCCTCTTCTCTCCACCTCTTCTCTCTATCTCATCTCCTGCTCCTTCTCTATCAACCCCTAACTTTTTTTGTTCCCTCCACATTTTCCTCCTCTACTCCCTCCCCCCTTCACCTTCTCCACCTTTCACCACCTCTCCAGTCTGCCACTCATTATCGCACACTGAGAGGAGACACAGAGACATCTTATCTTTGCTCCCCCTGTGGAAACACACTGACTGACTGTATGAATAAAACAGCACGTGCTACAAAAGTTGTCCCTGGATGGAGTCTCTGTGATGTGGAGATGTAACTCTGTGATACTGAAAGAACAGTGAGCTCCTTTCAATCCCGATGGTGTCAAAAGGCCAGGGAAATGATAATATGAAGAAAATAGCGTACCCCCAGAAATAGATTGTTTTTTTCCCCTATCAGCTTCAGGACATGAGGGGTGAAATCCCCCTAACATATAAATTATTATAATAACTTTATTTGTATAGTGCTTTTAAAAACAGAAGTATACAAAGTGCTTTGACATGTAGTCATAGAGCACATGGAAAAAGACAGATAAAACAAAAAGCTCAGTAAAAATGGAATTGAAGGACATTTTCATGTCATAAGGAACCCAGACAATACAAGAACCATGCAACATAAAATGAGACCATGAGGATCAAAATAAAAACATAAAATAGTTAAAGAGGGATCGAAAGCGGAGACAGGATAGTAAATATAAAAGACAATATCAACAATGATAATAAAATAATAACAGGTAATACTGATGATAATAGTAATGATAAAATAGAGCAATAGAAATGAGCAAGCATGACACAGAATGAGAGTCAATCTCACCAGTTTCAGACTTTTCCTTTATATTTGCATAAAATAACACTAGAGCTGTGAGAAAATCACAGCATGCGATCGCAATAAGCCCAAAAGTTCACAATGTCTTCAGGGTAATTTTGTGACCGCCTGGTTAATTGGTTAATGAAAACCAGGACCCTGCAAGAAAAGGCACCGCCCTTTGTAAATGTAAAAGATTATGCTTAATAGGTATGTTTTTAAGGCTGAGGACAGAGTGCACTTCAATGCAATTCGTGAAGCCATCAGACCAGAGAAGAAGACCCTCCCAAGCATGCGAGCTGCAGTATAGGACTATTTTGGATGAGCAAACTTCTTAAAGGTTTGGGGGAAAATACAACTTCAAAATAAAATTTATAGTTTCTTTTATTTGGGAAGGTTTTGCCACTTGTCTGTGCAGCTTAAGTTTTGATCACCTTCCCTGTGTACCAGATGATTCTTAAGTGATAAATTGAAAGTGATGCTGAAGGTGAGAATGAAGTTTCTCAGTCAGATCTGGGTCAAACAATCAAATGGATTTCAATGAAGTCTCCATGCAGCGCTGCGCAACTCAGCGCCTCATACTCACTCTCTCACTCTCTCAATGAATGAAATATCTTCTCATACCCCTCCAGTCATCAATTCAAGGTGTCCTCTTTTTATCCCAAAAGAAGAAAAAAAATCCCCGGAATATCAATCGCTGCCGCTGCTGCCTCTTCCTTCTTCCTCTTTCTTCTTTCTCTTCCCCTCTCTTTCTTTTCTCTCACTCCGTTTCTTCGGATACTATTCGGTCAGTCCGGAGTGGGTGTTCCTCTCCTCGTTATTCAGCCATCCCTCCCTCCAGCTATTCCTCTCTGTCCCAACCCTTTCTTTCGCCCCGACTCATGAGAGAGAGAGAGAGAGAGAGAGAGAGAGAGAGAGAGAGAGAGAGAGAGAGAGAGAGAGAGAGAGAGAGAGAGAGAGAGAGAGAGAGAGAGAGAGAGAGAGAGAGAGAGAGAGAGAGAGAGAGAGAGAGAGAGAGAGAGAGAGAGAGAGAGAGAGAGAGAGAGAGAGAGAGACTCCGTGCCGCTGCGCAAAAATCTCCTCTGCCAACCTGCAGCTTTCAATCCGGCTTCAGCCCCTCGGGGCCCTGTGTGTGCACCTCCACGGTCGCGATAGGACTTGTCGCGTGGACTGTGTATGTGGATTCAGCGGCTGTACAGATGACACATGGCTGAAACTCTCGTAGAAATAAAAGTCTGTGTGGAAATGGCTCAGTGCGCTCGGAGCAGGTGCCGGGCAATATCCTGCTGCGCCGCGAGCGCCGAAGTTAAAGGCATAATGACAGAGATTTTTCTGTTCAATTACTAAGACAAAGATTCACGAAGGAAAAAAAAACACGACATATTCATTAGCCTGAGATTCAGACACTTGATTTAGAAAACAAAAACGTGATAATGTCAAACCAAAATGTAAAGGAAACAAAAGAACAGCTTGTTTCTTTAGATGGATGCAATGAAACAAACTAAAAAAGAGGCTGATTGATTGATTAAACTTTTGCCATCTGGAAAAATATCATTTTTTTATTTACCACTGAATCAACAACATGTAAAAGTACAGCCAGGCTTTTTTTGACTGGAGTTGCAAACATTTTTTAAACTAGTGAAAACAAAATTTCTGTAAAGTTGACCACTTTTAGGTTTATTATTGATAATGTTAACTAATGCTCCCTGCTGAGCTAGAGCTTAATACTGAGAGGACAGATATTGCAACAGGAGTTAACCTTCACATCTAACTTTTACAAGAAGGAGTGAGGACATTTCCTAAACTGTAACTTTGTTCTTGGCCAAGATTGGTCAGCTGTAGTATGTCCTCTCCTCTGAGCCTGAAAAAGGTGGAAGTGTACTTTGTAATCCGGGTCTTACACTCCCCCCTCTGTTGTTTTACAGTTAGTGACTCACCCTGAGGGGAGAAACTGTGGGAATCATGGGAAACACAGACTGGTGAAATGTGCCAGTGGCTGCCTGATTTGAAAGGAGGAATAGCTGCACTCCAGGTGTGTCCCTGGGGCACTATAGCCTACACACACATAAACACTTGATGCTTTTAACACACATTCGCACACCTTGGCCAAACAACTGTCCAGATGACACAAACACTATAATCAAGTGAATAAGGAGTCAGTCCTCCTCCTCTTCCTCCCTTCCTGTCCTTCTGTCATCCTGTTTTCCGTTCATCTGTCGTTTGGCTGCAGCAGACCACACACCAAACAAACACAGACCATACACGTGCCATCGCACAAAGTGTACACAATTAGGGCAGGTTGTCATGCCCAACAATCCATTATTATCCAGTGTATGTCTAGAGGAATAAATGAGATTGCATTTGTAACGTATTAAAAATCAGTACAAATGTTTTTCACATTTCATCAGCTGGAGTTATTGGTTTTGCAGCTTTTTAAGTTTGGAAACATTTATAGAAAGCAGTAAAACTTAAATCAAAATGGAGTTTAAACTGGTCGATATGTGTTTTTAGGTTAATTGTCTCTATTATCCAGCTCTTAGTTCTTTCCTCTGGGCTGCACCACTTAGTTAAAGTTAGAACATTTCCTTTCTTTGTAACCACACTATGACAAGTTATATGGTCTTTTCATTGGTTATTCCAGCATTTGTCCAATGACTCCACTACTATTCAGTGGACGGTCACACAATTTCTTGGTTTCCATGGGTAAGGCTCCCTGACTTTGTTGATACATAGTGACGCTAAAATGGTAACTTTTTTTCCGTGATCCTTGTATCTCAACTGTCACGTTTTGGCATTAAACAAAAAGGAAAAGGACCCAAATGCAGGGCAACAAACAGGATTTATTTTAAAGGAACTAAAAAGCAACAAAAACTTGCTGAGAATGTCCAACAGAAAATTTTCCAAGGGAAAAAAATCACAGGAGACTCACTGGGGACACTGGTGACACACATACATACCGTGCACAGGAGCATTGACACACATCATGACATCAACATCTATGATATCATGTGCAAACAATCATGGTGCTAAGAGGATAAATCATGGTAACAATACATTGTTGGATACATTTTTTCAATACAGAAATAGATAGTCCAATATTGTAGATAAAGTCAACTTGCATTTGCTGATTTAGCACAAAATTGAGTGAAGAAGTTCCTGGTTCCAAGAGGATGATCCCTAATGCCTTCCTGTACATCTTTTGGAAAGATTACCGTTCAGTTTGAATTTTGAATGTGTTATTTAGATGTCTTTGTTGGCATGACGATCTTGATTAGAAGTTAATGAAAAACACTGTGGTGATGTGAGATTGAGGGATTTAACTGTGAAAATTGTAAAACATGAGGAAGCATGATATTGTACTGAGTGGAATCATCTGGAGAGATGACAAGTCAAATATTTACTTTTAATATTTATAATTTACATTTTGATTTTATATCTTTTTTAATCTATGTTCATATTTCTGTGCTGCAGCTCTCACTGCCAGACTTTGGTTGACAGCTTGACTCTTGAGGTTAAGACAGACCAGCAGACCTGCTCCATGGGTGAACCAGTCACTTCTCTTTACCCTTTCTATCTGCGCTCCTTTTTCATCATATGTCCGTCTTTTTCCCTGTTTCATTTTTGTCATCTCCGTCCATCTAGACTGAGACTGTTAATTAAATGCATCGGTAGCATGCCACGGTTGATCCACAGGTTATTTAGCACAGAGCCATATGGTCCAGCTGCGAAGCCTCATAAATTTTTAAAGTCATAGTACTGGAACAAATATCTGTTGACTGCAGGGACTCCTCATTTGTTGTGGTCAGATTTGAGCCACTGAGCTTCTAGCTTTGCTACACATGCACAGCTCAGTATTTATGCAAACAAATCACATCTCCCCGAACCCCCAGATTTAATCCTGGCGTGCAAGCCTATATAGAAATCAGTGGAACAGGGGGTCTGAGTTTTTACCTTAATCTACTGCTGGTGTAATACACTTCAGGAAATTGAAAAATGTGTGTGTTTTAGATTGGGTTTCTTACTGTGGGTGCATTCAGATGATATAAGACGGATCTTGCAAATGTAAAACCTGAGTCTTACAGTGCTGAAAAGATTTTATGGTAAGACTGTTTGAAAAATTCTGACAGCAAATTATACCTGAGCTCGAGCTGAAGAATTTTAGGGAAAGAAAGTTATATTTTATTGAGACTGTACGCATTTTTTCTTTTCATAAGTTTTTCATTTCCATTCCAGTTTGCCTGGACAACACAACTTTTTATTTTTTATTTTTTTTGCAGCAACCCAGACAGGAACCCTAAAGCTGATAATCCTTCTAGCAGCTGCCTCTTTGATATTAGTGATATCGTCTGTTCGAACCAGTCAATCTGCAGCTGTTCGTGTGAACCGCCATATTATAGTAATATAAGTGAGTGAACCCAACATCTACCTGTAATTATTATAGAAATAAGCCACCTTTGTTGCTTAAACAAACACAGAAAGCAGCATTTTATTGACAGGAGAGGATTTCTCCCAGGAAACAGGAACCTCTTCATTTGTGTTTTTAGTCGAGCCAAATCGTGAGGCTTTTGGAAGATGGATGTTTATCACAAAGGACCAATCAGTGAGGACAAGAGAGCATCAAAAGGAGACATACTGCTTTAAAAAATAGTGCTATCAGTAATTAGATGGAAATTTAAACTTGAAAGAGACAAATTGCTAGATTTAGATATTGATTAAGACTTTAATTAAATGTAATCTGACACATGAACACAGATGTAGATGCAACAGAAAGTAACTCGCAAACCTACTTTATTTTAAATATAAACACAGACCTTTGACACTTTCAGCCCTCTTTACCTTCTTACACATTAACAAACACACCCACTTGAAGCCCCCTGCCCTACATTTTTAAGTCCAGAGATAACCTCAGGCTTTAGGCTTTGTGTCTGACACAGTGATAGACAACCGAGCTCTGCGTGTCATTCACACTCAAACAATGAAGCACATTCAAACTAGCAGGAGAGACACGGTTTGTTTGCCTTGTTAGTTTGAGCCAAAGACCTGGACAGGTTCAAATAGAGTTGACACATGCAAGGGTGTGCATGCATGTGAACTCAGACACACCGACACACACCACGTGCTCTGCATTTCAACGTTTTTTTTCTGCTGGACACACATGCAGACACACACACTGAGCTGTGCGTTAATAACAAGCAGCAGGTTAATAGGAGGGCAGCAGCAGAGTGAAGTGACCGCAGCCTTCTGATTAGTCAAACTAGTCACAGTTATTAGCCGGCTTGTCATCTAGAACCAGGCCTGCTGTTCCCAGGCTGCTGACCTGACACCTTCCAGCAACTTTTTACAGTGGGGCACTTGGATAGAAGTAATTTGTTAAAGAGAAAATACGAGTTTGATAGAAGAACTCATTCACAGCCACAGGAGGCTGTTTATGTATCCATGATACTGACTCTCTTTGGCGTGCACAGTCCCAGCCTGAGGCAAGTGGACTGCATATTTTGTAATTTTTAAAATGTACTATATTGAGCCAGTTTGGAAATCTGAACAACCATGGACTGAACTGGGGCTGAATTTAGCACAGACATCTCCAGAGGATGGCTTTGTTGAGTCTAAGACTCTCCTTCACAAGTCACATAACAGCTTTCCTCCCTCGGGATAGATTTGCACAAAACTGGTGATGTTTACTACATGCATGCTTAAAAATGCTGTAAAAATCAATACATTTGTTTAACACGTTAAAGCCTTTACCATCATTGTTTATTGTGCATTCTGCTTGAATGGCCTGCCTGAATCTTGAGCCAGCGTCGCACAATGTATTGAAAGAAAATCAAAGCGCTTTGGATCCGAGGAGTCCGACTGTTGGCAGAATACATAGGATTTGTTGACTGCAGTTTGTTAACACAACAGTGGAGGATGTCTCCTGCTGCCTCACACCCTTCATGCTGTTGTTTGCGACAAACTTGTCGTCTTAGAGTTGACAGCCAGAAATGTTATCAGCAAAACAAAGCAATGACATATGAGGGCAGCGCCTGCAATTTCAGACACAAAGCCTCACATTTCCAGTGGGTCATAAGTGATGAGTAAAAAAGATTATTTATTAATCCATACATTTAAAATCTATGTAACTTCCATGGTTGTGCAAACATGTTGTTTAATGACAATATGTCCAAAAACCTTATAGTGGGAACAGTTACACAGCCGCAAAACTGATATTTCCTCAACTTCACGTTTTTCTAGTCTAAGTTAGGAATGATATGCTAATTTGCTAAACTTTGATGAGCACATAGTAAAAAATGTCTGCTGCTGTTTAAGAGCAGATTGCAAGATTGTCCTTTTTCTGTCTTAGGAAGCGAATTTGAAATCCAGAAAAATGCACCAAATGATGAGCAATGTGATCAACAGCAAGTAAATAAACTGTGTGAAAACTTTACATCCATCAAGTAGTTTTACAGGATGGGCATTTTGACAAATTCTCGGTCAAAATGCGAAAAAGAAATATTCAAAATTCAAGTTGACTTCTTTCACAGGACCTGTCCTCCTCAAAGGGTCTCATGTACACCCAAATAAAAAACAATTTTCTGCTTTCCACTCCCCCTGCAAAGTCAGTGATATATTTTTGGAGAAGGAAATGCCAGAGTTTTCCGCCAAGCTCACAGATCTGGCATCCACAGTCTGAGCAGCTTCTGGCGTGTGGCTCAGATTCCTGCCTGCTGTGACTCGTCCTGAGCTCTTGGCCTGTGGGGAGGGAAGTGGAGGACAGGAGACTATTCACCTGAAAACACCGTAATCATGCCTCAGAGCCATTCAGTCCATCATCCTGAGTGGGCACTGAAACATTTCTTTTCTGTAGCTTCATGACTCTTACGTATCTTTATTCTTCTCTTCTCTTTTGTCCTCTCTGTGTAATAGTCCAAAAGCTCCATATATTCCCCACACCTGATAACACTGATAACCTTTATCTATTCAACCCAGTAAGCCACATATATATTGGCACTCCGTGACAAAAGCTAATTAACTCTGAAGAATATTGTGTCCTTGTGAACATTATTAAATGTATCTGGTATTATGTTATTTGTTCTGCCATAATTTAATACAGCTGTAATGGGAAAAAAATGATATATTATAATAGCCTGAAACCACATCTTTATTATTACCCAGATTGAAGATAAATGGGTAATACTTTCTGGGTATTTCTTTGAATAGATAGCACAGTTTCTGAGAAAGTTTGCTGCAGTCGCAGTGAAGGTATTTTTTCCATTTTGGAGGCACAGAAAGCAGAAAAAATGTTGCACAATTTGTCTGTTTAGTGTTGTTTACACCTTCAGTGTGAAATGTAGAAACAGTATCTACTCTGACACATCTTTAGTATGTCAAAATTTCACACGAAGAGGACCTCTTTGGGTTTTGTTTTTGTTCAACAAGAATACGAGAACGGGTGATAAAGAAACACCTTTTTTCAAAGTGTTTGTAGCTTTTATTGAAGTTTTTATCAGGTTTAAAGGCTTAATTATGCACATTTACTTTCAAACTGTTTGGTCCTTGGAGAATTTCTATCACATTGAACCACAATCACGTATCACCATAGAAGAGAGGAGTGAACCCAGGTAGAAAATGGAGACAAAACTGTGTTTTTCTCAACCTTGTGTAACACTCCAAATTAAACCAGAACCCACCAGCTCCTGGAGTCTAACATTCCTCCTTAGCTCTTGTATTTTGGCTTCAGTCACTGTCATGAGAGGATTATTTTATCTGTATTAATTACTTGATCTTGGCTTGTGTTGTCTGCATTGGTGTTGCTTTAATTGGACCAACTGGGCTTTTCAAACCTTAATATGGTTTTATAATATATGCCACTTGGAAAAGGCTTTCATCCCAGGCTTTTCTGAGTACCAACACTTCACTCTGTTTTGGCCCTAGCTGCAATTGGACTCCTTTGGTAACTCTGGCACTGGGACTGTTATTCTCTATGCAACAAGGTATACCAGATCTTGTCCACGCATTTCTCTCAGGAGGCTCATGAATTGACAAAATTTTCTAATAAAAATCTTCCAGAACATAGTTACTGCTTGCTAGACTTTTTTACTTCTTAAATTGAACTTGAAGTATGAAAAAGAAACTCGTGTTCAGAAGTATTCTCGGCTGTTTTGGTCTTTTTGCTGTTAAAAAATCACATTTCTTATCAGCTGAGGTGGTTTAAATTCGCACCCTAATCTTGCCTTCATCTTTACCTCATGAGAAAATGTCCAGCAGGCTGTCGCTTTCAGGTATGTGAGTGTTTGCAACAGTTTCTAATTTCCTGTATGTGTGCAAGTGTGTGTGATTTGTGTGTGTGTGTGATTGTGTGTGTATCAAACACACTCAGACAAATAGACAGTGGAAGGAGGCAATGTGAAGGCTGGCTGCTGAGCTAATCAATGGCTGCCTGAATGCAAGGATGGATGAATGAAAGGACTGAAAGGTGGAGGAAAGGTGGTGATGCTCTCCACTGATAAGACCATTTCTAGTTAGTGTATCAGTCAGTCAGCCAGGAACATAAAGGGATGGAGGAAAAAAAGGAAAAGAGAGAGGAGGAGGAGGAGGAGGTGTTGGCAAATGATTCATATGTGTGATGTAGCAAAAGAGTTTTTGCATCTTAGCGTAATTATGATTACAATACAACATAATACAATACAATATAAGAACTTTATTGATCCCTTTAGTGATGAAAAAGGGAAATTCGTTTATTTGGAATCTCATCTCTTCTACTTTTTACAGAAGAACTAAAAATTCTGATAGCCGTGGGAACAAAAGATCTCCTGAATCTCTCAGTCCTGCAGCGAAGAGAGCGGAGCAGTCCACCACTGTTATTTTTTAGTCCATCAAGGTGTCATAAAGTGGATGATCCTTGTTTTTCAGAAAGGCCTCTACCTTCTTCAGTGTGCATCTCTCCACCGCATCCTCCAGTGAGTCAAACTTGATTCCAATCAAATGAAACTTGAAACCAAACATGGAACTTCAGCCGTTGCCTTGGGTGGGATACATACATGTATTGTTATGATATGACTGAACTCCCTTAGAACATAATATGGCCGAAGAGCAACAGCCAGCAGTTTAATATCTGGACAACACATCCTCTCCTTGAAAGATATGTGTGAAGGGTTACACCATCTCTGATTAACAGATAAAGCCAGACCCCGCCTTTCTTCTTGCTACTAGCTTTAGCATCTCTGTCTTATCTTAATGAGAGTAAAGCCAGGTAGAGCCACACTGGAGTCAGAGTTGTTTTGAGTTTCAGTAAAACGCAGAAGACTGCACTCATAGTATACTTTCTTCACTAATATCTTCAGCTCTTCACTTATGGGCAGAGACTTGACATTTCCCAAGATGATTGATGAAGGAAAGGGTTTATAGCTCCATTTCCTAGCCTTCAACTCTGCCTTCATCTCCACACCAGCACAGCAACCAAGAAAAACACCTCCAGTTGTCTGCTGGAACTGGATGCCATCACCCAGACCTGCTCTCTCTCAGTGAAAGAAGCTCCTCTCATGAACAAACTGTTTTCCAAGCAGAAACCTCCATCGACAGTCAACAAAAACATGACAAAATAGAGCAAAAACTGCACAGAACACAGAGAGACCAGACTAGGCTGCTCCTTGGTTGAGCGCAGGATCTAAAAAAGAAACAGAGTTGAAGGAGTTTATCTGCTCGATCAGACAAAAGTACAACATGAAGCAGCTGATTATGTTTATTTCAGGCTTGCAAGCACTGGCACTTGGATTTATAATGATAATACTCCATAGAGTATGAATAATGAGGTAAAAGCAGGTAATATCTCACTGAAACAGGTCAAATTCACCTCTGACAAGACATCTATAACTTCTGCCTTCTTACTCCAGATGATATCATTCGAATCATATTGCAGTGCTTTTGTGTTCCCATGAAAATTTCCTCTGAACATAAGCCCATTGGATCACCCACAAAAAAATGAAAGTCTGGGAGCATACATGTTAAAGTCAGTGGTAAAAATTCAGTAATTCTGCATGCTACAGTACAACAGTGCCTCCTGCTGGCATTGTCTGGTTGTGCATCTATAAAAGAATAAAAGAAAACTACAACACTGAACTTTTTCAGAGAAAGGTACAGGAGACAGGGAGTTTACAAAAAGTGCTTGACAAATCCTGATACTTTATTTAAGCTTCCGACCTCTGGCTTTTTATTTGTCTCATATTATGGGAACAGGGAGTTCACATGTGCTCGGTTTGTTGTCTCCCAAACTGATGCAATACAACTCAGAACATCTATAAGAAGCAGAAGAAGAAAATCATGTTGTAAGAGCTGTGTTTACCAAGTTCATACATAAATAAAACAAATTTTAAGACTGAAATAATCCTAATGCTTCAATTTGATGTCGGAAATGAAAAGAGATCGTCTGCAATTAGAATGATTATATGAAAAGTATATATAAGACTATATCACATTTAGTTTAGTACTTTTTGATGTTTGAAACCGTGGCTGGGGAGAAAGACATCTGCACAAACTGAGTTTCTTACCAGAGTGTCAGTCAGTAACCCACCTGAAAAAGGACTAGCAGCTGTGTTTGTGTGCGAGAGAGAAAAAAAACAGACAGGGAGAGAAAGTACTTACCCACTGTGCAGAACTTTCCTCTGCCAACCTGCAGGTTTCAATGTGTGTGTTTCCATAATCTCTGCAGGATCTCTGCAGGTGAAAGGTGGTGCACAATGTACTTTTGGAGATTTTCAAGATTGAAACCAGACAGGGTTTTTGTGGATTAGCCAACATGTCAGTGCAACTTTCTGTTCCTGGTTGTAAATGTTGATGAAAAAAAAAGTCTAGAAAAATCATTTGAGATAAATACTTTTGAAGTTAAAACCGGCCCTTTAAAATGAAAAGAAACCGCACACATGGATTTGAATCAGTTTGTTTATTAATTGTTCAGAGCATCAGAATGAGAATTAGCTGCTTTGTCAAAAACAGACGTGTAGTAATCGTCATCAAAACCAATCCTTCCATCTCTGTTAGCTGAGAACGATAACCATACAGCTGCACCTGCTGAAAGGCAACTCAACCTGGCATTAACAAGGTAAACTTTAAGCAAATAATCCCTTTTTTTAAACATCCAAATCTATGCTGAGAGTTAAAGTATAACACTAAAAATACAAACAGCACAATGTGAGCGATGGTGGTAAAATAC
Organism: Xyrichtys novacula; assembly: GCA_962446985.1. Classification (NCBI taxonomy): domain Eukaryota; kingdom Metazoa; phylum Chordata; class Actinopteri; order Labriformes; family Labridae; genus Xyrichtys; species Xyrichtys novacula. The sequence goes on along the minus strand of OY660871.1, from coordinate 20,592,318 downwards.
ATTCTGTTAGATCGTTGCTTTGTGCTATTTGGAGGTGGTGTCTATGAAACACTGATTGTCTACAGAACTGATATATGATCATTAAACACAGTGAGCATGTTTCATATCTAAAACAGGACAAGCAGAACAAGTGACAGAAAAAGAGACTGGATGATGAACATGTAGGGTTAGCAGCAAAATGAAGTGTTAAGGCAAATGTATTGTTGAACAGTAAGTGAACTTGTTTCAGCTGACTGCCACATGTGAAACATCCCTGCATATTTCAACCATGAAATCTCTGCTATGTTACCTGCCGAATGGAAAAAAGGGGAAAATATAACATAATAATGAAATATGTGTCCCTCCATTATATTCACTCCAAACACAGTAAACTACATCAGTTTCAGATGAACAGGTTCAAAAAGTACATTTTCTGGTATGGTATCATTCAACTTAAAGAGGACAAATTTCAGATCAGATTAACAGAGTTAAAATGAAATACATGTCCATCACAATCAACCAGAGAGAGCACCACCCATCTCTTAAATATTCTCAGTACTCTTATGCATTTATTATTTACATAGTTTGTTCTATAATCTTTCACTGGAAATGAGCAGGGATCCTGAAAACAGTGTGACAAAAACAAAACTTCTATTCCTGAAATGATTTGTCACATCACTCAGTCCTACAACAGACCGAAGAAGCTGCTTTGGATTATAAACTAAAACTACTTTATCACAGATTTACAGGAACCATGCGTGTCACTGCAACAACACCGAAGCACACTGAGAAACACCAGAGAGATGTCCACCGAACACTCACTGCACACACTGAAAGGCAGTTCACAGGGACAGTTTACTCTTCTGATTGGCAATGAAGATCTCCTGAATATACAGTATGTTCACCTTTTGATAAAAAAAAGTCCACTTAAATGCATTTTAGTAAAGTATTAATAGTCTTAATTTGACTTAAGGGCTAAACTAAGTACACATCCAATTCACGAGGCAGTGTTGTTTTTGTATAAAACAGACAATTTTACAAGTGCGTACTCAGGAACACACTAGCATGGATCACAAACACATCTTAGTAAGTTTACCTGTAGGAGCAGTATCAACATTACTTAATCATGCTCTTCTTTTACCTTTACATAGTTTTAAATGAGGTCTTCTCATGCCTAAGCACATGATGGCGTTGTACAAACATACTGTTCATCCTAACATCAACTTTGAGGTTACAGATCCATATATTATAAAAGTAGTCTGCTTTTGAGATGAAGTCAGCGACTGCAGAAAGAGATTGTTTGTCTTTGAACAGTCCTCAAGTTGTTTTTGATCCTCCTTTTAAAAATGAAGGAAAGGAAGAGTGCAGTTTTATCAAACTTTACAGCATTTATCACGACTATCCCCGTGAATAAGGATTTGTAGTCATCAGGTGATCTCCCCTCTCTAAATGCTGAATTTGACAAAAGGTGTAGTGTTTATATCAGAATCACTGACAACATCTATAGAGCAGTTTCACTTTGCTACCACATAGAAAATATTTAATTGAAAATCAAATATTTTCTATGAATCAAAGTTTCTCACAGCTTTTCTATCTACACTCTGGTAAACTAGAGGTTGCTTATATGTCGTTTATTTCTAATCACAGACTGTATGTGACTACGTGTGTGTGTGTGTTTATATTTACAGATTTAAATTCTTACTTTTATTCTTAAAAAGGAAAGCTTTGACACCTACATCCTTTTATGAGATTACAAAATTGTTCAACTGTTGCTCGCACACTTGGTGAACACTAGATTTTTCCCCAAACATTAAGAAATGACCATATCAATTTTAAATGAAATACCAACTCTGCCATGAGGAATAGTCTAGGAATCAAATCTGGCAGTACATTTGGAGCCAAAATTAGGATATTTTACACAGAGTCTCGTTTATTTTGTTAATTCCACTGTTATGACCCAAAATTAAGAATAACTTCTTTTTAGACAAAAAATAAAACTTTTTTCTTGATGGTAGTTTAGGGCATCCCAACATTGTGTAAAAGAGAAAATTTACTTTTAATTTTTTATCTTTTGAACAAAATCTAAAAAAAAAAAAAATCTTATTATTGTAAATGTATTTAACCCTAAGAATATAAAAAATGCCCAAAAGACACCAAATCATTGATCATAAAACTTTTAAAAACAATTATTTTAAGTCTTTTGGATCTTCTCAGTGCTGTCGTTAGGGTTTGAACTAAAAAAAGGGTTTCATCCCATAAATACCATTTCTCTTTAGTTTGTGCATTCAGCATTTCTTAACTTTCTATGTACACTGTGCCTGTTAACTTCAGATACAACATATCACTGCATTTTCTTTCTGTAAACTAGCTAAACTCTAGCAGCTACATATAAATCTTCCTCCATAGTTTTGTTAATTCATTCACAAAACAAAAGTATAACTTTTTTCTTTACGCCACAACAGCTCCTGAGGAAAAGAAAGAAAAAAGAAAGATAAAAATAATCAATTGACAGAGTGTTTCCCTCTGATTGTGTCTTCTTGTTGTTTCCAGCAGAGGGCAGTGTAGAGCCACCAGGAGCTTCAGTCTGTGGTTTGTTTGTAACTGGGGGAGAGGTCACTGAATGTGTTAATGTGAGGTTTTTTCACTTTTTCACAGTTTCAGCTTTTTTTACTTTTTCATTTCCTGATTTAAAAAAAAGTATCTTATTCTTGGCTGTCCTTTTAAAACAGTCGTCACATTCAGTAGCAGTTTTATGGTTGAACTCTCTTCTGGTTTGGAAATCAGACAAAAACAGGTCTGTGGTTTATACTGTTGTGTCTTGGGCCTCCTTGTTAAGACTGAGAGTTGTGTCTGCCACACTGAAGCAGTTTGATCACCGTCCTTGAGGTGGTAGACTTTAAAAAGTCAAGTATAACCTGTGCGTTTTGCCCACAGGCTGAATCATTGACCTGACTCGAATACCCACATTCTCAAACACATGCTCAGTCATCCACCTTGTCCAAACAATGACGGGACAAAGATGTTGAAAGGTGTCCACACAGCTTTGTTGCACTGGTGTCATGGTCAAGTATGAAGCCACGCCTTTGTCCTCGCAGTTTTTACTGCACTACTGAACAAGGAGTCCAAGGGTTGCTCTCCTCAAAATTATACCTCCTCCATCACCTCCATGACAATTGTTCTGGGTCCAGTTAGGATAAGATTGCTGACGGTTCGGTAGTCCTGGGTGAGGACATTCAGTCCGTTCACCGACACCACAAACTGACACACCTAGAAGGAGACAGAGAAGAGAGAGAGAAGATGTTTGGTGTGTTGGTTGTTCAGCTTTTCTCTCTTTGAAATATTCCTGATTAAGGGACCAAGGTGAAATGATGGAAATAGTATCAATAAACAGGTCAGGCAGGGGGAAAAAAGGTTCTTCACCATGGATCTGCTTTTGAGGACTAGATTTCACACCATCTGCAGGTTCGACAGTGGCTTGGAAAAGGCAGACCCTGCTTTCCTTTTCGTAGCCGCTCACTCAGTCATCACACAAAGCCAGATTAAACTAATAATTATTAAGCCAACCACAATGTTAGTAAGATAAGTTCTAATAAACTCAATTCACAGAGCTGTGTGGACAAAAAGTCTGCTCTTATAATGTTTTTGCAAAAGGTCAACTTTGTAGGTTTAATTTGAAAGAGGAAAATCAAAAGCGGCTGATATTAATATGAGTTAATGGGGCACAAATAGCAAAAAAACAGGGAGGGGGAAAAACAGAAGATACTCAGTGGAAGATTTTGTTTCCAACTCAGTGTTTAACTGAGGGGATCACTATTTCAGCAAAAACTGAAGATTTTGAAAAATGTCTATGCAGCCCTAATAGTCTGTTTTACAAAACAAAACAAATCAACACATTTATTCCACACCCTGTTACGAACATTTTAAGGCTAAGGCTCATGCATAGATTTACCACCTTTATGCCCAAAGGGTTAGGACTTGCTTTAGCTTCAGCTATTTCCCATCTCTACGTAATGAAATGTTAAGTCGAGTTGGTGACATAACTGAGACAGTGTCTGCACTCTTTCATGTAATCTAAGATCCAGACTGAAGATACTGAGGATAGAGATCAACACATTTTCTGATTTGTCATCTGAAAAAAGACTTCTGGTACCTCCTGCATGACTGTTAAGTAAATATACACTAACCAACAATGACCAAAGTAAAGTAAATATCAGTGATTATCTTGTAACAATGGCGCCTCTCAGAGAGTCTAAGAGGTAAGGCAGCAAGTGATCCGTTGAGGGCAGAAAAAAGGCTGAGAGCAAGGACATGGACAGTTTTGATAAGGGTTAGGTAGTGATGGCTAAACAAGTGGGTAAGATCATCTCTATTACTAGAGCTCTTGTTAAGTGTTTCCGGGCTGCAGTGGTCTGTAATTACCAAAAGTGGTCATAGACAGCGAAGGCTCGCTGTCACGGGTGGGGAGTAAATGCCAATGCTCGAGCGTCAGAACTGAGCTACAGAGCGATGGAAGAAGGTGGCACAGAGGGACATGATAGTCTTATCAGGTCAGGGCTGTTTTGACCCTGAACTGATGACAGGGTTCCAAAACAATCCTTAGTGATGGTCGTAATGTTATGGCTGATCTACAGAATTAAGTCAGTCTAGTATAAAGAAAGGAGCAAGAAGTCAACTGGTTCTGCCCCGCTGTCACAAAATCATGTTGAAATGACACCCAAAGCTTACAGATGAACATTTTTCTTTCTTCTTGAGCGAAAAACAATTATGTCAATCTTCATATCCCAAGTAGAGTTTCTACTTTTAAAAGAGAAAAAAAAAATGTTTTTCTTTTATGCAACAAGGTCTCAGAGGTTCTTCTCTGCCCTGGGGCCCTCCAACTTGTTAATCCAGCCGCAGTGTCATTCTATGCAAAGAGAGCCCAACATATATTTAAGAGAGCAGAGGATGAACGCCCCTCTAAGAAACATTTGTAAAAGGGCAGCCAATGAGGCGAACAAAAACTACAGCATGCACAAAGCTGCAACAGTAAAGAGAAACGTGGGAAAGCTGATGGTATTCCCTGACAAATTTTACAGCCGATACAGCATTATAGCCAGGCTTAAATCACCCCACTGCCACTCCCAGACCCCACCTCCCTTATCACTGTTTAACCACCATCCCTCCAGCTCACAGCCCTGTTAGAGATAACGCTTGTTGTCTGAGGTTTCCTTCTAGCTGCTGCTGTTGAAACATGATGCTGCTGTGGTTTGGTTTTGGGTTTTTGCACGCTATTACAGGCTCTCGCACACACACACACAGGAAATTTCCTATGCAGTTATTGCACAAAGTTTGATGCATGCCAGCAAAAAAAGCACATAATAATTAGGTTATTTATAACAACTATAAACCAACACTGTGCAGAAGCAGGACATGGAAGAAAACCTTTTTAGATGTATTTTACGGGCAAGGGGTGCAGTTATTCAAACGCAGCCTGCTCCAACATAATCTGACGTTACTCTCAGAAATAAAAAAGTGTTGAATGCAGATAGAGGTGAATATTTTGGTTATTTTCAAAGCCATTTCTGTAAAGCGTTTTCTTAGTCTTCCTGGGTGTTTCAGGAAAGGAGAGTTCAAGATAAGATAGGGGAATAATTGGAAGGAAGATTAGGAGTGAGACTTTTATATTCTCCCTGTAATCACATTGAACCTCTACAGCCTCTGTCACATTACGAGCAAGCTCAAGAAGCCCCCGTCTTATCGACTTTCATTCATTCCTCACTCCTCCTTCCACCTTTGCATTTAATAATTTCAACTCTCTCCAAACACCTCCCCCTCTTCTTCTCTCTCCCGCTGATGCTTCTCTCCTTTCAGGCTGTGGGGTTCTTGTTAGTCTTGGCTGGGGCCCAGCTGGACTGAATGACTCCTTGCATTCAGAGGGTTAAAATCACTTTCACACAGAGAAAGAAAGGACACCGAAAGAAGCATGAAGAGAAAAGAAAGAGAGAGAGAGAGATTAAACAACACATGTTAAGGGTGTGCTAAAAAGTCCAGCTTGCATGCATACCAGCTGTGTGCAATGTAAAGAATTATTGTTTGGAACAAAAATACTGAGGTGATGGATGACCCGAGGCCACGTTTGCAGGAATCAGAGAGCCAGAGAAACAATAACTGATAAATTGAAACCTTACATGGAGGGGTTCGATGGAATTTGAATTTTTTTTTCAAAATGTAAAGCTGTTTTAAAAAAATAATTATCATTTAAGTCCCACTCTGATTGTATGTACATTTTTTGATTATTTATAGTGTTCTCCATGGTCTTTAAATTGTGATGATGAGGTTTTTGGCCAAAATCTTATCTGTGTCATTTTCAAGGTCATTAGCAATTCGCCTCTGAGTGGTGGGCGGAGACAGCGCTGCTCTGCACACACCTCCTCATGCTAGCTTGTAGTCTAACATTGCCTGTGCAGGTAACATAGGCACCATTCAGCTTTCAGACACTTATGTCTTCAGGGACATGATGAAAGCTGATATCATGATTAGCTTTCTTACGAGCGTTGCAATCCGCTAACGCACACACTTGTTCTGCGATCGTCCTCTCTACTCCTCGCAGTCTGGCCTGCAGAGTGGGGCGCTGGGGCGGAGCTTGGAGTTATGACGTAGGAAATCTCACTGTGTCTGAACCTGCCATTTAGGTCTGTCAGAGGTTCACAGAGATCTGAATGAAGAAATACTCAGAAATGCAATTTTGCTCTTAGTTTTTTCATGATATATGAACATATAGACAAAAAGCACAAAAAGTAAAACAAATTGTTTCGTTTAGTAAAAATACAGAATAAAAACCTAAAATGTTAAAAGGCATGTAGGTGTATGTGTTTTCTTTAGAATTACAGTACATCCAATCCAAGGCTGTATTTTGGTCTAGAGCTGGGTTTTTCGGTAGTTTGCTGGTTGCCTAGTAACCTCACAATAGCTACCAGGCTCCATGAAAGTCTAAGAAAGAGAGTGGTTAAAAGTTTTGCCAAACTGTAAGACTTAACCTTTTCTTTTTAGAGAGAGTCTGAATCATAGACCCTTTATGCGTCATAACTGTGTTCCTTCAGCTTACTAAATCAAGCAAAAGCTGGAATAATACATGGAAGAAATGAATCACCTTACAAAAAGTGGAATAGTAAATGGAGGTTGAAGGTCCTCGATTAATAAATACTCAAGCCTTCAACTCTTAAAATGCCTAATTTTCTATTTCAAATTCTTAGAATTGAGGTTCAGAAATTCTGATGTATTATGGTGCATACAGTAAAATGTGATATAAACAAACTGCTCAGAAAACACACACATACACACTCCTAATGGTGAATGACTGTGCACTACAGTACAAGATCCACAAATGGATCCAGAGTGATACAAACACTTTCACATCCTGCTCCAGCTCCTGTCTCACAAAAGTGCATCAGAAGTGTCTCTTAAAGTGAAGCACCGGACGGTTACATAAGTGCTCAGATCCATTATGGTCATCAAAATACTGAAGTGTGTGTCTGCAGAGATACATAACCACAGTGTTTGAAAGCACGTGTGTGCGTGTGTACCGAGAAAGGAGAAGATGATGTGTTTCACTGCCCCCCTCACCCAGGTCAAAGAGTGCATGTTACTGCGTGTTTGGCCTTTTGCCTCAGTTACAGTGCCAGCACCTCGCAGCAGGGGTCGTTCTATCTGCTGTACTGTATTACGACTTAATTACACATTAACAAACACACTCTGGTGGAGGGAGACAGGTCCAACCTTCTAGAAACTGCAGGGGACAGCAAAGAGACGCCGTAGGTCTCACTGCTGCATGCTGGGACTTTAATCTACGATGATGATACTGAGATAAAGCTAAAACTTCCTTTCAGAACAACAACAAAAACAAAAACAGGTGAAGACTTGCTGTAAAAATGTTACAAGATGTTCTAAAAGCGCACATAAGTCATATAATCAGTACACACCCAGTTCAACAGAGTTAATCACATACATAAAAAGTCATAAAAAACACACTCCTTTACCGGCCTGTGAACCATGACACATTTTCCGTGGTGATAAAATATGACAGCTGACAGTAAGCAAAGCAGAAGTGGTGATATTTCCACTGACTGTTTCCTCATTGACTCCTCTACCTTGGCCTCTTCCTCATCCAAGTTAACATCCCATTCTTAACTTTGTAGACATGAATTGATTTCGATTTCTTTTAAGGGCTGGTTTTTTCCTTTTATTGAAATGAAACATTAAAGTGGCTCTAAAAAAGCAATACAGATTTAATGTTAAACATTTAAATAAGATGACACCCCCAATCTGCCGCCCTTACCACATAAAGTCAACCCCGAACATTTAAAAACCAAACCGACTCTTTATGATGTGTTTGATAACTTGGTATTTCATCCTTATGCTCTCCTTTCCTCTTCCCTGTTCCTGCTCCTCACTTCATTCTATCCTCCCCTCACCTCCCTCTCAAGTCCCCCTGCTATGCATTCCCAGGATTCCTTGCTGCCACCCTGCTTACATACTTTCATGCCAGCTGTGGCAGCAGAGCCACCACGACTCTGTTTTCCTTTTTCAAGCTTGATTTACTCCCTCTTTCCCTCCTTACACTGACATATCCACTTCATGTGGCTGAAAGTTTTTCTGCTCCCCTTCAAAACTTTCTTTAGTCCTATTTTTTTCTAACCCTTCCATAGCAAATGTTGTATTCCAATGCAGACTTGGCAACTCATTGAAAATACTGCAACACTGCGACAACAGAGCCAATCATTTTTTCTTCGCCATTGATATTAAAAAAACATTTACTTGAATTCGACAATATAACGTCGTACATAAGCATCCTAACCCTGCAAAACAAACCTGCCCCTCACAGTTCGTCCATATTTCAATATACTGTATATGGTATGGTCTTTACCTTCATGCCAGCAGCAGCTGCAGGTCCACCAGGGTCCACGGCCTGGATGTGACAGGGCTTACTGCCTCGCACCACAAAGCCCCAGCCCACCGCATCTCCTACGATCTGAGGAATGACAAGAAAGTCCAGAAAAAGAAAAAATCTTTACAACTATTTCGAGGGAGAATTAATAATTATGTTCCTTGTTTTGTTTTATCTAGATTTTCATGGGCTCTGTCCAGTATGAAGGTCATTTGTTACGCTGTTGTGATAAACACAACACATTCAACCAGAGAGAGATTTGCGATTTCTCTCTCTCTTTGTGTACGCACAAATGTAAAGGAGAATGTGTGACTGTGATTATGTGTGACAACAGCCACACTGAAGTTGTCTTTGTTACAGATGAACTGTGACTGTTTGTGTGTTTCTTACAGTGAATGTCTTCTTCAGGAAAGGTCCTCCTGGTGTCTGCAGTTCCTCTGGACTCACTTGCCGCTTTAGAACTGTTAAAAGAAACACACACATATACATACACATTCACAAAATGCAAGTTGGATTCGTATCTATACTGCACTTGTACATGTACACTATATTCCCCTACACACAAAAAACACACTGTAAATCTCACACAAAACACTGTTGGATAAAGAGTGTGTATATGTGTCCTGAAGTGCTAAAGTCAGTCACTTGGCTAACATGGCCCGGGGGCTCACTGTTTCCTGAAACAGGATAGCTTGTGTCCCCCTCCTCCAACTATCTCCTAACAGACCTCACTTCAACATAATCCACCCATGAGCTCAAACTTGTGACCTCTGCCTCAAAAATGTATGAAGTGTAATTTAGCAGAAATTATGGGAAATGATGAAAATCTGGCATTATTAGCGAGCTGAGAAGATATAGACCACTGTTTTAAGACTGAACACAAACATTGTATTCATGAGTGTTCAGCTGAGGTCATATGAAATAGAGAATTTGAATTAGTCAAGAACTGGAGTGTGATTTTCCTGTGTGAATGCCTTTCACAGTTACTCAACTTTGACCCTCCTTTTCTTTCTTAGGGGTATTATTCTATCGCAGTTTAATCATGTTCTGCTCTGTATCATAAAAGCTGAGACACTGTGACATTACAAAATAACCTCACTAATCTTCAAGTAAAAGTTTGAGTGTAAACTGTTTTATAAAGATATCTTGAATAACATGCAGTAACTGCTACATATGTCAATCACAACTCCTGCACTCGAGTATGTTGGATAAACTCCCGAAAACTTAGATTGCTTTTACTTCTTCTAAGAAAACCTGAAAGCTCAAAGACTGCCAGAGATTTGTGTGTGTGTGTGAGTACTTATGTGGTGTGTGTGTGTGTTCTTGATAAATCACTCGTGGCCTGTGTAGTACTTCTCTCTAATCTGATGAAAAAGAGGAAGTCAAGTCAGAGAGGTCTTTCATCTGCTTGATCGCAACATTTCCATAATCTCTCTGTGGAAATCCTCCTCCGATGAGATTTGTTGAAGAACTCACATTAAATATATAATCGGCTCATTCGATCTCAGATCAAAAACAAACACAACATAAACATCTTTTTAAACGTCTTTTTTTGTCAGCATTTATAGTGCGGGACTCTTCATCTACTAACTGTGTGACAGAGTTACTCAGGCTATGTGTTAGAAAAGGAAATTTATGTGTGTGTGTGTGTGTGTGTGTGTGAGTGTGTGTGCCTTCCTTTTCCTGTTCATTGTGTTTTGTGTGTGAGGGCTCGTGTTGAGGGGGCTCCGGTGGTACAAAGAGACTCTGTCAAGGACTCTGCTTAGATTAGGCACATCAAAAGGAAGCTCACAGTAGTAAAGGCGCACACACACACACACATGCGCACACACACTCTCAATTCGAAGGCAACCCTTTGCAATTCAAATCTCTATGTAGCAGTCAAAGCACAATATCTCTGAATGATATGAATGACTGACAGTTACAACAACCGGCATATTTTCTAAAACAAACTACCAACAACACTGTCATCCCTGTATTTCCTTTGCTGTGAACATGAGGTCAAGAGGACTTCAAAATAAAGAGAATAAAATCTGTTTATTTAATATCTGTTTTGACTCAGTCTTTGAATCGGTGACAAGTTATTCAACAGCTGTTATTTACTTAGAAATAATATATAATAAGTAGGTGCTATAAAAGACTGTAACCCTGGCAGGGTGAGCGGGATTCAGACATAAAGCTTACTACCCAGTCAAGAGTGAATAATCTTACATGCCTCTATCTTTTTGTTACACTCACAGTTTGACATGAGTCCATAGTAAGAGTTCACTCTGTGGCCTTCTTAAAACGACCTCATGGTGCTGTGATCACTCATACTAAACTGAACATTCCCACTGTCACACAAGGTGAAAAGGGAAGCATGAGTCCACACCACACCTGACTAGTGTTTCTACCTTGTCACAGTTTGACGTTTTCTTTTCCATCTTTTCCATTACATGTCCTTTTCATTTTCATATCCAAAATCAGAGTTTATTCAATGTTTGACTAGGGCTGGGCAACATGGGAAAAAGTTTATCATGATAGTTTTTTCATATCAGTCGATATCGATATATATCACAGTATAAAAAATGAAATTTAAAAGTGCTTATTAGTAACATGTCTTTTGCAATACAATAAGCAACTGCATCTGTGAGGTCTTTGTGTCTCTTAGACATTTTATCGTAAGGCGTTGTGCTAGAGAAAGCGGACTGAGTGGTCGGCTGTTTTGGCTGCACAGGCGCCATGGGCTCTTTGCTCTGCTTGGGGTTTGTAACCTTTTTGCATTGCGCGTGCTCTGCCGCGTGGCACTGCTTTAGGTGGTGAGCGCAAAGCGGACCCGGAGACTGTTCTCCCTGTTCAATGGCTATTCATATAATCTACCAAAACATGGCAGAACGCAGACTATCGAACAGCATATTGACCATGTTTTATATTGATATTGAGGGAAATTAATTTTTGATATATATCGTTTTATTGCCCAGCCCTATGTTTGACAGACACTATCTTCTGTTTCGTGGGTTTGTCAATCATAGCTTGCAGTTTTTGTATCTTAAACCTTTCCTGCATTTCTCTGCTATTTTCATCTCTTGTCTTCAGATTTCTTTCTGTGCACTCATATGGTTTCGTCTGTGATCAGAACTCCATCCCTACCTGGGTCTGCTGTTGAGAAATAACAGACCACTGCTATGAGTGATCATAGTGACTATGGTCTCATAAATTACATTTAAGGGATAATTCTAACACTTGGATTCACCCTAGAGCCTTAAAACTGTCAGTACGTAAACAAAACATCAAACATACAAATCCCACTGACTCATAAATCCCATCAGGTGTAAGAGGTGTAAACTAGGCTGTCAAAGACACAATCATGAGATACATGCGCATTTACAGTACACACATAGAGAGAAGTTCCAGTGCTCTTGTTCTCTCTGTCAGCACTCATGGCAAATGTCAAAGTGGGTGTCCCATTTTCAGGGTCTTTGCTGCTGCTCCCCCCATCTTGGTTTTTTATGAAAATGAGGGTAGTTTAAATCATGTATTTCCTGTTTGATCTGTTCAGCTGTACAGTGAGGCCAAGTGCATGCTGGGTAAAAGGTGTGGGCCTGTGATACATACCAGACTTAGGGTTACATAGCACAGGTGGGCTGCTACTGAGTGTAGGACTGCTGCTGTAGTAACCACTACTGCCACAGCTGCTGCTCATGCTGCTCCGCCGAACCCCTACAGCCACTTTTATCTCTTTAGTGGGACTCACTGACGCAGAGAGAGAGAGAGAGAGAGAGAGAGAGAGAGAGAGAGAGAGAGAGAGAGAGAGAGAGAGAGAGAGAGAGAGAGAGAGAGAGAGAGAGATGTTAGGAGAAAGACAGATTGAGCAGGATAGGAAATCTATAAAGCAGGACACAGACCAAGATTGATGTGACGGTTTATAAACTCAGCCTTTGTTACTGCAGGTCATTCATCAGCACAGAAAAGTACTTAACTCTTCCCCTTTTTACCTGGAGCATTGGATGTTATTTATGTGCCTTGTGTAAAACAAATGCCTTAATTAGCACCCTGTAATCAGTAAAGAGCAGCACATGTTTATGAGGGAATATCAGTTGTGTAAACGGTCTTTCCCATTACTTCCTGTTTTTCTAATACAGTTGCCCACTCCATTTTAGTCAAAGATGTTATCACTCTCTCTGCTATTGTTTGCTCCTCATGATTGATGCCCGTTCCCAAAAAAGAAATCCTGTTCAAATAAACGATGTTACAGGTTTTAAGGGGAATATCAATGTCATAAGCTGTAGTATTAATAAAATACACAACTTTAACTCTGTCATTGTATGTGAGCAAATATTCTGAGAGCGATTTTAGAAGAAAAAATATGAAAAATATTCACAGCTAAAGAGCGCATCATTTGGCTATTTTTTTTAAGTAGCCTACCATGATTTGATTAATACAATCTAAACCAAACCTAATCTGAAGCTGAGCTGATACTGCAAGCCTTCACAGATTTAGGCAAATTCAAGTGACTAATGTGGATAATAAGACAGGACTTTCTGTTACACTCTACTACCAGACTGCACAGATAGTTTCACTTCATTATCTCTCTATGGCAGAGGGACTGAGGACACTTAATCTGGTGTCTGTGTTTGTGCATGTACACAGAAGATATTGGAAAACGGGTTGACATGTCACTGTGGGTTCATCCTAGACGACAGAACCCAGTGACAAAATATGTATTATTATCATTTTTATGATTATTACTAGTTTGTTCCCCCATCTTTGTAAAGCAGCCAATGATCCTTTGAAAAGCACTACTTTGATTGATGGGTTGCTTATATTATTTTCGTGTTGTGCACACAAAGTGCCCAACCCTTATGGGTTTATAAGACACCAGAAATACCATTGCAGTGCTTCAATAATTCATGACAGGGATTTGAAGTTGCATGTTCTTTTACGGCTCAGTCTTCAATGTTGTATCCTGTCTTTTCTCACAGGTCATGCAGAGAAACTCAAGTTTTTCATAAATTAACATTTCATAGAGGACATTTTACTGTCAAACACAACCCCTGAAGTCACCATTAATGGGACAGTTAAACAAAAATTTTAACCTTATTTTTATTTTAAGCCGACTCACATAACAAACTCCTGCCAGTCTCCAAAGTTAATGGTAGTTTTCCTAAACATAAGTGAGCACAGAGGAATCTTTGTCCTTGAGTTGAATCATACTTTTAGGTTTTTACACTTTAACAGTAAAAATCAAGTTTTTTAATTTCCTCAACATCATTTTAATTTCATTAAGAAAAGAAAAAACCCTCACATCTAAAGTTTTCTGTAGGGAAGAATAAAACTTTACCGCTACTTAATTTATGTGAGTGTGTTGTGTATCATAGAAGCAGATGACTGCCGCACAGGGACTCCATCCATCTTTCCTTGTGTGTTTATGTTTGTTTGGGGTTTCTACCTGAGAGGAAGCTGGTGTTGCCTCCGTCCGAGTTCTGTTTGCGGAGACAGAAGGGGCTGTCGTGACTCTCGGGTATGCTGCGACTGCGCTCATGAAGGAGTTCGATTAACCTCCGTCGCCGCCGGAAATTCATCCTGAACTGAAAGAGGAGGGGCCCATCCACAAAGTGATGCTTGTTGGTGACTGGTGAAGAAAATGAGAGAGTTGGAAAGAATAAATAACTTTAAGAGTTTCAGACAAAAGAAAAGATAAAAAGCAAATACAGATGGATGAAAGTTCACAACACGCCACTTTGGATATTCACTATAAAACAGAACACTTTCTCTACTAGGCAAAACATAAACGAGTCAAAGAGAGGGTAGGTATGAGGAAACTGGTCAATGTCTTGTTAATTTAAACTTGTACTATCAGTTCATTGGGGTACATTCCTTAAAACTAAGTGAAATCATTATTAAAATATTTTATTACATAACACTCTCTTCCGGTTGCCGCTAAGTCAAAATCGTGACAAATCCCTGTTTTTCACGTGAACCAACGTCTGCCAAGCATAAACTCTGGACCCATCAGGGCTGCACTGAACAAACTGTCCACTGAGCTCTGATCACCTGCTCAGAATAAACACAACCTGACCTCAGAGAGAAACGGCTACTGCTACGTCAGCTGAGCACCACAGCTGAAAAGAGTACACTGGGACTGCATTTAAGCCTTTTTTAAAGGAAGACGACATGTAATGCCACGTGCGTTTTCCCACTTCAGTTTGACAGTTCATACAAAAGCCAAGTATATTTCGAATTGTTAGTTTTCCTTCAGATTTAGGGTTTTAAAGTGGGTAAAATGAGACAATTAAAAATACCAAACAAGAAACTACAGAAAGAGATTTTCTCATAGAACAATTTCAATCATTTTCAACAAGTTTATAGTACTGGGTGTAGTCATCTGTGTATACTTTAAAGACTGTTTTAAACCTTATTTTTAACTTTTGGGATGTATGCAGGAAATGTGTGAACATGTCCATAAATCAATCGTAAATCCACTGTTTCAATCTGTGCATAGTAAAGTAAGATTTCCTTTTCTGAACCTTTTCCCCTGAGCTCTGTTCAAACTGGGTTACTTTCATCAGTCACATCAATGTTGACATTTTTTTCAACATTTCCCTTCGTACCCTTGATTAAATATGCCCACATGCACAGTGTTGTGAAAATTAAAATATTATAAAAGCAAAAGACAGCTTAGGCAGAACTAATAAAATCTGGGGTTGTAATCATCAACAGAAAAGGACAAAAGTACAAAGAATAAAAATGTTCACCTGGAGGGATTTTTTTTACATTAGTTATGCGTTGGATGTTTTGAAACCTTTACTGATTTGTCACTGAAGTTTTTTTTAGCCATGAGCAGAGAAACACACCCTTCAGCAGGCATTGAACTAAACAAAATCCTTTTATTGTATGCTACAAAAGACTAACACACACCCAAGGACAGCCTTCAGTGAAATGTTTTGGTCTCCTCCCCAGACCAGTAAACAGACTTAACAACCACAAATCTAAGACATTGTTTCTTTGGCTCAGCTTAAACCTACATATGAAGATCTCTCAGTGGAAAAAGTCTCACTTAAAATCAAAGTCTTGCTAAATACAGTTAAAGACTTGCTGACACAGTGTTTGAGGCTCAGGGGAACAACAATTTCACTCCTTAACTTGCCTGCTTGCATTTTCTTTTTTAATTTTAAACCTAGTCTCAGTTAGTTTGACATATGGTCTACAAAAACAGCTACAACACTATCCCACAGAAAACGATGTCAGCAAGACAAAATGTGGATTCATCCAAAGGTGAACTTCTATATATGTTATGAATGTAAATGCATGGGGGGACAAAATGAGACATTTTTGTGTCTCGAATGTTGATAACAGTCAAAGTCATTCATGAAGTGTTGGTGCGGTTATTTCCACAGACACCATGCAGTCTCTATCAGACTCTGTAATACATTATGTAAGTGGTATCGGTATTACTCATTTCCCCATCACACTTATTTATTGACAATGAACTACTTCCTCATGGCAACCATCAGTTGTGTTGGAGCTGTGTGCATGTGACCTATTCTTCTGTGTAATTTGTTTTATAAATAAATTCAACAGCTCAACAGTGTATGTCTTATGAAATCAAAAAGTTCTGTGCAGAAGTATGTAGACACTCCAAACCATGATTCAAATCTACACAATGTTTTGTGTTTAAAAAAGGCAGCACTGAGTGCCTCACATGTCTCTGCAGTAACACACTTCCTAATGTAATCAGACATGGGTGTGAGCTACAAACATCAGCATCAAATCTAATTTCAAGTCATGTGGTGACCGTCGTCATTCAGGATCTATGTCCTGTGTTGAACAGAATCTCAAAGCGAACACACATCACAGGAGAATACATAAACCAAAAGTTAACTATGATGAAGTCTGGATCTGCATGTGCTCCAGGATTTTTGTAATCTTTATGTTTGAAAGTCTCACTCTATGTGCCCATACAGAGCCCATAACAAGGCATCCAAACAGCTGGAGCAAATTTAGACTTGGATTGATAAGATTTTAGGAGGGGCTGCAAGCACACACACACACACACACACACACACACACACACACACACACACACACACACACACACACACACACACACACACACACACACACACACACACACACACACACACACACACACAAAGTATTGCTGCTCATAAAGCAAATCAGGAGATCACTCTGGCTTTCAGTTCCTCCCAGACTCGAAAGTACGAAACTAATTAAATGCACTATTGCTGAAAATCTTAAACAGGATCCGGGACTCTCTAGTCTGGAAGCTCTCTTTGTGTGTAATTGATAAATGTATGAAACTTTTATTCTTTAAATTTGATTAAAAAAAATTTAAAAGTCAGAATCAACCCTTGTCACACACTTATAGACGTGTTTTTTTTTTATGCTGGAACAAGAATTCGGCCGAGAGAGAACATCATAATGCTTCTCATGTGTTGTCCAATGCAGGGTAAATTTTGAATTCATGTTGGTATAGAGTTTATTCAGTTGTAAAAGACTTACTAAGTCTCTGAGTAATATAACTGGTGAAACAAGAATCAATCGCATAAAGAAAAACACTCAAGTTGAGAGATACAATATAGCTCTAGTCTTTACAGCCGGGAGAACGTATTCACCTCCTGATAGCTGTGGCATGTTGCACATTATTTGTTACTCTGTCATCTTTTGTGACCCAACTCGTGCTCGAACACTGGCCATACGGGTCAAATCTAGGTGACACAGAGAATCAAGAGAAGTCAAACACAATCCCATCCGGAGTGAGATGGGTTGTGGGTCAGTTCACGTCATCTGGAGGATCAGAGTTTACTGTCAAATGTTTCAGAGTATACAAGGATTCAACCTGGACACAGTGTCAGTTTGCTTTAGGTTTTGTGTTTGAGGTTTAAGTATTTTAAAGATCATTTCTAATAAAAGGTGAAACTTTCATCCAGTTAAGACCCATTAATTTATATGTGATTCATTTGTGCTTTAAGACTAAACTACACATGACTGAAGCAGCTCAAAAAGGAGTCAAGAGGGTGTGTTCATGTGTTCAGATAAGGCTGTAATCCAGGATGACCCTGAAGACCAAAGCAAAGGTAACGCTGTGTTATGAGGGGAAAGGTCACCAGGAATCTGACTCATGGGAGAACTTTATACCAGAGCCAAGAGGTTGTTATGAACCATCAGAGCTCTTTTTAGTACCAGGGCAACAAGCTTGACTGTCACCAGGAGTCGTTCACAGACCATCAATCTGTCACATCTGTACAGTCTGATCCAGTCACGCTGGATTTAAGCACGCTTCAAGGTTATATGAAGTGTTTTCATGACCTCAGCACATTTCTGTGTGCACTGATCAAATGTTACAGGTGTTACTTGTTTTCTCTCACCGTGCTGGATGATGCCGTGTTCAAGAAGTCTTCGTCCCAGCTGTTCCGTCTCCTCTCTAGTCGGCATCTCGCCTTCCTGCAGCAGCCAGTCGATGAACTCCGAGGCTACCAGCGTTCGCTCAAACGTCCCGCCCTCTTCTTCTCTGGTTTGTAAAAGATTATTTTCAGTGTTCATCAACCTGTTGGGAACAAATTGAAAACTTTGAGTTACAAGTGGAATTAAGAAGAGGCTACAAGTCGCAAATTGAGACGTTATCGTTTTTCTTTAATGTACAAAAGCAATAAAATCCACATTAACTGTTCAATTCAAACATCTTCATTATATTATCCATGTGTCAGACATCCAGTGGTTGTGGAGTGTGTGAACTGCTTGAATAACACATTAATATCCGACAACCCGAGAGTAAGTTTTAGTTATTCAAAATATGTGTCAATGAGGTCGTTATGAAACCAAAATCGGAAATTTCTGCAGGGAAAATAATCCTCCAAATCCCATAGCTCTGCCCATTTCCCCTCTGTAATCTGTCTGGTGGAAAAAGAACCGGCACTGCACTGTGGAAGTCTGCAGATTAGCACCTAAGCCGCATGGATGGAGTCATAAGAATGCAAACTAATATCATGATATTCCTGGTACCCCAGATTAGAGCGACGGCTCACAACAATTACATCAAGGAAAATCTGCCTCGATGAATTCTATAAATATTTGAGTTTTTGGACTCAACATGTTGAGCTCGCACATTGTCGTTTATATATTATACCAATATGAATAAAACACATGACGGTTTAGTTTAACTGAAATACAGTACATGTGAAGGGGTGACATGGAGCAGAGTTTTTTTGGGCGACACTATATAACACACACAGACAAAAACAGAGACACACACTCACAATTTCAACAAACAAAACCAGACAAGTACACACATGAGCTGACAGAACAGAATCGCTGACTATGCGCTCTGAAAACACGCACATATACACCTGCCACTCGCATCCACACTGTGTCCGCAAAGCATTCAAACAATAACATACAGGCAGGCGGCGGGCGGTTATATAGAATAGCTTTTGTGGCACAGTTGGACATGTCCGAACATGTGCTGGCAATAAACCGTGTCATCAAAGAGACGGAGACACTAAACTTTCTTGCCCGTGTTTTTCTTGCACAGTTATGTTCCCAGATTTAATGGCCATCAATCATTCACTGAACTGCCGGGCTGACACACTAAACAGAGACATAATGCCACAGAGAAAGACGTTATTTATGGATATAATAGCAGATCAAGCATTTGAAGGAATGTATAGAAAGTGTAACACAAAACAAGGGGAAGGGGTTGTTTAAAGACAAAATATTTGCAAGACGACTAATCATGACGAGAAAAATCTTAAGGCCTTAACTTCAGTAAGAGCTACATGAAACTTTAACAGCTAGTGACCTTATTAAATGGACCTAAACTGGACACACACACAAAAAAAAATCATTCACCTATTTTCTAGTTAATTATCAGACACCTCATGTGAGTCTGTGCTTGATTAATTTTCAAGTATTCAAACAAATGGAGCAGTTACCGGGGTGTTTCCAGGAACTCTGAGGCCCCTAAAGGTATATCACATCACTCCTATACAACAGCTCACGCTAACCTCCACACAGTTACTATAACCACACCTCAAATATGCAAATGACCCAGCAAAAGCTTTAACCAACTGTAATTTTGTTACAGTTCATCAGGGTTAGATAATAAGAGACAGCATGGTGTTTGCCCAGGTTTTTTAATTAAAAAAAACTGTGCTTGATTATCACAGTGGATGGGTAGTCGGTCCCCACCCCGACATTTTGAGAAAACCTCATTAGCCTGGCATAAAACAGGCCATCAGTTTATCCTCTTTTGGATTTTATTAGACCAGAGATTTCATTATCTTCTAGTGCAAAACATCTTTGGAAAAATACAGCGCACAAGGACAACAGCTTCTCCTCTACAGACGCAAAATGAGGATGATAATAAATGTAATCAAGCCAAATGAAACCTCTACAAAGCCATATTTTTGTTAAAAACACAAAACCAGTCAGTCGTGTCCTCTTGAAGGAGTCATTCTCACCCACAGCAGGAGAATTAAAATGTTGATGCACGCGACAATTTTATTCCTTGGGTTCCAGGTGGCTTTAATAAAATTATAGTAAAGAATAGAAGTCAATTTCAACGTATTCAAAGGTCTGAGGTTGACGCCCACAACTGCTTTAACTTAACATACCAAACCAAACAAAACTTGTTTTAACGTCAAAATTAATTGATTTGGATCTTAAAGAGGACAATAGCTGTGACCCACATTTAAGATCAACATGGTTATACAATTTTTAAAACGAAAGGGCCATAATGTTTCGTCATGAAACCAGGCTGTGAGCACAATGCAATAATCCAGGTAAACATGTAAAGTCAACATACAAGGTAAGCTCAGAGGGCTGGCTAAAAGTACTGTACTTGAATACAGCCCATTGGAAAAATAGCATCTGAAGCATTACATGAAAGACAATTTATCCTACATGGTTTTAGATGGCGAATACAAAGCATAAATTATATCTTGTAGTGAGGTGAAAGGAGCTGCTACGACCTATAAATGCAGTGTTATTGTTCAGTCAGCATACCTAACTCAGCTGGAGTGGTGCCCATAGAGACGTGTTTGAATGACCACCAGACTTCTCCTAGCTCTCAGATGTAGTCCAGCATAAAAGTGGAGCACTAATGAAACCTCTTTCAAAGTCTTTTAAAAACAAAAACTTATCCTAAAGGTTCATTTTAGGAGCACGTGAGACAAATACGTTTAACTGTAGAACAAAAAATCTCAAGGTCTTAATTCATCTCCCCTGAAGGCTGATCTGGAAGAGGCTGAATATCTAACTTTAAATATTTAATACAGAACCTAAGTAATTTCTAAATATAGCTCACTTCATGGTTGAGCTGAAGAGAATGAAATCAGGATACAGTGTTTGTTTTTTTTCTTTAAATCACTTTACAAAGTAAATCTCCATTTTCAATTAAGAGCTCAATTAAATGCACATACTGTCTGCTGTGCGCTAATGTGATAACACAGCTTTGCCAGATGGCAGAGGGAGACACTATGAATCTAAGTTGGTGAAAAACAAAATTATTTTTATATTTAGGTGGTCATACACTGATTTAAAAATACTCATCAATACTGAATTCCATTTCAACCCAGTCCGTTCTGCTAAATGTTGTTTCATACTACAAGCCTCACCTACAATAAATCTATTAGAGAATGTAAACAAATAGAAAAAATATTCTCTAAACTTAAAACTGGAAATGAAATTGTTGCTATTTCCTACATAAATAATACCAGTAAATGTTAGGAAACATCACCTAAACTAACTGTCTACAAAAATTTCCCTCGCACAATCAGTCAAGCATAAGTACTTCAAACACAGCCCAGTGTGGGCCATTTGTGGCTCTCGTCTTTCTCAGACCAACTTTGTTTTGTCTGTGGAGCTCTTAATCTCGGTTACAGTCTGCTAGGCCTCCCAACAGTGGCCTTGTGAATCAATAAATAGAGGATAATGTAATTTGCCGTGCTTGTTGTGACTGCCACTGTAGCATTACTATCGGCTAATCGCCTCAGTTTAAACAGAAAATGCACTTTGTAACCTTGTTTGTTGAGCCTTTTACTATAAAAACCAAAAGCATTCCTCCAGTCATCAGTTTGTCATGTGGAAAAGTTGGGATTTACTTTTAAGCTTAAAGACCAGCCGATGAAATTAATTAGATTGAAAGGGTTACAGAGCCCCAACTATGTAGAGACAGAGACATCTTTGTGAAAGTCTTTATGTCTTTAAAATAAACTCTCTCTTACTTTGGCAGCATGTTAAACTTCTGTGGATGCGTCTGGTGAGAAAGACAAAATCACTGTTTATAGTGTGTCGGTTGTCTGGAATGCAGACAAATGGTCAGCGTAATGTTAAGTGTATGTAATTTGCAATTTAGGTCAAAACCTCCAGTGTACAGAATCATGAGTGTGGCCCTTTAAGGACAGTGGAGCCCAGGCATTAAGAAACAGAGTCTTTGGAGTGTTATGCAAACTGAGTGG
This sequence comes from Xyrichtys novacula, assembly GCA_962446985.1. Classification (NCBI taxonomy): domain Eukaryota; kingdom Metazoa; phylum Chordata; class Actinopteri; order Labriformes; family Labridae; genus Xyrichtys; species Xyrichtys novacula. The sequence continues at coordinate 20,569,959 of OY660871.1, read as the reverse complement.
GTCTAAGTGAAACTGACTCTCTTTGGCTTCTCACACGCTGACACAACCCCCGTTGAGGCATAAATATAAAATCAAGACGTGTGCACATGAGAAGAGAAAGCATCTCCAGAGGTTGTATCTTTATTTCAAAATGACTGTGGAGACAAAGGCTCAAGTGTTAAATAAGTAGAAAGTGAGACTAAAATGATTAAATTTACTGTTTTTACAAAGTTCAGGCCTGATTGTTTGCCTGAAATTTGACAAAATTGGGATATGATGACAGTATAATTCTGTTATGATGCCTACACTAACAGAGCACAACTAGGTTTACAAGTTTGAATGCAAAGGGCTGAGAGGTACCTCTCAGCAAAGCAGCAAAAATCACTGCTGCTCTAGTGCGACTGACAGAAAAGACACACACAGATACAGACAGTCCACATGGCGAACAGGTCTTTAGAGGGCCTGTTTACACTCTACCTAACCCCTGCCTGGGAACTGCTATCATAATAAGTGTCTGGGATGCCTTTCTTTGGTCTGTTTACTGCAGTTTGATCTTTGATGTTGTCGTCAAATGAGCGCAGTGTGTGGAGAGGACTGTTTCTATATCGATGGAAAAACGAGATTTAAGTCTGGCTGCAGGGATGGGGACATACTGAGTGTTCATGGTGTCAGAGGCTTAATTCAAGTACAGCCCTTTCCATTACCTTGTAAAGTACGTTTACCAATTTTAAATTCCCATTAAAGCTACTGTGAGGAGTCTTTAGCAGGTAATGAAACAGTCAGGAATCAATATTGATGCCTCTATATGAGCTACAAAGGCAAATGAGGCTATTAGTGACAAGAAGACAATTTCTTTGTCATTATTTTTACTACCTGAAGCAAATTATTAGAATTCAGGGAACATGTTCTTCTTCTTAGACTATCATTTTCAACCAAGTGGTGCTCCACCTTACTGTGTTAACCCTATAGCTGGTGTAGTTTAAAACAGCCCTTATATGCTGGTCACTGGAGTCGCCACGTTTAAACAGGGATACCTTGAGAAAATAACAATTCATTGATAAAAGATAACTCAATGCTTATTGATAGAAAACATTAGGAGATGAGTAGCTCAGCAAGTCTGCCCATCGCAAGTGCTGCATGCAACTCTCTCCTCAGATCTGAGTGCATCCTCCACTTCCCCTCTCATCCAAGCATAGAGCTGAAAGATAGTTTTCTTTCTTTCTTTCTTTCTTTCTTTCTTCTATTTGGTTTTATAAGAAGCTTGCAGATCTCATATTTTTTTTCACCACTAGCTGCTTTCTCCCTCTGCTATTATGCCACTGTCGACTGCCTCTTCTTTTGCCAAATAACTTCTGTTCATGTTATTGGAGCGACTGTAATGTCATTAGAGTCACTCCAATAAATCATGAAGTTGTAATACTTCAAGTCAGATACAGAAAACACGTGTTTTCTGCATCAATATTTAGTAGCCGTATATTGACACAAGTCAGGATATTGACATAAGGATATTTGTCCTCATTTGACCCACTGGCTAATAACTCATGCAGTAAAATTCCTGTTTTGGTTCACTGGAGAGCTGTCTAAAGTTAATTTTTATTCAATTTGCCAAACATGAATGATCACAGTTATTTGTTACAGGATATACTGAAATACAGTGAAACAGCTAACAAGGTTTGAAATCACTTTAAAGTAACTGCATCTTTGAAACCACATGTAAAAAAAAAGAAAAGTGAGTGTCAGTTTGAAGACCTGAAAACATGAAATGGTAAAATGATCCTTCCTGTCATGTAAGATATACAAAAATTTGCATTGTCCTGCAAAAAAGAAAAATAATCATCTCCCTGTCGCTGTGCCAAAAGTGTTACAGTGAGGCAGCTCTACTTCATAATCAAGCAACCACACAACAAGCTTTGGGGGTGTTTGTATGTGTATTAGTGTGCGAGCGTGTGTGTGTGTCCTAGACTGCTGCAGAGATTACATAAACACACAGCTTTGAGAGCTGAGACGACAGATGTCTCCTGTTGGACTATTTCTTCCTCTTATGCAACTGCTGTGTATTTGTGCGTGCGTGTGTCCATGCGCGTCTAAAGCCCCAGAAAGCAGACATGAAAAATAAGTCTCTGTTTATGAGAGTGTCACTGTGGGTGTGTGTTTGGAGGCACACAAATACAGTTTCCTTGGGTGACAAAGAGGGTGGCAGGATGTGTGAGAAGGGGAAGGAGAGTCAAGCGGAGTGTGTTTTGAAAAAAAAAATAAATAAATGTAGAGATGCCAGTGTTTTACAACTACAGAGAGAAGTAGAGACATGGATTTTGGGGTTACTATAGCAACGCTTTGTCCCATCAGCATAGGAAACATGGCACCATGGGTAAAAAGCTGATGACAAACAAAAACAGTTCCATTAGTGAAGTCCTCTTTCCACCTCTGGATCCAGCCTATAGCTGGACAAAGCTCTGAGTCATCTCCTGTTCAGATCCTTCTCATGACTTGTGATTTCTCTCTGCAGGCTTTTATCGTGGTCAGAGTCCATTTAGTCTGATTACTGCGCTCTACAATCTAATGGAACCCAATTTACCAGGAAAGTTATTTTCTACCATAAATGAATGCTGGTGGATTTTCTGATGTACACAACCAACTCTAACCCCGGAGTGTATGCCAGATGAGGAAACTTAAGGAGAAAGCAGGAAGTAGAACTAATGCATATGCTTGGGGACAAATGTCTTGTAGCTCAAAAATTGCACTTGTTTTTATCAGAGAAAGATGTTATGAGGAGGAGCTACTCTGGAAACATGAAGAGCGAGATAAGACTGAGCACCACACAAATGTATGACACATTTTTGCGATAATACGAAAGCTAGCAAATTTTACGTATCGAGGCATGCTAGCTATGCTCACCACAACAAATAGATTTCAATAAACAGCCTTGATGCATTTCTAAGGAGCTTTAAGCAGTTATTCACAGGCTGATGCTGGTGAGCAAGCAGGTGAGCTGATGGCCGATACATAATGTCCATATCCCATTGTTGTTGTTTTCTTTTCTGTTCCTTTTTTGAGGATTGTAAAAAATATTACAATTTCCTAGTAACAACAAATAAAAAACAAAATTGATGAACATGATGAAATGATATGATAGTAGATGGAAAAATATTTAGCTAAGCTAGGGTGACCATACGTCCTCTTTTACCCGGGCATGCCCTACTTTTTTGGGGCTGAGTGTCCGGCCTTGTCTGACTTTGACCGGGGGAGTTTGTAAAATCCTTCAAATGTCTGCAGTTTTGTATGGAAGATTTGGGTTTGTGTCACATGGACTAACTGAGCTAGAAGCACGTAAAAAACACCTGGTCCGACTCCAAAACTTTTAAAATTAACTATGTGTGACTCCGTGACTCCACCCTCTGCATAGTCGTGTCCTCTTTTTGTGGATTCAGGATATGTCACCCTAGCTAAGCAAAATATTGCAACAGAGGATTTTTGGATGTCTAACGAGCCAATTTAAATGATTAGAAAAAAATAAATAAATTTTAAAAAGTTAAATATTGTGATTGGAATTAAAAGAAGTCATGTTTAAATCCATAATTTCTTTGCAATTAATTTGTTTTAAATTGATTTTTATTATGTTTAGGCAATATAATGGTAATATCAAATTGATGCCAATATGATGCTGATTAAAAATGCCATAAACCAGCCAAATTAATTGGTTAGGCTGGTTCACCCAATTTCCTTCTCTATGCTCAGTACTAGCTTCTAGCAGTACCACCATATTAACTTACTAATATGAGGGTGTATTATTAACTAGCCCTCTACAGATAAAATATTGTGTACTATTCCTTTAAAGCTTACATGTAAAAGGGTGAAAGCAAAAAATCAATCAAAAATGCTGGGGGAAAAAATGCCCGGGGTTTTTCAGTTTTCATTATGCAACTGTTTCAGCACCCATTTCCCTCGATCCCTTTCACAGCTCCACGATGACAATGACCGCAGTGAGTAACTCGCTTGTGTGGACGTAGCTGAGAATTTTAGTGTGTTTGTGTGAGTGTGTGTTCATACTTTTCATAGATCCTCTGCCCCCTCATGAAGACTTTGGCTTCACTGTCCAGTGGGAACGTGCCGTCGTCCTTTCGGAAGCGATAAAACAGCTTCATGTCCTTGAACTCCCGGTGCTCATCACACACTGACAACACACACACACACACACACACAAGCGATGAGTTTAAAAGCTTATTCCCTGAGGAGAACTGTGAACAGGGAGGCAAGAAATTGATTATGGATGACAGAGAACCAGGTTGCTACTGACAGTGAGTGACGAGAGTTAAACCCAGAGAGCGAACAAAGACTCACATTTAATGTTTTTTCTTTTAGAACTGTGTTTTGATTTTTAAATATTCATACAGTAACACAAAGAATTCAATCACAAGGCCCAAAAATCATTGAAACCTGTTTCATGAGCTTTGCATTTGCTATGTTGGCCAATTACTTATTTACCTCACAGCTCCTCCAATTTTAGTGACCACAGAGGTCACTTAAGGTCATGACCCTGAAGTGTGGATGATGTTAACAACTTAAGCAACAAGTTTAACACAATGGAGTCATGGGAACTGGATTATGTTTGTACTAAACAGCTGCTGAAATCCAAACAACATTATCCATGCACAGCTGGGATGGGTTGTTATTGAGTTGCCTCCGTCTAAACTTAAACCTCAGAGAAAAACAGGCCTACATTTCTGCCTCTGTCTTTTAGTGACTGGGTAAATGTGAAGCAGGTAGTGAGAAGTCACGCTCAGGCCAAATTGGCTGGAAAACAAGAAGAATCATCTATCAGGAGGCACAGCTCGTTCCCAGGAAATGTCAACAGAGAAGAAAAAAAGAGGAGCAAAAGCATGCAAAACACCAAGCCCACTCGCAAAAACATTCAACACACTTACACACACACACACACACACACACACACACACACACACACACACACACACACACACAGTGCAGGCTTACCGTGGTGAATGATGCTCTGGTCCAAAAGTTTCTGCATGATCTTGATGGCTGTGTCCCGGTCTGAGGCCTCCTTGTGTTCTAGCAGCCAATCAATGAGCTCCTTTGCCACAAAGCAGTTTGGGTAAGTTCGCAGATGGTGCCGCCGATCCTTGATCACCTTACCCTCGTGGAGCCGCAGCCTGGAGGGCAGCGAATAAGCATGAAGTGATTTTGTACTAACCTGTTCAACAGTTGATTCTCTGTTCATCAATATAAAAATAAGACCATGTTAAGCATAGTAGCAAGAACAACCTCACCTGGAAGTAATAGCATTATAGTAGGAGACAGACATTTCACCTTTTATAATTTATGCTATCATTATGCCAAAGACAATACTGCATGTTAACCAATAAGGTAATATTAAAAGTTAACACAAGTTTGGCGAGTAAAGCCAGTTAATTTACTGAAAGCCACCTTTTTACCCCCAGAATAAGAGACTTGTTTCTTCCTTCTCGTAGCCTACATAGCTTTGTCATGTCAGATGGAGGCTATGATGGATGATAGGTTAATAAATATGAGGGTAATTTATCCTGTAATGATAACAATTAACAACAGTGTTGAGCAATCAGAGAATATTATGTAAGGTAAAGCTAGCAAGACGTCAGCAACCAGTGTTTTCACTCCCATTAAATGGGTGTGTTTAAAGTTATTATAATAAATAGTTCCATAATGGTTGAATACTTTGGTTCTCTGTTAGACCTTCCTTTATATACACAGGGCACCAGGAGGGACCATGGGCAGAGCCGCTGCTAATTTTAGCTTGGCTTGTTTTTAGAGCAAGAGCATACAGTAACAACTGCAATGGTATTAAATCCATAATATCTTGCATGTTTTATTCAGTATAAAGAGGGACTAGGAGTCTAAATCTTTATCAAGAGGGTAAAGTAGTACCTAAGCAGTGCTCGTGTCAATTTAAAGGAGGTGGACTCTACGTTGATAAAACCAGACACAGCAAACACATCACCTTAGCTCGAGGTTGGGATACTGAAGAGATTTATAATGCAACTGCGGTATGAATGCATGCCAACCCTCCCATGCATCTATAGATGCATTTTAAAGCTGGTTTGACGTCACAAAGGTGACCTCATCCTGAACCTCTGTATTGTGTAACAGCCCACCACAGCCTCTGCCAAGCTCCCTACAGCTAGCTAGCTCCACTCCATGCTGAGTCTCTGTGCAGCTGGCTAGCATCACCCTGGATTAGATATGACAGCCAAGCCTGCCCAAAAAGTACCCATGCAATGTTCTGCCAAAACTCAAACAGGTAACAGACATCCCTTCAGCTCAGTTCTGGCATCATCCTCTTTTCACCCAGCTTTAGAGGATTTTGTCTAACCTTGCTACAAACTTCCCAAATGGAGCTAAAAGTTAAGTCAACACCTTGCTGTTTCTTTACGATTGCTCTCTGTAAACTCATTTATTAAAGTTACTTGCTGTTGCAAGACAAGAGTCTGAATGATCCCTCTATACATTTGTAGTGATGCTGAGGCCCAGGCTGACAACAGTTATCAAGACTCACTGTCTGCTATGTGGCAACAATCGCTCTATTCACAGCGATGAACTGGTCACAGGACTTACTACAGCAGCTGCATGTGTCACTGTGCCATGGTGACCATCTTTCTGTCTGATTTTAGCTCTCCATCTGAAACAAATCTGTTGTGAGAGACAAGCGGTGGCCATGATGGGACCGAAATATGTGATAAGACTTGAAAAAAAAACAGCCTGTTATCAGAACAGGGAACTATGTCACTTCTCAACCACGAGCTTGACTTGTGATATGGTGATCAAACAAAGGTGTGGGTAGGTACACTCTGTGGTTTATTAACACTGGTGGTGTTTTATATGAGGCCTATTTTATATCCATGAATACTTCAGTTTACAAAATGATAATAACTCTAGTGCTCTCAATCACTCTGAAATGTTAAGTCAGGCCAAGGGACAAAGCTGAAACCTCTAGGGGGATATCAATCATTACACTTGGCTGTGTGTCTGCAGAGTGACAACACAACTAGCCTTTAGGCAAACTAGCAACTATAAGAGACTATGACATGTATGGACAAGAATGCCCTAGTATGGATATAAGCTTTATAAATCAAGATATTGCAAAATGCTGTCATCCCGTTTGCTTGTTTAATTTTAAGCAAACGGTTATATTGTGAAAAGTAGACACATAACTAACTTTCTTAATGACTGATGGATATCATTTAATCTAAGATAAGTATATCAGTGCAGTCATACGTTCTGTTAGAATGAAAAAACAGTTCAAATCAAATATGTGACCTGATAGTGAGGCTTCATAAAAATGTAACACTGGAATATTTTGTTGTTGGAGGGAAAAGAAAGAGGTTTAAGGACTAACATCAAACCTGGAGAGGCACAACTTTAAGCCCTTTCCCCCTGAGCAGAAGGGTCTCAGAGGTAGAGGACTTAGGGACAGACACCTCAAGAACCTCCGTTCACTGACACTGTGGCACTGGCAACAGTGCCAGCTGGCAGCCTCAGTGTACAGCTGTGCCAGGGACACACTCACACACAGTCCATGATGACAAACAGGGAAATACACTGGTGCTCAGCAGGAATACACTTAAGAGACGCAAACTGTGAGTCTCCAAAAGTGATGACTGTTACAATATATGATTCTTCTGAGCTGAGGATGAACAGCATATAAAAATACTCCAATTAAATCAGCAAAAGCTCCGTCTATACCACACAGCATAGAAAGAGAGCGGTGTATTTTGCTCGTAGTCCAGAGAGGATCTGAAATTCCAGGCATTGATGCCATGCTTTTAACCACCGAGCCTCTATTCATTGCTGGGAGTGTGAGCAACACAGCGCTATGTGGCCTCTCTTCACATACACCAGGTCAAAGGACGCAGCATGCCAACAAAACAGCCCGGGTTGGTGATACAATTCCCTGACAGGTTGGATGGGCAGGGCATGATAATGATACAGGCTTTGTGGCTTGAACATGATTCATGCATTCAGCTCTAAACAACAGGATTCTACATAGTTCATTTAGTGAAGTCACATTGAGCATGTAACATTTCATGCTTAATGTGCGCGCAATGACTGAGGAGAAGTGGTGTGCACTGGGAAGCTTGTTCATGTGTTGGTGCCTTTGTTTGGCTTTGCATGCTGCAGTGGAGATGAAACTGCGTGTAGTGCCAGTTTGCAGGGAGGGGGGGCTTCATGCATGATCATTAACCTGCTGCCACACATGCTCACAAGACCCACTGCTCTCAGTAAGTGTGTCATGTCCTGTCATGTCCTGATTGTCCCAATCTGGGCATCAAAACGTACAAACCTGAGCCTTAAAACTCACTTATTAAACAGTATTTTAATTGAACACATTCATGAGGTGATTTCCACTGAATATTTTTGAGTATGATGCTCACTTTTGCATAATAATCATGACAAAAAATGTCCAAAATACGTGACCCTCCGCACATCCAGGGCTTAGCAGAGATTCTTGGCCGACCTACCTCAGCTGCTCCCCGGTGACGAGCACCTCGGCCAGCCGCTCCAGCTCTGCAGCCTTCTTCTGCATGGTGTTCCCGATCCCGTCCATCTCCCTGCTACCACAAGAGACACACACACACCCACAAGGCGAGGATGGGTTTTGTTGCCAAACAGCCTCGTACAATGACATCATTCTGCACAGGAGAAATGCACCACTCTTGCATTTTTCTAAATAAGTTAAAGTTGTTGTGCAGCAAAGTGTGCACCATCTGACAAATACACAAAAAGAGGAACGAATGGATTGAAAAACATAGGTGTGTAAGCATCCACGCGGTGCACACTCGACAGGATAACAATGCACTGACACCTTATTTTTGCTTACCCTTCAAGCACCATGGAGGACGAAAGAGTGGGGGGTTTATTATCCCTTTGATGAATGAAAAAGATGATTATTCCATCCGTGGAAACGTGGAACAACAGCGGGGATTTCTGAAGTCACAACCCAGCCTTGGAGCGCCAGCAGCTCCAGCTTTTGCAGTCCACTTTTACATCCTCGAAAACCTCCAACACCTCCGAAACCTGCACACAGATGTTCATGCAAGCATGCAAAGATACAAATCCCTGATGTTTGGATGTCCGGATGTAAATACAGCTGAGTTTTTGTTCGCGCGCTGTGGCCGTTTGTTTGTCACTACCATACAGCACAGACTGGATGAATGCACGTTTTCCTCCACGGTGCAGCCAGTGCCCATCCACACAGCCCCCGCATTGGGAGGACTCTACTGACGTCAGGAGGGGAGTTGACCATGGGGGCGGGGTTACAGAGGCCCGTGGGTTTGCTCGATTCATTACCCAGTACAGCCCGACAAAAGGCAAGGGCGGGATGTGTGCAGTCGAACAATCTTTTTTCTACAACTTGGATTTCTTAGAAGTCATAATTTGCTAAATGAAAAATGTCACTACCTGCCTTATTGCCTTTTCCTAAGCAATAATACGGTGGCTGAGAACAGCCACTGCTGCAAATAAAAAAGAATGAAAAAAAAGCCACAACGGAAGTTACTGATCAGTAACTTCTGTTGTGGCTTTTTTTTTTTTTTCGTTCTTTTTTTTTTTTTTGCAGCAGTGGCGGTTTTCGGCCACCGTACCATAAAAATCTACACAGTCATATAGTATGGCAACGGATTTGAATGAATGAAATGTTCACTGAAATGCCATCAATAAAAAGATACAAAAGAGAAAAGGCAAGGTAAAACATGGATCTACCGTTATGAAATCCAACTACATTAAAATTTGAAGATGCACTGGGAATATAACTTAAACCATTTAAAGAGAATGCTTTCTTTCTCTGTTTTCACACACCACAATATACACTAGAAAAGTCATATCTTACGATCGTCTATTTCGGTTGCCTATTACATATATATAAACAAGCACACAATCAACAAACAAACAAAGACAGATAATAAAGCCCATTTTCATGTAGGTTGACTGTCATTAGGAATACTGGAGGGAGCATTTAGCATCTATGCATACAGAAGACCACTTGTGGATGCACCGAAGTCAATTTACATCAGAAGGACTGAAGTGGATTTAAAACAAACGCACCTCTGAAATACATAGACAGTCGCCTTATAAATATGCCCGTGTATCTAAGTGCGAGGGTGACATCTGCTGGTCAAAGAAGGTGTTACCAGTAACGAACTTTTTAAAACCTGAGATTGGTTTATTTTATGCGTTAATAAATCTACTTTCGACGTTAACTTTGAATAGTTATAATCATTATCCATTATTCAAAAATAAAAATTGTACAGTGTCAGTAAATTTACATTAATGAAAACCCTAACCCTGAAACAAGTTAGGGTTTCGAACGATCACGTGATTGTTTTAAATTAGACACGTGACGTTCACGTTGGTATGCGGGCCAGTGGCGCAATGGATAACGCGTCTGACTACGGATCAGAAGATTCTAGGTTCGACTCCTGGCTGGCTCGATCTTTTCGACTCTTTGCTGGTTTGTTCATCTGATTCTATGATAGTGAGCTGTAAACTCTAAATTTCCGTGATACGAATGCAAGTTTAAATCAGCGACATGCGGAAAAAACAGAGTTAAACAATTGCACAGTATTTGTGTTCTTGAGAGAGCTCTTCACACAGGCCTCATTTGATATTTCCTGCATCATGCAATTTTCCATAGGCTATTCCAATCCTCAAAAAACGGCAGCTTCACAGAAAGGGTTAATATCTCAACCACAAATATCATAATCAAGTTGAAACAGATGCTCAAACCTGATTAAAGCTTATTGAAGTTTATTAAGATATAATTTGGTTTAACCAGAAGCAGAGAGAGCAGCAGATCTACCGTCACAGTCTTTGTTCAGGATTATAAAAATATTGTATTTAAAAGTTCCATTATTTTGCATTTCAAAATATTTTCAAATCCATATTAACAATTTAAAGCAACTCTTACCTGTGTCTTGATTTAGGAAGAAAAAGAATGCAATGAGAAATACATGTACATCTTGATATTTCCATATATAAAGTACATGTACATTTTGATATTGCTGTAACAAGTAGGTCCAGGTCTGATCCTCTTATTGTTATAGTGGGGAAAAAAAGGGCGGAACCAAGTAATTGAGGCAACATGAATCCTGCAGGTTTGCTGGTCATCAATCATGACAACCAGATTATAGGCAGACTTAGCAAGCATGAGGTTATAAGATCCAAACTGGATATTGATCTGTGGGTCCACAGTGGGACTGGCTGCAATGATAATAAGCTCAGTCTTGGACAGGTTGAGCTGTAGGTGACGTTCCCTCATCCATTAAAAAATATCAGCAAGGCAGGATGAGATCTGATCAGGGAGCATGGTGTGATATCATCAGTATATCAGTGCAGTTCACTTGATAATACCCCTTGTTAAATTTCCTTAGAATCTGTGAGTGGAAAAACCTTCCTAAGTTTAAGTAAATAACACTTTTTTTTCAGTGTATGAATGCACACTGAACCTGAAGCACTGACCCATGTAACTAACTACAGGAGAAAGTGTAAACTTCATTAGGAACACACTGACAAGCAGCAAGACATGATTTATTTTATAATAAACTCAATCATAAAGTGCATACACTCTTTACAGTACATACAGCATAATTTTATATACATTAAAACAGCATAATAAACGGATTACCTTCACACAGTTACCTGTCAGTTTGTAATATGCATCTGACCACATTTCACAGTCTCAAATCAAATTCTGATTAACAAAACATTCCTTACTTTTAGCAGTGTTGAGACCAGTGAACATACTTCAGAGTATATGAGGATGATTAATTGCTTCCACTTACAGAAGCCTCATTACTAGCTAGCGATGATCTTACTCTGTACTATGAGTTACATCAGTTTGGCCAAAACATGCCCATCAGTGAGGACTCTGAACAAAGAGTACCTGAGAAAGTGAGAACACAGATTTCTTATTTGTTTTCACAGAAAATGAGGTTTGCAAACCAGTATTTCAAACAACTGTTCAAGAGGAATTTCAGTAATCAATGCATTTTCTCAGGACTTTGGTGATCAAAAGACGTAGTCAACACTGCACTTGGTCCATAAAGTGATAATAAAGTTTCAGCAGAATTATGGTAATTAAGCAGACTTTTTATAAGTATTTAGGCGACATATCTCAAACTAAAAGAGAAAGATGTGGCTTTCCTTACAGTTACAATTCCTTTCTAGTCTGGAACAATCAAATGTCTTAACTGAAGCGGTCCCTCATGATTTTTTCCACCAGTTTAAATGACTGTCATCATCTTCCAATACAGACAGCAAATCAGTGTGTTTGTCCTGAATGACACCTGCAGGAGGGCGGATGCTCCACTGACCAAAAAACTGTCCAGTTATGAAAGAACGAGACCTTGAGGAAGTGATCAGTTGGTCTCCTCTTTAGAGTTGAGAAGTTCAATCAGCTGGTCTGCCTGAAAGTCATCAGCAGATGTGGAGAGAACACAAGTTAGACCGACATCATTTCTTCTTCACTTTAACCCTACTTAATAAAGTAAGGGATGGTGGTGCCACATGTTTGTGTTTTATAGAGAATAATGAGCTATCATGTGAGATTCATCTTATGTCTTTGCAAATCAAGGAGAATTTTTTATGAACAGTGAAGTCATGAGATATTATATCACTAACCTCTACACTGTCAAGCTATATTGCAGGTAAGAATTTAACATGTGAGTGTAAGCTCATATGATATAAGAAAAAATAGGATGTGGAGTAGCAATGTTCATTTTTTCAATGACAATATTAAGTGACGTAAATTAAGAAAACAAGTTAAAAGTGCAGTTTTACATTTTTACACTGCATGTGACTGAAACATTGCTTCATTTGAAACCAAAATCAATCCCAAAGCAGTTCTTTTTCCCCACTAAATTGGCTCCATTTGATTGGAGGGTAGCCGATAACTAACTAACTGACCCAATAGTGTAAAAGTATGGCCAGTTTAGCCAGATCTCCATCCAACTGCTTATCATTTTAAGTAAGAAAGCATCGCATAACTTCATAAATTTATTGTCCTTGCTTTCAGCTACAAAATTCCTTTACAGATCATCCTGATGAGCCTCAAACTTGGGAATTAGAGGCCCTTGGTTCATTTCTTCTCACAGTTTCACAATGTTCAATCCAGTAGCTTAAATAAGAATCAAGAAGCAGCTTACTGTGATAAACCAATAGGAGTTGATCCTATAGAAGAGGCGAGACATGAAGCTCATTTGACTGGCAGGTGCCAGGACATGAAGGTGTAGGTGTGTGACAGAGCAGAATGGGGGCCAGTGAAAGCCAAACCTGCAGACACGAAGACAAAGAAAAGATGTAGGAAAGATGTAACTAAGTGCCCACTGCCTTTGTGTTATATCATTCAAGTGGTGGGCTTGTTTCAAAAGCAAACAATACGTGGCACAGTTTTTATCTGAGCTCTAGTTTTTAATTGTTTACTCTAAATTGAAGTGGATAAGTATGTTTATCTTTGCCTGCCACCACTAAGGATTGTTTGCTTGGGTGTCTGTCTAGACAGACATCGTGTTGATCATCAGTATTGATTGCCAACAGAGAGGCAGTCCACCTTACAGTAAAGGATCAGCCACCATTTGTAGAAGAAATGAGTAACCTTTGACCTTGTTAAATAATAAGATGCTTCTGGATCCACCTCTGACTAAGTGTAAAAAAGAACCACTCAGAAAGGCCCACCTGACATCGCTGAGGTCTGTTATGTTGTTTTTCTGGAGAATCTCCTTTCCTGTCTCCACCATCTGCTTCACTAGATATGACAACCAAGAAATACCAATGCATGCAGTTTTAATAAAAATGTGAGATAACACAAAAGTGAACCACGTGTTGTTTTTCATATTCTACAGCTATGCTTTTAAAAATCCATCATTAAATTACAACCATCAGTAGAAGCCAAGGACTGTGAGTCAAACTGTCTATATACATGAAGGGAAATGACACCAGAATAGTTTTCTACAGGGCAACCAATTTTTTCTAGCTTACCCAAAGGCACGTGGTCTTTGTTGAGTGATTTACAGTTACCAACATGTTTAGATGGGACAACTAAGTAGTGGTGTGGAGCTCCAGGTTTGATGTCCCTGAAACATGAGATCTCTTCGTCCTGCAGCACAGGGAAATAAAAACAGCAGTGTGAATTAACTAGTAAACACAGAGAGTATTCGGATCACTACATCAAGCCAATCATAGTTTTGTCTCTCACTAGTGTATCTGCATATATTTCAAGATGTTATGCATCCCTGCAAACCAACAGAATGAGTGTAAACATAATTGTCTTGATAATATAGCATGCAAAAAAGGTGGTCTCCTATGGTCAATTTACCCCGTGTATGGGGTAAGTTGACCATAGGAGAGGGGTAAGTTGAGCCGTAAACTGCAGCTGGATACGTGCTGAATCTATCCAGGATCTTTGATGTGAAACAGTACATCAAATTTAGACGAAATAGCAATAAGGACTTAACACAGATACAGGTGGACGTGACAGCTCTAATTGAACAGGAATATGTAAACAAAATGCCGTGTTTTAAGGCACAGTAATCAAAATAACCTTTGTTCAAGATATGAACAAGATTGCGTAAACTCGTTAATATCTTAAAGTTCAAATAAATGCACAGGTAATGGTCTCAAAAACTTTTCAATTCAGCTTCATAAATAAGCCATAATATGTCACAAAGCTGACTGCACTGCATTTAATCAAGACTGTTTACAAAATGAACAGGCTAACGCTAGCTCGCATGACGCTCAACATTTATGACTGTTATTGTGGTCTCACACAGTGAAGAAGCTCCGTGCCCATTTCATTGTTAACAATCTTGCAGAAAATACATTTCTTGTCATAGCCTTCAGGTGGGACGCTGCCCACTTTGGACACCTCGACCTGCTCAGGTTGTGTCATTTTAGCCTCGACGCCTGCCATTGTCAACAGTTAAGGCACGAGTAAATGATCTCCGAGATTATCGAGCAACATTGACAGGGGAAACGGAAAGATTGTCGATATGTTAAGCGTGCAGAGGAGGGGAGCTGCCACTAGAGAGCCTCGTTGTTTAATGTGTTTTATTCTCGTGACTCACTTACCTATCCTCCCCTTCTTTTTCAGCAACAGCTTCCACAGTTCACTCTATCAATGTGCTTTAAAAAGAGCTTCCCCAAAAGACTGACCTTACATCAGTTAGGCTATGACTGTGTCCGAAATGGATCCCTAACCTAGTGATAGGTGACTACACGGGGGTTAGCGCCATTTTGAGGGGTGTCCGAAACCTGAGTGATCAATTCCAGTGCCCTATATAGGCGACTCAAAATCTCCCATAAAGCATTGCAAAGCATTGGGCTGTGTCCGAAATGAATCACTCAATCCCTAACCCCTAATCGCCATATGGGGTTTCACTATATAGTTGAGTTACACTATATAGTGAACTCAATTACCGAAGGTTTCGGACATTACACGGCGAGACGCTATGCATGACGGGATGCCCACCACCGGTAAGTTACCATCGGATGGTCACTACATTTTGCAATGCTCTTTGGGAAATTTTGAGTCACCTATAGGCCTATTGGACACTGGAATTGATCACTGAGGTTTCGGACACCCCTCAATATGGCGCTAACCCCCATGTAGTCACCTATATAGGGGTTAGGGATCCATTTCGGACACAGCCATGCATTGCATCTCGCCATGTAGTGTCCGAAACCTGTGGTGATTGAGTTCACTACATAGTCAACTATATAGTGGAACCCCATATGGGGGTTAGGGATTGAGTGATTCATTTCGGACACAGCCTATGTTAATTCAAAATGTAGCTCTCAATCATAAGAAGACAGAATAAGAGCAATCTCTAGCCAATGTGTGAGCCTTGATGTAGGGAGCTCCTCTGGTGCCAGGTGAAGAAGAAAGAAGGCCATGTGAAAATTCATGTGCACAGATTGTGATCCATATTTACAAATATTTAAGTAGTGTGTGCAAATTAGAAATCCTTTTAGATTTGTCAACAAAGTTTCATACTCCTGCTGATGGAGCTCCTTTGGTAACATTAGGCTTTAGTGAAAACGCATAGTCACACTCCATTCTTGGGGCGGCAGTAGCTCAGGAGGTAGAGTGGTCATCCAAAAACCAGAAGGTTGATAGTTTGATTCCCCCCTATCATGAGTCTGTCCGTTGTGTCCTTGGGCAAGACACGTAACCCACCTTGCTCCCAGTGTGTGTCCTCCACTGCTGTATGATTGTGAATGTAGTGGTGGTTAGAGAGGCCTTAGGTGCAAACTGGCAGCAATGTTTCTGTCAGTCTGCCCCAGGGCAGCTGTGACTACTAAGGTAGTTTACCACCACCAGCAGGGTGTGACTGTGTGAGCAAATGAATGATGTATCCAATGTAAAGTGCTTTGAGGGTCTCTGATAAAGCACTATATAAAGTCTGATGCATTATTATTAAAGATAGTTAATGTCAATCATCTCCATGCAAAGACTGGTTATAGTCTCAGTTACTTTCAAAACACTCAAGCCTAACACTCAGGATATATGGGATAGCCTATGTAGGTGTGGACTAGTTTGTGTCAATTTATTGTAGGAGTCTGTGCCTTGTTTATGATACATGCAGTGATGCAACTTTACCCTTTGCCACTGTTAAACTTACTGAATGTTACCTCATAGAAGTGAAAAAAACTCCAAATAGAGAGCGAGTGAGAGGATGAGCTCAGAGTGAGGCCATTACCTACAGAAGTTTTAAGAACAGGAAGAGTAAACTTTGTATCATCTTTCCTAATGTCACCTAGTGTACCAGCAAAAGATGTCCCAAGCTAGAGCCTCTGTTAAAAGAGTGATGCTGTCTCATTTAAACAGTCCCAACAGTGCGCTCAAATATCAAGAGTATGTGTCATTGAACCACCCATCACTAAGTATTTGTAAATGAAGCCACTGCCAGAGCCGGCCTAAGGCATAAGCAAACTAAACGCCTGCTTAGGGCCCAGCAGCCAGTAGGGGACCCCCAAGAGCAATCCCCAAAATAAATAAATAAATAAATAAAATAAAATAAAATATCTTTTTGCATGTATGAGTGATGCGTTCTGTATGATCAAATATATATTATTGCAAAAATAAAGTAAAAACATTTTAGTGCTGCTGCTGCTGGTGTAGGCCTATGATTCTTACTGCCGATATGTTAAAGCTCTGCTACTGTTATGTGCCTCCTGCTGTGCAATGTGCACTGAGCATCCAAAGCGCAGGTAGTTGTAGGTCCAAAAAATTTCACAAAAAAGGACACATCCTTCAGGAGCACAGAAAAGAAAGAGGAAGAAGAGAAAAAACGCAAAGATAAAGGTATGTTTCCATGTCATGGCATGTTAATCAAAGAGATTTTTGAAGGGGTGTGAATGATCAACAATCAATATTATTGGCAGAAATAGAGGGCCCCAGAATTAAATTTGGCTTAGGGCCCCATTGAGGCTCGGACCGGCTCTGGCCACTGCTGATAATGTCGGGGGTTATTATAATTTAAGTTTGATGTTGCAGGTGAGTGCTTGTGTTTATGTTAGTAACAGCATAAAAAGCAGTGGGATGTATTATCAACAAGTAACCTGGCACTCAAGGGGGGCTCTGAATGAATGGTACAGAATCTACGGCCACCCACTAAAAGGTATCTACCTACTTTTTTTAAGCTTTTCTGTTTCTAGAGGCACCCAAAAGAGTAATAAGAATGAAATAAATACACCCTCTTCTGCACCCGGCTTTCATTTGCCCACCAGTGTGTGACATTAAGCCCACAGTGGGTAGATTTATACTTCCTGCTCCCACCAGCACACTGGAAGTTTCTGTGGTTTTGTGTCTCTTTCTCGGGTGGGTGTGCTGTGATCTGAATGTAGTTTCCAAATGATGAAGAAAGTGGAAACTTTTTTTTTTTTCTTGCCAAAAATAGTTTAAGGTTGTCTTAAATCTGTCATTGATTTGACCTGATACTTCTTACTAGTATCACTGTCACAGAGATCATAGAAACTATTAAAGAAAAACTGAGAGGCAAGTTTTTTTTTTAATAAAGGATAATTCTGTTGTAAAATGATTTAAACAGTGTTCTAGTTCTCATAAAGCTTTTTTGAGCTAATGCACCTCACACCTTAAGTTAAAAAATAATAATTATGTATGTATATGAAAGGATCATGATATGCATACAACTCTGTCACAGCAACTTCTCCAGAATTGAGCCCCCTGCTTCCTCCTGATAAGAGCTCCCGATTAGCTTTGAGTCCTTTAGTTAGTTTACGACTCAAGCCTTAGGTTTCTATTTAGCAGACCGGTCCAAAGTAATGAAAGTTAAGATTATGAAAGTGCACTTCCTCATTCTTAGTGCGTTACTTAATTGATAAGTGAAAATAGCAGCAAATATAGAGGGACATACAGTATATTCTGATCTATGTCCAATTCACTTCTCTCTGCAGGCTCTTAGAGAGTCGAGGTCTTGAGAAAGAATCAATTCATGTATGATGTTTTGTAAGTGTATGAACAAAAAAATTACACTGCCCCTTATGGAGAGGGGCCCCAATCAGCTGTTTGGGGCTCCTGGCGGGCAAAAGGCCCACCTTCTATTGTCTCCTTGTTCTAATCTATTGTCATGTATTTTTGTCTTAAGTTGCTCTCTTAATCCTTACAAATTCCCTTGTGTTTCTCTAGTGTGCATTTAATCATGGAAAAATGAACACAGCCGCAGTTGTGAAGCAACCATTAAACCTTTGAGGGTCACAAGAAACAGTATCTATCAAATGCTGCTCTACCATCATTTGTATGAGAGAAAATGTTTCAACATAAAAGGGTGGATTTTTTTTTTAGAAATTTTATTCATAATTAAATAGAAAAGATATAAACCTTGTGATTCTCCAGGAAAGACAAAGTTTTAATGTGAAGAACAACAACATAACAACATAACAATGGTAGTGCCAGCACTTCCTAAATGACTCAAATGTGGAGGAAATGTGAACAAACTGGAACAGTAAGATTTTACTCCCCTCTTATTTCCCTTTTGTATGCAAATAAGCCGGCAGATGTGTCACTTCCATGAAAATAAATTACAGTTGACCGTTAAAGTCCCTCCGTCTTTGAACTTCATACAGTGCTGATAGCTTTGTATGGAGAAATTCAGAGTCATTTTGAGGTGTATTTTTTAATGACAGCCATTAAAAAAACAGGCGTCACTATAGTTCAGCTCAAGTCCAGATAAGCTGATATAGCTTGTATCATTTTACAGTGTCCATATAAATAATAATCTTGCCCTGTACACACCAAATATCTTTAACAAGCATTCAAGGTGGGGGAGGAAAAGGATAAAATGCAGTGTACACATACACACAGGTATATTCACATATAAATTTCCTAAAGTTTTAAATAGTTGTTAGACAGAAAAGTTTTTTTTTTTTTACATTCACAATGTTCTTACAATAGTCACACAAACATTATGTCCAACAGTGTTTCACCGACCTTTGTATCATAATGCTCTCAACAACAAACAGAGGGCAGAAAGGGCCTCAAGCTTCAGATGCTTCAGATGCCAGTTTCTAACTTGGCCAGGCACAAGACTGGTCCTGAGAGGCTGGAAGTTTGTAGCTAAAGGACCCAGATCTGCAGGCTCTCTTTTAGCTACTTGGATCTTTAGCAGGCACAGATCACGGCAGCCTCAACATTAAGTCCAGCTCATGGACACACTCTGTTCTGTGTATGTGCGGACCTGAGCAGGAGCCAGGAGCACAGATCACAGCAGCTGCTTCATCAGGTCGTTCATGTGGTCAAACCACGTGTACTTCCTTTTAGTTATGGAGTTCTGTAGCTCCATACAGGATCATAGGATCCACTCTGAGGTCTTGCATCTCCTTTTTTTCAGGTGTTTCTATCAGTTCTGTACAGTCCAGACCTCAAGGTCTTGTACAATGAAGTCTTCCTGTGAGGACAGAGATGCGTTGTGGAAGGTAGGACAGGAAAAGCTTGAGCCATGATACAGATCAGCGTCCAACCACAAGCCGAATCCACTCCTGAAGATCAAGAAAGAAGAAAAAAAAAATCAATGAAATATTCATGAAAAGTTCTTTGCTCAAGGATAAAAGAGGCACTGTAATCGCAGATGTTTAACAATAGCCGTTAGAGTAGTAATTTTCTGGTCCCTTTTTACTACTTTATGACCCTCACTGAGTTTTATTTCAATAAAGTAAATCATTAACTTACCCTCCTCCACCAATCTGCAGAGATTCAAGGTTGCCGCTTACAAAATAGGAGTTTTCTCCACTCCACCTGTATGCCTGAAAAGATGTGAAAACAATGTAAAACATCAGAAACTTGACTAAAACAAGAAAAAAAGTCTAAAATGTTTATACATGTCATCATTTACAGCCACTTAATAGGTAACAAGAAAAAATTCCACTCTTACCTGAAATTCAGGGTTGAAGCTGAACAGGAAAGTTTCTCCTGTGCCGTAGGAGTATTTACTGACTTTGAATGGATCTGAAGAAAAAGCCCCAAACACCTGAAAGTATGGAGACAGAAGCTCATTGGTGATATTCCCAAAATTACTCTGATCATTATTTTGTTCAATTATGGTCTTAAAAGTCTTGACTATGAAGATGCTAACCTTTTTTTGCATGTCTTTAATGACCAGAAGCACCGGGCTGTCCAGGCTGGCCATGTTCCTGTACAGAGTCTTCAGGCTGCTCCCATGGACGGCTGTGCTGTAGACCAGCTGCCATGAATAACCCTGGGTCCTTGCTGGCATTTGTGTGGCAAGCTGTTAGAAAACAGATTTCAATCAAAAGACGTCTGACAGAAAGGAATAAAAGTGGGTATTTTCAACCACAAAGCTCTGGGTTTATGAAACAGTTAGAGTATAGCTCACCATCTTCAGGTGGTGGTCGTCCAGCAGCTGGCTGTGGTCGTCCAGCACAGGGAGAACATCTTCACTTTCCTCCTGGTACTCAGGCTCCTCTGCCTCTGAGTCCTCAGAGCTACACAAGCTCATGCGCCGCTTTGTTTCCTGAACAGTGACAATCTGAAAGATATAACCATCAGGAAAGTTATATAACACCATTAATCACTTCAACACTGTAACCTCATATTTTTTATTCGAAAGACACACAGATTTATGGCTTTTTTGTGACTCATCTACAGACCGGCTGTGCAAAAAAAAGTGTGATAGAGTAGGAGGTTACACGATTCAGGGAGCATTGTAACGAGTGAGTTTCTAATGCTGAATGACAACCTATAAGGAAGGATGAATGGATGCTGACTGAAAAAAATCCAGTTTAAAGGTTTAAATCAAGCATGTTAACTTGAAGTATCTGAGTCTTACCTGGACATACGGCTCCATACAGTCACTGGCAAAAAAGAGCACTTTAATATTCTCTGGTAGCTGCTTCATAGCTTCTGGTTTCCCTTTCAGGATCTGTACTCTGAGGGACCGCATGTTTGCTTGCTACACCAGCCAGCATCCATTACTTATACCCACAGGATAACTTTCACTTTCTTGGTTCGAAATGCTATTGGCTGGGAACTTGCGGGCGGGATTTTCTACTGACGAACACTGAACAGTTTCTTTTCTCTCTAAACAGGAAAGTGTGCAAGACGCTGCAAGGCAGGATGTTCATATATGGTTACAATGGGTTTTCCCACAACCTCCTGGATGACTGCCAAGCCCATAACTGCCTCAGTTACAGTAAATCAGGGATACTGGATGAGGCCTGTCTTCAGATATTTGCACTAAAGAGACAGTTTTTTTTGCTTTTGTTTTTTTCTTCTTCAGAAACGTACCTCCCAGTTTTTTGCAGAGCTGTTTGCAGGGTCACTCAAGAGCTTGTTGATCACAGCCACCTTGTTCTTCTCCACCACCAGGTAGCGGTTCTGGTGTTTCTCCCTAATGAGGTAGCGGGGCTGGGGTTGCTTCTTGTTGCTCTTCTTGTATATTTCAGGTGACCACTGCACAAAGAAGGTGTAGAGGTGGTCGACCCTTAGGAGAGAAGAGACAACAAAGGACACGTATTATTGACAGATAATCATCTCGTTGTTTACTCAAGAAGAGCATTTGATTGGTCCACTGGGCTTAAAGGGATTGTATCATTTTTTGATGAGCTTAAAAGAAAAAAAAACAACACTGAGAGAGAGCCATTCAAATAACAACCATAGTTGAGAGACTGTAAGTTACACTATTTGTCACCTCTGACTGTGATACATTTAGTTTAAGACAATTGGCTCAACCTCTCTCCCTCAGGATAAGAACAGAAACCCAAAAGTTCATTAAACGTCACCCTGCATCACTGATGTTTGTTGAATCATGTACGGGCATAACCAGACTGGAAAGGAATTATTCCCTGAAAATTAGGAGGACTGCTCTCTGGGGTTTCCTGAGGACACTTGGAAGACCAGGAAACCCTTTTTTGGGAGCGACTTGGCTGTCTGTACAAGAACCACCGCAGAGCAGCTGGGAGTAAAATCCTGGAAGTCAAAGTAAACCTACTTTTACTGTTTGGATACGTCACTGTAATCAAGAAGCCCCCACCCCTTTGCCCTCTGTCTCTGCCTCTGTCTATCACACATGCACTCAATTTTAAACTCCCAGAAGTTTTTACTCTGTGCTGCAACAACCTTTGTTTCTGCCTTAACACATTCAAAGCTCATATCAAGACATGAGTTAAAGATTCAACCCCACAGTTTCTTGCTTTAGTGAAATTAAAAAGCATCAAAGCAAATTTCTTCAACTTAACACTAACCTTATTTTCAAAACAGCTATTTTCTTAAATGTTGCATGATATATACACATGTACAGCTTTACTTACTCTCCGACGCTGTATGCAACTCCCATGACTGATGAAGAAGACGGTGTTGGTTGAAATGTGAGAAGAAGAAGAGAGTCAAAGGTTTTAGGTACAGCTCTACTGAAGTAGCGTGTCCACACTGAGTGGCAACCATCGACGGCAATTTATACCTGAGGATCAATCGCTGAGATAAGCCCCTTTCACGATAAAACCCTCCCTCTCTGCCTGGATAGCTCTGCACGGCTTGCACATACTCACCATTTCACAATGGTGCCTGAAAGCCAAAGTTTGTCACACATTAACTTGACCTGCTACAGGTCCCTGTCCTTAAGTTTGGCACCAGTTCAGACTCTCACAGTGTCAAGGTAGAGCATGGCTCACTGACCACTGGCTGAAGTGACTCTTGATGTATAAAAAAGTGTCTGTGTATGCATTGCTGTCCGTTTTATCGTTTTATAACGTGTCCGATATCCACAGTGGCCTACTTTTTCTGCCGCTGCATATACAACGCATCCAAGGGTTGGTGTTCCTGGTTAAATTAAATATTAAACTAAATTAAATTAAGAAATACCTATGCATATACAACATAATTCTGCATTACATAACATGCAAATAAGTGTTAAATGAAAATAAGGTCCATCTCAGCTTAATACAGCATTAAACATGGTTTACACGGCACTGCATCTATTCGATCATCATCACAGAGGCTATCATGAGTATTGAGCATTTTAACTGTCAAAAATTTGAGTGGTAATTTTACATAATGATCATTAAATAGCAGTAGAGCTATTGTAAGTTTAAAGACTAAAATAAGGTCTACACTCTGCAAAACTCCAAACTGGGCAAGTGTTTCATCTTGTTTTGCCAATAGGCCTACATAAAATTGAAGGTATCTCACTAGACTAAAAAGAACAGTGTGTAGCTGCATTTAGCAGAACAGACTTGGTAGAAATGAAGTACAGATGTTCACATTTTTTGTGTAATTACCTGCATATTTGTATTTTGTTTTTGTTTTACTCTTTATATCTACATGGGAACAGGTCCCCTTATATCTAGGCTGCCATCTTGCACTGCCATATCTATACTAGAAAACTAATAACACATGCTCTTGTGTGCGTAGTGAGTGGTTATGCAAAATAGAGAGAAAGTGGTGGCTCACAGTGAGATATCGCATTTCATTTCCATTTCTGCAAAGCATATCTTAAACATAAACCACACTCACTTGACAAGTTTGGATAAAGCTCATATTTCAAAACTAGTCTTGGATAGCTTAAAATAGGCATTTACATGAGAAATCAGACACAAACACTTCAACAGTTACAAGTTTCTGAAGTGTAATGTCCGTCTGAAATGAGTGTCACTGACACTCATTTCAGACAGACTGCATCTCATTTCAGACTGCATCTTAAAGTGTTATTAGTAAGTCTTTAGCAGTCCTCAGACAGTGCCTATGAAGTATATCGTTTTTTTTACTGTGGCATTTGTACACATGTAATGAGATCTAAAGAGTCCATAGCCTCCAACTAAGTCATGCTAACTAGCTGTTAAATGGACTATTGTCTTTACAATACAGACATGAAAGTGCCATTGACCATCTCTTTAACAACACACACAGGAGACAGTAACGACTTTGGCCAATCGTCTGTTGTGTAACAAAAAATTGAATGCAAGTGATAAAGTTGTGATCGGATATTTTGCACTACATGATTCTCATACATAAAAATGGGCATGTCCATCTGTCATTCTGCCTCTGAGAAAGTGGTCTGGTTTTAAGATGTATGAAAGGAAGGACTATCAATAACTTTGGGTATTTTTTTCCTTGTGTTACAGAACACTTTAGGGTGGTAACATCAACCCAAATCCGTTCAATCTCCTTGCCTTTATCAATACAGGCTTTTATCTGAAGAGTCTCCGCTCTATCTGGATTAGTCTGTGGCTCAAGCTTTCATATGGAGATTTAATCAAAGCAGCAGACCATGATTGCAGTGTTGACCTTGATCACAAACGATCAATACTCAATACCAACCATTCAGACTTGATCAGTTTCCACTGCTGGCTATCAGCTCTGTAGGCGGTGGTCAATCTGAATCACAGTGTTGTCTGTTTCTTTTATCTGAAGTCATTAGGATTAAATGAGTAAACACACACAACTCCTCAATGGGACAGACCTTCTGAACATGGTGTTGTAGAGTGTTATTTAGAAAAGTCATCACTTTCCTGGTTGGATTTTTCTCTGTCTGCAGTGGATCACACATATGTGATGTATCTCAGCTTTTCAACTTTTAATAAGGACAGACATGCATTCATAAAACAAGCACACCATCTTATTTGATATAACGCTTACCACAGTGACAGAGCTACTTTGTGAAAAATTACAAAATGATGGTGATAGCAGTTTGTTCTGGTTCTGATATCAGCTCAGGAGATTACAATAGGAGCACTCTGAGGTCAACAATCAGTCACGGTGTTTTTACACAAGAAGAAGAAGAGGAGGAGATCAATTAGAGACAGTGTCCAGCCTGACGCACAGACAGGATCGATAAGTAAGCTCACAGACGTATAGATATACATGCTTAAGAAGACTGATGTGCACATGCATGTGTGCAAAACCCAAAAGACATGCATACTCTTTCTCACACCTGGAGCATGCATTTGTGCCATCGTCAGTCTTTGCTGATGACTTGTGGTTTGCAGAGAAAATCCCTGCTGAGACTTCTTTTTAAGACAAAGTTCATCATGCAGCTCACAGTTTGAATGTTGACGTTGTTGGCTCTAGACCCACTGCAGGAATGGCAGTTTGCTTAACCTTTATTCCCCATGAGAGAGAAAACAAATTAAAATGTTGAGCAACTCTGTAATCTCAAATATCAACTTGAGACAGGCCCAAAATCGAAAGGGTGGAAAGAATCGCATGGTTTGGATAATTTGAGCATTAATCATCATGATGCAATCTCAGGATATATGAAGCAATCATTTAGCTTGGTTTATTCTGCCCTCAATAGTTTTCTAAACAAAACAAAAAAAACTTCTGGGAAACTAGATTCACCCGTTAGGATGTTAACTCTCACTAAGACCTCTCTTTCATGGATGTTGCAGCTTTTAGTTTGTAGTTCCTATTTCTGTGTGAATTTGTGTGTGTGTTTCTCTGGTTAGGATTTGGATGTGGCTTTTTTTTTTTAGTTTAATGTAACGGTACTAATTATACGAGAACAGGCTTGCCTGTTTACCTGACAGGAAATTAGAGCACAACCAAGCATACGTGAACAGCTTAATTCAGGGGTTTTTCCTGTTATAGTACTAGAGAACTGGCCCATATAGTGTGTGGTTCACAGTACTTCCTGTCAGTGCAAGCAAGAAAATGATTTGCTGCTCAATGGAGAGGACAAAGGTGTGAAGATACAGTTCCCTAAGCTATGCAAGGAAATTTTTTACTAAACTTTTTTTTTTAATGCAAAATCTCCTGTATGAATCAAACTATCATGGTACACTTTAAATCATATCTGCCTTGTATAATACATATCTTTAAAGGAGGAATAGTTACAGAGCGTGAGCTAAAGATGAGCCATTATTCATAATGTTGAAAAAATGGTCCCATGTTAATTGCAAATTACTGTCTTTGAGAAAAAACATGTTATTTTGGCTACAAACTCGGACTTGTGTCTGACTCTGCAACTATATGTCACTGCTAAATTTGTCTTTTGTTTTATACTGTAACCTTTTCCTATTTGATTGCATTTTCATCTTTAAATCCTAAAGTCTACTGAGTGCTGATGAATGCTGCTAATACTTTGTGTTTATCTTTGTATGTTGTATTTTACCCTTGAAAAAATGAATGAATGAACTCAGGGTCCGTTGGAGATGATGTGGGTGTGTAGCTCATTCACCTGTTTCTCTCTCACACACATCAAACACACCTTTGCCTTTTTTTTTCTTTTCAGGCAACAGGTTGTGGCATCAGTTGTTGCAGAGCTGTTGTTGATTTACCTCTCCTCCAATTCCTGTAAATCCTCTCTGCCGCTGCACGTTCACAGCTACACATGAAAAAAAAACCCATGTGCCAGACACATTTGTTGCTCTGGGTTCAGTACACACAGACACACATGCATGCATGCACATACACACACACACACACACACACACACACACACACACACACAGGGAGAAAAATGTGCAGAGAAACAAACAGGCTGACATATAAGGTCTTGTTTTGGTTGGGTCTGGCAAATGTGTGCAGCACCGGTTAGTTGCAGGGTTATTTATTTATTTAACACTGTTTAGCCCATCTTTATATCACTGTAGCTTTTTAACTCTACGTCATTTTTTACATTAAACTTTTTAAATATTTACATGACAAGGACACATTTTCACCAAAGGTCGTACTTAGCCCTTCATCACTTTGTGCTTCAGGTAGGACTTCGGATTCAATTATTTTAAATGGTGCAATATGCATTACTGAACATTAACATGTAAATGCATGGCGTCATAGCCAAGAGGCTAATTTCCATCCCCAGTCCTGTCATCAGCAGGTTGGTATCAATACATAAAAACAAAAACAAACATCAATAATAGGAGTGAAACACACAGAGCATATCAGCAACAATATAGATGACATCAAAACCAAAAATAAAAACAGGCTGAGAGTTGGGACACCACACACTGAATTACACAGTGCCGGAGTGCTAACTAGTGCCAAGTGCTAAAGTGCAAAGCGCTAGCTGCTTGGGAGCTCATGGTTATGATCACAGATCTGGTTTCCAACAACCATGCTCTGAATTGTTTGGAGAGGGAAGTCAGAGTCTGTCGTTCACACATTGAGCTTGGTATTTGGTTCCAGGTCTGGGATGCATGAAATGAAAACGCTGCTTGACCGGAAGCACTTTTTCAAAGTTTTTTGCTCCACTTTTTGCTTGTGCTCATCCTTGCTTTCTTTTGCAGCCGTTGGGGTTTGTTGACACAAATGATTTCTTTAAAGCGGTGAAAATCAGCCCCCTACAGTTACCAGTGAGTGGATCACTGCATTAGTAACAGTTGTGCAAGAGTGAGCTTTCAATAATCTACATCCAAAAGACTATCACGAGTAGATAAATCCATGGCTTTGTTTGACAACAACGATTTGGGCTTTTGCAAGACCACCCTCTCCCTGGAAATATTGCAGAAAAAATCATTTTTATTTAGTTGGGATTGATATGGGAGGTATGTTCGAAGTAACCACTGAGATCTATGGGAATGACGATGATTTTTTGGACACTAAAAACCAGCTGGAACCAAATTTTGCCTGCAGTGTATTTCTGTAGCTTTAGTACTTTGATACACATGGTTTCCTAAAACATTAAATGACTTTACTGCTTGAGCAGCTGTTGTTGTCCGTCCCGGAAACCTGATTTGTACGGTGCATGTGTGAAATGAACGTCACTTCTCCTCGTATGTCAGTGCATTTTATGTCAGTTAGTCTTTACTATGGTTACCTACCCAATCTGTATAGTGCAAGTGCAAATTTACATCACCTTAAAAACTTAATTTAAATTACCGTTTGATTTCAGAAACTAGCTGGTGATGTGACAGGCTAGCTAGCAAGAAGCTCCAGGACTAATGCCAAAGCATTTGCCAGAGCACCTGCCCAGCACAGTGAGACCTTTTGGGCCACAGAGAGCGCCACCACCCAGTCAAAGTTATGGTTCTCTGACTTTTCAAAGTATCAAGGAGGGATGCTCTGGAGGTGTGTGGCCACCCATTGTGCACCCCTGCTTCAGTCCATAGCGTGTAGCTGGTGATAAACTGAACCATCCATTCTGACTGAAGCGAGCTCGCTGATGCTGAAGCTGTCGAACAAGTGCCGAAGCTGTTGCAAACCGCTAGGGGCAAAGAATTGCTGAGCTGTTGCAAAGATGGCTAGTAGAGGAAGTGACGTTACATTTAGCACATGCGCGGTACATATGGGGTAGCGACAGCTCTCAAACATCTTTTGTTAAACAAGAGGAAACTCTTCTTTGAGTGTCATACCCAAATAACAACAAACTTAAATTTGTACCAGCTGCAGCCTGTCCAGACTGAAGTGTCATAAAAGTCTCTTGCATATGACTGTTAAATGCAGCATGTTTTTGATATGAGATGCTCAAGTAAAAAAGAAGTAACTGGTTACATCATGAAATAATGATTTTTCTTTGTTTTGACAGTTGCATAAAATCGCATACGTGTGTGCATGATTCACCACACACTCTTCATGTTGAGGTGTGAAAGTTGTTGTTGGTGGAGACATTCAAAAGTGTTGAATGTTAGAAAAATGTCTTCAAACACAATACAAGAGATTTCTGAAAACACACAAACAACTTATAAAAAGGGGGTATACACAATAATTGAATAATAATTATAAGGAAACGTGCATTTAATGAGTTTACTTTTGGTGAGTGACACTCAGTTTATTATACAAGATACCTTTGTGACAAATACATTCAACCCTCAATGGGAATAACACTCGATTCATATTATAACTGAGGACACATGGTACACAGTCTCTTGAGCAGACGGGTGTTGGCACAATAAAGACAATCTTTTATTTATTGTTCTGATTACACAGTTTTATCTGATGAAAAACAACAGAGCAAAGTCACTTTCAGTTATTTATTTACAAGTCATCACGTTTCAACATGGTGAGGCAGGATGCCATGACACACTAAGGAAGAAGAACACAACATGTGGATTAAGAAATAAAAAATGGTGTCACCTGTGTGTTTGACGATCATTATTTCAGAGTAGGATAATATGATTACAGCTTGCTTAACATATGCCACAAGTTTTATTATATCAAATCACCTAAAAAACATGATGGTAGACATAGGCAAAAGTAGAACTGTAGCTATAACTCAAGAGCATTATCATCAAAATGACTGAATTTACAGCTCTTGATGATCCAACTCTGTATAAATAAGCTGGTAAACAAAGGATTTTTACCAGCTTATATATACTATGAACTGTACACTCTCACAGTATGATTAAAATGTAAGTTTGTTTATATTGTTTTCTATTTCACAATAAATAAATCAAAAGTAAGGAGATATAAGAAGCATGTGTGTGGATGAAACTGAAACTTGAATAAGACAAACTTTGAAAAACATATCCAAGATAATAAAAATCACCATGTAATTATCAAAGTCAACCTGACATTCACATCTGTGAAAGAGTTTTACAAAAGAGATATAGACTCCTGAGTCCACACACAGTGAGTATGAGGCTGGGCTGTATGAAGACTTACATGAGAGACACATCATTGCATGCACAGGAGTGCACCAGTTCACAGTATAAAATAAAAAATAAAACGGCAATTAATGAGTCAGAGCTGGTCTTTGTTATTTATATGTTAACCACACGACAAGTACAAAGTTATTATTGGTTATTAGAGTTGGCTCAAAATTCATAATGTGCATCACTGCTTAAATCACATTATTGTTAAAATATTTTTTTTTCTTTTAAGCTCAAGAATAAGTGAAAAAAAGTGTTGTAAAACAGACATAACCTCATTGAGATCAAGCTAAAAAAAACACTGAATCAAGAAAAACATTTGATCAAATACATTTGGATTAAAACATATTCAAAATGATGAAAAATACATAAATGTGTGGCTATGTCATTAGAAAGTTTGAGTATGTTATCATTGAAAACTCCTCAGGCCTTAAAAACCACAAAGGTCTATATCTATGTGAACCGTTATATTTATGAAATCACTGATGATTACTCAAAGTTTTCATATTTGGGTCTGGTTCCTTAAACTATTTATCATCATTTTGTGTGTTTCTGAAGTCAGTATGACAAAGAAACAGCAGCTCAGAGGTCAGTCAAAATAACTTGACCACGGATTGAACCCTGCAGGCCGGATCATTGATTTCTCTCTATCCAAAAGTCCATTAAGGGCCATTGCTTAAGTGTGCGCCTGTGGTAATAGAGTGTGTGTCTGTGTGTCTGCATGTGTGTTTATTACTTAGACATGCCTGCAAAAAATTGATATGGACATGACAGAGCTTTTATTCACAAGATAAGCTCATCCGTTCATGTGTGAGTGTACGTGTCAAAGTGATGATAAAACATGACCAAACTTTTGTTGATCAATTCAGAGAGCATGGTGGCGGCGGTTCACACAGAGGCTACAGGTGAAAAGGGGACAACTTCACTCTGCTGCTCCATTAATAACTCTGACAAAAACATTTGTCAACATGATTTTCTTCTGTTTGTTTCCAACATAGTCAGCTATGGATCAGAGGCAGAGCGGGTGGGCTTCTAAACAGTATAACAGGGTTCAATCCCTCGATCCTGCAGTCCGCATTCACAGTGCTCTTGAGCAAAGCACTGAACTCAAAATGCACCCAAAGCCATTTGTGTGCGAGTGTGATGAGATAAATCTGATAAAACCGGTTAAGTTCAGCATTTTTAGTGTTCAGTATCATGAGTGGAAACATGCCCTGAGCCTCTGCTGTTTCTTTCTTTATCGCTCTTATCAAAATAGTTTAACTTTTAGAACATCTCTGTTCTGGTCGATGTCACCTCTCAATCTCACACTTATCAAAGATAAAAAGAGGGAGGACTTTCGTGGTTCATATGGAGGAGGAAAAAAATACCATTTCCAGAGGTGCTGCTCATGCTATGACACCATCTAAATGTGTGACGTTCTCTTTGGAAACTTCCATCAGATAAAAACAAATATGAAGCGTGAAGAGCTCTTTAAATGGATTAACATTATTTATCAAGGGAAGCTGTAGTGCCAGGGGACACTCTGGTGCCTTTGCAGCATTAACAAAAAGCCCTCTTAAATTAAGGTTGTGCAAAGCATGCTGTCAGTGGAGACAGGCCCTTAGTGTAGTTCACTTAACCATTTACATACTAAATTTTCTTTGGTACACACACTGATTTGGGGTTTTGGCTTTCAAACATGTCTTCGCCGGGAGTAAATTGGGAGGAGGAAGTTTCAGTGTCACTGTTTGACCGACTTCATCCACTTTCGTGTTATCAAGTCACATCAAGTGCAATATAGTGAAATAGGTGCATTTACTGTTTCTGTAGGAGTATGTTTTTTTCCTCTTTAACTTAGTACCTGTTTCTTTATTCTGTTGCACACAATCAGTCATTCTCTACTTAAGCGCGCTCCTTTGAGATTTATTAGCCTTCAAAACCAGGTTAATGCATTCATGCCTCTTGAGAAAGCTGACCTAAGCTCAGCAAAATGGCACAAGCTGCAAAGGGCACTGACTGCTTTGCAATGTGTGTGTGTGTGTGTGTGTGTGTGTGTGTGTGTGTGTGTGTGTGTGTGTGTGTGTGTGTGTGTGTGCGTGCGTGAGTTTGTGTGTAAGTGCCCGCACCTTTCTCTCTATTTTGGAGCAAATTATACAGAAGTACATTGGAAATTTCAAAACTTTGCACATATATGTAGTTTGAGTATCAGTGATCTTGCACATTTATGCAAATTACAGCATTTCAGTAGATTTGCATTTGCGAACTTGCAGCCAAAAATTTGCTGTTAAAATCTGTGAGAAAAGAATAATTCAGGGAAAATAATTAAGATAAAAGCAAAGAACCGGAAATCGGACATAAGAGTGAAATAAAAATGCCAAGTGTAACAGTCAAATATAACCTATGTAAAGAAATGCAGTTTAAGGTACATTAAAATCTAGATTAAACAGGTTTGGCTGTTCATAGGCTGAAGACCAGGCGTACATTTATACATGAGGAGATTTTGCAAGCACACTGTCCTTAAATCTACAATATATATAACTTCTTGATTCTTTTACTGTCTTTATTTCTGATTCATTCGGCCTTCGTCACCCTCAACCCCCACCCCCTCCACCAACAGGTGACCTGCTCACTCAGCACTCTGTTCTCACAGACATGCAACTTTAAAAGCCATTCAGTGACACAGTCTGATGTAATGTGTAGCATTAAGTAGTAAAGGACAGATCTGAAGTCCTGATGACGGTGTAATGGCTGTGACCCTGCTGTGTCAGTCAGGGTTAATCAGTGATGTTTCAAAGAAAGACTTTCACTGACCTACATGCAGTACTTAATGCACTGTCCAACCTCAAGGATGAGGTAGACCCCAAGTAGGTAAATGCTTCTCAACTACCTCAAACAACCACACTGTGACTTCCTCTTCATTTGACGCCTTAGTTCATGGGAAAGTTGCAGAAGAAATGTTCTTAGAGTTGGTTAACTACTGGAGAAATCTGTGTAAGTGCAAACAACATCCGCAGTACAAAAATCCCCCACCCTTCCTTTGATAGAATTCTCTAAACCTTCACAAAAATATGATATTTTAACATTTTTATATGCATTAACAGGAAAAAAAACACTTCAAACTATGAACTTATCTTACAAATTTCCTGCAGTTCTTTTTACATCACATTATGTTGGATATGGTGAACAGCTGTAGCTACATTGAACTTTGGTTACAGTAAGTTTAGTAACATTTCCTTATCTAAACTTATTTTAAGTTATGACAGCAGCACAGCAGAAAAGATGTTATTTCAGTCAATCTTCCACTGAGATGTCTCATTATTTTTTGATAGACTGCCATGTGATTTGATCCAATTACTCAGGTTCCCCAGATGATGCACTCAAATGACTTAAATAAGGATTAAATTGCCATACTGCCACCTCCACACAGATGAATCTGTCTGTTACTTTGCCTTAAATCCTCCATCTAAAAAAGGGGTCGGCAGAGAAGTGTGATTGTGTCACAAGAAGTAGACAAAGCATCTTAGCACATTTTTACTCCACAAAATCCAACTATGGGCCACGTCACCTCCTCTTAAGCTGGCACCACATCCAGATTTCCCAGAGAGAATTTTGTAACTTTGCCAAATTTACAGATGAACAGACTGGTGGCCGGCCAAAACCAACCGCTCAGTAAACTAAGCATCATCACTGGTGTACTTTAGACCACACCAGGCTCCCGGCCCAGGCTGGCTTTGTACTACCTGTCTACTTTGCTGTGGACGTGCAGTTTTTCATTAGCTGGACTAACATAACACAAGTTTTTATTAACAGCACTATGTCCTGTAAACAGCCATAATGATACTCAGGCGTGACTTTTTTTCATACCGTGAATAACAGAGCAATCATCCCTGTTTATCAGAGTTAGCCATGATAACAGAATCAAAGGTTCAGTCATCAGTACAGTCAACAACACATTAAGAAAGTGTTTGTTTTCCCCCCTCAGTTTGAATACGTGTTTGTGTGGTTGTATGTTATTGTTTCGAAAAAAGAGTAGGAGGGTTTGTCTGACACTGGTTGCACAAACCTGTTCCTGTGCAAGTAAGTGTCAACTGTAAATAATGAAGAGGAGTTCAGTTTGTTGCAGGTTTGATTTTGTGCATCAAAGAGCGCAAATGCAAAGTGTGGAGGTCTTTCCAAATGCATCATTCAAAGAAATTTGTTGAAAAAAACATCCTCCACAAATCTACACGTCTTTTTATGAAACCTGCACAGTCCACCTGGACAGGAAACAGGTTAATTTTGTGAAACCAAGCAGCTCTTTAGTTAAGTAAAACGTGCTGAGCAAAGTCCGCTCATCTAAATTTAATTTCAC
Source organism: Xyrichtys novacula (assembly GCA_962446985.1). Lineage (NCBI taxonomy): Eukaryota > Metazoa > Chordata > Actinopteri > Labriformes > Labridae > Xyrichtys > Xyrichtys novacula. The sequence goes on along the minus strand of OY660871.1, from coordinate 20,535,605 downwards.
ACTTGAGGTTAAAAGTCCGCACAGTGTCTTGCCTTCCGTGCGTGCTCCATGTGCTCAGTCAGAGGGCAGCCACATCCTGGAACGACTCCAGTGTCTGTGACCTGTTTCTGTTCCACTCCTAGTGACGGCGCTTTATTTAAATAGCCACTTGTCTGCAGTACCTGCTCTGAGGCCAAAATCATAGATCTTTACGAGAGGTATAGTTTCCACGTAAACCAAGAAACATTTATAGGGACCTCCCTGTCAGCATAATCACGTCATTGCTGATGTATGAAAATGTTCCCTTGACATTTTAAAGTTCATCCTGGGTTATTGTTTCTTTTATACTCTACAGATTGCATATAATGAGTAAGGCCGGTTGTACCAATTACACAGTTGTGAGTTCATTACAAATCATGACGATTTATTATAAAGACTTAGAATAATCAATCAAAACTTATTCACATAGCCTCAATTCTTAATGAATGACGTTTCAAGACACAAAATGAGATGATCTTTATCATACTCATTTAATTTAATGCATTACAAAGACCTAACATTAAACAACCATCGACCAAAATTTAGTATACAGTATATAACAAGCAGCAGCAGCGGCAGAAAACATCCTTTGACAGACAGACACTGTGGAGAGAACTGGACTCGTGTTGAACAGATGTCTATAATAATTTGAGCTCAAAAGGGCAATTACTAGTACTGATTTTCCAAAGTCAAACTTCAGCAGTTTTAATAAAGAAACTGCTCCAAGAAAACGGCCATTTAACTTGTAAGAATAAGCTAGCTGATGGAAAAAGTTATAGTCATCAATATGGACTCTATTGAAGCCTTAGAGAGTTACTTAAATGTTTAAACATTTGTAAACAAGATTGTCTGTTATCAGGGGTGAACTAGGATCATAAATGGGGCCGGGGGTTTGACTCCACCCCAGGCCACCCCAGCCAAATATACCGTTAATGGTGAGGTCTAGCTCAGTTAGCCTTATATGAACAGACATGACCAGTAACATCATGATCATGAAACAGTGAAGGGTATGTGCAAACTAACCTGGTTAACTTAATTCATAAAGCACTTTTCACACACACACACACACACACACACACACACACACACACACACACACACACACACACACACACACACACACACACACACACAGACTGTTACGCATTGCACATATTGCTTGGCCTGCTTTTGTGTTACCATTTGGTGACTTCAGCCCGCATGCTTAGCCCACAGCTCAAACACTGATGTTTAATTGTGTCAATTGTGTGTGAAATGTGTCATTCAAATGTTTAGTGGTAATACTGCAACAGCTTAACTACAAAATGTAAAAAAGAGTGAAAATAACATGGATTTAAACATTATCATCACTTTAACAGCCCTTTAATTCTAAAGGCAGCCTACAATGCTCCTACCCTGACATTTCTATAATCTCTTTAGTCAGTCCAAAAGTATAGAGACAGCTGAGAACAACTGACAAGTGATGAGTTGCAGCTTAGCAGGACAAGTGCCAGCTTTCTTAATTTACAGGATGTGGTGTTCAGTTATTTTTACCCTAACCAACAAAAAGAAGTCAAGGAGTACTTGACTATCCAGAGAAAGTCCAGCTGGGACATAAAAGATGAATGTCCACTGAAACCTTTTTACAATCAAGACTACAAGTTGCATCCAATGTGACTTGTGCAACAGCCTACATATAAAGATTAAACACTTCAGTTTGGTAAGGGTGGTGGGACACAATGTTCCTGACTTCATCTGAATAAATGTAATCTTTGACACCAATTTAATTTTGTTTGAATCAAAGGCCAAGCAAGGGCCTTTCTCTGTGAATGTCAGCCCTGTTGTGACTGACTGGCAGCCTGGCCAGAGTGTAACCCCCTCCCCACACAACCCTGAGACAAGGAAAAGTAGTTGAGATAATGGTTGGATGGAATAGCCATTCAAAGTCAACACTGTGCTCATCCTCACAGTCCTTTACTGTAGACTCATCCCAGGCCAGTAGATAGATGGAAGTGAATGTCCATGTTTGAGGCAGAGCAGCTTTGAGAATCGGAAAGTTTCAAATCCTACATTGTTCTTGGTTTTTGGATGTTTTCTTGTTTCTCTGAAGTTGTCATAAAGATGTTTTACTAAGTGAAAGTAGTAATAAAGCTGAGTCAAAGATATTCTACCAACAAGTCCAAACCAGCAAATCATGAGGAATGAATTATAGATTTCCTTCAACAACCACAGAGTAAATGTCTACCTGCTGCAGTATATATTGCTCACTGCATCACTATGCATGCTGGACAGCTGAGCCTCAGCTCACTGAGGGCATCTACTGAGAAGAAGAGCTATAACAGCACACTGAGAGCAGAGCAGAAATTTACTGATCAACTATTAGAGTTCCTTTGAATTCAACATCTTTGGGTAGTTTTTGCAAAGTGCTGAATGGTGACACGTATTAACAGTCAATGGTATATACTTTTCCAACCTATAATGATTTATAACCTTTTACTAACTAACTAACTACCTAAGGTTAATCGAGTCAAATCTGTGACTTTGAACACACAGTAAGCTGTGTTTGTTCAGCTGAGTGAAGATAAGAGCCTAATTGAGCTTCTATAGAAACTCTATAACTGGATAAAATAAACAAAAGTTGGTTTGAGTTACAAACAAACCTGTGGTGTGTTTGAGGAATTTCTATATGAAGCACTTTTTTCAGAATGGTTTACTGTAATTTGGCAAAACCTTAAACTTCTTTTAATTTTAACCACCTATTAATATGTCCCTTTGCCAAGTGATACAGGTATAGATTACACTTAACATAATAGTATATTATAACAGTGGTGCCTCGACCTAAGTGCCTTTCAGAATATATACACTAGGTGGCAGCACAAAATCCTCTTTCTAAAGATAAAAGTGTGAGGACATCAGCTCAACATGCTGAAGGACTCATGTTTGTGTTGTAAGAGGCGCTGTCACTCATAGAAGTCAGCTGCCAAAAATATTACTGACACATTCATGTAATGGATACCTCTATACTCCATATAGATTTTACTACCACTGTATACTAGTGGTAGTAAACACTGCTGACTAAAGGTGATGCAGCCTTGTGACACACACCAACATGAGAAATGAAAACGAAGCCAAACTGAAGGCAAACAGTTGGTTGACCATACGTCCTCTTTTACCCGGACATGTCCTCTTTTTTGGGGGGGCAGGGAAGTTTAGAAAATCCTACAAATGAAAATATTTGAAAATAAATATACAGTTTGCTTATCTTAAAAATTAGAGGTAAGAAGGTGTTTATTTTCATGATGATTCAACCTAACTTTCAGTCGGCCTGCTGGAGGGTAAGTAGGCCTTTATAACCCCCTTGCAAACAGCTACAGAGTGCCTACTGTCAGTCAAGTCAGCCTTGGTTCTGGTTAGCTAATCTTGTGATCTTTACCCTGATAGTAATATAATATCTTGATACCTTTTTTTAATGTAATGCACACTGCTCTTGCTTGATGCACTCTTAGGCATCCTAGCAGAAACTGTTACCAAAAAAGAAAGCATGTGAACGCCACTGCAGGACAACATAAATGCCAGCCCTTACCGCAGACTGAACAAATTGTCAAAACCTTACAGTTACATAATCTGACGGAAAGAGTAAAGCAAAGCTCGATCAAAGTAAAGCTTTACCAAAGCAAAGGTCGCAAAATGCTCAAACAGGAGGAGAAAAAGCAATAAAAAAACAACAAATCCAACCATAAAAAACTACTTGGTAAGGTTGGGGAAGCAGAAAGTTGCCCCACAAAAAGCTCCTGCAAAAATGGCACAGTATGCATACAGGAAAGGCTTAGGTGGACAACAACACCAACAGTGGTACCTACAATGTGTGCAAAGACCAACTAAAACACACGGTAAACTTAATCAATGGCAAAAAAAAGTAGTCAATCAGCGTCAACCATCACACATACGTTATCTTGACAGTGTGTCCTAGCAAGTATCCCCACAAAACAAATGTAAACAGAACTAAAATCACACACAAAAGAATTTGAGCCATGTTTAAACAACACTTGTTGGCTAAGCTGCGCAACAATAGACTCACTTTAAAACAAGTTATGAAACAGTTTGCAGACACGGAGAACTGTGCCAAACCAAACGTTGCAGCTATCCACCTGAACCAGGCAAAATAAATAAATAAATAAAGGCCAACAACTCCTTATCCACACCTGTTCATCATTGTCAACAGCTCCTTGATCAGGGCGATGGCAGAACCGCCTCCCTGTAATGGCTGTACCAGTCCTTCATGGACTGCACATGTCCACTAGCTCTGTGGACTGGCTCAGATGATTCCTCTGCTCCAAAATCTCTGAAGACTTATTAGATTAGAAGGTTATATTATTTTATATTATATTATATTATATTATTATTCCATTAAAATCACTCACTGTACATGGTCTCTGACTCAAAGGTCTACCCAAGCTACAGACTTCAGCGTCTAGAAACACCATCTGTGGAGTGCTAAAACTAAAGTTGATCAAAAGTCCACTTGAGGTTGGCTGCAAAACTAAATAAATCTGCACTGAGCCCATGTTTATATATTTATATGATGAGGCTCAAACCCATATATGGTTAGGGGCATGGCGGCTTTGTGTGATGGATGGTGCTATGAGTAATTAGCAGGTGGCTGGTAGATGTCAGGTGAGCTTATTTCAGGTCTTGGCTCTGTGAATTTGATGTGTTGTGAGTGATATTTTGTTTAAATATGGGACAAAGACAATGTCTTGTTATTTTGATATTAACTACTATACTTACAAATGTTTCATAAAGTCTGTGGTCCATATTTTTAAATTCAGTAATCAACTGTTATATAATTTTATATTAGCATTCATTGGCAGATCTTCAGTGTGTTCTCACCATTCCTGTCATGCGAGTTCACCAAGTGTGCGTCATACATTGATGTATCTCTGGCACTGAGCCCATAGGAGTCTTTACAGATTGTTCTTGGCTTTTACCCAAATCGATCAATCAATCAATCAAACTTTATTTATAAAGCACTTTCATAGACAGCTTACAGCACAAAGTGCTGCCCATTCAAGCAGGAATTTAAAACAATACATTAAAATAAATATAAATACCAAACCCCACCCACCCTCCCAACCCCCATTCAACACATACAGCACTTAAATGCTCACACACACAGATGCACACTCACAAGACCAGGTGAGGACTCTTCAACCTGCCACAGATGACTGAGGAAACGCTATCTTGAGTTAAAAAACGAGGAAACATTAGACCTAGGACCAAAACAATAAAACCATGATAAAATATAATAAAGGTGATTAGCGTTAAAAGTTACTTAAGTCAAACAGTATTAAAATCAATAACAATAACAGAAATTTAATTTTTTAAAAAAGGGTAATAAAACACAAAATAGTAACTCGAGGACTACAATAGGGTGAAATCACATAATGCAGATTGAGGGATTAAACAGAGTTTAACTAAAAGCCAGACTAAAATGGTAGGTCTTGATGGGGGCCACAATATTCTAATAATAATAATAATAATAATAATTTATTTTATTAATTTACAATATTAATAAGATCATCTATGAAATTAATGAAAGAGGTTTCAAAAAGGGATGTAGGGACAGAGTCAGAAACAGAGAGATTTTAAAAGAGTTAAAATTTAAAACAGGATTACGGTTTAAAAAATTTGACCTGATAAAATCAATTTTACTTCTGAAGTGGACTGCAAGGTCTTCACATGACAAATCAGAGCTAAAAGGTTGGTTAAATTAGGGTTGCTTCATTGGCTAATGGTTGAAAAAAGGTTGGCGGTGCATGTTTGTCATGTTTTTTTTTTTTACATGAACTGATAAATTAAGTTCTCTGTCTTGGTTTCAGTTTGAGATAGTTTGATATTTGTTCCATTTCATTGCAAACATCCAAGCAGGCTGCACATTTTTGATAAAGTTTATTTGCAATTATGGTTCATGTGACCAGCCATTTTCATAATGCGAGTTGTCACAAGTTGCCAACACCTCACAGTTTAGGGAATTGTCCTCGATTTTCCTTTTGGTGTATATATTTAACTGTTTCAATGTGACAGTCTAACTAGTTTGAAAACAGATTTCTGTTTAAAATTAGTCACTAGTCCCTGACTGTGATTTTGAAAAATAAGTTTAAATGTGGATCTAAAAAAAAAAAAAACAAACAAAAAAAAACATTCTGTTTAGTTTCTGTTGCCATGGATCTAAACCTCAGCCATCCTGGTGACACATCCCTGTTATCTACTCATCTAAGTCAGGGTCAGGCTCCTCCTAGAGAAATAGATATCTGAAATACTTTAACTCCACATGTGTCAATCAAAGTTCAGAGCTTGACATGATTTGTCATGAGAAAGCTCATTCACTCGAACTGAATTTTGCCATGTGCTGTTTGCACACTCATGTGCAAGAAATTTTACTGCTACATTGCTACGGCTACTGGTGCATTTGGAAAATTCAATTATTGATATTAAAAGGAGTTCCACCAAGGAGGAGGGTTATCCCAGCCTTTTTTAGTGACCTGTGATCCCCAGAATGGCTCAATTTTAAAGATCAGAAAATGATCAAATGTTTTATATCTTGGTTAAATCTCAAACTTTTAAATCATACTGTCATTTTTCAAAGCCAAAATAAAGACGATTACATTCCTTTGCTTTTGATTAGGCTTCTTTTGGATTGTAAAAAAATATAGCTGCCAGGCCATGAACTAGAACAGTCATTTCACACCCTCCTGACTTTGAGACTTTAAAACAAACAAACTTTTCCATTTTTTGGTCATTTTCCTTATTCTATTAGTCAACAACTCTCATCCTCAGATCTTGATTAATATTTTTCATTTATTAAAAGACACAGGTGTCACCTGGTGCCATGCAGGAGCCTTGCTTAATTACTATGACGTTGTGCTTCAAGAGCCAAAAATACAAAACTCAAAGATTCAAAACCAGACTGCTGCACCGCAGAAATGGTTTTCTAGACTGAAGCCCAGTTTTAACTTCTGCTTTAAATCACAGTATACATCATGGATTTCTGTAGACCTTGTGCTTTTGTAGAAACATTATATGAACCCCCTTAAAAAAATATAACCACGTGTCCAAATAACACAGTCTGTGAGCCTCATGATGGTTAACTGATGCTGACCTTAAACATTCAGATTCAGACGTCATGGACTCCTAAGTTCAGATCATTCAAGAGTAAAGCGGAACCAGATACTAGTGATATGACCTGCAGAAAAATCATATTGACCAGTAATGTGAATTATCATCACCTTCCACTTCCACTCATTCATTCATTACTCCTTCATTGTCATGTATCTTGCACCGTCACAGACAGTTTTTGTCTTGAAGTTGGCAAAATGCCACCACTTCTATGTCACTAATGTTTAACAAAGATTCAATTGGCAGCCTTCAGTGTCTGCATGAGAGGGTAAGTATTCAGCTAGAAATAGGCATGCCTGTTTTATACTTAAAACTACTTCCTAGAGTTGTACTCGAACCTTCTTGAACCTTAATTTGAAATATGGTTTCCCTTTGGTACTCATACAGTATATTGGGCAGGACTTCGTTCGATGTTCATGTATGAGAAAGGTTATTCCAGTAGGACGAGTTCAAAGACTGCTGTGGAAAATTCCTCTCATGTCCTGCATGCTTGTGTTAAAGTGAATATCACCTGTTCAAGTGCGTCTGCAACAGTCAGTGGGACATTTTCAACCTTCTCATTACTGACAGATGAGGCTGCAAACATTCAACTTTTTTTAAGGTTTAGTTAAATAAACTTAATTTAAGCTCAACTTTAAAGTGAAAAAAAGAAAAAAATACTTAAAGAAATTAAAAAACAGTTTTTTCTTTTAAATATGCCTTTGTTTTGAGATCATTTTGTTCTCAGCACAAAACCTCTTATATCAGAAATATGAGGGTAAGGACCATACTATTGAGAATTAAGAAGTAAGGATAACTTGAAAGAGAACTTTATTGATCCCCGAAGGGAAATTTAATTGTCATGTATATATTTATGTATCCTTTCTGTTCTTAGGACTGCACTCTTCTGGAGTGAGATGTCTGATGTTTCCCCAGGGATCTGTTGGAGCCACTTCTCCAGTGTTGGAGTTACTGCCCCGAGTGCCCCGATGACCACACGCACCACTGTTGCCTTCACCTTCCAGGCATTCTCTAGCGCCTCTTTGAGCTCTTGGTATTTCTCTAATTTCTCATGTTCTTTCTTTCTGATGTTGGTATCGCTTGGGATGGAAACATCCACCATAACAGCTTTATTCTGCTGTTTGTCTATGGTTACAATGTCCGGTTGATTGGCCATTGCCATTTTGTCGGTCTGTATCTGGAAGTCCTACAGGATCTATGCTCGTTCATTCTCCATCACCTTGGGAGATGCTTCCCATTTTGACCTCAGGGTTTCTAGTCCATATTCTGTTTAATTCCGCCCAATGTGATTTAATCTACCAACACAGTAACCATTTCTGCTTTAATCACAGTACCTGGGGGGGTAATTATAAGTATAATTATCTCTTAAATACAACGGAGTATAAGGGGCACAATTAGAAAAAATGCGCTTTTTAATCTCAAAGAATAAAGTTATTATTTGGGAGAGTAAAGTCATTAATATCAGTATTAAGTAGTAAAGTTACCTGTTGTGAAGGAGAGTTGTTAAAATCAGCACTGTGGAACATTAAGATGAATTGTGCTTTAGTATAGGTGTCACAAATATGGAGATACTTAATCCTTTGGTACATGAGCATTACACTGTCATGAGTATCAGAACTTATATTTGAGATATATGAGAAATGCTGCTTTTGCGGAGGAGGAAATGGCTGGAAATGGCTGTACAGAGACTAAATCCGTCAATACAGCTGTTAATAGCAATAGCATAGGGCTTTAGTTTATCATTTGAGTTTATCTGCCATGAGGTGTTGAGATCGCTGCATGTGTAGGTTACTGACTTACTGTAATCATCGGATCTATCTCGTCCTTATAAAAACCTGCTCTATTACGGCGAGTGTCTGTCTTCTTCTGTAGTCAAACCGCAAGATATCAAAATCTACCCGGATACAGCAATGCTGCTTTTTGATTGGCTGTTCAGTAGATATACTTTATTTGATTGGCTTGCGCGTGGCACGCAGCTTCTGAACTCTCGGAGAAACTCAGTTGATTCCTACCTGTTCCATAGTTAAAGAGGTGCAACTTGGTGGACATCACCATGTTCATTAAATGCGTGAGAAATACAATGTGTGGCGTGTGAGCGTGTGAACGGGTGGGAATGCGTGTGTCTCACGCCGATTGCGTGAGACTTGAGAGCCCTGCATTTTGCTGTCTAAAACTGGCCTGGTATTATTGTTGATAATAAAAATCGTAACAGAGTTTTAATGTAACCAAATAGGAAAATAGGTTGTTTATATGAGTTTAATTATTTTCAACTGGACAGGCACTTTATCCCTCACTAATACACAGAGGAGTGACCAGCTCAAGACTGCTGCTGCACCCCTGTCAGGCTGCAACAGTAATGCTCCGTAAAATTACTTACTAGCTTTGGCTAGCTAGCTATGTAGCTAGCTGCGTGTTTGAATGTGCACTAACTCGTTAGCTGCAGTTAAACTTACCAGAGGAGTCATCCTCCATATCACATCTTTTCGAGATCCAGAGCGGGTTTGTATTATCCGCGGGGCCGAAGATGTTGTTCCCTTCATTTTGCACGCGGCACCAAAACGACGTTCACATTGATCGTGTGGCTGAGCCGCTAGCTTAAACCGGAAGTATCGGTTTTACACTGCTCTTTCAAAATAAAAGCGTGTGAGAAGCGCACAAAGGCAAGAACAGCTACGGATGTAGGCTGAAAAGAAGCGAAAAAAGACGCGACCCGCGAAAAGCAACGGAAGAGGAGAAAAAAAAAGAAGTGACTTTACCAAGATGACACTGCTAAACAAAATCAGAAAACTTATTTTTGAAGGTAGTTCAACCAGAAAAACTTATGAAATCGAAAGCTAATTAAATTCCTAATTAAATAATTAAATTAATTAAATTAGGAAAATGTGTCTTTGAAAGCCAAAGCAATAAATAAAACCTTTTTGGGCTTTACTGTTAAAACATCTGTTGTGTTGAGCAAATTTTTTCTTTCCATCATGTCAACCTTTACCACATGTATTGTTCGTTCCAGATCTGGAAGTTGTGAAAATCATTAGCCATAAATAAATGTATAATAGAAGATTTATGAGACTTAATAAGGCATTGTTCTCGCTTTAGATCTAGATTTTGATAAAGCAGGAAAACAATATTCTTAAAGGCATAATAAGCTCAATAAAAGATTTCTCAGCCTTAATAAGACATTGTTCTCGCTTTAGATCCAGTACCTGCAAAAAGCACAGTTAACTGTAAACAAGTGCATAGTTAACTTACAGTAGATGAGCAATAAAGTGTATATTAATGTTAATAAATCAAACAAAAAGATTAATAAAGGCATGATAAAGTCATCATGGTTGGGCTAGTTGAGTCAATATATGTGTTTATAGTGTTATAATAAACAGTTATAAGATACTCATGAGGATTTTATTAATGTTTGTAAGCATCAACAAACAGTTAACAAGTTTCTTATAAGTTATTATAAATCTCTTAAAGTCTGCTAATAACTGTATTATAATGAGACTATTAATAGATATATAGTCTTATAAACAAATAATAATGTTAATAAGCATCTTGTACGCACTTATAAAGGCCTTATTACCTATTAACTAATGCTTATTACAAGGACCTTAATATAAAGCGTTACCTAAAAATCTCATAAGTGGGAAAATACTTCTTGTCGAGCAAGATAAATGGTGCGGTGGTCAGACTTTACAGTGACCTTTACAGTACACACATGTTTATGAGGAAATCAGCTGACATTAAGAAATTAACAGAAGTTTGAATGAATAGGGAGTAATTCCTGTTTGGTAGAAATGACAGCCCAGCTTCAGTATTTCCACCAAAAATCCAGTGAATATGATTGTTACCTGAAAAAGTCTCACTGACAAACTTCAAAATGGTTTTGTCAAGCTGGTTCAGTATCTTAAGAAAACATACGTCTTGTACCAAAATTAAAACAGGTGTGCTTTTATTCAGCTGTCAGAGGTCGTCAGGTAGGAAGGCAGGGTTAGGGTGTGTTTATGAGTGTGTGTTCGTCTGTGCGCCTTCAGGTGTGCGAGCCGAGGGCGGGAGAAATTTCATATAAATGCCAATGACCCGATGTAATTTCAGTGTCAGCTCAAAAGTCAAGCAGTGTTCAGGAGATCACAGATGCAGGTGAGTTTTAAAGCCCAAGTCTTCATGTTTTTTTTCATCTTTTATCAGTATCTTCCTGTAGGTAGAGGCATGTTTCCTTCAAATTACATGATAATGATTATGTGTGCTGATTTAGTTTATGTAAAGATTTTTGAGTTTCTATTTCTAACAAATGTTTTATGTAAAAAAAAAAAATGCTGAAAGCTGTAAATGAAGTTATGATACTGACAGTGATGTTTATGATTTGGTATCTGTTCCCAGTGCTGCCTTTAAATGGCTTCAGACACCAGAATGATTTTTGTCCTGCTCTTCACCATGCTGTTCAGCACCTGCCTAGCTGCCCGTAAGAAGTTAACCCTCACCCCTTACCGCTGACATGATACTCATTGAGATCAAATATGAAATGTTGCCTATTTGTACATGAATCTCTTCTTGAGCTCATTTTCTCTGACTTAATACAACAACTGTTTCTTAACCTCTACAGCCACTTCGATAAGCCCGTCTTACTCTGTTGCTGTTGGAATTGGCAGCGGCACAGCATTCGCCACTGAGGGAAAAGGAAGGATCACAGCCATCAGGGTGTGGGAGATATCCAGATCATTCATTGGGAGGTTAGTCTCTCTTCTTACTTGTCAAGATTGATTTTTTAAGGAACAGCGGGATTTAATGAAGGGAAGAGGGTGTTAAACTAGTAAATCTTGATTTTCTGTAAACAGGACAGGGTTTTGGTGATCTGAATTTTGTCTGTCGTCAATGGGCTCTATTTTCTTGCACGCCAGTGGCACTGTGAAGGTTGGCGCACCCCGCGCAGGGCCAGTTCGGTATTTTCGTAGATTGAGGTGCACGAGGTCCACTATGCTGGGCAGAGTGGCACAGTAGGGGGAGGTGTCGACAGAATCGGCTGGCGCGGTGACATTTTCGTGCTCGCCGGCGGTAGTAAAAGGGTTGTGCTGTTTTGTTCCCAAACTAAAAAGTCCCTATGAAGTTTTGGTGAAGCTGGAGACAGCCTTGAGTTTCTGGGTAAAAGGTTCAACTACCTGCACCATAGTGGTTTTTTTTTTTTCTTTTTTTCCAGTTTCTTACTGCGTCAGATGTTTCAGAGCTTTCTCTGCTTAGTTTGGCTGGTGCTCACCTTTTGTATCTCACCTTTTTTGTGCCTTTGCCAACAGTTTGCAGCTGTGCTACGACTACATTTGTCCTGACAAATTTGGAAATTCACCAGGCACTTTACAAGAAATGGAGTTATATGAAGATGAGACCATTGTTCAGGTCAGAGATTTCACTGATTATGTATGATACACATCACATGTTTACATTTCCAGGACTAATCAAAAGGTTACTTTTGATTAGTAAGGCTACTAAGTTAATCAGCTCAAACTGTTGTCTTTTAGGTCTCTGGTAAACATAGCAGCTACATCTATCAGTTGGTTTTTGTGACATCACACGGTCGCTTCCTGTCTGCGGGCAACCCTATGGGGGTAATATATCTTTTCTCTTTTTTGTTACATCTCTCTATACTAATTTATTTACCTCATGTTAACCTTTGCTCATGTTTTACAGCTCTCCTTTAGCTTCTTCCCAAAAGACCCGAGGGCAGGACTCTTAATGCTGAGCGGCCGCTATAACAGATATGGGATTACCTCAGTGGCAGCGCACTGGGGAGAGGTTGTATCGAATATCAACACAGACGGACGTTAGCACGACTGTATGACATAAAAAGTGACTCTTTATCTATTACTGTTTAATGATCATGAACTATAAACAACTACCTTTTATATAGGCTCCATTATGAATGTGACAAATCTGACCAGACGTGAACAAGGTCATTTCTACCTAAAATGATAAATGGTGTTAATGGAAGTTTGGTTAGATTGAACACACTGGAGATGTTTTAACCATGTTCAGTGAAGGGACATTGATTAAAAGCTTTTTGCACATTGTAAGAAAGTTTTGTAACAAAGATTTCTTGCACTTTATCAAACTCATAGGGAATATTTTTTAAAAAATAAGCTAAACTTTTACTTTGTCTCTGTATATTATTCTATATTTTATTTAATAAAAAGCACAGCTCTGAGCTTTGTATCCTGAACAATTTACATATTGGCAATCAAACCCTTTCTCCAAATCATTCCTGCTGCTTTATTTTGTCATTAACAAAGAGTGTCGCGGTTTGTGTGTCATGACTGCAGACCATGCAGCTGCCTGGTGGTTCCCAGTCAGATTATTGATTCATTTGTAGTTCATAACTCTTGTGGTTGTCTAGAAAACCAACTACAAGTCTTTTAAGATTTCTTCTTAGCTTGTGTTTTTGCAGTCACATCACCACGACAGTCTTCTTTACATCATACTTTGTTTTATGCCTCATAAAACAAAGTATCTCACTCTATCGCCACAGTACTATTTTTAATTACAAGGAGTTTCACAGTCACTCTAAACATGACAGAAACATGCCAAAGGAGATTCCCTGGCAGTCTCAATGATGGAGCTATTCACACTGCTACAGAGTTAATTATATGTCTTGCACAAACAGTTGACAGATGGTTGCAATTATGCTTTGCATTTGTCCTGCTGACCTTATTACTCATGGAGGTTTTTAACAACTCTTTGTTGTTACGTCAGGTCAAAACATGGGAAATTTTGAGAAGAGTAAAAAGTATTGAAAGGTTCAAACTAGAAAATAAGGACTGTTGGAGCGCAGTTTTAGGCTTTTGGTCTTTATTTTATTGGATAAAAGCTCAAGAAAGACAGGAAACATGGGGGCAGTAGGGAAGTGACACATGCATTCATGACTGGAACAGGAATCAATGATGTGACTCTTTCAGCAAGGAGGTAAAACTCAGTAACCACTGCCTAAAGACCAGTAAAAAGAAATTCTTGCAGGTCTTAAGATTGGTCAGTTTTTCTCATTGAAACCAGCTCGACAACAACTTGCCCAATGATTACAAGCTATGTTTTGGTTTATTATGTAAGACAACAAGAGTGATTTATCACATCACACTCTTTCACCACAGAACTAGAAAGCAAGATACCAAAAGTGATTACCCAGCACTTTCAGCTCTGGAGGTTATCACACAGCTACAAAGTTAGTTCTATACAGTTGACGAGACATATGGCTGCAACTGGTTTTTGCATTTATCCCACTGACCTTATTACTTATGCAATTCTACCCGACTCTTTGTTCTCTCTAGTAATTATCCAGACAAAGCAAGAAAGGCAGCGAACCAGTTTCAATCAAGGATAATTGCTTTAGTGTTGAAGCCTTATTAGATTGTTTATGTGAATAAAATGAACTCAAAGATTTGATCAAGGCTAAGCTTGTGTATTTGTGCATTTTCAGGAAAGAGCTGGAATTTAAAAAGTAGTTAATCTTTTTTGGTTAATGGACGACATCCAGGATTCTGACCAGCTGAATCACTGAATGCTGTTGTTGAAACTTGGCCAAGGGTGTGTCCTGCAGCATGGTTATCCCTGAGCACACTAGTGATCCAACCTGTGCATACTTTATACACAGTGACGCCCTTAAGAACAATCTTGTACATTCACACAAACCATTACTTCACTCTTTACTTCTACAATTATTTTCCTCCTCTAGTTGTTGCAGTGGAAGTAGTAATGCCGGCAAGTAATAAATTATGACAACACTGAAATAATAATTATAAAATGAAAATTAAACAAAGGCCTAATTATTGTAAGATTAAATCTAATTACATGAAGAGAAAGGAAAATGTTAAAGCCATTTGCCATTTGTAAATACTCTCCATTAACTTGTCTATTGCCAAGTTCTGAAAGGTGAGATTACACAGGTATCCCATGACTGGAAATGGATGTTAACCCGACCAGAAAGTGTGATATGAAATTGTTTTCACAAAGTGATCTCTTTACTTATGGGTGAATGATCCCTGCAATGCTGTTATGCTGCTGTGAAGCCCAGATTTTATTATGTAATATACAAATCAACACTCAGAAAACATGTTTTTCTTTGTTTTTCTTTTTTTTTTTTTTTTTTACGAAAGTGTATTGCATTTACTTACAAATAAAAAAGGAAACTTTTTTGAGTAATTTTTTTTTTCCTTTGCTGTTTTAGGACTAATTTTTTTCTTCATTCTGTGATTCTATTTTTTTTTCTTCTGGTTTTTGGACTAATATTTTCCCCCTCCTTCTCAAAGAAATTTTTATTCTGTTTTTCGTACTGTTTGTTTTTTTTTGTTTTTTGTCTTTCTGTTTTTAGGAC
Organism: Xyrichtys novacula; assembly: GCA_962446985.1. Classification (NCBI taxonomy): domain Eukaryota; kingdom Metazoa; phylum Chordata; class Actinopteri; order Labriformes; family Labridae; genus Xyrichtys; species Xyrichtys novacula. The sequence continues at coordinate 20,520,094 of OY660871.1, read as the reverse complement.
TATTTTTTTCCGTAATTTTTCTACAAAAAGCTGTGATGAGAAATTTTTGGTACATGTTAAAACCGGCCCCTCCAATGGACACACATTCTTACCTAATGTCCTGTACATGTGAAAGTAACGTTTTCAGACAAAAATTTCATCCTGTTGTCTTTTAACAATAAAATTCGTCACTCAATTTGAGTATTAGCTGTGTAGAAATTCAAAGAAGGCTGGTTTTTGGCCATTTGTCAGTCATTTAGTCCAGCTCCTAACAGGGTTTTAAAACACACCATAGTAAAGTTACCAGATTTGTTAAATGATGCCTCATATAGAGGTATCAGTCAGTATGTTTACATGCACTTAAAAAATCAGTTTATTGCAATAGTTTGACAGAAACTAAACTTTTTTAAATGCATGTTAACTTGTTCATCCTTCTGAAATAACACTGAAATCAAACTTGTCATAGCCAGACTAACATACCTGGATAATGTGGCAGGAGATCGATTCTATAAAACTGTGTGGAGAACTATATCGATTAGAAGCACATTAAAGCTCCTGTGGGGAGATTCTTTGACTTTCATTGAATAGAATGAAATTCAGACTGATGCCTTTCTATGATAAACGAAAGTAATCAAGACCGTCAGTGAAGAGATAAATATTTTATTTTATTTTAATTCATTTTTTAATGCCTGGAATCATTGTAAAGGGGTAGGTGTCGGCCAAGCAACTGGAGAAACAATCCCATGTTTACAATGTCTACTTTGACTATTTGTAATAAATCATTCATATGACTCTCAAAAGTCAGCAGGATTAAAAATGTAGAGGACAAGAATAGTTCCTCACAGGAGCTTTAACCTCATACTAAAGAAATATCAAATTTAGATAGAATTCACTGATCTGACAGTGTCTGTAATGTGCTTGATTTTCTTCACGTGGCTGATGAGTTAGAGTCCATAAAACCTTGTTAAATACAGATGTCCTTCTCTACCTGAATTTTTGTCTGCTAAATAAAAAAAACATAGAACAAAGATATTTAATCACAGACGTATTATCATGCCTGCCTTTAGCTTCAGTCGATCTGGTCTGAAGGTAAATCTCCACCGGAAACTTTCTTCAGGCAAAGTTTGAGGAGTGCTTTGTCTTTAACCATCAAGTGATGAGACTAATGCGCCTCTTCATCAGTTTTCCAGGAACGGTAGCTCAGGTAGCTGCTTCCTGCATAGCACAGCGTGGTCAGGAATGCAAAGAACTGAAAAGAAAAAAAGTGTGTGGACATAAAGAGGTTAAAGGAAACAGAGACAAGGATATGTTTGTTAGTGTGACAAGTGAAAGGTGAATTTCTTTTAAGAGAAAAATACTCCGGGGTCAAAACACCAGGAAAGTTTCCAGTACATATAACAGAAAGCTAATCTATTTACAGATAATGATGCTATACACTGTAAATGAATGATGGTGGTTTGCAACTGTGGCATGTTCAAACCTTAAAGGGATATTCAAGCGTAAAATTAAGTTAAGGTCAAACACACCGTAACACCGAGCCAGACACCCCCTCAAGAGATGAATGTCACTGACTGTTTGCTTCTCTAGTTATACCAACTTTAGCAACAACCGCAAAGTAGCAATACACAGCGGTCTACGTCTCCACTCACTCAGTGATCGACTCGTCAGGGCTCCCTCACAAACAAGCGGCTGCTGGAGGAGAGTGGGTTAGTGCTGGGACCCTATTTGTTGATGAAGATGGGTGCTGTTCTGAGCATTATTTGTGGCTACAGAGTGGCTTTTTGGTTGAGGTTTGTGCGTGGAGACATAGACCGCTGTGTATTGATATTATGCAGACGTTATTAAAATTGGTATAGGTGTCTAACTCGGTGTTACGGTGTGTTTGACCATAACTTAAATTTACACTGGAATATCCCTTTAAGAGACAAAATGAAGACTGAAACTACCGGTGACATTTACAGTTGAAAAAGTATTCAGTAAGATTGATTCAAAAACAACAGTACAAGGATTGTTAGAGATCATTGTCAAGCTTTTGCCCTGCCTTTATTAGATAAGAGCTCAAGAAAGACCGGAAACATAAACACGGGGAGTGTTAGGAAATGACACACACACATTCATGACTGGACCAGGAATTAATGATATGACAAGTGCAACAAGGATGTAAGACTCAGTAACCACTGAGTCAAGCGGTGTTTTTTATTACGAAGAGTTTTTCTAAGGGGCCTCTTAGCCTTTTTTGAAAGAACAGCTTGAGAGAGACGGGAAGGACGGGGGAAAGAGCAGATGATGACACACGCCAAATCCAGTAAAGACCTGGAATGGGATTTACCCCTGTCCACAGGCTGAGCTAAACCAGCCCCCTGATGGTTTGTGAGTATTTGCTGGAAAGGTCAGTGTTATTTAGGTTTAAGACTGAAAATAATCGTGTTATGAACGATCCATCATCTTGTTTGGGACCGTTAAGCCTGTTGCGTCACATCATCACCCTTAAATCAGCGCTTTGTGAGGGACTGTAAAGATAGTACTCAAACCCACAGGTGGGTTACTCCTCCATTCTTTCCCACACCAAAATTGTGTGTCCCTAACTGTAAAGTGTAACTCTCTCTTTGGAAATATCACAAAATTGTGCAGTCTTTTTATTTTTTTCTATTAAAACATACCACAGACTTTAAGACCCACAGCAATCCCTGCTCTCATGGTGCAGTAAAAAAAACAGCATTAGCATCAAATCTGTACTTGGAACAAGTGGATACTCTGGTTTGATGATATGGATTATTTATTTTTTTTTTTTTTTTGATGTAGAGATGATGTAGAAATTCAAAAGGGAGTACATTTGTTGTAGTAAGGTTTACTGTGTTTTTTTTTTTTCATTATTGCCAGAGAGCCTCAGGGCCGCAGAGACTGTGCTCAAGATGCTGAAGACTCATTTTTTTAACCAGGCTTTTTGCTAATTGCCATTTTTCTTATATTGCAAATGTCCACAGATAGATATAATTTATTGATCCCAAACTGGGAAATTCTCTATGGATACCGACGAGGATGGGATTCGAACCCACGCGTGCAGAGCACAATGGATTAGCAGTCCATCGCCTTAACCACTCGGCCACCTCGTCTGAGGAAGTGCTCTGTCAGAAGTGGGATTCAAACCCACACCTCCAGGGGAGAAAATAGACTGCGACCTGTCTATTTTATGTTTATGTATATTCGATGTCATTCTATTAATTATCTCTGTTCTTAGTCTTTTTCTTAATTTCCCTTCACAGGTTTTTACTTCTTTTACCCCCTTTTTATATGGTAAAGAGCTTTTACTTATTTGTTGATTTAATATTTTTATTTTCTTTTTTAGTCCATCAGGTTTTACTCTTTTAAGCATTTTTATCTCTATTTTTATCTCCAGTGTTTCCCAAAGGTAGATCTTTCCTCATGTAATGTCTCGGTGTCAGGCCATGTCTCTCTTACAATATATCTTAAATGCTCACACTGTGTGCGGTTTTGTGTGTGTGTGTGTGTGTGTGTGTGTGTATGTGTGGGTGTGTGTCTTTGTGTGGGTGTGGGTCCATGGGTGTGTGTGTGGGTGGAAGGGTTGAGTTTTTGTCATTATTGTTGTTTTTAGCCTCTGTGAGGTACTTTGAATTGCATTGTCTTTTGTATGAAAAGTGCCATATAAATAAAGTTGAATTTGAATTTAATAAATGGTGACAAAAAGATCTTGTGGCACTCTTACTGCAGATGCTGCCCAGCAGTTGTAGTTATGTCGCCCCACAATGGCCTGCTTGACTGAGAGAGCATCCACCACTGCTGCAACCAGATACAGAGCTGTAGCACAGCAGTCCAAATACAGAGACTAGAAGAGAGAGAAAGAGACAGGGAGAGAGAGAATTACAAACAATCATAAAACAATAAATTCATACTACCATGCACAAACACAAAGTCACCGCAGTATTATGTTTTTTTCTTTTTGTCAGTGTGTTTTGCCAAAATTTGTAAAGGTGTGTTACCAGTGTGGTCCAGGGGACCTGCGGTATCCTGTGATGGACTCCAGTGAGATAAATTACAAACAGACAAACAGCCAGAACCCAGAACGAGACTGCAACGAACATCACCCAGCAAAGAGCAGACCGACCAAAATAGTCTGTACCCCCCACCAGAATCCACACCAACATGCCAAACACCTGATGGAGAGGAGAGGAGAGGAGAAGAGAGGAAGTATTTAGACCGCTGATTTACAGAGAACAATGATGATAAATGTCACTGTTCACTTCACTTTATCTTTTAATGTTTGTTATTTCAGGAATAGTTTTCACATTCCCCAAACCCACATCTTCTCTGCATCAAAGTTTTGTGGTCTGTAACTCATTCTCCTTCCTGCAAACTCACACCCACTCTTCCTGGTTCACAGTCACAGATTTTTGTGGGATGTTTCACATCAAATCACCTCAAGCAAATATTTTTTATGTTATTTAACACACCATCTTTGACATTGTTTTCCAAAGGACTGTTTTTACTGATAATCAAATCGGGTCAGTAAAGGGCGATTCCACGACTTCTTTGACAAAACTGAGGAACAAAGCAGGTGGATTAGTTGGTCTTTATTATGATTTAGATGTTTTAAAACTGTTGGATTTGTTTCAATCAGGGTCCTCCACCCCCTGCCATCTCTACATGGCAGTCAGCCAGACTGTATTTACAGACAGGCTGTCCTGACTTTCCCCTCAGCTGATTCAGAAAGGAAGAGACACAATGAGGCTGAGAAAGAGGAGGAATTTATTTTCTTGGCGTGTTTGGGGTTAACTTCCTATTTTCATAGAAAAAGTCAAAAAAAAAAATCATTATCATTTTTTCTGCTTTTCTTATGACTCTCACTAGTATTTCTAAAGCTTTAGAGTTTGAGGGAGACCAGCAAGATCTGTATGCACTTTTCTTACTCTCACAAATTTCTGATGCATTTCACAGAAAGCTATAGTTATTATTTAAGCATAGTCTAATAAAGTTTGAATCAGCCACAGGAGAAAGTCGGTGTTCAGATCGAGTCACCTTGTGGTGTGTCTACATCAGGACATACTGTGTGTTTACATTACTCAGACATCTGTGTCTGTGCGGTGAACATTTACTAATGAGCCGTACCTCCAACACTACAAATCTTAAATAAACATGTTCACACTTACGATCTCTGCCAGGTGGAGTGTTCCTTTGGCCGTGGTGGTGAAGTGTTGATCAAAAGCCAAAGTCGAGGTGGAGATGTTGCATTCAGGTGCTGTGGGGGTCCTGCGGCCTGTTGCCGCAGCGGCTCTCTCCATGGTGCACTCTTGGTGATAGGCTGAGTGTTTCCAGTCAGATTGTTTCGGCTGCAGAGGAAGTTCTGTTCCTGTCCCTGACTTCATCAAGGATCCCCCACCCCAACCTTCCCCCGTCCGATAAGCACAGTATTTCTGCTCACACATTAACAATTGTGGCACTTGAGTTGCATCCCATCTCCTTTTCTTACTTTTATTTATAACCATTTTTGGATCTTTGGACCTTAATATTAAAATATGAAAGCAGTTATGTATTAACTTGTTTCTTAAGTCCTGTTTGATGTTGTTTCTTAAGTGCTGTGATTATGCAACAAAGCCACAAAACTATGCAGGAGGTATGATTCTACTATGAACTGTTGGAGCGGTGACTGTAAAAAAGGGGGAAACACATACGTCAGACTCATCATGGGTTCACACACAAACAGCCAAAAGGAGGAGTCTTGTCGTATGCAGTTCACCTCAGGATAAACAGACAGCTTTCACTGATGAGACTCATACTTCATGCTGCTGGGTGAGATGAGGAGACAGATCACCTTTTTTGAATCCTTTTGGTCTGAGGTCTGGTATCATTGTTTTTAGAGAAAAATGTAACAAGTTTCCAAAGAGGCAGTTTTGCACAAGTGAAATAACACCACCATGAAGTTCTTCTTTTCTGGTGTATCTGTGGATGTTTCAATGCTGAACAATGTGACACTATAATGAAAGAAAAATGCTGATTGTCTGTTTTTTACTGTCATGTCCAATCGTGTGGTTTGTTTGTATGTCCCTTAAATTTGCTGTCATGTCTTTTAAAATTGCCCCTTGAGGACAAATCCGGTGATTTGAATTGAATTGAGATGATAGATAAATAAAAGGAGGTTTCAGTGGTAATGTGAGTATACTGGATTAGATTTTAACTTAGCTAAAAGGTAGGTTACATGGAGCTTTAGCAAAAGTTCAGTCAGGAAGACTTTTCTGCATGTTGGTGTGTTATTTCTCTGCTGGATTCACTCCTCCATATTTATATAAATATGTAACCATATTTAACTTTATATAAACTTTCAGATGGCACTGTCAATGAACACAGAGGACACAGGTTTTTGGTCGTAGTTCACTAATTTATACACAGTTTTGCCCAACAGTGTGATGCCAACTCCCTGGTTTTATACATAAAGAAAACTAATGAGATAGTGTTGAACCCTCACTTTAAACCTTTTCAAGGTGGACAGATCATGCTGAAATTTTCTTTAACCTAAAAGACTGTATTTTATAAGGCAACTCATAGTCTACGAGGGATCACAAGATCACATTTTTGTTTAACCAGGCTGTGTTGAAGAGCACAATCAGGTTTGAGAGGGTCATCTCTCTGCTCGGCCCTTTTCTAACCACTCTTGCCTGTTTAGTTCAGACTGACGTAAACATTACAGAGAGGACTGAAAACTTCCCGCCAGTCAGTTTATTGACAGTCTGTTCTTTGGCAAACACAGAGTGTTGTGTCTTTGGGGCTTATTGTTGTTTTTTAATACTGTTTTCTTTATTTCTTTAATTATTGGTACTATGTGGAGGCAGCTGAGCACGTGCAGCACTTGAGTTTGACACAAATCCCGCCTATGGGAGACAGAAAAGTGTATCACTGCTATCATTTTTAATATGATGTACTCCCCCTGCTAATCATTCACACTGTTTCTGCTATTCCAGCAAGTTTTGCGGTTTCTTTATCTACCTCAGACAACACCACCAGTGTCTGGACCCCACAGGGGATCAGACCCTGCTGAACACTAAGGACACAGGATTTTGCTGCTCAGGATAGTCATTCTTTGATTAAATCTGTCTCCCTGGCACAAGCGCTAAAACACTCTGACAATACAAAATTACTTATCATCTTATCACATAATCTCTGTATAATGAATATTAATCTCTAATCCATTAACTGTTCTCTCCTGATTGAAATAATCACAGCAGTAATGGCCCGTGCCCTTATTTTGAGGACGTCATCAAACGAAAATGCATCCTACTTAAACCTGTTTTTCTATTTATAATTGTTTACCCATGACACAAAACTAAGGCCTACAAATACAGACTGGGATTTATCATGTCTAAGTTTGAGGTTACAGTTCAATGGTTTGAGAAAAATAATTGAAACTTGATATATAGTGTGTCTTGAAGAACAGTTGGGACTTTGATGAGATGTATTAACTATAACCCTTAAGTTGGGCACACGTACACAGTAATCAGATGACTGACTACAGCCCTCTAGTGTCGAGCTCCGCACATTAACTGATAGTCAATAGAAACAGAAATAAAAAAAAACAAACTAATTTTTAAGTAGAAAGTGACCCCCGGATGAATATTTTAATTACAACTTAATCTGATTTTTGCACAGTATGTGACAGAAAGATTTTGACTGTGTTCAATCCCAGTACAGTCAGTCTAAAATGTCTCCTGCTACAGAACTACTTCTGACCACTGGGGGGCAGTAGTTCCACATGGATAAAAGTGAGCCTCACTTTGGAGGCTGTGCAGGGGAAAAGAGGGGGAAAGGTGGACTAAGTTTGAGAAGTTGGGCGGGTCCTGTGTCGTCTATCACAGTTGATCCCTTTAACTTACAGTTCTTCTTCACAGTAACATGGTTGATACATTAAAAACCTGACATGATTACCAAAGAAACAAGCACGCATTGGGATCTATCACATTAATTATAGAGTTTGAAGACTAACTGTTTATTTCTGCTGCTGCTACTGCTGTGGACAGGTCTAATGTTGCATTGCTGTATTGAGAGTGGGATTTTATTTTATTATTTTCAAATAGGAGAGAGTGAGACCGGGAACAGTGAAAATTAAAGTGTACCATGCAATATTAAATTACAATTAACCTTTCAGCTACAAAAGTGAATTTCATTTTCTTTTGATTTGATTACATTTAAAGGATCATGTTTTTCAAATCTGGCAGCAGTTACCTGCAGAGGCTCAGACTGGACAAAAGGGACTGAAAAAACTATGACATAAACTGTTTTATTGCAAATAAAATGGCAGTGAAGGCAGAAAGTTTGTTTCCTCTCACGTCTATCAACAAATGCAAACAAACAAACTTCACGTTAAGATGCTTCGAGAAGTGTTGCTTTGGTCAGGGTTGCTCACTTTTCACAGGATGTTAAACATGCATTGACGAATCGATGTTTGCTGATCCCATTCTGATCGTTACAGCACTAAAGCACCAGTCTTTACTCCCAGTAACCCTCATTCCCACTGACTGGACCTTTAGACCAGCTTCTAATGTGAGTTGGTGGATAGTATACAAACTACAGTCAACAAGAAAAAGAAACTTTAACAAGACATTTCTGAAAGTAAGGAAGAAAGCATGTACCCAGAGACATCAGCCTTTGTTTGAGGCCAATAGATTTTATATTTGAGCTGTTTAACAGCTAATTACCACAGCCAGACGAGGGTCATTTCACTTTCATTCAATTAATTAAAAATGGAAACACAGTCTCAGTGTCATTTATTAATGTCAGAGCTAGTTCTTAATTATTTCTACACAAATTGAACATGACCACCTCCTTGAAGTTTTAGTTTTTACCCATTTCTGAGTTTCTTTTGTCACACTTTGCATAATGAAATCAAAGATACGTGTTTTTTTATTGCTTGACACAGAAGAGCATGTATGTTTCTGATCCTGATCAATTTCAATTTGTGTATTAAAGGGATATTCCGGCATAAATTTAGGTTAGGGTCAAACACACCGTAACACCAAGTTAGACACCCCTAACCCTAACTTTAACGACCACAGGATAGCAATACACAGTGGCCTACGTCTCCACGCGCAAACCTGAACCAAAACGCCACTCTATAGCCACAAATAATGCTCAGAACAGCACCTAACTTCATCAACAGTACATATAGGGTCCCAGCCGCAACACCAGCCGTCAAACATCTTTTTAGCTTTGCCTGGTTTCTTAAGCAAAGAGACCAAACACAACTCACTCACTCTCCTCTAGCAGCCGCTTGTTTGTGGGGGAGCCCTGACAGGTCGATCACCGAATGCAGCGGAGTTTCGCAGCTCAAGGAAGAACATTTATGATTATTACTCCATGGAGATGCAATCAGACCGAGACACTAAGGCAGAAGAACTACCACGTCTGCAAGATCCGCTGCACTCGGTGATCGACTTATCAGGGCTCCCACCACAAACAGTGTAGACCTCTGTGTGTCTATTGTGCGGTCTTTCTCTCAAGGGTGGTCAACTCAGTGTTACAGTGTGTCTGACCATAACTTAAATTTATGTCGGGATATCCCTTTAAGGTAGAATATATTAGCATAAATGATCAGTGGTTTTTATTATTTATCTTTTTTATGTTATGTTACTTCTGATTCCATAGAGAAACAGACTCAGATTCATGGGCTGGTTTATATGTAAACATACTGGACAGAGATCCCAGAGACAGAGTAGATATGCATATTAACCAGGGCAACTGCGTCAACATATGTGACAACGACATTAAACTACTATTTACAGGTCTGTGGTTATAAACTTGATTCAAAAGTGAATAATTTCTCTTTTTATGATATGTTTGAAAGATCAGTGACAGTAACATTTGAAGGCAGTCTGTTAGACATGCTCCTGTGAAGAGTGCAAAGACAGCAGAGAGGATTTCCATCCTGAATACTTGAATGGTTTTTGTCTTTTTCTCCTCATAATGAATGAATGATTGGGAAAAACTCATCACTCTGTTTAAGGGCGTCCAGTTAAAAGCACTTAGAGTCCTGCTAATCCTAAGTAACATCCTCCAGCCAGCTTTTTAACGATGTCTGCTCCACAAATCTGCTGCCAGCACAGTATTGGTCCTGACTGTATGAATAATGGAGGCCACTTGTCGATGTGCTCACATTAGAGCGGAGCCTTTCCTCAGCTGCGCACACAGGAAAAACACTCTGATTGATGACATGGTCGATTGGAGTGGCTCTAAAGTTATTGGAGAGCTTTTGTGCTCATTGCAAACACCACCGTCTTCTTCTACTTCATCTTTCTCTTTCCTTTTCATCCTGCCATGCTCACTTGTGGGCTACAGGACCCTTATTATTTCATCACTAATCATCTCATGCCATCATCTTTGTAACTTTTTGTGACATGAGCTACAGGTTAAACAGCAGAGTTCATGCCTTATGAAAGTTAAATTTTCACATTTACTCGAGAGTTTTGCACAACAGCTTTACACTTTTGATACTTCCTTAGATTAAAGTTTTAATAACACAAGATCCTCTCACAATTGATGCTCATATAGACGAATTGTATCATACATGTATTATTGATCTGATGGTGGATGTAGCGAGCTCTCACATAACCCTAATCATTATTAGTAGCAACACTGCAGGATTTCTACCCATCAGTGCCTCTTGTAGTAGCCGCTGACTTTGATTCTACAAAGTAATTCAAATGCTTTATAGTCTCAGCAGCTCAATTAAAACTAGGATTCTCCTTTAATTCCCAGAAACACCACAAAGGCATCAAAGCACACAGGTGATTAATAGTTATTTCCTTGTTTTGTGTGACCGCTATATACACTATGCTCTGTGTTATAGATTGTATTTTCACATTCATGTTTTTAAGTCTCTGAATGGACTGGCCCCGGGATACCCGTCTGACCTTATTAAATTGCGTCAGCCCTCCAGGTCAGCTAATCAGGTGGTTTTAGGCATTCCTTGATCCTTTTTAAATTCTAGGGGGGATCAAGCTTTTTCTGTTGTGGCTACCCCTGACAGTGAGCACTGCGAATAGCCTCTCCACTCCAAAGACGCACCTGTTCTCTTTAGCCTTTGGTGTAGTATAGTTACTTTTATTGGGTCTTTTATTTGGTATGTTTACCTATATTGTTGTTTTATGTTTTTATACGTATGTATTACGCCTTTCTTGTTTTTATAGCTTTTATAGTTTTTTTTATTGTTCTGCCTATTTTACGATAAAGCACTTTGGTAGGCCACTGGCTGTTTTAAATGCGCTATATACATAAAGCTGACATTGACATGAAGATGTTAAAGGATTTCGCTTGGCCTATCCACTATTTACAACAACAGAGTTTATCCCTTGATTGTTAATCCAACTTCTGCTTTATACTTATACAATCTTCCATGCAGCAGCAAACATGAAGTAAATGTTATGATCAGGACTTCAGAGTGAGATTTGGAGCACCAGCCAAAACAAAACTACTGAATCAGATATAGTATTTATAATGCATGGGTAAAGAAGAACTGTCATTTTCCAACTGTGTACCAAAAAGAGAACTATGTAATTACATTCAGTACTGATGAACACAATGCTCAGTCCTCAGAGTGTGAAGAAATACTGTATATTGTATACATGCAATAAATCTTGGATTTTGTTTTCACTATTTCATGCCCCCTGATCTCAATATGTTAACTAACAGAGTTATATATATCTACCTATATATTAGGAGTGCTGGTCCTTATACTGATCATGAGCTGATATTTGAAACACAGATATTTTTGAATTATAAATCAAGATCTTTTGCCAAATGTTGAACTTGGACTTTCTATTCAAACATGAACAGGTTACTATAGATGAGTGGGTACAACAGTATTTCTCTGAAGACTGTACACCTTTTACATTTCATGTTCGTATAAGCAGAAGTCCAAGTGCTCATATTTTTGGTTTAAAGCTCCAATGGGGAATGTTTTGGTTTAATGAGATAAACTAAAATTCATATTGATGCCTCTCCATTATATCCTAAAGCAATAATGAGCGACAGGGTTGATTAATTTTACACCCTAATTTTTAATGAAGAGACCACTGAGAGAGTTTTACCGTTTACAGTCTACATACAAAATACTGACAATAAATGGTTCATCTGACTGTCAGAGGGTAGCTGCAGGATTAGAGTGTTTTTGTCACTCAGCATCCAGAAGACAAGCTAAGTTAAAACTGCTTTGTCCACTAGGAGGAGGGCAAAACTGACACAAACCAAAAGTCGCTCACAGGAGCTTTAAGGCGTGGTGTGGTTGGTGGCAGGTCATTAGGTAAGTGACAACAAATGAGAGAAAAACACATCTGCTGCTCACTTTTACTGATTAATTTTGTGAATGATTCTTAAGATAAATACTGATACAGATAACTGGCTAAATACCTTATATCAGCCTCCTAGTTGAATAGATGATGAATATTTTCACGTGTATTAACTTTGAACCATCTGTTTCACTTATAGACAACCTGTCTAGCAGTGCTTTATTCATTCAACCATTACTTGCTCTCCTTATCAATGCACATAGCCTTTTGCTTTACTGTGTATCTATATCTAAGTGGCCACATACACGAGTAAGGGGTCACACATAGACTCAGCTATTCAGTCTTATTGTTATTGTGCTCCTAGCAAATAATAAAAACAAATATTTCTTTTAATCTATTTGTAGGAAATCACATTCATGGCAATATCTGGTCACAGATTTTATAAAGTGGTATTTTTTTCTTCTGCGTCTCCAGTTCATTTAAACACAATTAAAGTGAAGCCAAGTGATTGTTATCTCAGAGGGATCTGGTTAAAAAAAGAAACAATAAAATGGATTTAATTAGTTTTCAACAAACTCCTGCAGACATTATGTGACAAATTCAAAGGATGCAGATGTAGCTTTTGTTACTGAGGTTTTGCTTTTTCCACTATGTTGGAAAAAAAAAACAAAAAAACAAAAAAACAGCAATGCATTAGATTTCTGCTGGAAACGACAAGCTTTCATTTCTTTCCTCTCCTCTTCCTCCTATCCTCAAAATGTCTATTCTACTCTCACCATTGTCTCCATTTCTGTACTGTATTTATTCTTCTTTCTTTGGCTCTAATTCTCTCTAACACACACACACACACACACACACACACACACACACACACACACACACACACACACACACACACACACACACACACACTGCACCATATCCAGAGAAACTCTAAATGCAAAGATGTAAATAACCTGAACTCCGCCTGAACCTCCTCATCCCCTCTTACACACACACACACACACACACACACACACACACACACACACACACACACACACACACACACACACACACACACACACTCTAATAAATGTGTGCGAGCAGATGCTGCACTGTAATTGGCCTCTGTGGTTTCCTGCTGTGGAAAAGATATTTTTAATGTACACACTTAAAGACACACACACACTAATCCTTCCCTCTGCAACATCTGCCACACATCCCCCAACACATGTGCTGGCTTAGTGCAACCGCATATACACACACATATAACGCACATACAACACACATACTGTATACGCTGCCACCATCCAGGCAGTCCCTCCCTGTTTAACCACAGGGCCTGACTGACATCAGGTCTAAATAAGATGCTGCGGTTCTTTGCTGTGAGGCACAAACCTAACCCTCTGAGGCTGCAGCTGCTGAGTTTTCCTCACTCTGTTTTTCTTGGCCAAGTGAAAAGGCCTCTTGGATGAGGTGAAGTGACACACTGCTTCAGTTTGTAGTCAGATTGGATGAATTTGGTGAAAAGGTTTATTTTGTCACAATAACGTACATCAGTGTGAGGTCTGTCAGACAACAAATATCAGCAAAGTTAAAGTTACTCTTCAAATCTGTTTGAGTCACTCTGCCTTGCATTTTATCCTTCCCTACTCTTCCTCCTCTTCTCTCACCTTAAACTTCATTTTCATTGTGTGTTATTTGCTTTATAAAGTTCTGTTTTACACCTCAAAAATAGATCCTGTTCATAACAAACCGTGAAAAAGCTACTTAATCCTCCTTTCCTGTTGTCATTTGATTACTGTTGCCCTTAACCACGGGCTTTAGAGATATTCTTCAACAAGTGGATCCAACTGTGATTTGATCATACACGTGCACTCATAGGGCCCGAGGAGTGCTTGAGCCCCTGCCTTTTTTACCTCATATTAAAGAGTGCCCTCTGAGTGTTTTATTTTTTTATTTTTTTAAATAACATTAATAAATTCCTGTTTGGGATGTAAAAAACAAACAAACAAAAAAACACAGCGGCACAAAAACGCCACGGTTTTCTACCATACCCATTATCTTGTAATAATGGGTTGTTGATAATGTAAAAGTTGAATTAAGGTTTAAGTGGTTATAGGTAAGTCAAGTGATGCAAAATGCAGACCGCTAAAAAGGACAACACTGAGAAAATGAAAAACTGCACTAACCTTTAACTCTAATGTTTTCATGGTTATGTCGACTAAAATAAGTTTAGAGTATCAGAATATTGTAATCTTCAAGTTTTGGTTTGTGGAAAGGTGAATATTTTTAAGGGTGACCTTATGATTCCTTCAGATTCATTTATTCTTCTTTTCTCTCTGTGAGGTTACTGCAGCTAATAGTTGGGGTGACAAGTACCTCACAATGGCAGATATAATTCTATATCAGAGTGTGCCATAATGAATTGAACTTTATCTTATCTAATCTTATCTGAATGATTAGTAAAAGACCCAAAAGTGTGGATTTGTGGATCCAATAAAACATGGATGTTTAGTTCCTGCTTACTGAATAAATACCAAATGAGCGATATCACCACATTTGAAATAGAGAATAATGTAAAAATCCTGACTTTATACAGGTTATATTTATTTGCTGATGAAGTGTCTGAAGATGAGATTGTCTTATTGAGGCATTTGTCTTTTTCTTTATGCGTAGTATTGATCTTTTCTAATGTGTACATAGATATTTTATTAAGTTTAAGACATTTCATGCAGAACATTTTTAAAGGTGCAGTATTATTATTCAGCTTCCTTTAACATATCAGAGTTGGTAGAAATATAACCATAAGTTTGTCTTATAGTATAAACATTTAAATCTAAAAAACATATTTTTGATTTCAAACTTTAACGTCCACACAGGAGTGGGTCCCCGTCCACAGAGGCTGCCATGTTTCTACTGTGGCACAGAACTGACAAACCAGTGTTAAATGCATTATTGAATTATTGAAAAACACACTGATTGAAAGACAAGAGAGAGTGTTTTTATGGATGTCTTTGATGGGAAAAATATGACAAATGAAGGATGATACTTATGATCTACCACCAAAGCTTACTGCACTCAAAGGCCCAGGCATTTAATCGGAATCTGCCTGTTAGATATCGCTAAATATAGCCATTTATACAGACTGTACTTTTAAGTGTTTAGGTGGGCTTAAGTGATTTTAGAATGGGAAGTTGTTCTGATATTTAGGTTTGGAATATTGTCTTTCTGTTGCATTGTATGAATTTCAAATCTTCCTTTGTTTACCTCTTATTGTTTATATTGTCTCTTTTTGTATTTGGATTCTGACTGTGAGATTCAGTTTATATTGAACCTAACAGTCCTGCTAATTGACTGCCTACAGTGTTTCACTGTGAAATCACTGAAAGGATATGATGTCTAAATCCTTCATCCTCGGGTCTACGTGTTGGTTGTTCTCTTAAACATTCAATTCAAATGACGTTAAACATGT
Source organism: Xyrichtys novacula (assembly GCA_962446985.1). Lineage (NCBI taxonomy): Eukaryota > Metazoa > Chordata > Actinopteri > Labriformes > Labridae > Xyrichtys > Xyrichtys novacula. Next base: position 20,504,371 of record OY660871.1, on the reverse strand, counting down.
GAAGAAGTTTTGATTTCCCAAAGATGGTTTTTATTGTAATATCATCTCAAAAAGCTGAGCCAGTGCAGTTTCATCCTGATTTGAGGAGAGATTGGCCCTCTAAAGCTCAATGAGCATTTACGAACCTTACTAGTTAAGAGAGAGGAGAGGGGGCGAGCAAAGAGGGAGAGAGAGAGAGATGTATCAAACAGCAGCCCCCTGCTGAGCGGGGAATGGAAAAGCTGCTGGCACCAACATGAATATTTCAGCAGATAGCTGCAGCTCTCTGTAACCCCCACCTCCCCACCCCCCTTTATCTGTCACTCTCTCCATCCTCCCTCACTCTCACTCGCCCTCTCTCCCTCTTTCCATCGCTCTCCCTCTCTCTCTTCCTCTCTTCCCCCTCTGTATGTCTCTCACCTTTTCCTTCTCTCCACTTCCCTCACTCTTAACCCTCCGCCTCCCCCACCGCCTGCTCCTCTGCCTTTACTCTCTTGTGGAGTGGACAGTGATAATGAAGGGAGCTAGAGAGAGAGAGAGACAGAGAGAGAGAGAGAGAGAGGGAAAGACAGAGAGAGAGAGAGAGATAGAGAGAGAGAGAGAGAGAGACTGAATTCTGGGTATAGAGGAATCAGAAAAAGGCTCCTGAATGTAAATCTGGGTAGGCAACAGCAGCAGAGCAGCAGCAGCAGCAGCAGAGTGTTTCCTCAACTTGGCTGCTTCCCCAACTCCCCCCACCCTCACCCCCTTCCCCAACCACCCAACCCACCACCACCGCCACCCTCGGCTCCCCCCAGCTAGACACTTGTGATGGTTTGGCCTCGGGTAGTTCGACAATAAAAACAGAGCAAACGGAACAAAACAAATATCAGCAGGCGGGAAGTTTCTCTGGAGACCTTAATAGATTTTTTTACAGCCTGATATTTTGGTGTAATTTCTACTTTCACGACTCTTCTGCTAATCAGTTGTTTATTTTGAGAAATCTTGTTATCTCTCAATTAAGTGTGTGAGTTTATTTATATATGACTCTGTGTACTGGGGCATTGATAAAGTCTGGTGATGGATCATTAGGTTTTTTAATTGCATATATCTACAATACATCATTTAGATGCTGAACACACAACAAAGGTGAGCTGTTGCCTGGAGGAGCAGTCTGTGTGATCTGAACTTGGGGTTTTTTTTGCGATAGAAACACTAATGCGTTGTTGCACATTTGTCTAGAAAGTGTACGCTTTATGCTTGAGCAAAAAAAAAGTCACTTGAGATTGGGGAGCGTATTTGAATAATATTCAGACTTGATCTGTGCAGCAGGTTCTTGCTCATATTTTTGGCAACGTACCCAAATAAACAAAACCCCCAGGTTGCCAAGAGTCTGTCATTAGAAAGTTTTGGGGAAAAGGGGATTTTATGTGTTCCCGTTTAAAAACTCTGCTGCTCATTTGTTCAGTTTCAGCTCAAAACTTACAAACTTTGTTTTGACAGATATTTCTCAAATAACTGATAACCTTATTTGACATTTCCCTTTAATGTCTTATGAAAAATAATCACAGCAGACTGACATAAATCCAGAAATAATCCTCAATGTAGAAAAAAGGGAGTTACGTATCGGTTTAAATAAAGAACGGATTATGAATTGATCCATTTGTTGCCTTCAAGAATCAGATCCAAGTTGAATCAGGACATACCGACAGATTCCTGCCCTTTTTCCAGAAGGTACATTGTGAGTTAAAAGAGGCAAAATGGGGTATAATGCCATGATAACCACAATGCAGGCCATGATAGTAGTAGTCTAACTATAGGAGAGCAATTGTACTTCCTACAACCATGAGTGTCTGCTTGAAAACAGTTCAGTAATCTGTGATGTTTTAGACAATATGATTTAAAAGAGCGTCGCCATCTAATTTATTTGAAGGGTATGTTGTGGTCAGCAGAAAGGGCTGCATGACGTCAATACTGAGGCCCCACCATCCCGTCTTACAGTATGGAACGAGCTACCCCTCCAAATTAGAGAAGCCCCCACACTGTCCATTTTTAAAACTCGTCTTAAAACCCATTTTTATTCATTGGCTTTTAACCCTCCATGAGACTCGGCTCCTGTTTTAGTGTTTTATGGTTTGTTTTTAGTTATTTGTTTCTGTGTTTTTAAATTAGTTTTTAAAAGCATTGAAACAATACTTTTAATTCTGCTTTTATTTTATCCATTGTTTTAATTGTTTTTTGATTGTTTTTTATCTTGTTTTTTTGTGTAGTTATGTACAGCACTTTGTACAGCTGTGGTTGTTTTAAAGTGCTTAACAAATAAAGTTGAGTTGAGTTGAGTTGAGAGAAAGATGTTACAGGGATATTTGGGCTTCACTTTTTTATGACAGGAGCAGGAGCCATGATGAAATCATCTGATCTAAAAGGAGTTTTAGGAGTTTTAACCTCAAGTTTAAGACAAAGACTGACCTTGGATCAGGAACAAAATTGTTATTTCACCTTGAGAAGAGGAAAGTGAGGTGTTAGTTTTGGTTTGATAATCATTGTCTTAAAATGAGTGTGCAGATTTTTTATGTAAAACTCAGCTTTGAGGTACATGACTGACTTTGTTGCATTTTACATGCAGGCAACACCCAGCTATGTCCATTCTTTGATTCTGCCCATGCCTCACATGCACCGACACATGTGAAAATGACTTGAGACGGTAGCAGCATGGTAGTGTTTTCTGGCCTTGTTTTTGTTTGACTCATTTGTCAGTGTGCATGAGTATCTTTCAGACTGTTCTTGCTTGTCTTCCCTCTACAGCTCTCTGATTTATAGTTAATAGCATGTTGCGTTTGCGTCATGCAAAATGAAAAGGCTCACATTGCTTCTCACATTAATACTGAACAAAAACACTCAAAGGAGTCTGCAGATGTGCCGCAACACTGGCACTCAGTTTAAATAATAAGTGTAAAGTCAATAATTATCTTTAGAGAGAAGCCGCCGCAGCATGAAGCGGGATCGACAGTGAAGGGTGGAACTGGTTAAAAAACAGAGCAGGCTTGTGAACCTAAAGTTTGGTGAATATCATTTGCATTTTTATTCTTTGGCTGGACACTGAGTCCAGCTCCACGGTGCTGTCTGCAGCTGACCCTGAACTTGACCTCACAGTTGAAGAGATCGAGCCATAAGAGGGTTTTTCACATATCTGTCATTTGGCTCTGACCCAGTATTAGCGAAGTGTTGTGTTCGAGTGTGTTCAGTGTAAGTGTGAGTGTTGGCCCGTCGGCTGGTTAGTTTTCCATCTGCAGATATGCCTGTCATCACACAGGCCTGAGTGCTCGCCCCCGGCAGAGATACAGACCAATAGTGACCTCTGATAACACCGCTGCTAAATATGAGTAAGTGTGCGTGTGTACGTGCGTGTATGTGTGTGTGTGTGGCGTGAAAGATAAGAGTGGAAGTGTGTGTCTGTGGCAGGAAATATAGCTGTATGTGGCCGTTTCTCTTCCTGTGTGTGTGTGTGTGTGTGTGTGTGATTCTGCTCAGTGTTTCATGGTGGTAAATCGTTGGTTCTGTCCCATCTCACACACCACTGGACAGCAGAGTCTGCACTTGCCTGATAACACAGACATGCAGACACACAAAGTCCTACCTACGCGCTTCCTCTCACACCTCCTTAGACACACACGCACACATTTGCTCTAAGACCATGCACAGCCTCACACCTTGACTTTACAGACCAGTAAATACTGCAGCATGTAGACTATCCACCCTGTGTATCTGGTTGCTGTCCTGCCAGACTGTCTCTAGTGCAAAGGTCAGTGTTATTACTGGGAAAACCTTTTTTTTTTTCTACTCAGTGATTTTTACTGTAATGCTGTTGGGCAATTAGCACTGTTGTTGCATGTCGTAATATGCCTAAGCATTGCTGGGGACAATAGTTTCACATAGTTTTACATGTGTGAAACAGTTGCCAATCCAACCAACCAAACTGAAACTCCTAAAAAGTGCAAATGCTGTCACATTAACTGAGGGCTACTCGGCACCATTGGGGGATCAAATTTACTCCAGAAAACTGCACGCCATAAAGGTAGTTACAAACCGGTGAATTAGCTAAGCGAATTTGCAAAGCGAATAAAAATTGCTTTATACTGCTCCATAAATCTTTAGCCTAATATAAATCTTCTTCAGACATGTGGCAAGCTGTTGCTCTGGATCAGTCAGATCAGTCTGGGCAGTTCTTGAAATTGTCCGAGGGACAAGTACCCGAAGTATTGTCAGAATTTCTCGGGATACAATTTAAGCTCTTGGATGTTTGTGTGGCACTTCCCCATCTCCTGTCGCAAGGTCAGTATTGGATGTGCCCAGACACTTTCTTTTTATTTAATAGGCTTACAACCATGACCAAGTCATCATCACTTAAGGATGTAGTCGCCATTGTTTCTCCTTCTTCTCTCTCCCCTTCTGTTCTCCTGTGGGGGATTTTTAAGCATATATGTGAATTTTATTCGTGTCGCACCAGGTGTGTATAGGAAAAGGTGTAAGCCAAATATTTTGCATTTTTGTGTCGCTATTTCGCATCACTTTGCTAATTCCCCGGTGTATAATGACCTTCACACTGACCGGACCTTTTACAAATGCACTGCTAGAAATGTCTTAATTAATAACAGCATTATCCTCATATAAAACCATGTATGAATTGAATTTCATGGAATAAACACTTGGAGATGGCCACCTCTGTAAGTTGTGGTTTCAGAGCACAGTGGTGTAGCAATATAAGATTTTCTAGGAGAATATTTCTAAGACTCAGGATCATTGAGTACATTTTATAGTCTCCATATAAAGTATTACTTTCCACTGTCAGGATGAAACGTGATATAAGTTGTGATGAACTGTTATGAACCATTAAAACTCTACAGTCAATTGCATCTTTAAAAGATAATCATTTGGCAGCCATAATTTAAACTGAGTTTGAAAAAACACTTTTGAGGCAAGTTTGTTGTAAATAAATAAAAAAAATAAATCTGGAGGAGTAAAGTGACAAAAATAAACTTTAATTTGGCCATTTAAATAATACTTTAATAATAATAATCTGCTGTGTTTATGTTATGCGCTGTCTTTGTATTTCTGCCTTTTTACAGAAAAATAGCTAATTGAGTAGCTAATATTGTGAGGTGCAGTTTAAATGACAAAAGCGTGAGACAAGACATTGATTCAAAGCCACCAACCACAGTCATGAACAAATGCATTCAAAATATTGGCTTAAAGAAATTTTAAGCATGATATACCACACATTATAAAGAATTGCAGTTGACACCCAGAGTAACTGACTTCACTCTGATCAAATTCAAAATAGTTTTTAGGAGGTTTAGTGTGTATTTTGGTGTTTGATACTGGACTCTTTTGACTTGCAGATAGAGGACATGTTGCAGGCAAATAGAACAAAAATGTAACGCTGTAAACAATTTGATCAGCGTAAAACTGATTATCGGCTGATATGAATGAAAAGCAATTTGGCCGCATGACTTGATGTTTACTTGGTGTTTCAATCCAATTACTTCAAAGACAGAAAACTTTGCTGAACGACAAGACATCAAGAGAAGTGGTGATGTAGAAACGGAATAAAGAGTGAGGAGTGAAAAACCAGAGGTACGAAGGAAGGAAGAAAAGGAAGGAAGGTAGGAAAGAAAGAAAGAAAGAAAGAAAGAGGTGTTGACTGGATGTGCTGATGGAGGTGTAGGGCACTCGGCTCCTGGGAGCAGAAAATGGAGGCAGGAGCAGATGAGAGAGGGACAGGTAGGTGAGCAGGGAGAGACCAATCAAATCTTTGTAGCACAGAGGTTATTAAGCTATTGAACTCATATAGAGCAGAAATAGATGGCCATGAACCGTGTCTGTCTGTGTGTGTGTGTGTGTGTGTGTGTCTGTATAGCGTATGTATAATAAAGGGGCATACTGCTGCCTCTTAATGGTAATTTCAGCCTGTCACTCTTCTAAAGGCCATCGCTGTGGGCCATCAGCCAGCCACACACAACTACTGGCACCCTGCAAATGTCACCATTATCACGGCGGGATGTTCTTGTGTGCAGGACTCAGTGCGTGTGTGTGTGTGCATGCATACGTTCCTTTTTTTCTGCCAAACTCAGTCCTTGTTTCTTCGCTTTTTTTCTCTCAGGGATTTTCCAAGTTTCTGTCAGTCTTCGTCTTCATGTCCTGAATTCACTTTCTCCACTTCCTACCATATTGACTGGGGTTGTAAATATTTGCATTTATTGAAACGCCATCTATCGATCTCCGTCCACTCCCATCTCACATTGGCATGGATTCTTCACATTCCCGGCTCGCTCTGTAATTGGTTTCCTTTTCTCCTGCAGTTGTACATTATTTATTCTGCCCATGTTACAAACAAGCATGGCTCACATTTTTACATTTCTTAAGTAACAGACAGCCAACATTGTCTCTCATGTGTAGAAAATGTTTTATCACCACAGGGCCCAGCTGAACCATTGATAATGCATGGGAACATGCCTGTCAAGAGAGACTTTGGATTTTCTCTCTGGGAGAACCTTGCTGTTGTATGGGGTGAATTTGAAAACCTATGGTGTCTGCAGAAGATGTACGCTGCAAGGCTGTTTTAAGATGTCTTTTTTTTCTCAGTATAAGAGGCATTTTAAGACATCTGGTACCAGATTATAAAAATATTCAGTGGTAGACTTCAGTCTGGAGGTTTTGTTCCCTTTAGCCCACTTGATTTTGTCCTATTTATGATTCATCACAGAGCCTTGGCATGTCAGGAACCTTGAACATACAAATAAAACATTGAAAACTGCGCACTGGTCTGACTTTGAATCTGTGCTACAAGGTCTGTATAAGTTATCGTAGAGTCTTTTCCCAAGGCTGAAACATAATATTTCATTTCATTTCGTATTCAAGAGCAAACTCTAACACTCGCGTGAAGAAAAATCCTTGGACCTTCAGTGTTTCACTAAGATATTCCATTCATGACACAAAGACTTAAAACCAGGATAAATGCTGTGAATTGTGGGTGTTAAACTACCTGTTAATTTGTTACAACAAAACTAGTAAATGCAATTATTTCCTTAAATGATCTAGACAGTTACACTTGTTATAGGTCAACAAAATCAAATACAGCTCTTTATAGACATATGTACATGAATCAAATTCATGTTACAGTTTCATCATTGGGCGTTTCATCCACACAGAAACATCCGTTTGGGTGACTGTCAATGCCTACTTTTTGAAAATGAGTACGAGAGCGCATAAATCCATAAACAACTACCATTTAATCTTTGGCAGTGTGTGTCATGTCAAAACAACCTTTATTCGCATGCTCTGTACTCTTCTTCTGTCTTTTGTGCATTTCCTGGGCAGCATTAAAGCGCCACTTACTGGCTTGGCATATGCACTACATCATTTTCAGTGGTTTCGTTTTGAGAGATAATAGAAAAACTTTTACTTTTAAAGTGAAGTTTGGTGAAGTTGTTACTGAATAAAAAATTGAAATTGAAAATCGAGTTTTTAGATAAAAAAATGAGGGATTTAATTTTTGGCCCAAATCGTGCAGTCCTATAATGAGATATGCTTCAAGAAAGGAAACACAACAAAGATTGGCTTCGTGGATTAATAATCATATATGAAACAAATGTTCATTCATAGCAGTAAAAACTGTGCAGCTGCAGCAAAAACTCACATGGCTCTTGTTGTGTTACTCTTGAGCATCTACAATACCGAAGATACCAAAGCAAACATCTGGACTTCAATATTACGTTGTTGCTCATCCAGTAACATGTTAAATAGAAACCTTTGTCTGGATTTTGCTTCATATAACCACCTGCTCACTTTAAAGTACCAGAAATTACTAGCCAGCTACTTACCAAAGATGCAGTCAAGTTGACATTTTGCACCGATTATGAAACAATCTCCAGCATTATAAATTTGCCTAACTCCTTTCAGAGGATTGATTCAATAGGATGTGTATGCTCTAGATTTCTGTGGTGTCACTCTCGCTTTTTAGAGTAAGTTACCAACCAGGAGCAAGCCCTGAACACAGCCAAATGATTACAAACAAATGTCTTAACAGCAGGGCAACGTTTGTTTTTAGAGTTACTTTCACCCCAGCAATGCAACCCTCAAAATTTTCTTACATGTCTAAAAAAAGAGTGTACCTATGAATAAAAGCAGACAAATCTGTCCAGTTCAACTTGATGCTTTATGCTTCCTTTTTTCCAGCTGGCTTTCATCTAAATGTCAACACAAAGTCAGGCTGAGCTGTTGCTTGAACGCAGCAGGTGAGAGTCTGGAACTGGGAAGGGTAGTGATGTTCACATTGAGCAGAGTATCTCTGTTAGAAACTCAGTTGCCTGCAATATTTGTACTGTAATATCATCATATTTGTATGGCTGCAACATGTTGTAATATTTAAAAAAAATAAAATAAAACAAGATTGTGAAAGACTCTTCTCCCTCCTCCAACAGCACAGGTGAGTTTAGTCTCGTTTCATTGTAAATATGGGAATGGCATTTTTGGAGAATTGTATTAGTTCATGTGTGCAACTGCCAAGTCCATGCTAAATTTCAGTTGTGACAAAAACTGAAAGAGACAATAATGAAAGATTTTTTTATATGTTCTTTAAAGTTGCCTCATTAAAACGGGGGAAAAATAATTGCCCTTCTTTACTTTGATGAGTGTGTCTAAGAATAAAGTGATGAGGAGGAAAACTTTAAGATTATTGCTTATTTACTCAGAGAGTCCTGTCTGCAACAACAGAAAAAGATAAGATAAGCAAAACGTACTTTTCTTTGTTGTTGCTCTTATTGCATACTGTATCCTGTAAGTGAGCAGTGGAGTCGATTTTTGTGCTAAAAATAAATGGAGTAGACTTTTTTATTATGGTGCTTTTTTGTTGGACCTACTCCGTACATTCTGTCGAACCCAGGTAAATATATTTTAACATTAAAATAAATTTAATATCAAAAACTATTAAAATTATGCAGAAATGTCTGCTTACAGGCTAACTAACACTAGAACTCAACCCTACCCCACATGATTAAATGGTATAGCAGACAGAGTAAAGCATGAATGATGGTAACTCTGAATTTTGCAGTTTATCTCATGAAACTGTCAGACTGTACATCTTTGGCTTCTTAAGGCCAAAGGAATGTATGTGCAGCCTGATGTGGTGTGCGGCATGCTGGGTAATACTTCCTGACAATGGCTCTCTATAGACTCAGAAAGCTTCAAACTGACTGAATAGGAATTATACTCTTCACGCCTGCACCCAAAAAAAGGTCTGACCCCTGTGTGTGTGTGTGTGTGTGTGTGTGTGTGTGTGTGTGTGTGTGTCGGGCTGGCGGTTTCATTGTAGAGGGCCCAGTATTGTATTGTCCTTTGGGAGATCAATGACATTCCCCTCCTTTGAGTCCGCAGATTATCTGTCTGCCCGCCGGTCTGAAAATCTGTCTGCTTCTCTGTCGCTTGGCCTGCTGAGCTTTCTCTCCTCTGGCGCTCTCTGCATCATTCTGCTCTGCTACTTGCAGTATTTGTCTTCCTCTGTGCCTCAGTGGTGAAATGTCTGTATTTTCAGATCACCTCTGGATTCTACGAGAATACTAGGATGAATGTAACTAGGCCATCTATGGGGATAACCTTTAGATCTTATGATGATATGATGTTTGATTAAAGCAAACATTACTTTCTGTAGACCACAAGTAACAAAATATCCACATATCGTCTGACAAAAAAATACTCCTGTTTGATTTTTATTGTCTCTGAATTAAAGGTGTTCTGCTTGACTTCAACAAAGATGCAAACAGCTTAAGATTCCCCCTGTGACTCCCACATAATAAGAAAAACAGACAAGAAAGGCTTTACCTCCACGGAGTATCCAAATATGATCCAAAGACCTTACAGACCCTAATCCTGATGGGATTAAATCTGCATCCCTTATTCTACAGGGCAAAGATTCAAAGGTGAAAGGTGATCTTTTTTTCTTTATTTTCTGCTGATATGTTACTCTCCAGCTGGTATTGGATCAGAAAGTGATGGTAAAAGTTACTGACATGGGTGCCAAAAGATAGACGAGTAGTCATGACCCCAGCTCCTGCAACCACATGTGTTCTCTCGCTGCCTGAGGTGCAAATCCCTCCACCCATCCCCTCCTCTCCTTTAGCAAAAGATTATAAACATCAATAATGGCAGAATAACACGTTGAAAATACTGACTGAGATACATGTATTTGTATTAGTTGCAGCGAGTCTGTTTTGCTAATAAATAGTATTTTTTTGAATACAGGTTTTCAAAAGAGTAAGACTCGTAGACAGGACCGAACTTGCAGCACATGCAGATATTTGACATGCAAATACACTCAATCATGTTGTTGCTGATATTGCACCATGGTTCAGGTTACAGCTCTACTTTTACTACTAACACACTATTAGTCATGGTTAATGATGATGTGGTGTCTATTGTGTCTCCATTGCGTTTGCTGTCTATGCAGACGAGCACACAATCTACGAAAGCATTCAAGAATATATTTAAGCAATCACTGATTTTTAAAAAACCTTGCTGATTGCTCCTCCAACATATGTTTGTCTCACGAAGTTGATCTGGAAAAGGATTAGCGGCAAAGACAATAAGCTCACTGCCTCTCTTGAACATATTTGACAATGATGTTTCACCAGGGCTACAATATTGTCTTGAATTGTATCAGGAAGCATCGTAGCTAGGAATGTAACGATGCATTGCGAGACACTTAAAAATTGATACAAATGTGTGACGATTCAAAATGGCTGAAGCGAAAAATGATTCGTGGTTGCCTTTTTAAACAGCTGAGGGTGCGTTCACGAGATCAACTTCAACGTCATTATGTGTTCTGTGTCATGTGTCACTGATTCTGACAGAACGAGAGACATGACGGCAGCCGCAAATCATTTTGAAATCTAGAATGCACAGACCAGTCTGGGTATGATTGATCTCAAACAGCAACCAGCGGCGGCAGCTGCGCTCCTCAGCGAAAATCGTCTCACTGTATAACTCAGAAATTCGTGATGCTAAGGACATCGTAAGCATTTTTACCATGCGTTCACACCAAGCGCAAATAAAATCATTTACTCGCTCAATTAGTGCGTATCTAGACACACAAATGAATAGTATTTACTTGCTTCATTCACTCAAATAAATCGCTCTAATCGCGAAAATAATTTGCTCCATTCGTGCTTAAAGCTGTGAATATGAGAGAAGGGGAGTCTCCATCGAGCATGGTAATAGTAAACCACGTTATGTGGATTACTGCTTTGTATTTGTTGTGTAAGGCACACAACCGTCTGTGATGAAGGTGCTGCCGTGTCTGGGTGCATCATATTCTCCAGAGGCGCACACAGTTAGGAGAATTTTACCATCTCCTACAAGAGCTGTGTCTGGATGACGGCCGTTTCCAGCAGTATTTTTCAAGTTACCCCGACTCAATTTATTTGTTTATTTTTTTGTTGCTGTTTAATGGACTTCTAGTTAGAGCATATGCGTTGTATTACACAGTTTACTTTACCTCAGAGAAATAAAAAGAGGGTTCTCTTTAATTAGTTAAAGATAAGTATAGTTTAGAGAAATTACACCCCACTTTAATTTTTTTTTTCCTGAGAAATAATTTTCAGTCATAATTTATCAGCGCTAATTCTGTAAAAAAATACCGTGAGAAAATCGTATCGTCAACCCAGAATTGTAAATCATGTCGTATCGGGAGTTGAGTGTATCATTACATCCCTAATTGCAGCACATCTTTTTTTAAATCCACTCTGATTATTTCGTATCACATTGTCGTGTGAATCAAGTTGTGTAGTATCGCATCACATCCCAACATACTGTACTGAATCAGATCCAAATGGATAATATATCGAATCAAAAAACAGCTTTACTGAAATGAGGTTATACTTGTTGTTATCAGTTATCTCTAGTCTATGTGATCTAGACAGTGTTTAGATTAACTCAAGATTAAGAGCACTTAAAGCAGCATTGATTAAAGGCCTAATTCTTTTCATCATGCACAAAGAGAAAAAGTCTGCTCACCCTTCACCTTTTGGTAATAAGGGACCGGGACTGTCCTTTAATAAAGGTCATTTAATGCCTCTGTGCTTTAGAGTGCAGTGAATAAAGACGTGCAGAAAGACAAAGCAAGAGAGTCAGACAATGAAGTGGGGTAAATTAGAGTGGCTGAAGTACTGAGGTGTAAAAGAGGAGTCCTTACTGTTGGTGTGATGACATTTTGATATTTAAGTGTTTTGAGTGAATGAGGAGGTGGTTTCACATTTTACAAGAGCTGTCTTTTATCTTGCCTGCTTCAGTTTTAATGATTCCCATTGACTTGTGTTTTGCATTTACCAGTTAATGTGCAACCTAGACTTGTCAGTAGAAGATGATGATTAAAACTATCAACAGAATTCATATTTGCTCTTTTTATTTATCCAATGATTGGTCCTCTATGTTCTCTTAACTGAGAATTTATCATCTATTTTGTGGCTAAAAGGACCAACTGGAAATGATCCTTTAGAGAATGTTTTTGTTTAATCGTTTAGCCAGAGCAGATTTGTAAATCAACTATTGAGAGGATCAGTGAGGTTGGTTCTCAAAGTCAGCCTCAGGTCATAAAGACATCAAGGCAAACTAGAGGGACAGTTCTACATTTATCGAGTCAGTTTGTTAGTGTGGGCCCTGTCTGTGCTCTGCCTGGTAGTCAGTTTGTGTCTCCTTCATGCATAGGGATGGAAATTGATAAGATTCTATCAATACCAATGCCGTTATCAATTCCGCTTATCGATTAAATTCTTTAACTATTCCCTGATCAATGCCTTTTCTTTGATTTAAAAAAAAGTAGAGTAAACGTTTTCACCGTTAACTCAAGATTTTATTGAGTCTCTGGTAACAGAAAAAGATGTACGCCACCTTCAGTGAGAGACTACAAATAATCAGACGACAAACTATTTGTACAGCATTTACTTCGGTCGGTATTAAGTCGAAAACATAACACACTGTTAAGTCTGGCTTGCACTGTGTTTATGTTAACAAAGGACATACGTGCCATGCTGAGACAGAGCATTAGCAGCTGATGACCGGCGGAGGTCATCGAATACATGTGATTCCTTATATTTGATGCCGTGCCCTGTTGACAAATGTTTAAGCATGTTGCTGGTGTTTCCACTTTTGCATTTTATCACTGCTCAACAAACGTTGCACGTCGCGCTGTTGTGTCTTTCTTATTTAAATGGAACCATGCTTTAGATTGTTTCTGCCAATTTTTCGTATCGTCTACCATGTTTTTTTTCTTAAAGTCTCTGTTCTTGTTCACATAGACTGGCTCTCGCAAGACTGTTTTTCAAGGTACCCGTTATGAAAGGAATCATTCAGATAAAATGTAAACGATTTTGATGAATTGAACCATTTGGAACCAGTTCTCAACAAGAACCGGTTCTCAATTCCCATCCCTATTCATGCATCAGCCTTTCCCTCCAGTGCAGATTGCTCAGATACAACAGCTCTGTCCTAATATAAAATAAAGTTCAAATAAGTAAAAAAAAAGTCTTTAGCACACATTATGACTGTTCAAGACTATTTCAGAAACCTACACTTTCATAACTGCTGTATCTTGTACAATGCCAGGGACACCAAGATTTTTGGTATCATGGCAAATTAATAAAACATTTATTCATGCACCAGTGAGCCATCAGTGTGCCTGTGCTCACTAGCAGCTTGCTTGGTATCACAATGTTGTGTAACATCCACAGCAAGTTGAAGAAGTCAGAGATCCCAGCCTTAAAATAACCAGCAACTACAAAACACAACACACTTAACATGTGACTGCTTGTCCACATTTTGAGAACATTTTTCACGAATAAGCCATAAGAACAGAGAGCACATGTCTTGAGGTTATAAAGCACATGATAAATAGGTTTGACCTATATCTCCGAGCTTTTCAAGTCAATCAGAAAGTTCTTCAAACCTGTTTGTGAAGTTTAAGCATTTTTTATTGACAGGTGGCCCGTCCAGTTTGCCGTGTTTCCCCCCTTTTGAGCTCCTTCTCAGAGAGGACTGGGCTTTAATTTAAAAAAGGACTGATCTGCAGTGTTTGGACTAGCATTAGCTATAGCAATGCTTATATACCATGATTACATGGCATAGATAAGTGAGTAAAAGATATGTAGTGCATGATGCCATCAGTCAGATGATTTTGACTGACGTAACCCCACTAAAGGGATATTCTGGCATAAAATTAAGTTAGGGTCAAACACACCATAACACTAAGTTAGACACCCTGTCGAGATATGAATGTTGCCGACCACTTGCTTCTCTAGTTATACCAACTTTAGTAACGACCCACGATAGCAATACACAGCGGTCTGAGGAGCCATGCACTCAACCATAAAGCCACTCTATAGCCACAAATGATGCTCAGAACAGCACCTAACTTCATCAACAGTACATAAAGGGTCCCAGCCATAGAACTAGCCACCAAACATCTTTTTAGCTTTGCCTGATTTCTTTAGCAAAGAGACTAAACACAACTCACCCACTCTCCTCCAGCAGCTGCTTGTTTGTACGGAGACCTCAGGTGAGTCCATTACCGCAGCAGGGTGACGCAGCTTAAGGAAGGACATTTATGATGATTTATGACCCTATATGTACTGTTGATGAAGTTAGGAGCTGTTCCGAGCATTATTTGAGGCTATAGAGTGGCTCTTTGGTTGAGCACGTGGAGATGTAGACTGCAGTGTATTGCTATCATGCGGTCGTTGCTAAAGTTGGTATAACTAGAGGAGCAAGCGGTCGGCAACATTCATCTCTCGACAGGGTGTCTAACTCAGTGTTACAGTGTGTTTGACCCTAACTTAATTTTACACCGGAATATCCCGCTAATCCTTAAAATTTGGAGTGGACTCTGAGTGAGCACTGTGCGGTGACAACTTTCCCTTATGTGAAGAGGAACTGAACTTACAGAGCCCCATCGTCTCTACCACAGAGCCCCACGCTTACAAAGTACACAGCTTGTGATCAAGCAGAAGGATACCTGATGATGTTGGCTGCAGAGGAGACACTTCTTAATTGGAGTGGAGTATTTCTTCTGTTTTCGTGTGATTTGGTGACACTATGTGACAGTAATCTTAAGTGACAGAGGCCTCTTGAGAAGATATGTGTAAACTGTGAATGTTACAGCATTAACTACAACTTTATAAAGGAGCTGAATGTGAGTTAGAATTGAGCTGAAGATGACATGAATACAGAGAGAGAAAATGAGGAGAAGAAGAAATGGAGGACAAGGAGGAAAAAGTGAGGGCATCTCCACAGCTGATGCTCCTCTAAGCCAGAGGGTTCCAGAAAAAAAACACAAAGTAGCCCCCGCTATGCACATGCGCTCACACACACACCCACACATATTAGCCTGTTCTCCACACAGACACACAAATAAACACACAAACACACGCAGGTGGGACTAAGGAGTGTAGTGTGCCAATTTGTTGTGCCCCTGGTCCCCTCTCAGGAGGCTCACAGGCAGGCATCCAGCCGTGCCAGGACTGGCACTGGTCCCGCTAACACACACAAACACACACCTTCACTCTCACTACACAGTGGCTTCAGGCACTGTAGTATCAGGGTTTTGTGCTTTCGTGTTTGCTTCCACTTTTCTCCATTTTCAAGGACCACAAGAGACAAATGCTGGAGAATTGGGAGCATGTGAAAGACACTGCAGCCCTTTTCACACATGGAAAATGGAATATTGCTTACTTCAATATCAGTGTGAGGTTGTGGTTCACACTCAAGTCTCCTGTACACAACGATTCAATTTTGACTCTCTTCACGCTGTTGTTAATAGAGTAGGTTTTCCCTCTCTTGTCCGTGGTGCAACATTGCTGAAAAACAGCAGTGAGTAAAGGGGGGGAAACATGCAGAGAGGAGGCTGACTTAATTCTGTCACATGTCGCCCTAGGGATGAATTTTACAAATTATTTAGCAGTTGAATGATTGTTTATTTCCATGTTTTCAACAGTGCTGAGGCGAGGCTCATCCTCATTTCAGTAAATAGAGAAGAGAGAAGCTGCAGGAAGCTGTCCTTGTTTTGGTAAGACATTAGTTTGATCCAGTTTGGCAGGTTTGAGCTTTTTAATGGTAAGTTAGCATAGAACAGGATTTTTATATGTGGAAATTTTCTGTAACATTGAAGGGGTACCTGTATTTGTATTTATTTAGACAGGTAATGTCATTAAGACAAGATGGATGTCGATCACCTTTTCGCACAACTAAATTCTGTATCCTCTGACTTCATCAAACTAACGCACATGTTTATGTCATCAACTTCTGGATTACAGTTCTTTGCTTTCTGGTGTAACTCCTTGTTAGACTTTGGTGTATTTAAATGATTATTATGTACGTTCCTGTGCATAGACTGTTCCAAACTCAGTCTCAAAGATTTAGCTTTACAAACACATCAAAACAATCTTCATACAAGCCAGTTTTCTAGTTTGGATTTTACATCTTATGAACATAAAAAGCTGACATTTTTCCCCAGACCTTTGACCTGACCCAGCCTGTACCGAAACTGAGATATGCAACCCACAGGCCAAAGAGCTAAGCATGCTTTAACACAATCTCTCAAGGCAAATACTGCTAAAGACGTCTGCTTTGTTGTTCAACAGTTCTGCCATAAATACATATGCATGTGTTTGGCCGGCATGATCACGGATTATATTGCAGTAAACCTGCGTAATATGTTGCTCAACAAGTACTCTGCTGAATGTGTCTTCCTGCCTAACATTAGCTCAGCTCAACATGTTTCACATTCCCACATCTTGAGCTTGTCCTTCACAGCAGGAGCTTACCAATTTAGTGAAGAATAAAGGTCCTTACACACAGGAAACGACGCAAATATACAACGCAAAAATAACGACACAAAATTACGAAATATTCGGAGGCGAATTTTGACGCGCCTGACTATGCACATCAAGCACGATGTGATTTTGCAACTTTCCGGGGGGAAAAAAGACGCGATCTGATTAGACACTAGTGTTGAGATGGCTGTCTGCCATGATAGCATGTACTGAGTCGGGGCCAGTACCAGATAAGCACATTAAACTATAATCCATAAACGTAAGGTAACAACCGAGACCTAATGGTGCTGTGACAGCAACACGACTGAGTTTGAGACAGTGAAAATACATATGGTATGTTGTATCTGAACAGGTTAGCTTACGAGCTAAAGTTACTTAGCATAGATGAAAGTTAAAACAAAGACGTTGAGCAAACTGTTAAAGCACACAAACCATCGTCATATGAGAGATCCGAGGCTATGACTCTCCACAAGTTGTCCTTCAGGTTGTTATCTTTGTAATATTTGTGTCTTTTATCAAAAAGCACTCTGTTCTCCGACACATAAACAATCAGCCGGTCGGCCATGTTGGATATACCGGTGAATCAGATGTCGCAACAACACAAAATCTGATTGGTCAGAAGTGGACACACAGTTTGCGAAACTTTAAAAAAATCGACCGTGATACAAGAAAAGGCGGGAAAACGTTGCTGATGTGAAAGCTTGTATCGACAGGATACGGGTTCGAAAAAATATTGACATCCGAAATAATTGCTCCTGGTATGTAAGGACCCTAACAGCCAACAGCTGATTTCACCATATTTCTTCTACAGGTTTAGCTTCACATTTGCTCCAAACACTTCAGGATTTTCTTCAGGGACACTCCAACCCCTGAGGACGCAGTTTGCTGATCCAACAAGACGGTATTTTGCTGCTCAAACATAATTTCTGAAACAAAAACCTTGAGTCCTGCTCTTCTGTTATGTTCTTCCTCTCTGCGCTCGGTGCTGCTAATGTCATTGTCACTGTCCTCTGGGCCAATTATGCAGCGTGTATTGTCTGGTGGACACTGTATTGTTTTAGCAATCAGCACCAGTGTGTGACTAAATGTGTAATGATTGTGCCTATTTGTATGAGTGTGTGTGCACATGAATTATTATCTGATGTGATGAATATCTGTGCAGTAGAGAGTGGAGGGGATAGCAGAGATTGGAGGATAAAACAGAGAGAGAGAAAGAAAGGCCTGACTCTTGTCTTTCTGTCTTTTCAGGGGCCCAGTCTGGCTCTAATCAGGGAGACGCATGAGGGGCCGGCTGCACTCAATTATTCTCTCATTAGTCAGCAAACAGGAGAGGCCTCTGAAAGCTGTGTTCACTGTGTGTCACTGTGCACGGAGCACATCCATTTTTTTGTCTTTCCACCGGTCCATCACTTTCTTGACAAGCAGGGTATTTGCTATTACATTTTCACACTGTAGTTTCCACATCATTGCAGTCTGACATGTAGTGAAGGAGTGCACCAGTTCAAGAACCTCATAGTCAGTGTCAAACCTGAAATAGGTGACAATCACAGTCTAATGGTTCCACTCTTCAACAAGCATTGTTCCCTTTCTACACACAGCAATACAATTTTACAATAAAACCCTCAGAGTCTCTAATATCTCTCTTACTGTTCACTCTTTCTTTTTTATCTTACTTATCACCTCTCACAACATGTACCCTTACTCACACACACACACTCTCTCATAATGCTGTAATCATGAAGCATGTCTACCTGTGGATAAACAGCCAACAACACTACTCTCATATCATTGTTACTGTTTATTGTTGCTGTTAAGACCTTGTCATGCAGCGGTCTTTTGTAAACCACTTTTGTAAGGAAATAGAAACTCAAAGCATTTAACTGCAGCAACCATTTCACACATGCACTCCTGAAAACTCCAGATTATGATTGTGTGATCACAGATGGTTGAATCTGTTCAACCTGGCTTTAGGCAGACTTTGTCCAGTTTGTCAAGTTATTCAACTCAAAGAACTGAGACCAGGGCTGAAACGATTCCTCGAGTACCTCAATTACAAAAATGATAGAGGAATTTTACCTGCCTTGAGTACTCGTTTATAAACTCAAATCATCACTGTTTCACACAGATCATTTTCAAGGTGACACAACGCGCTCACATCACCACGGTAAAAGGAGGAGTAAGCCCAGTTTTGGTTTTGTGGAGCAGAAAAAAATGAATGATGGGAGGGGCTTTTCTTCTACAGAGCTCCAGTAGATCATCAGCAATTCTCCTCTGAGTCATGGGCAGAGACAGCGCTGCTCTGCAAACTCCTCTTCCTGCTAGCTTGCAGCCTAACATTGCCCGTATAGTAGCAGAAGCAGGTAACATAGGAGCTATTCAGCTCTGGGACACTAATGTCTTTGGGGACATGATGAAAGTTAATATCATAATTAGCCTTCTTACGAGCATTGCAAACCGCTAACGCACACACTTGTTCCGCATTCCTTGTTTCTAAAAAAGGAAAACTATTGATTGTTCATTATTGACTTATATGTCTTATTTTCTCTTGTATATTAATAACTGCACTTCGACTATAAAAAAAATATATCTGATTACTTGATTAATCGATGGAATATTCGGTAGAATACTCAATTACTAAAATATTCAATAACTGCAGCCCTAACTGAGACTAAGACTACATCTAAATTAACCATCAAGAATTACGTTAGGCCCCACCACTGAACCACTGCGAATGTCTCAATCTTTTCTGGGACTGATGCAAGTGGGTGAATTGTGTGTACAGCCTCATTAGTTCCAGTTCCTCGTTGTGTTTGTTGCCATAACTCAACCTTTGCCTCAATGTGTTAAAAATCTCGGAGTTTTTCACTGCTAGTAAGGAAAACCAGCGACTTGAGTTTGTTCTCTTGCGAATCATGAGCTGTATTGTTCACTGTAATATTTTACTAACAAACTGACTGGTCAGTTATCGAAGTCTTGGAGTAAACGTCATATTATTCAACTCATGAACTAACTCTTTAAATAGTTTTTTTTTTTCAAATTGTCATTTTTGCTGATTTTATTTCTACTGGCGGTTTTTGCTGATATAACCTTTAGGCAGCATGGATCAACAGCATCTAAACAACTTATAGCAAAGGAAGGAGGAATGATTATAAATGTAATCTGCTTTCTTTTTGTATGTTTGTTTTGTTTTGTTTTGACAACACCATAACTGTACAGGGAAATATATCTCCACAGAACTGCCTCCAGCAAGGCTGAAATTGCTAACTCAGACAAAATCAATGTCTATAACTCAGTGGGTTGTAAGGGTTCAAAGTATCATGGAAAAAGACTGTTGGTCATAATCGTTGGGTAAATTGCCATCTACTTTGGCTTCAAATGTTGTCTGGCCTCAACTTCCCGCCTGTAGAAATTGTTGCCGCTAAGTTGGCACTTTTTTTTTATGAGTCTGCCACTCTGCAACCTGTGAATTCAGCTCAAATTCAGAGAAAGAGGGACAAAAGAGGATGTGAGCTGGGCCATCAGATATAAAGTCCTTTAGACCATGAGCCAGTATTATATGACAGATTGATTTCTGTTGATTTATTGTTAACTGTATCACAGACAAGTCCAGAGAGGAAGACAAACAGAAAGTAAAGCATTAATTAATTATGTTTCAAAAGTGTTTAATTTAAGGAAGGGTAAATCTTCAGGTGCATGTATCAGACTGTTTCATACATGGTGCATTGTTTCATTTATAGGTTTTTATTAACAACTATAATTAAATATTTTGCGATGAAAATGGCTAAAAATGTTTTGCCTTTGGTTAAAGAGAACAAGAATAAAATTACAATAATAATTAGCAAAATTCATGACCAGTGAAGGGGCTAACTTTTGAAAGGTTAAAGAGCTGGCGTGGTACATTAATGATAAGTCTTATTTTTTGTTTTTAATTATTTTGTTGGTGAGGTCACAGAAAAAGCTCCTGAGTGCTCTACAAATAATCAATTTTGAAAGATAGAAAGGAGAATAATATCCTTGCAGTTAAAACTTTCCTGTAAGGATCTCTACCAGTGACTCTTTTTTTTCCGTTTTTTGGATGATGCTTCTTCAGATAAAGAGGATTTTACCTCAGCTGACCAAAAAGGGGCAAAAATGTAGATGGTTGGACCGCAGACTGTGTAAATGTGGATACAACTTGTGGATGTCAACTACTGGTTTGTAAAGAAGGCAGTCACCATTTTTGAAATATGGAGTTATCTTACTCCTGCTGGCCTTGAAACACAAAATAAAGTTCATATGTGGATAGATAGATAGATAGATAGATAGATAGATAGATAGATAGATAGATAGATAGATAGATAGATAGATAGATAGATAGATAGATAGATAGATAGATAGATAGATAGATAGATAAAAGAGTAAAAGAAAATGAATGAAAGAGAAAAAAGCAATAATCTAAATGAGCAGAAAGAGGCTAAAGAAACTGCTCTGTACAATGTGGAGGACTTGACTAACACATCCGCTGGCCCTCTGTGAATGCTGTCAACAATTATCAGCCGTGTAAACGCATTGGCTCGTTCTGATGTTACATGGACTTCAAGCTGTGAATGGCAGAGTAAATTGGCTCCTCGTATATTTCACAGGTTGTGCACATGAGAAGTAATAAAAATAGTCATATGAACAAAAGAACAGCACGAAGTCTCCAGCCTTTTCTTCTGTTAACACTGAATCTGTGTGGCATGGGCAGGTTATTTTGTTCATGAGAAACCTCGCACTTTCTCCCTTTGAAACTTGTACTTCTGTTAGGGCTACAAAAGCAGCCAAGACCCTCAGTGAAGTTTTGCACTTACAAGACAACAAGAGGAGGTTGTATACAGGAGTTTTCTGCAAAGAGGAGCATGTTTGTGAGTTAAAGTTTGGTTCTTTTGCTGAATACTCTTGAATGACTGAACTGTGGTCCTTAATGAACCCATCCCAATCTATTATTCTTATTCACCTCCATGATACGTACTCACTGAGGTCCTCCTGACAGCATGTTTTAATCTCAGCTCTCACAGACTTTTTGTGTTTATCCGTCTCAGTTTTTTGTCTCTCCATCTCTTTCTCTTTCCCCTCCACTGTCTTCCTCTCGCTCCCTCCTGCACGTACACCTGCACACCCATCACAACACAGCTGTCAGTGAGGTGTGTTAAAGTGTGTCCGAGCATTTGTGTTTGTGTGCGTTTGTCTTAATGAAACTGACAAATCCTCGCCTGCCACTCCACCCACACCAAACCAGACCTGACAAACAAATGAAATATGCATGCTCAGCAATTTGTTTCATATTCTCCTGACAGTGGCCGTCTTGAGAGGCTTCTGCAGGAAAGTAAACTTTTAAAGTGAATAAGAATATGAAGAGTGTGCTGTGTTCTTTAAATGTTGCAGGACATCTTTATGGTTTCACTCAGTCCTGTGGCGAGGAAAACAGCCTTCACAGTGAGGTGATTCATCTTTAATTTTAGCAAATTGACCATAATTATCAATGTACAGGATATTTTATATGTTGTTAGAAATTAATTACATATCTCTTACCAATACCAATCAAATGTTTAGAGATGCAGTATTTTTACCCATACAAGAATGGACTTTTAGTTTCAATTATTTGTTGATTTGTAGTGTAAGCTGAGATCATCAGAGCAGTATTGAGCGGCACAGACATTATACGCATGGACGCCATATTGACTTGCTGGATCATAAGTCGTCATCGCCGCCATGCTCTGAGATCAGGATGCTTGTTCTTATGTATGTAGAAACATACCTCCTGACTGTTGTTAAATTACCATAGTGGTCTAAAGTTGACTAGTCAGTGTTTGCGGGACTTCCTGCCGAAGTGTTACATGAATATAACTTTTTACTGTGTCTCTATCAGTGATGGGAATAACACTTTTAAAATAAATGCCGTGACTAACTGCACTTTTTTTTCAGTAAAGGGTAATCTAACTAATTACTGTTTCTATCGCTACAACGCCGTTAGCGTTATCAACAATTAAATGAAGCGCATCACAAACTACTCAGTGAAGCTATTGTCCTTCAATTTGGCTCCTCTCAGCCACTGAAGCTGCAAATTACTGTTTTATTTTTTTTTCCTTTGGTGGGGGAAGGAGACAACCGCACACGTGATGATGATTGGTTAAGGCAGAGTAAGATTTCATGCTAAACTTGCCGAGGGAAGCTGCAGCAATGGCGGGTTCGGAGGGAAAATTTAAAGAGGAAGTACAACACTAATTCAATCTCCTTGAGATAAAAAGCAAGAACAAATATGTGAGGTGTACACTCTGTCCCGGAGCGAACTGTTTGTCCATGTCCGTTGTAAGCAACTCTAATCTATTGAAGCATCTCTCAACGGCATACCCTTCTATAAAAAAATAGTGGCCCAGGACACCATTGTTGACACTGTTGGTTATGATAGCAGGCCAGGTGTAGCCAACGTGACCTCCGCTAACAAAGACACACTGTCTTTGGAAAACCCGATCAGAAAAAAAATTATTTGAAATATTTAAACTAAAATAAATAGATAAATTAATAAAAAAGATTTCAAAAGTAACACAACAGTTACTTTCACTGGTAACTAGTTACTTTTATAGTGGAGTAATTCAGTTACTAACTCATTTACTTTTTGGGAGAAGTAATTAGTAACTATAACTAATTACTTTTAAAAAGTAACGTGCCCAACACTGGTCTCTACGGTGTTTACTGTTTTTCTGTAACCCCATTTACTGCTGAGCTAAAACATCATGTAAAACTCTACAACACCCGAGAATCACTAAGTTCCTATACAGTCATCGTTTTTTGAGGTCTTGCCTACAGTATTTTTGATTTTGTGCGGTATACCTTAGCTGTCTGTCAATCAATCTCATCATAATGAATAAAATAGCATCAAATTTTAAACTGGTCTGTTGTGTTTAGTATGAACTAGCTACATTCCAGTAATTTTCATCACATTGTTTCAAGAGGAGACAGAAATCCCCTCACTTGTTCAATACAATTGGGTGAAAATAAGTTTGTTAGTGTGTGAATTATATCTGTAATGTTTGTTTTTTATCTGTATTGTCTTTGTCATGAATAAATAGAATTATCTATCCTCATATGGTGATATATTTATTGGCTACCTCCAGTTATGCGATTTTATTGAACAATAACCAATACCTCCTTGACAGCTGCTATATTTGATTTTATACATTTTTTACCCCTGAGAGGTGCGCTTTACAATTTTTATTAATTCTTTACATGGACACGTTGCTCATCATCCTTCTATATGTAAAAGGCAAATGGGCTGTCATTAGAACATACATACCTGTTTCACACATAAAGAGAGCATAAATGAGCTCTTATTGCCCTTTTCAAAACTGTGCATCAGACATATGCACTAATGCTTCCGACATTTCAATAAACATAACTACTCAACAAAATGTGATTTTTATTGAAGAATAAAACTCACCCTCATGAATTTAACACTGATTGTCTGTTATAAATATTCCACACAAACGCTTACAGAAGCACTACACACAGTGTGCTCACAGTGAGAGTCCTCCTCTGTATCCAAACACAAACACACTTTCCCCTCAGCTATGCACTGTCAAACACCTGTGTGTATGTGTGTATATCTGTGTGTGTGTGTGTGTGTGTAAGTGCGTAAAGAGGCAATGCCGAGGTCATGTCTAGCCCCACGGCAGTTTATTAAAATGCATGTGTTTACAGGAATGTGTGTGTGTGTGTGTGTGTGTGTGTGTTTGTGCGTACGTGAGTGTGTGTGTTACTACACTGTTCACATAAGTGTTTACATAATTGATGAATATGATAATGACACAAGCTGGCACTCTGCTCATATGGGCATTAGTGTGTGCACTTGAGTGTAGGCCTGCTGAAGTGTGTGTGGGTATGTGTGTTCCTGTGTGTGTCTGTTTGTGTGTCCGCCTGATGTTCCAGGCTAAGGCAGAGGATGCCCCAGTCGTATTATACGCCCATCATCTTGGCACTGACAGTTTGACCATTGACAGCACTTTGTTCTGTTGGCAGACAGACAGGGAGACAGAAAGACAGACAGGTAGACAGACATGCTGACAGCATATGGTGCCAGACAGGAGACCTGTGGACCCATGTGGTAGTTAGACAAACACTTTCTCTCTCTCTTTCTCTTTATCTATAACTCTGCATATTCTCTCACTCTCTCTCCCTCTCTCACTCTCACTCGCTCGCTCTCCCCTCCCCCTTGGCATATGTTGTGTGTGGTTGGCTGTGCGCCACATGCCGATCCGATGCCCTCGGCACTGCTGGGGCTCTGTGCCACCTGTGCCACTCTCTCCCATAGCAGCCCCCAGCTCCCATACATACACACACAAACAAACACATGCGCACACACACACACAAACACTAACGCTCAGTCTGCACCTGTGTCTTTGGGAGCACATTCAAGACGGCAAAACACAAACATCACATTGTCCTCTCGGTGAGTTCAGGGACCTATGTGATGGATTTTTTTGACACAAAGTTGTAGGAAAAGATCTCAGGTGGACAAAGTTCAATGCACAACAGTTTCAGTTCTCACAGAGACTTGGATTTTTTTCTAGTAAGGTAAACTAAGAAATACATGTCCACAACTAGTGGATAAAGTTATTGTATTAGATAGTTGGTCTATTTTTTATTTATTTATTCATTTATTTGGTCAAGTTTGCTGTTTTTACACTAAGCAGCTTATTAATCTCTTTGTTCTTCCTTAAAAAAGAAATGTAGATTTTTTAAGCACTTTAATCCAGGTCTGAACCTCATTTTTTAAAAGCTCCTTTAAGAAACTCTCAGTTTGTGTAATTTTTGGTACCTCTGTGGACAAAGTTGTCTTTGATTATCATGTCTGTCATTTGCTTGAGTTGTGTTGTATGATTCTATTTAAATGTCTCTCTTTTCCATAAACATCATAAACATCCTCCAAAGAGCTTTAAACTCTACTTTTTAATAACACAACATGCACCATTTCCTGGTGACAGGGCACGATGTCTAACCTGTTTCTACTCAGGACCAGAATATTGATTCAATTTTTATTAATTCAGTCCACGGACATTACTCGGGCACTGCTCCACCTTTAACCTTCTCCTTCTGTTAGCTTTTACTACGCACCCACTTCGTTAATGGGTCAGTTTTGACCCGTGTCTTAAATCAGCTGCAAATTACACTAAAAACAATTTTCTATCATTCTCTAGGTTACCTTGTTAGGCTTCATTATCCATGAAAATATTGCTCATAATATTTTTTATTGTGGGCCCCTAAATCTCACACAACTGGAAGAGGATCTGACTGTCAGTGTGATGCCTGTCAGTGCACATATGATTTCAGTTTTTGCTCGGATTATTGATTTTTAATCTAACCAGGTCAACAGCGACCCGAACACGACAAGTGCCATAATTTTAATAAGAGCATTTTATAATTTAGTCAATTTAATTTTTATTTTGTTGAAATAACGATTCCTGACAAAGTCTAGAAGTCATAATGGGAAAAAGCTAATTTATATGGTTCTTTTAAACATTTAAAAGCAAAAACAGGTCAGTGCAGACCCTTGAATTGTCCCTATTTATTGTGCTGTGCTTAAATGGTGCACGGTAATTGACTCATAAAGCCCTTTTCTACATCTTTTTAAAAAATATTTATTTCTGAAAATTTCTCAACAATTTTTGGAGCTCTACCCACAAAATTTCCCAGAGTGCTTGTTCACACATGTGCCTCATAGTGTACAGTCCTGCCTGTCATTTGGAGGGGTGGTGGGTGGTGGGTGAGTCTTGGGAGGCAGGATATGACATCAAAAGCGTGCAGCAAAAGCCACAGTGCAATGTGTTACATGGCGGCAGACAGAAGAGCAAAAGATTGTGATGCTTCAATGACACAGTGAACTTATTCCAATGCGCCAAGATGATCAAAGTTCTTCACTCATCCAGTCTTGAAAATGATACTCCCTCTTCAACCAGGGTGTTTTTTTATCAGCCTGTCGCTCATCAGGGGTTTGCAGTGGTTGCATCATAAAAATGTCATCACCACCCGCTTAATCAAAGCAAATTTCCAAAATACTTCCTACTCTGTTCTCACATCACCTTACCCTGCTGTTTAGGGTAACACATGTTGTCTTTTTAGAACATTTTGAGAAGTTTTTCAGGAGTTTTGTGCAGGTATAAACAGTCCCCACAACACTCAAAGGGCTTTTTACCCAATTATGTGGAAACACATTCATATACTGATGGTAGAGAATGCTAAGTAAAGCTCATGTATATATCGTTTCTTTTCTTTTCAATTTGTTTCTTCATTCTTTAATTTCTCTTTTGTATTAATTGCTGCTGTAAATTTTGGAATTTCCCCTTGTGGGACGTATAAAGGAATATCTTAAACTATCTTATCATAAGCAAAATTTGTATTAGTGTCTGTTTATCTCAGTAAAGCTGCATGAAAGTATCAAGTATGTAAGTATCAACGCAAATGGCTTGGGTTAAATTCAGACACCCTGCTGTATGCCATCCTCACTTCTATTTTCTTCCTGAAATCACTTTCTCATTAAAAATACATGAATAAATAACCCGGTCATCTATGTAAATTCACACACGGCTGGTGCAATACATGGTACTTGGCCAAGGGCACAGTTTAAACCTCTTTCTTTCTAACTGAGAGTTGACTGGCTCTTCCACTTAGCTTCCCATTTTATTCTGACTAATAGTAACCCTGCTCAAATGAAAACCCCCAATTTCAAGGAATACAACCCATCAATTTAATACGACCGCACTGTACAGGAGCCTGCAGTTTTGTCACAGTAGAATTTACCAGAGCAGTCTGCAGCATGTCCGCTGTTGTTGTGTGCACATGTACTAGATTGTAATGTCATGCACTAGAAAGGATAAGCCCAGTAAAGCTCATTCTGCAAATCTAATACATCAGTAATACAAAATAGACTGAACATGGTACTTTTTGTGTAATTTAAAGTTCATGATTGGTTAATTTATTATAATTCAACCCTCATACACAGCACTTTTTTATTTCTATTGGGTTTGGAGTGGAGGATATAAAAAACATCATCTCTGCCCAGAGTTTCAGAGTGGATTGTCTCTGGAGTGTCTGTGCCAGTCCAGATTAAAGTACAGTCCAGAGTAAAGTCAGATTATTAAGGATTACAACGCACACATCTACACACTATACACATAGCTACACAAATATTTACACACACAAACTAATACACACATGTGAGTGAGCTCATCTTCAGAGATGTAGGCCATGGTTTTCTTCCCTTTAAGAGCAAAGGCTACAATATGCTTCCGGTCATCTTTAATGCAGAATAATATTAAGCTTTAGGGACACAGTTGGTTTGAGACAGAAGACAATACGAGGGGGATTTGGGGGATTATTTCAGATATTTTGTGTGTTTTTCAGAGAAAGAGAAATAAAAGAAAGAGATTAAAAGCAAAAAAACAGAGCTGCAGGTTGCAAGCTGGGCAGCTAAACAGAGCTAGGAACAAAAACACAGTTTTCTTACAGCCACTGTGGCCTGTCAGACACACATGAGCACAGAATAACTGCAGGCTACACTTTTGTTCAATCACTGCAATGTGGAACAAGCTCTAGTGGGCCCACATACGGCGTCATGCAACAGTCATGTATTCGATCTTCAGTGGAGGTATGATTCATCTGTTGAGCCTCAAGCAGCCGCACACTTTAAAAACACGCTGAATATGGTCATAATCATACTTCATCGATTTACCAAGACATCTGACCTGCATATTTTGTTATCATCTGTTCGCCCTGCAAAGTAACCAGAAATTGTTCCAGATTAATCCAAACTAATCCCTAATCTTCAGGTCAGCTACCACAGCTGACCCACACACATATGTGCACACAATCCCAGCCAGGTTAGTTATCGAGGCAGGGAGGAGCACACCTGACCCAGCTCTTCTGTTTTGCAGGCCTTGCCAAGACTAAAGGTTATCTCTTTACATTCGCTTGACAACACACACGCATATATACACACATGCGCACACACGCTTTCTCACTCCCAGATTCAGTCAGATTCCATCAAACTGGTTTGGCTCACACTTCCACACCTGACGCTCACACACACTCAGGTGTCTCTGCGATAGTCTCAGTTGGCAGGAGGAATCTGTAGAGAGTTAATTGCATCAGCTGTTAGGTGAGGAGACAGAAAGTAAGGTGGACATGAGCCAGAGTAGACGGAGAGGGAACTGAATGGAAATGAGGTTTGGAGGAAAACAAGCTAATAACAGACATACAACCTTTGGAAGTGCAACACATACAGAGCTGATTGTGTGGAAAGTGTTCCTGTCATGGGCAATTTGTTGCTACATTTACTTTGTGATCTTTGCTTGACTTGATAAAAAAAAAACATTAGATAGATAGATAGATACATAGATACATAGATAGATACATAGATAGATAGATAGATAGATAGATAGATAGATAGATAGATACATAGATAGATACATAGATACATAGATAGATAGATAGATAGATAGATAGATAGATAGATAGATAGATAGATAGATAGATAGATAGATAGATAGATAGATAGATAGATAGATAGATAGATAGATATTAGCGTCATTTATATCTACATTAATATGTAAGGTAGCTTGTTATGGCTAACCCAGTGACACAGAGTCTAACACTGTAAGAAAAAAAAGTATTCCCAGTAGGTACAGTCAAAAAATGTGAACACGTGTAGAAGACAGAGATGTGTTTGCCCAGGTATTTTAAGTGTGGCCCAAAATGAAATCTGTGCTGGATATTGTACCATGACAAAATGTTGTATCTGGAGCATGTCTGCTCACTGGAAAGGGAACATTTTTAATACTTTTAGAACACTAAGATATGTTACCAATGTGATCGTTGCCATATTTTGAGTGCCACACGTCCCATTTCTGATGCCAGCTCAGTATTTTTTATGTTTCAGTGACAAAGACAGATGATACACCACAGATTTGGTAATGCTTAATCCAAATACTGAGTCTATAGATTTTAAAACATGGAATGGGGGCAAATTTGAGGGTTTACTTCACATTTGCCATAACTAAGCACTCTATCATATAGAGCAAATTCTGTTGAGTATCTGTCCTAATATTGAGCTTGTAATTCTGATGTATTTTTACTGGATTATTCTTTTTTCATACCCTTCCTAAAGCTGGTTAGCTCCCTTTTACATCTAATTAGATGTAACTAACCAGCTCTAAGCTATTGTATATTATATATCTGGAAGAGTGAAACAAGTAGCTGCTACCTCCTCATAATTTCTATCTTTGTAATGCCTGAAGGGGCCTTGGAAAACAGAAACTAAAATCAGTACACCTAATGAAAAGGAAGTGAGGGCCATTTGTAATAGAAACATACTTGCCACTGTGATCCACATTAAAAACTGAGTACGCTCACAAGCAAATAAGCCTTAAAAATAGTCCCTTCAGTGTGGGTGAGACATCACTTATAATTCAGAGGAAATAATTTCAAGTGACATCAACATTAAGCTCTACTGTTGTTTGTTGAGTTTCCTGCAATCACCTTCTTTAGAGGACCTTCATTTATTTCCACTTGTGTTTAATTTCACAGCTGCTTGTTCATATTTCTGTTTCCTCGGGCTGTGTTGCATTTGTTTTTTAAGTCTGTGTAAATGACAGTAGTGAAATATACTGGGTTAAAACTCTATTTGTAGTTGAGGCGTGAACATGCACATACATGAACACAGTGTAACATGTTAGGAAGAAAAAAAACCCTCTGTAAAAACACACTCTATGTTTTGCCTGTTTGTTTATAACAGAACCACCCTTCTGCTCTTCCTGATTTTCTTTTTTTACTGTGATTCTCATGTCTTTGCTGTCTGTATAGCACCATGAAATCCTCCTACGTACGTACACGCAGGTTTAGACCCACATAATCAAAGTTGGACACGCATGGAGAAGCCACACAGCCTAAAGGTACCTTTCAGCTCCTGTTGGCCAACATCCAACTGAATCACCTCTTTTTCACAGCTGTGATTTATCAGCCTATTACACAAGTGGACGGCAAAAACATTACACTCATAAATAAAAAGCAGAGTCCATTAAAATGGATCAATAAAGAAAAAAATAAATAATAAACTTTATATACGGCTATAAAGTTTATAGATGACACGAGTCTGCAACCTTCTCCAGGCTGAAGGAACCAAATGAGAGAGGTATTAGAGAGGACTGCGGCTAATATCCATATTTACAGCAGGACAAATGTACCGTAAAACTATGAGGTACAAAAATACTTAAGCAACAAAAGATTGGACAAAGAAATCTTTGACCAATCACACATTTCACAACAACCCACCAAACATTCGATAAGTTACAAAAGACAACATATGAGCAGGCTTATATAGGGGAATAACAAAGTTACCAAGTAAAACAGTATCAACAAATGAGAAAAAAGAAAAGGAGGAACATGATAATAGGCAACAATAATAATGTTAGGATTAGGACCCAAAACACCTTTCATTATGAGTGAAAATCTGTGTTCTGGGTCGTGTCCTAGCCTGAATGAACAGCAGTTTTCTGACAATAAGCTGCAGATCATACTAACAGATATGAAACACGACTGTAATATGTAAATAAACACGAAATAACAAATCAAACCAGCAGCAAGTATTTCTGAAGATAGATGACCATGATTGTAGTCTGTTCTCAGGTGCAGGTCTGCTTTCTCTCCTCCACGTCTTATATCTCATATACCAGTGTGATTTACAGTCTGGATAAGCCTCACAGCACTTCAAGTTGTAACTATGGATCTTTTTGTATTTACCTGTGAGGATTTATAAGTTGCTGTTGCATGACTTTTTAGGTTAAAATAGTACATCATTCTATCATTCTGAAATGCTTGTAATTCTGATATTATATTTGTAAATGTATTGGTCCAAAAAGGTTCATTTGGACTGACTCTCTTTAACAGTTCTTGTAAAGTGGTGTGTTTTCTTTTTATCTTGACATATTTTTAATACAAACTTCCTGCGGTCTTCCTCAGAAATTAAAAGGATACTGTCGGTTGACTTACAGGGAATTGGCCATTCCACTTGAATTTGAAGGCTGACCAGACCCTGTTCTCTGACAGTCTTAAGACAGCGTCCCAGGTAGGCTCCTACTTCCCAGTTGCTATCCTCTGGACCTGTTTCTTGATCACTGCTGCGAGCCTTAGCCAGTCTTTTACCTTCTTTTATCCATGACATTATTTTCTTTCATTGGGTAGTTCTTCCTCTTCTTCTGAAATAGATGATCTAAAGTTTTTGTGGTCTTCTTTTTTCTTTCTTGCACATGAACATGAGCTCCAGATGTTTCTTCTCGACATTTTTTTTCTTTATTTTTTTCATATATATGTACCAAACATGCTAGCTGTACTGTGGATTTTTTTCCTTATCAATTTAAAGGACATTAGTGGACTATTATAAGTAACGTTACTTTTCCTCTATTTCCCTTAAGCTTGAGGCTGTACAGGATGTTTCTGCAGGGCTTTTTCGTCCCTCTTTGGATGTGTTCTGGTACTCCTCTAATGTACGGAAGAGTGATCATTCCCAGATTTGCCTTTTTTTTTTTTTCATTTTTGTTTGCTCTGCTCTGTACTTATCTTTCTTCTTCATATATGGCCCATCTTGGATACTCATAATAAATGAGAGGATTTTTTTATGTGTGTGCTTCTCTTGTCTGTCCCTCTCATCCGTTATTATGCTCGCAGCGTCATGTTATGTCCTCACTATGGAAAGTTTGTGGGCTGTGGGTTGCTCTGATGTCCATTACAGGTATTGATCTGTGTGTGTGGGTTTTCTGAAAATGTTTATTTTTATGCCTCAGTCCTCTGTGTGTTGAATTTTCATGCCAAAGAAAGGTGATTGCTTTCTCCTCCTCACAAATTTGATGTATCCAGTTTCGTCTGTTGCATTCGGGTGGACTGTGAGCTGCTGTGCGTCCTTCAGCATATATTATTTATGAGGATAATTAAATGCTTTCCATTAATGCTTTAGGCCACCTTTGCAGAAGTTAGTGACCTCACTGGACCACCCTAGTTAATACACAGTAGACACACCACAGGAAGCATGAGGGCTTCAGGTGAGTACAGACTTTACTTTGAGCTCACTACTGTAGTAAAACCTTCTGACATTAACTGCAAATGATTGACAGATTATCTCTTTTTTTAACAATAGTATGTCGATATAATGTTCGCTCAGTTGGCCAGAAATGAAATTAATATCAATGAATAGGAAAACTATGTAATAATATTCTGTTTAAATCCAGGGAGACGGGTTTCTGTTCATTCATAAAACTAGAGATGTTGCTCAAAAGCAAAGGCCCCATAAAAGTTCACTTTTGTAGGTTTCTACCTGTACTGACAGCCATTAATTATTTCATCTCACATAATGGCCCCAGATACTTTTCACCTAGTCTGGTTAATGGGTTTTGTCCCAAGAGATACCAAGAATCTGTTTCACTGGCCTCTCT
The DNA here is from genome assembly GCA_962446985.1 of Xyrichtys novacula. Taxonomy (NCBI): domain Eukaryota; kingdom Metazoa; phylum Chordata; class Actinopteri; order Labriformes; family Labridae; genus Xyrichtys; species Xyrichtys novacula. The sequence continues at coordinate 20,471,046 of OY660871.1, read as the reverse complement.
GCTTTCTTTTTGAATTGAACCCAGGATAAACTGTAGAAATACACTGCTCAGGTTACAAAGCAATAAAATATCCCTGCATCGCCTCTCTTTAGCTGGGCCATGTTGGATGACACTGCATCAACAATTCATGGCTCACATTTCATAATGCACTAGAGGAAGCCCATGTAGACATCATGATGTGCTTATTACTCACGCATAAAACACACTCTCCTAGGCGCTCATTACCTTCCCAACATGCCTTCCTGTCTGCCTGTAACCATCACTGCTAGGTTCCTCTTTTCCCTGTCCACATACCAGTGGAGTCAAAGTGTCATACCAACACTTAAGCTGAGACACACTGAAGTCACAGACATGACACACACACACACACACACACACACACACACACACACACACACACACACACACACACACACACACACACACACACACACACACACACACACATATATACAACAGCTTTTTTCAAGCTAGTAATGGGTCTTCTGAATGGCAGACTACTAGACTCAAAATAGACACACCTCTTACAGTGTATCAGCTGACAGGGAGCCAAGCTGACACTGAGCAGTAATTCACAATCCCTAAACCAGGACTAACATGGCTTATAGTCATTTTACGGCGGAGGAATCAGTATAGCCTAACTGTAAATATTTAAATGCACATTTTGTGAAGGTAATCTAACATTTATAGCTTCCCTTAGCTGTCTGTATATTATCTACTTATGTTTGTTTTGGATAGGTTTGTACACAAGCACTACAAACCCAGAACTAGTCACTTTAACAGAATACTTATTCTCCACCAATTTCATCAAATACGACAACCTGGATTTTATTTAAATTATAAAAAAATATGTCAGGACGTGATGAGTGGAAAAAGGGTGAATGGAATTAACAAACGTGCAGAAGACAACTTGATCCATGCTTTTATTCACATGGAGTACAGGAGTTCAAAACAGGCAACACTGATAAATTCAGAATTTTCAATCTTGAAAGAGGAAGAGGTAACGCTCTTTTGACACGGTGGAACCCGCGTTAAAGACTGTAAAGTGTTTTCTTTCAAGAAGCAGTTTGTTAGTGGTACACCTGCTGCGGCACTTCCCCACTGCTGCTGTCTTTCAAGACAGACAACCGTTATTGTTTCCCTTCTCTTCAGCTCATTTTTCTTTTAAAATTTAAACAACTGCTACACAAAGAAACCAACTGACTTCGCCACTGAATTGTTTTTCCTGCTTTTTCACACATTGTCAGGCACATTGTGCTTGTTCTAGCTGGTGCCCTACCATTTTTTTTTTAATTTGACAGGGTTTTTAACACTTGGTTTTGATTTTTATATCATCAATTTTAAACTATATTAATCTAATGATTAATCGTGTTTCAAGTCAACTCAAGTCTGGAGTAGGATAGCCTGCTCTGGCCACTTGAAGGGCTAGTTATTAGTACACTTTCATTTATAAGGCAATATTGGGTCTGCTGCCTTAGTACATTTGCACCTTAACTACTCTGAGAAATGCTGAATCTTATTCTCTTCGTTCACAAGATCAGTTGTTGTTTTCTGTCCCTTAAGCTCATACGGAGATGGGTATCAGGGCATTCGTTTACTCTGCACCTTATGCATGAAATATGCTTCAGAAAGACTGGAAACTAACTGACTTAATTTCTTTGAGCAATTTGAAATTCAAACCGAGGGTTTTTGAGGCCAATTCCACAATATGCACTTGTTTCTCATAATGTGTTTAAGTTCTGTGTCTTATAATATGTGAATGTATTTTGTGTTTGCTGCCTCTGGGCTGGGACTCCCTTGAAAAAGCGGTTCTTAATCTCAGTGGGATATTTCCTGGTTAAATACAGGTTAAATGAAACAAAATAAATATTCTACTTGTGATTCATATAATTCCACAAAATAAAAAATAAAAAACATTTTTCGCTTTCTGTAGTTGGTTTCATCCCAAACACACTTCACTCAACACTGTATTTACCTGGACAGCAGATAAACAAAAACACACAAGCAACAGGTAGTCAGTGTGTCACTGCCTACCTGTCGCTGTACCTGTTTTTAGTCGAGCAACAGCTAACATGCAAGTAACATATTTTTCACTGGTAAAAAAAAAAAAACAGTTGCAAAATTTTTTTTAATTGTAATTGTAAAAAATAGTGAAAAGATTTGTTCCCTTTTTAAACGACTATTTCTGTCATGTCAGTGAGGAAGTTATGTTGATCCGGTGAGTAAAGGAGGCTGGTAAACATCAAAAGCTTAATGATCACAAGTTGATGATCAAGATAAAACAATTCAGGGGAAAAAGGGGTCTCTAATACCCTGAGGGGCAAAACACAACGGCAAAAGAGAAAACACAACACAAAAAGAGAAAACACACAACAGCAAATCAGAAAACACAACACAAAAAGAGAAAACACACATCAGCAAATCAGAAAACACAACACAAAAAGAGAAAACACACAACAGCAAATCAAAAAACACAACACAAAAAGAGAAAATACAACACAGAAAGAGAAAACACAGTGGTTAATGTCATTGTTTTCTGATTTGCCATAGTGTTTTCTGATTTGCTGTTGTGTTTTGCACCTCAGGGCCACCGTACTCTAATAATAATGTGCCACAGTAATAAGTAAGATTTAGTCAGTTAGCCTTGGATTAAAGACACTAATTAAACAATGGGAAACATAAACAACAAAAAAAGGTTTAATATTTATGATTATATAAAGAATGAAAGATTTTTCATGTACACCCTTTATATATTTACTCATCTGTGATTCAAAATGCTTATTATTGCATCTTATTTGTTCTGGCCTTATCACTGTTCGGCTGGCTTAAAGCTATTTCAAACTGTTTAACAGGCATCTTCATTTTGTTACAAAATATTTGGTCTGTAACGTACAAAAAGAGCTTACAAAACAATGTAAACTGAATTATTTCTGGATTTAACAGAGTGAGGGTTGAAATAACTAACAATGACCCACAGGTAGAGAGGACAGCTGACACTCATGACGTCCTGTTGTTTTGAGGTTCCGCAGATTTTTTTATCTTGAAGAGGCTGATTTTAATAACAGATAAAGCATCTTGTTTGTGTGTCTTTGTGTGCGTTATTGTGCATTTTACCTTCTGTAAGCCACAATTATAGTACCACCTCTAGTTCTCTTGAACAGTCAACTAACATCAAGAAAACCTATCTGTGTCAACGCCTTTCAGCAGCTGTCATATTCAATCTCAGTAGAATTAGAGGCACTGAATGAAAACTGTGGTTGTGGGATATGGTGTTTTAGAAGTGTGCAAAAAAACCTTACACTTCTTCAACACAACCGAGACTTCTTACACATTTGATGTAGGAAAAATAAATATTAATGCTTAATCTGCGTTCAGTCTCAAATTTGAAAACAGCCTGTTTCACTGCGTGTGTTTCAATTTTCTGGCCTTTTTTTTGTGACAACGTAGCCGCTTAATCATACCGAGACTCTCCAGCTGAAAGTAGTGTGTCAATCAGATCAGTGGTTCAGTGGTCTTCAATTGAGCATGTGGTCAAACTGGTATTTTACAGCTTTAGTTGAATTTGAATACATTAAAGTGCTTTCACATCCCTTTACTACTGAGGCATTTCTCCTCTTCATTTTCATATTACCTCTGCAATGGATGAATATGATTTTCCTTTACAGACAGTTCATTTTCCAATTCAAAGCAACAATTGGCAGGAGGCTTTTCAAGACCTCTCTTACAGTAAACTCAACATTATTGTTCTTCAGGATTGTTTTACTCCAAACATTAAAATTTCTGAAGATGGGCAGCCAACAATAAATCATCTCTATAGATCAACCATATGACATTTTAACAAGGTCAGGTAAAACTATCAGAGGGATGTAAACAAAGATAAGCTTAAGTTTCATATGTGCAAGCTAGAAGGCTTTACACATCACACTTTCTTATCTCTACAATTCTGCCTTATTGCCTGCTAGGGATGTGTGTTAAATTATCGCTCATGATAAAATCCTCCATGATAAGTATTTGCCATCCCATGATAAATACGATAAATGCAAGTTGATGACGTAAGCACGAGGGGCGGACTCGCAGCCATGGTCCACACTAGAGCATGACACGGGAGTGGATTTTCCCTCCTGTCCTGTCCCACTCCCAGAGAAAAAATCCCGGACCAGAGCAAAAAAATTATTCCTGTCCTATCCCACTCCCGTAGAATGACTCCCACTCCCATCCCGCTCCCACTCAAAATTACTCCCACTCCTGTCCCACTCCGGTTTGAATAAAACCAAACATGTTGAAAAAACGTTGCATTTTTTATTTTAGGTAAAAGGCATTGGCTTTAAGTTTCACATGCCAGACATTCGGTCTGTGTAAACAAAGTGCATATATATACAGTGGCGGTTCGAGACTAAATTACTCCCCAGGTGAGACCCCCTCCAAGCCGTCTGAGCTGCGCCTCTAAAATCTTGAGGGCCATTTTTAAAAGAGCGCCCCCAGATCCTGAGGTTTTCTTAACTGTTGAGGTTTACAAAAAAAGCTGATATCTCAGCCTCTGTCGCAGATAGAAACAGAATTCTAAAAGTATTTGAGAGCTTACAGGTGTGGCTTTCAAGAAAGCTATCTATTATTTTTTGGAACCTTCATCACATTTTTGAAAACATTGAAGAAACAAACTTCAATGAATTAAAGCGGCTGTATAAATAAAAGTAAAGACTCTGCATTGGAGAATAATAAACTATTTGCTTTCTGTAAAACAAGTGGCAGTCATGATAAAGTGTCTGTTCAACACAAATGTAAATATAAGAAATAAAGTGTTGAAAGGGTATGCAGCTGCCCTGGTATAGTGCCAGTACAAGACTAGTGCTTAAAACTAGAAAAATGAATAAATAAATACGTGGCTGAAGTGTGTTCATCTCTGTGCTCACCCAAAGTCGTGCAACACTCACAGAAAACGCCGATGGTGTGAGCCAAAGCACTCCATATGAAGAGGTTGTTCACATTGCTGGATGTTTCTCCTCCAAAGCTGCTCTCTGCATCCGTCCTTGTTTACTTTCCTCATGAAGCACGTAGCAAGATCCGAGCATGAATTCGCGCGCTTTATCCGCCTATCAGGGGCAGATAGGTGTGATGATTTGATTCGCCACGACTCCAGAAATGATTAAAAAACTACAGAATGTCACAAAATGACGTATGCGCGCTCCAAACTTGAAGGGTAGAAATGCGCAGCCGCGCTCCCTGCTGACAGGAAGTCAAACCACTGTTGTAGTTCTTTTGTGTTGCTAGCGCGGTCAAGAGTGTTGGCTCTCACTGAGAGATGACTACAAAAATGGACGCATCTGTTCATCTGGTTGTTTAACACGGCTGAAAATGATCATCTATTAATGTTGTTCCCGCTCCCGTTGCTTTTTTTCCCGTCCCGTCCTGATCACGGGATTTATTAAAAAATGACTCCCATCCCGTGGGATTCCCGCGGGAATCACGTGACCCACGGGAATTCCCGAAAAATGTCATCCTCTAGTCCACACAGAGCAGAATAACAAACAAACATGGCGGAAGGTAATGAAGAGGACATTTCTGAGCAGCTGGTTACTGAACGAGGCTCCACATGAGGAATTTCCTTCAAGATTGGATTTAGACGAGTCCACTCCGGTGTGCCTGACATTGGGCAGTCAATCTGCTGCTGTTCACTCTGTGCAGTAAGTTTTCAACAAATGTTGAAAATGTTTAGACATTTGAGACTTGTTTGATGTCATTAGTTTTTCTCCATAACCTACCACTTAAACTATCCTATTTGACTACTCCATCTGGTGCTCTCAAGACAAAAGGGGACAAATTATAAATTGGAATTATAATATTTTTTAGTAGGACTTTTAATGTTGTTGCCAGAATGGCAAATCTTATCATGATACATTTTTTAGTCATTATCACCCATCCCTGTTGCCTGCTAGCCAAATATGATGCAGTTTTAAATGTTCTGCCATCTTCACCCATGTGTAATCTGCAGCTTTGAGTTCAGAAAAGTTATGTTTTCTGGATAATCAGTGTAAAATGTGTGATACTATAAGCTACAGAGAACAAAGTCACGTTTGTCAAATGCTTGGAGCTGATTTGACAAACATTGTGAGTGACTGGAAGATGTTGCATTGCATTGCAATGCGGCAAAGATAAACTGAGCTCAACTACTGCAAACTGAACAGTATCCCCCCAGCAAAGCTCAAGCAGTGGTCTGATTGAAAAATACAAGGAGGCTGCTCTCTGTGGCGCAGTGCTTCTGCTGCAGCTGCTGGTCTGAACACGGCCTATAGCAGAACAGAAAGAGCGGTTTGTGTTTAACCTTGGTCTCAATGTCACTCACCAGCCTCATGCTTTTCCTCAGCACCCCCCCCCCCACCCATCTCACAACACCACCATCAGCAGCCCCCTCCCTCAGCTGGTGTGTTTGAGCTTCTCAGCAGGGGGCCTGCAGTTCCAGAGATATGTGGGGGTGGTGTGTGCGTCAATGCGTGTGGGTGTGCATATGTGTGTGTATTTGTGCAGAGACGTGTGTGTAGCCTTTCGGCTTCTCCCTGGATGTGCTAATGTGATAATTGAGTATTCCAAGTTCTGCCGGCAACTGTGTTGCCACACACACACACACAAACACATTCACACACTTAAACATCACAGCTGGTTTGTCTCAGAATAGCTTCCTCTCTTCTTGATGACATTCTTCTTCAGCTTGACTTGTGTTGAGTAGTTAGTGATAACACACGCATGGATTAATCCACACTTCATTTGTTGCTTTTGCGCTTTAGATGTGTTTGTCGCATCATCTCAAACATGTAGATTCAGCCGTCCCTTTTTTTTCCCATGACATTTCTGTATAAGACCCTGAAGCCAAAACATGTGACTAGACTGTCAAATGGTCACTCGATAAATATTCATGTAAATTTATGTTTCATAAAATGGTGAAATCTTCTATTCGAACGTGGTATCAGTATTTTAAATGCTATGACTATAAAACAGAGGAGTCAAAGAGAGTGAAAGCACAGTTAAATGAAGATTGGTTGCTTACAAATAGAGCATGATGCACTCTTTCACTCCTCTTCTCCCATCTTCATGCACTGTCTCTCTCTGTCTCTCTCTCTGCAGGAAGATGAAGCAGATAGTTGTCTCAAGAATCCCTTTAAAGGAGCCACCAGAGTGCCGGGGGACCAGTGAGCAGCATCCAGAGACCGACTCTAGTCCCAGGCCCGGAGTCTGAGGAGCTGCGAACTGAGGAGCTGTTGCGCTCAGAAGCCAGTAGGTCATAGCTGTTCTGCGAGGCTTCGGGCGAACACATCACAGACAAACCAGAAAGGCACTCTCTGGCTTTCAATATTGATCACTTCTCACACATTTCCACACACAAAACACACACACACACCACATGTTAGAGAAATCAATGAACAGACAAATTTACACTGGCTGTGATTCAAGTAATTCTGGTAGCATCTGTGTTCTTTGCATCTGTGTGAGATGGAGTGTATATGCATGACTGAGAACACAAGAGGAGAGAGTCTGAAAGTTGGATCAGGAAAGTTCTGTGTGGAGATTTTCAGAAAACGGTTCAAGGGGGGAAGACTATATAGTAAGGAGGAGAGGAGGCGTAGAGGAGGCGTTGACGAGGCGTTGTCGGAAGGAGAAGAGAGGAGGGGATTAGGGTTGGCGGTTCGCTGTCGAACCAGCATCGATACAACGGCGGCATTTGCCTAATCCCCTGGTAATGGGAGCTTAGCAGCCTCCTCGGACACACAAACACTCCCACTGCCTCCACCTCCGCTCTGCTCCTCTCTTCTCCTTTCCTGCCCTCTTCCCTCCTCATTTACATAACATTAGAAACATTAAGGCGGCTCCAACAAGGCCCTATTATGTGCGTGTTGGTTTTGGGTCCCAGTGCGTCGGCTCCGGGGCTTTGGAGAGGAGAGGAGCAGAATGAGTCAGGACATCACAGAGGCTTGTCCACTGTTTTGTCTGCTGGAGATGGTATGTGTGCCTCCAAAGGACTTTTTGAAAGGAGAAAAAGACAGAGAGAAAGTGATAAATGATTTGCTGAGAGTCTCGAGCTAGTGATGTGATTACAGATGTGCACACGAAACAGCAGCAAAAATCCAGAATGAAATGTTACGATTGGTGCCGTCTGCTCCGTCTGATAACTCATCTGTCTGAGAACACAAAAAAACACCACAACAGTAATGTTTCACCAAAAACCTTCATGGTGCAAGACGTGTTTCTGAAAACCTGAAGTTCAGGTATCAGAGTGAGGGATCACACTAGTCTGTTTGTTACATGTGCAGATCTCATAAAACGTCTTAGTTAACTATGTAGAGGATCTGTGAGTCAGCTTTTAGGTGCTGGCGTCAAGTTTTGTATCGATTAACGTGATAACATCTTGTGCAAAAATGCTGCAAAAGGTCTATATTTGAAATCAAAGAGAAATTTAAGAGAATTTAAGATTACAAACTTGTTGATCCACAGCTACCGCATGCTGTGATAAAAAAGAAACAGACCTATAAAATTTTCTTTTCATCATAAAAAGAACAGAAATCTTTACTGTGACGCACTCCGCTCCAAATTGATGTGTGTATTTAAAAAGCCTAATGATGAGAGGATGATTTAGACAAAATGAAATAAAAGATAACAGGATCAGGATCTACCTGAAATAGCTTTAAATAATCGGACTGGGTGAATGTTTTCTGTGACTCCTGATGATGGTCAGAAACAGGCGTGGCCCCCCAAGACCCCAGAAGAACATTTTCTTTATCAAGTGGACTCATTTTGAAAGTGAAACCAGGCCCACAGGAGGATCTTCTGTTTTCTACATGTTTGTTTGTGAGGTTAGAGTGGAAACATTTCACAGACACATCCAGTAAATAATACAAGTGAACTTGAGACTATCAATACGCAAACTGGTAATTTCCACATATCTGTTAATTCCCTATTTAAACCATTATATATGCAAGTGAATTTGAACCAGTTAGATCATAATAAAATGGTGCAAATGAATACACGGTGGGATCATCAGCCAACTAAAAAGAGATCGCTCATATTGCTCATGTTTTGGCTGAGATCGCTCAGCCAGCTTTGGAGTTAAATAGCAGGCAGGGTTTTTTTTTTTTTTAGATCAAAAAAGAATAAATTTCTTATATGAATAAGCTTAAATGTCACATGTACCTGCAAAATCTAAAATTTAACTACCAAAACAAAAGATGCAGTGTGATTTATGAGTCATTGTGTCGTGTTAATTTTGGAAAAAAAATAAAAACATTAAAATGTTTGGTTTGATCTCTAAAAATTACTGTATTTTTGAGTTTAATAAATTTGAAATGTGTCTGTAATTTAGAATCAAATAGACTAAAACACAGACATGCAAACTGCAGTGTCTCAGCACTGACCACATGTCCAGACCTTACATATAAGGCGACAAACAGCCTGAAATTAATCATCAAACCATAAAAAAACAAATCTCTTAACCACACACCAGTCGAGGAGGAATAGCCACAGTGCTCAGTGTTTCTGCTTTTTATAACTTTCCTCTCTTCCTCGCTTTCATTTAGTCCCATAAAGCTGAGTTTTCGCTTGGCTTCAAAGCTCTGTGCCGAGCTCAGTTGGGGGCCTTCAAAGCCCCCTGTCTGTCGGCAGGTTTAGGCACAGAGAAAGCTTCTTGTTCTTTAAGGATTTGGCTCACAAATAACGCCCGGCCAGGGCCAAGGCAGCTAGGCTGCACCCTGACAGGATGGTGGACAGACATTTTAGTGATGTGTTTTGGGGTCTATTTCTGCATCTATCTGAGTGAGTACTGGCTCTGTTTGGTTTGTTCCTCTCTCTTCTTATGGTTCGTCTGCTGTCTTCTTCTCTTAAGAAATGTGGTTTTCCTGTAAGAATATTTTTGTGACCATTTAAAGTTACTCTTGAGGTTTTCTCTTTACCAAAGGAAAACATCTCAGATAGTTTTGGGATCTTCTTTTTGCATTATTATTTAATGAAGTAATAGACCTGCTGAAAAATATTAAATTTGTAATTCTAAATAAAACCATTGACTCACATTATGTTGCATTATCATTTTTCAGATTCAGTTTGATTACATCAATTCAAATAGTCTTTTTTGCTTTGTGGAGAGCAGTGCAACAGCAAAGGCCGACATTTTGATTTTTAGAGCGATGCTGGAGCTGCTTTACGTTCGTTTAATACAAAGCTTTGGACACAAAATTAAAAATCAGGCTTGAAAAGGTTTTTTTTATTTTTTATTTGTTCTAACAACGTAATACGACTGTTTTACTTTTTAAACCAAACAGTTTTTATTTCAGCAGATGTAGCACTTTGACGGATGCTGAGATTTGATTTCTGACAGCAGATTAGTTAAAAAGAAGAAGCCTACAATTCAGTGACACTCAAGCATATATCAGTGTTATTATTTTTTTTTACCCCTCGTGCCTTGGGGATTGTTTGAGTGGGAACTTGTTCAGAAACAAAACAACAGGTTCCCTAGCTGTATGCCACAAAAAGGGAGGAGACAGGAACTTTTCCTGGCCAATCATTGATCATTGTTGGTTAAAAGGTCTTAGCTGTGAGGTCTTATGGGGCAAAAAAAGGTCTGTTTAGCTGTTCATATTTATACAAACGAAGACAGAGAAAATATTTTTAGTCATGTTAATTTTGTACGTATTTGGATGAATACGCCAATGTATTCATATTTGCATATAGTGATCAGGTAATTGAGGTGCGCTGATGTTGCATGAGTTGATTTGTTCGTTTATTCATAGTTGTATTTTGAGCGGCTGATATGTCTGTGTTTTGGGATTTAAAAGAAATAACATTTTTGTCGAGTAGCGTAATTTTGAATTTTTGCCAGATAGCTTTTTGCAGAAGCTGGGAGAGGTTGTATGTATGTATGTGTGTGTGTGTGTGTGTGTGTCTGTGTGTCTGTGTTTGTGAGTTTCCATAGAGCTTAAGTGAGGTTATCTCAATATATGTAAGGTCACAATGTGTGTTTTTTTGACCATATGTTTATATAAAAGCACACATTCATAAGCGCACATGCACCGTGCATTTAATGACAATAAATGTTTGGCACACCAGAATTATTTAACACTCGCATTAATACACACACACACAGAGATAACGACTGGATACCAGGCACAATAACCTCCATTTGGACCACCTCTGCAGTGGGTGTTAGTATAGCAACAGGAAAAAAGGATTGTCAACCAGAAGTGTCTCGCAACATGTGCTCACAAGGCTGTTAAAAAAAACAAATAAGAATAAAGATAACAATAACAAATATTAACAGATGGTCAGAGATCCAGATCCAGATGTCCCTTGGCAATATTTACTGAGACAACAGCAGGCAAGGGCAGTTATAATTAAGTATGCATTAAGTTCAGCAATTGTGTTTCTTATTTGTTTTTGAGTTAATGTGCTTTATCAAAAACAACAAGTTATTGGCATTATATATATATGAGCATTATATTTTAGCAATTGATACATCTGCTCACTAATTATCAGCATCAATCTTTTGTCATGTCCATCAATGTCATAATTCTCATATCCCTGTAGCTTTGACCAAAACTTCCCTTGAAGGTGAGGCTGGACCTGGCTGTGTTTATACATAAATACACATGTATATCATCTTATTAAATATGGCTGAAAAATATCAATATGTGTACAATGTAGTTCATGTACGTGTGAATTTGTCACCGTTGACAGTGGGTGGGAAGATAATAAAATGTCTTCTGTAAATTTTAGGCTGTGAGACACGCTAAATCCTGCAGTATATTTACACACCGTTTATTTTGAATTAAAATCAAGTAGCTGTATTATGGCAGTGTTTAAACAGACCATCACATTCATAGCACATGAATAGTTTTCCTTTAACTGCACCTGTTCTGAAGTTCATCTCATTGTAGCATCAGTCTTGCTCTTTAGGCTGCTGAGGATCACAGGAATCACAGACACCATCGCCTTTTCTACAGCTGCTAGTATTGTGGCTCCCTTTGCACAAGTGCATCAGCTAAATGCCTAAATTGTCATTGTAAATGGTAGGCCTGCCCACATGTTAGCCCAATGGTCACAGCACTCTTAAGAAGCAGTGCTGAGAAGCTAGCGGGATGAGATCGAAACAGGCAGCCATTATAATCAGTCATTCAGCCTTTTGGAGTAGACATTCAGTGTTTGTGGTTTGTTCTAAATTCAAAGGGAACCTTTGTGACCTGCTGGCTTTCACATCAGCCTAAAAACACTCTGCTCTCCCCCCCGTTTTCTCCCCCTTCTTTTTTTTTTTCTTTTCTTCATCCCATCATTCCCTTAAACTTTCTCTCCTCCACTCCCACCAAGTCGAAACTTCTCTTCTCCATTTTAAACACACTCTCGGTCTTTTTGGTAAAATGCAACCAAAACCAGGCGCTTTAAAAGTCCCACTGAAGCTATGACCTGTGATTGCGTCATTAGTTAAAAATTTGTCACCGTCAATATTTGTTATAATGTTCATCATGTTTGTTTTCCTTCATAGTTTATGCATTTTTCTTTGTTGATTAATCCACAGTACTAACTGCAGACCTCCAGTTAGTCGTCATTAAACACCACGCTTAGTGGATCTGTTGATAAGATATGTTAGCGTTTTGTCTCTCAGTTATAGTTCTGTGCCTCTTCTTTTTGGTCAAGGTCAAACATTGTCAAGTGTATTTGATTGTTGTTTCTGTTGCTCATCTATATACATACGTGTCTCTTTTATTTTTGCTGTAATGTATAGATTCTGATAGAAAACCCTCTGAGATGGAGATGGGAGTTGTGCTCACAGCGTCCCCCTGTTCAAATTTAAATATGGACAGGGTTATGTGAGGAGAACTGTGGGTGGGTGCTTTTCTTGATTCTAACCAATGAGTGATTCCCAGGAGGACATTCTCAGAACTGAAGGCGGAGCTCGAAAAACCAAAATGAAGAAGTCGTGTTGCAACACCATTGCATTTTTGTTGATATTTAGCATTTACTGCGAAGGAACATTTCACTTTTTTTTCGTATTTTTGTCACCTTTGTAATTTCTAAAACCATTTTAGAGTTTGTGTGAAAACAGATTTCTCCTTTGATATAATACGATGGAAAATTAGGTTTATTGGCTCAAGATCATTCTTATTCACGGTCAGAGCAGAGGGGGGCAGGGAGGAGAGTCTTGCCCAGCAGAGGAAAGAGTGGCCGGTAGTATCATGAAAATATGGATGGAGACACAAACACTCGCAGTCAGAACAATTCACACCCCACCATCGCTGCCCTGACCTGTATATGTTTGGGCTGTGAGAGAAACGCTAGATAAACACAAGGTGGGAACATGCAAACAGCACACCAGAACGTAGTAAATGAGCTAACCACTGAGTCGCTGTGCCGCCCTGGTATCATTACTGTCACACCCTGTGTTTCTGTCCCACCTTTTCCTCCCTTCCCCATGTCTTTTTCTCTCTCTCAGCAGTGCAGGTATAGCCCGTGTGTATGTGTGTGCCACTTCTACAGCAAACTGTGGTTCTCAGCTCTCCACTGTGCTAATCATATTCTGGCAAGTTGTTAGCTGTTGCAGGCAAGAGGGAGGCAGGGATGGAGGGAGGGTGGGTGGGGGAGAGGATACGGGATGTGGTGGAATAGAAACAGTAGATGGGGAAAGAGGAGGTACATGTGGGTGGGGGGCTGAAGAAAGTGTGACAGAGGAGGAGATGGGAGGGTAGTGTGCTGTAATTAGCCAAGTTTTGCAGTGGTTTAACTCAGACACATTGTTGAGGTGTGTTGTTGAAGGATACCTGAATCTCTCTCCTGCTCTCTCTCGCTCTTTTTTTTGTCCCCTCACCCTCCCCTCTTGTCTGCGTCTCCCTCTCTACCTTTAAATAATGCAGTGTGAGAGATGGTTCTTACATACTGAGGGGGTGTCAGCAGACAGTTACCGAACCGTCAGCGCCATTGCACCTACCCAAATGACAAAACACATATGAGCACAACCACAACCACACACACACACACACACACACACACACACATACTCCTGTCATCTCTGGTTAGTGTGCAGGTAAACTCTGCGGCACAGAGAGGATAATTAGACGGGCTCATACTGTTAACGTATAACATTAAGGCCCAAGAGCTTCAAATAAGAGGTACTGCCACATAATTACACACAAGCGTATGCAGAAGAACAGACTGGAAGTGCCAAATAAATTCAGATGTATTGCAGAAAAATCAGGCCATTACAACAATGTGTTTTTATCATGTGACATCTTTACCGTTATAATGTATTTAGATTTATGGCACAGATCAGCAATGTAAACAAATCAGAAGATATTTCATTAAACTTCATAAAAACAATTACTTAGTGAGAAGCGCTGACAGGCACAAGGCTGGAGTATTGTTTGTATGACACTAATAATAAAATACATCATTAATTTCTTTATCACAACAGTGCACAGTCTAAATAACAGAATGTGTTGTTTTATCTCTCTGTTAAATTGGAGACAGTCCACCATTAAAATCCACACAGAAAACATAACCTAAATTCTTAGTGTCTCTCTTGCAAAATAGCATTTTTCTAAGCTTAATAGGTTATAGATTTTGCACGTTTCTTACGCACTTCATGTGGAGCATATACCTTTTTCCACATACATTGAAAATTTTTTCTGTTTATTATTGTTTAATTATCTGAAGGTAAGACCACTTTAGGGTGTCATAATCCGTCTAAAACTTATATCAGCCATACAGCTTTGCATCTTTCTTTAAATTACCTATGTCCTTAGGCAGCATGGATGTACTGATGCAGTGATTCAGCCTGAAAATGTCAAGGTATGAAAAAACTGTACACCCATCAGTAAAAAAATTCACGTGTTCAGAAGCAGAAGGAACACTAATTTTAGATTTCAAAAGCTTTTAAAACTCTAAATGTCATTCTTACAATGTAGAGAGACTGAACAGTTTATGAACAAAAGTGTCTCTAGCAGTTTATGTCAGCGAGAAATCAACATTTTTTAAAGGCTCTTGCCTCATATTTGCATGGCCACAGTGACAACGTTTAAAACAATGTAAATCATCATTTGTTTGATCTTATTTTGTTTTTAGAATTAATTGGCACAAAGCAAAAAACCATTAAACCTCGTCTTTTGTCGGAGTAATGGGGTCATTTTATGTTATGGATGTTTATGCCTTCAGAGTGTTGTGGGTTTTAGCATCAGCCAAATTTTAATGTGATTTATATTAAACCATTATAAAATTGCTGGATGCTGCCAAATGAAATACAACAGCTTTTGTCATGTCATTGTGTCTCAGAAATCACCAAATATCAAGTTGTGCTGTTTTATCACAGACCATTCTCCACCCACTGACTTACCCTATACCTCCTAAACTATATAAACTACATGAAGACATAATGTAACCTTGCAGTCATCCTTGTTTGACGGAGTCTGTCTTACAGTACAGGTTCCCTGTGTTACAGAGCTTCTCTGGGCCTCTCCTATTTTAGTTTTACTCCCAGGAACCGCTTTTTTCTTGGCAAATATAGCCAGACGCTTTTTTTTTGTCTGCCTGTCAACACAGGATCTGTTGCTACTTCAATAATCTCAATGTCAAATTTGTATTAGGCAAATATCTAATAATAGCCAGTGTGTTAGACGGAGGGCTCTTGCCAGGGTTTAGACACACAGAGCTGTCACACTGTCAGCATCCCTTGAATAGAGAGCTGATGAAATGGCTGCCTGTAATACAATTTGGACTCAATTTAATAAACAATAGACAGCACAGTGACTTTGTATTACATTACTGCATGCCTATTATGCAGTGTCTCTGTGAGGCTGTTTAATTGCACTGTGACCTCTGAGTGACACAATGAGGAACATAAAGAAAAGCAAAGTCAGCAAATTATAATTACCTCCAGCGCCTCTGTGCCAGTCGTATATAAAAGGGTCAAACTGGAATTGGTTCTGTGTCTCTGTGATTTGGGTAAGTCTGTGGATATAATGTTTTATCTTTTATGCTTATTTATATAAAAGCAATCTCATTGGGTTTTTTTTTAAATGAAATTTGTAAAAAGTTTCATGTTCAATGATTCTGGGTGTTTCAAAAGTGTCAAACACCTGACAAATCAGGAGTGTGTGAAACAGGAATACGGCGGAGGATGATGCGGTAGAATAGATTATTATATTATTAATACTAAGGGGATATTTCCTGTATCATTTGAAAGGAGAATATCACCCACACGGCTTTGTACCCACAGCCGAGGCGAGGCTGCCTTTATGCATAATTCATATTTCCATATCGTCATGGTGATCATGTGCAATGAGTGTTTGCTCTCACAGCAGGGGAGCTGGTTGTTGCTGGTGTTGTAGTGTGTGTGCATATGTGTGTGTGTGTGTAGAGTGGGCTGCAGGGAGGTGGTGTGTAAGGGGGGTAGAAAGGTGTCAGGAGGGACTGCTGGAAATGCCCTGAACGAGAGAGAGAGAGAGAGAAAGAGAGAGAGGAAAGTGTGACTAGTTTAAAACACCAGCACAGTATTCGCTTTAATTATCTCCCATCTCAGAGCAGCCCATTTTCCCATATTTCCAACTCCAGTTATTTTTACACCGCACAAATAGACACCAGGGTTGGGATGGGGAGGCTTGAAGCAGCTTGTAAATAGATTGTGAGTCAGATTTATTCTACACACCTCTGCCCTGTTACCCCTGGGGGGGTTTGAGGCATGTTAATTGATCACAGCCCACTGCTTTCTAATAATATCTAAAAAAGTCATTTCATAATTAAAACTCCATCTTGAGCAAATATTTGCTTTTGAATCACTGGGAAAAGAAAGTAAGGCAGAGTGAAAATGAAACCAAACCTGTTGTGCAATATATCGAGGCTTCACTGAAACCTGTTATTTCTTTGCATTAACTCTTATCAACAACAAACATCTGTGTATGTATTTCACAAAGTAAAATACTTATTCAGTGTCATAATTCATTATTCTGTTGGTAAATTTTGGCTCTTTAAACTTGTAATCTGAACTTCAGCTGGTTCATGTGCTCTCTTTTATTTCTCGTGTACTCATCAAAAACATAAATAAATAAATAAAAATAAAAAATGAGGCTGCTTCATTTTGAAAACAGGCCACCTGAAAAAATTAGATTTTTGCTGATTTTTTTAAATATAAATGAACGCCTGAATTCAGCATAAAAATCTGTCAAATCAATAAAAAAGTTCCCTAGTGCTCTGGTTGAGACCTGACCTAAAGCTATAAAGATACAAAACCCTGAGACTATAGGCTGAGAAAAGAAAGCAGCAAACAGTGGTGAGGGTTGACTTGTAGTTCAGTTTAGTTTCCCTTCAAAAATCATCTTATGACCTTTGTTGCACAACACGCTCCTCACTGTCTTGTGATTCTTGCCACTTGACTCTGTACAAAAATCCAGAAATACCTTATGAGGGATTGAAGAAACAACTGAAAACTATTCTTTACTGACCTTCTTATTGACCTTATGGTGAGAAGTATGATTCTTTATTTTACTCTCCAGAACAACAACAGTGGCTATGTATGTTCGGTTAAGCTTTGAGTGTAATCGAGGGGTTTCTGAGGCCTTTAGGTTGAAAATGTTCCCAGCAAAGATTTGGTCACCAGATTAGACAAGAATCATTTAGAGGAAAACTAGAAATGAACATGTTTATTTTTTTTTTTCCCATTAACAACACCTGGCCAGGTGTGTTTGAGTAAAGTATTTAACCATCAACTTTTCAAACCAAGTTTTTCCAGGAGAGAGCGACTTTTCTGAAGTGGGTTTTTTACACTTTTGCTCAGATAATAAATGCTGAAATAATAATTTCAAGGAAATGCAAACAGAAAAAAGGGAAAAAAAGTGACTAGCACGATGTCCTTATAGAAAACAACAGTGTTAACTTAGTTTGTCCTTGAATTGTATGTATTATTATTATTATTATTATTGTGACGTGCACTGCTGACCCCTTGGCCAAGTCACCTTTGTAAAAGAGATCTCAATCTCAATGGGTTTCTTACCTGGTTAAAAAAAAGGTTAAATAAAAATAATAATTAAAAAAAACAATATTATGATTCTTTTATTGTCTTTTACTCGTCTGCCTTCTCCCTCTTCTCTACATCCTGGGTGAAGTTGAATCGATCTGGTTCCTGTTCTGGGTCTTTCTGAGAAGCTCTTCAGTACACACACACACACACACACTCACGCGCGCACGTTTACCAACTTGTGCTCAATCTTGTTTCGCTCTCTCCCAGTGGACAAGATGGACAAGAATTAATTACCCCCACCCGTTATGGACACACACACACACATATGCACACACACTCACACAAACTAAAAAGAAAGGCATACAAATACACACTTTACCTTTTATGTGTGTTAGTGAGTGTGTGTGCACTCTGTTTATACACTAAGGAGGAGTGTGAAGTTGCTCATACTTAGTATTCCCTTGGCGTCTCACAGAAAGATATTGCATGTGTGTGTGTGTGTGTGTGTGTCTGGTGTGTGTGTGTGTGTGTGTGTGTGTATTTGTGTATGAGTGTGTCTGTCCATACACATGTGTGAAGGCTGAAATTCAGAATGGTATTGATTAAACTCAGCAGGGGGTGAGTGTGTGAGCTCTGCAGATAGCTCACTCACCTGCCACTCTGCAGACACACACACAAACACACACACACAAACACTCACAAACATCAAACTGTCCGCTGGCTTCATTAGAAAGAGAGGACTGGCTTTGGATATGATGAATCAAATAAATCAGGGAATTTTAATTCAGCTTTGTATTGAAAAATGTTTTAACGGATCGTTTTCTGTCCGTCTGTTCGCAATCCTGTCGGGCTTGAATTTCAACTCTGACGGTAAAAATTTCACTTGGTCAGTACCAAAAAACAGCCAAATCCTTTCTGTCTTTCTCCTGCTGTTCAATTTTAACTTTGCCTTGAGGATTACAAGTTTACCTACAAAATTACAAGAGGACTACTTCATCCTTGAGACGTTTTAAATACACATTGTTGAAATGAAGATTGACGTGGAATAACAGATGTTACAGGGTGTTGTTTTTTTGGAAAACACAGACAATGAAAAGGCAAACCTCAACCAAAATCAGCAGCAACCAAACCCCAGCAGAAAGATTTTGCGTACCCATACATTGACCTTGTAGTTTTTATGTCACTTATTAGCTTGTTAACTTCCTGTTCTGCATTGTTCTCCTCTTTCTTGCCTCTCATACTGGTTTTCTTTAACAATTTGGACCTTTTCCTAGACAATGTAAAGAAAAGCATGTCTGGTTTATGTGCTATATATATTGCCTTATCTACCGTAATTCCATCCTGGTAGTAGTGCTTACAGACGGACACTAAAATGCATGTTTGCATTTGTACAGTGGGTCTGATAAAAGCTGCAGTATCACTCAGGGAAGCCCAAAAAAGGGTGCAGCAGATGTTTGCAGTTTTAGTCAGAGGCAGTTTTTATCTGACTTTCAACAATGACATAGCAGCGTTGGCATCCGTGTCAACGCAGGTTTTCAATTTGCATTGCTTTGGGATTTGTAAGCACACAAAAATACCACTATCTCTATCATGTCGGAACACCAGGAGGCAGATGTAAATGTTTCCTCTCAGTAGGGAGCCAGTATTTATGGTAAATCTGACACAACATAAATGTGACACATGACGTACATCATAAGCGGTGAGTGAGGGAAACTTGGGGTTTATATTCCTCCAGTCTTGATGACTGGTTTTTGATTTGTTCCATTTAAGTCACCAGGATCTTCACATGTCACACTTGGATGTCTTCAACACTTAGGGGGAGGGACTATTCTAGCCTGTGCCACTTGGTAAAAAAAAACAGATTAATCATTACTTCTGACATTTTGTTTTAACATGTGATATCAGTGACAAAAGCGTCATGATGCTTTTAGCATTTATGATGAATGAAGGACCATGTCTGGGATGTCAACAGAAGTGTGTACAAACATTAGTCACATTGAAGGCTGTTACCAAGACAAGTCAAACCACTGTTTGTGCATTTATGACAAGCTTTTAGACTGTGATGTGTGTGCTGATTTCTACTATGACTTATCAGTTTGAAGACCCATGATAACCGAATCATTAATAGATCACAATTTAATCTTATAATCACAAACTTTAAATGAATCAATTACAGCATACCACAGCTCCACTTTAACTCTGTGGGTGTGCTGTAGAAAATGTAACTGATTCATAAAAACTGTTTACTTGTTTTAGATTTGTTGGGACAGGGACATCAAGATGTTGAAAAGTTGTGTAATGTTAAAAATACACTTGCAGGAACAAGTACCAACTACTTGGGTTAATTTGCAGCAGGTTTGTATCATGACTGGGTGTTTAAAAAAAGGCTGTGCAGAGATAGTCTCTCAGAAGTAGAGAAGAGGTTTGCTACTCTGTGAGAGACTGTGAGCAAATAGTTCAACAGTTTCAGAAAAATATTTCTCAGTAAAGAACTTATGGCTGTGATCTTCAGGCCCTCAGTTACTGCACTGAAAAACAGATAATACTCTGCAATGGAAATCATTGTATGGGCTCCAAATTACTTCCAAATAGTTTTGTCTGTAAATAAAGTTTGATTAAAACTGGACTATGCAGTAGAGGAAGATATAAACATGAATACTGGTGACTTCTCTGGTCCTGAGCTTGTTTGAGATGCACTCTGTTGACGTGCAGAACTGCCCTGTGGTCTAAAAAAGAAAAGAAAAATGACATTGATTTTGGAAATCATGGACGTTGCCTCTGCTTTAAACAGAGGAAGGACCGCTCAGCTTGCCGTCAGCACACAGTTCAAAGGCCAGTATCTCTGGCATGGGCAAACACAAGGGGCAATGGTGTAGGAAGTTCACACAACTCAGAAGGCACCAGAGATGCTGAACAATATATTCAGGTTTTTTAGATACAGTTTGCTGCTGCCCAGACAAAGTTTTTCTTCAAGGAAGAGCTTGGTCATTTCAGCAAGACAAACCACACACTGCATGTACTGTATTTCAACAGCATGGCTCTGTAGTAGAGGAGTCTGGGTGCTAATCCAGCCTACCTGCTGTCCTGCCTCAGATGGTGACCGTGCCCTGTTGGACAGCTCTGTTCTTTATCAGGCAAGAATAAGAAAACACTTTCAAAACTTTAGGAAATGCTCTCCGGGGTTACCAGACAGGAACAGAGTGTTGTTGAAAAAAGGAGTGATGCAACACAGCGGTAAACCTGTCGCAGCACCCCCTTCTTTGAAGGTTTTGCTAGCATCAAATTTGAAATTTGTGTTTTTCTCATTGTAAAATTGTATCATTTTTTCACTTTCACTTTGAGATGTTGTCTGTGCAAGTTTTTAATGAAATCATTCAAATTATTTATAAACCATCAAATTCAGTTTTTATAACAATTTACAGAGTCCCAAAGTTCGCCACGGGGCTGTGCCATCACTTCTTATGTCCTTTTTCACTTCAGCTCATCACTTTCACAGACCTTTCTCTATCCTCTATCCATGTTGTCCTGCCCTCTTCCCTCCATTTTTAGCTTTGGACGTTTTTATGGCTGTTCCCTTGTTTGTTGTATTGTCCATTTCTCTGTTATTCATCATTCACCCAATTCAAAAAGATTTTGGATTTAGCCTTATGTGAGTCATGTGAAACCTGTCTCTATGGTCAAGTCAGCTGAGGGAAGTAGAGTTTCAAAATGAAAGCAGTAGTTTCACAGCAAATTCATGTTATGATGTTCTCTTACTTGTGAGCTAAACATACAAAATATATGATGACAAAATTTGGGGCTGGTTTAGTGAGTGGAGTGGACATCTGGTTGAGTTGTTGCTTAAAGCTCATGTAAAGAGCTTTTAACTTGCTGTGGTAGCAAGCTGTTTGATAAGGAAGAAGATTGGGGCCACTGGAAAAAAAAAAAAAGGTACCAGATAACTTTTTTTAATTATTCTGACTTTAAACTCAGAATTGTGACTTTTTTCTCCCAAGACCAAAACAGTGGACATAAGCATGATTCTCTTAGGCCATTCGCCGCATCCACAATAGAGAGTCCATGTCCTAGCTGTTTCACAACACAGGAGTTGACGACTGTCTAGTATTTTATATTTAAAAGGAAGGACTTGTGTAACATTTGTAGTTGAATATTCACCCTTTATGTGTCTGACATTTTGATTTGAAAAGGCAAATGTCACGTGAGATTGGTGTTGTGTTCCAGTTTAGCTAGTTTGTCAGTCGTTCACTTGCAAAACACGTAGGAAATGGACTCTATTGTAGATGCAGCAGATGGCT
This sequence comes from Xyrichtys novacula, assembly GCA_962446985.1. Taxonomy (NCBI): domain Eukaryota; kingdom Metazoa; phylum Chordata; class Actinopteri; order Labriformes; family Labridae; genus Xyrichtys; species Xyrichtys novacula. Next base: position 20,448,780 of record OY660871.1, on the reverse strand, counting down.
TCAGAGAGAATCATGCTTATGTCCAAAGTAAGATAAAATCTGAGTTTAAAGTCAGAATTTATCTTACTTTTCTAACTATTGATTCTTTTAAAATGACTCTTAAACAAACAAACAAAAAAAAGTTACTTTCTGCAAAGCCAATTTTCTGCCTGAAACCAGAGGTGTTTGTAAACTGCTGTTACAGCATTATTTCACATGTGCTAAGATTCTCAAGTGACACATTTGACTGTCAAAGAGAGCTTCAAGATACACTTTTGCGAACTCAGCAAAGACAGCTTTTTCTACAGGGGGCGCCAAAATTGTAAGGACGTCACGGGGAGCTTTAAAACGATCGGGTATTACCCTGCAATCAGGCTTAATTTCTGACAGTTTTACTGTGATAATACCTGGTTTAACAAAGAAATGCCAGCTCTTTCCTGACTTTCTGACCCCGACAGGCCACATGCAGCACAACAAGGCCTACAATTCTGTTGCACATATAGAAAAGGTTGCCTGTGTTGAACAGATTTTTGTCCTGGTTCATTGTAGTTCTGTCTGTCAGACTCTCTGTACTCCTTTCTCTTTCTTTTCCCTTTTCTCCCTCTCTCCCCCTCTCTTTCCTTCTCCCTGGTTCTCTCCTTCCACAGTACTGGGTTTTAATCACTGCTGTAATTGGCAACTCCCCGCTGTGAAGGCACACACACTCGCACTCAGCCTAGCTGCTGCAAATCCCTCTGGCAATGTATATGTGAGTGTGTGTGTGTGAGAGAGAGAGAGAGAGAGAGAGAGTGAGCTGTGGGGGCAGGAGAGAGAGATACGGAGAGATAAGGATAATGAAAGAAGGAGAGTTTCAGAACTGCAGGCCAACTCACCAACTCACCAATCTGTCTGCTGTGAAGCGCAGTGAGGAAGAGGAGCTGTGCAGCCAAATTGTAATTATCTGTGAGAAAAAAGACATGGCTCAAGATTTATTAGAGAACACAACATTGTGTTGGAGTTATTGGAGAACCTGATGCTGCCTCAACTTAGTCAAATTAATAATTGGCCACATGCTGTGTATAGGAGCTGATACTTCCATTAGCGAATCACTATAAGGACGTTTTTTCTTGGAGTTTGTCAGCACAAAGTGAAGTGTTTGAAGCACCCATAAATTATTTTCATGGCACAGAATGCATGGGAATGAAGTCTTGCTCATCTAAGCTTAAAAAAACTCATAAGCACAAGCTGTTAAAACAAAACAGACCAGGCCTGAGTTTAAGAAAAAGGCTAATCTCTTTACACACAAATAAAGATGCTGGTATTGCTCGTGGTTATGAGCAGATATGGAGGTATCATCTTGTTTGAGAAAAATTAGTGTAATAGAAGTGATATTTGTAGCACTGAAACTGTTCAGTAAAAACCAATAGAATTTATCTTTCAATCCGTTCATATACATTTGATTCACTACAGAAGTTATCTCAGGACACATAAATGTAGGGCAGGTCTACCATTTTTCTTTGAAATAGTATTTACAAAGACACATCTAAATCGATCCCAAGCCAGCACCTGGCAACAGCAGCAAGGAAACCTCCCTTTTAAGTCCATCTTTTGTGGTTTTTGGCATTATATCTGACTAAGTATACGCCGTCAGAGAACTCCCAATTTGGATCTGTCTGGACTTACAGTATTTATTGTATTTTTTTTCCACATGTGATGATATACATTTTGATGTCATGATGAGACAGGTTTTATTTTATTTTTTGCGTTGCTTTAGTGGGAGACCACTGGGATGTACAATGGCTAAACTGTAGCTTTTAACATTAAGTTAAATTGTGACATGTCTCTTGAAAGTAAGCTGAAATATTATGTTAGTAATGCAACACAGAAGAAAATACACATCTGATATCTGCTTGTCAGACAGTGAGAGAAGTAGATCAAAAGGAAAGTTGAAAGACTATAAGGCAGTTGTATAGTTTATTCATAATGTACTGGACATAGATGAACTAGTGTTATCAAAAACAGCTTGACTATCAGATGGTGAGCAAAAGGACATTTCTGAGAAGATTTCTGAATAATGAAACAAATGAAACTTTGTTCATTATTCAGTTATGTCCTCCTATGCAATGCAGTATCTCTTCCTATACATTTGATGAGCTCACTGCTGTTTGGACCATATCAGAGATGTTTTCATTTATTCAGTTTAGTTTGTCACGGTACTCTAACTCTACTGCTACCTGAAGTGGTGAGGAAGCCCAGTGTGTGTAGTTACTATCTGAATTTAGTGTCTTTATACATTCCAGTTGTACTTGGAAGACGGGATTTCCGAGCTCTGAGTCGGAGATTCATCTGGAACGCCCCCCTGAAGTCGGATCTCTGACTGGGAAAGTTGGGTGATCCTCACCAGCCCTGCCTTGACGACAACGTCATAATCCAAGACGGCAGCGCAGTACATCAACAGTAAAGAGTAACAGCGAAAGCTCTCGTAATGTATTATTTATTAGCACTTCTGTTTTGTTTTTGTGAAATTAAGTGTTATATGTTGTACTGCCCAATGTCTAACTGTGAGCATGGTGCTACGGTATTTGTAGGAGTAAAATACAGTGTTATGCGTTGTTTACAACTTGTATAGCTAACAACAACTAACAACAGCCAACAGCCGCTCACAACCGCTAACGAAAGCTAACAATTGTTAACAACGGCTAGGCGTCCATCTTGGTTTTCAGACTTGTTAACTAGAATGCTGTCAGCTTGGGTGTAAGGTCATTCCCAGTTTAGACATCCGACTTCTGAGGTAACTGGAACACAGCATAAGTACACCAGCAGGAATTTTAAAGGGCTCATTACTTCTTACTTTACACCAAATAGCAAGCAATTGGGGATTAATCATCTGTCTTGTAGAGATGTTACAGGCACACACTCAATGACTGATGATCTTTCAGGTATAAACTTTCTGCCTTGTAAACACCTGCATTGTCATCCCCTCCTTGAAAAACGCGCAGTGGTGAGTTATTGTCTCTGTGCTGGAAGAAAAACTTTGTCCACCATCAAAACTGGTAACTCTAATCTCATGGAGCATGTAACTAAACAACATGCTTCTTCCCAGCTAGTTGTCAGACAGGCTATAAACATCCAACCCAGGTGCCGCTTGTGTTAGCTAAACAGACCAAGGAGGAGCCACCGCATCAAAACAACTAAAGCAGGATTTAAACCTTCGCCATCTCCGACAATCTGTAAGACTGAACAGAATGACTGTTTGGTTTGTTGGTAGCTGGTACTTGTGACTAGTTTCTAATCCTCAGAAAGTTGCCAAACACTAACAACATACAGCCCAGCAAGCATTGTTCCTCCTTATTCAGTCTCAAACCAGCCAAATCTGACAGACTCCAGAATCTTTCCATTTATAGCAAAAGCATATGCAGCGAGTGCAGATGGCAACACAGACTAAAACGTACAGCAGGACTCATACAGAGTGGAATCTTTTCACACCAAAAAATGTAAGCAGAAAGAATGTGTTGCGTTGATAAAAAGAGTTTGTCGTAATTGTACAGAATATATTGAGGTTTATTGGAGCAGCAGTTCCTGACCAAATCCTGCTCTGTGAGAACCCTGTGACAATAGCCATGCAAAAGCCGATGCTAAAGAATTCCTGCTTTATGGTTATCATGGCACATTGGCCGCAAAAAGGAAACTTTCATGGTTTTGTGTGTGTGTGTGTCCGTGTGTGTGTGTGTCTTTTATGTGGGTCACCCCACCATGTCTAATGGCCCCTTGCTGCGTGCAGCGTCCTGCGCTGAGCTGCTCCCTGCTGTCACACTCTCACACACAAACAAACGCATACACACAGCGGGGGAGATTTTGGGGTGTCCCTCACCCTAATACCCTCGACAATACACCACCAGTGCATCTGTTGCTCCTGTTCTCAAAGTTGAAAGTTGATCAGTGAAGTGCTAGCATATCTCTCCTCTCTCTAGATAGATTTTCTTCTCTTTCCTCATTATCTTCTCTCCTCGTCTACTCTGTATTACTTTCCTATTTCATCCCAAACCAAATGGGTGTTTTTTTCTTCTTCTTTACCTCCTTATCTAGGTTCATTTTCCACCCTTTATTGATTTGGATTTTAAGAGTTAGCTGATGGCTTCTCCTCTGTGTTTTGCTTTCGTAAATAGAGGTAAAGGCTTAGCCCTTTGCAGGCCTCTTTCACAAAGACACCTGCAAGCAACGGCCTGAAACAGGTGAGCATCTGCACCACACATTTACAACACCTCTGCATCTAGTGATATGTACACTTACTAAAGATTTAGGTTTTACTGTTTTAATGATGTATAACAATCATATTAATATTATTTGTGTAGTTGTGAGTGAGTTATTACTGCTAGGGGAGCATTTATCAGTTTTAGTTCTGGCTACTTTATCTTGAAACAGCTCATTAGCAATGTTAGCCATCAGGAAAGGCTAACACCAGGTTAATCAATGAATTAGCTGAACATAATACCCATATACCTTGTAGTGTAAAGGATTTATGCGTTGTATTTATGAGGTTGTAACTTATAATAGGTTATTTGGGGGGTTATTTTCATGTCTGAATGTATTCTGTTTGAATGTGTTATTTCCCTACAAAGCTCAAGTGTTTTCAGTTTTCTTCTGTGCGTCTGTCGAGGCAGTAACAAGACAGTAGGGAAGAAAAGACCATCATTAAAATTCTAGCACTGCAATTTTATTTACACCCAGTATTGTGGAATAGTCTGAGGAGAGGAGAGGATGGGAGGGGAGGGGACAAGAGAAGTAGAGGAGAGGTAGAGAGTGAGAGGGGGGAGGAAAGACAAGCGAATGCTGAAATGTCGAGAATTCAGATTGATATAGCTAGAACATGGCCATCCTCACTCTAAACTCTTAGACTCACACAAGAGCATACTAGACATTACCAACACTATATATGAAGAATGCAGATGTGTTGACTACAAGCATACCAACATTAATCGTCACAAACTTGCTTTGTACAAACAGACAAATGACACAAACCATCACAACACGCAGACAGACATAACAAAACATAGTATGCATATTATTTCAGTCATGAAGCATTAAAACACACTCATACGCACACACTCATACACACACACACACACGCAGACTGAATCTGAGCCACAGAGAAGCCAGCTACGTCAGTATATTTTCACACTGCAGTAGTGTCTCTTTGTCTGCCTGTCGACCAGCCAGCTGTAAGATGGAGGGCGAGAAATATGCTTTTAGCGGACGGCTTCGTGAGACAGAAGACACGGCTTTGTCATTTCTGCTTCTATTCGCCATCGTTGTAATATTGATTTCTGTCACGCCATTCTTTTTACTTGGCGTTTTGGGTTATGTTGGGTGTTTTTCGTCTTTGTGCGAATGTCTGATTATTTGTACAGGGCGTAGGCATATATGTGTGTCGAGTTGAACAATGCAATCATCACAGTTACTACTTCCGCACTTTGCAGCCATGTATGTCTGCGATGAGATTTGTGTTAGCGTGCAACTGCATGTCCGTAAGAGGCTAAACAAGGATGCTAACAAATACCAGGTGTGTTAAAATGTTTCTGCGCGCGAGAGGGGGGGAGGGCGACCTTCTGTCCACCTGTCCACAGCATCAGCTGTCGATTGTGTGGCCTCAAATGCACACACACACACACACACACATACACACTCATAGAGCAAGGGTAGTTTGTTCCAGCAGTCAGAGGTTTCCGTAAAAGCAGAATGGCTTTTAATGTCTTTACACACATGTATCTAAGGTAGAGGCAGGTGATTACTCTGAAGTGCATTCTGATACCACAGTCCTGCAGAAACATGTATGAACCACATTTTTTTAAGCTTTATTTTCTCTCTCAGCCATTTTTTTCTTTCCATTTGCATCAGTGAGCTGATAAAATAGCCACAAGCAGTTTCAGCTCACTGTTATTTTCATTGGAAAGAAAGCCTCATCTACTTGCCACACCTTAAATAGACATACAGCAATGTCACAACAGACACACATACAAATATTATACTTTTCCCTGTAACCCTGCTTTATAGCCAGCACAGCACTTTAATGCATGCTTTCTACTCAGCACAAGCCCAACAGTCTTTTTTTTTTTTTTTGCTGTTGACAGTGATGCAGCGCCTAAAAAGACAGCCATTTCAAGGAGAAAGCATCGATATGTAACACACACGGGCACGAAATAAAACCCTAGAAATGCATGGCGAGGCAGAGAAAGGCGCAGAGCCGTAGAGAATGATTCAGATGTATAGAAGGCCTCCGTGAGAGAAGGTTTGCCATTGTGTGATAAACACAAACACAGATGCATTTAGGCTTTGATTCCTGGTTGCTTTTCTCTGCTCGCAGTGGGAGCTGTCCTAAAGAAACAACCCCTCACACACTCACACACACACACACACACATAAACACACCATGGACCGGACTGATAGGATTAGAGACTGGTGCTATAGTCACTCTCTCTCTCCCTCTTTCTCTTCCTCTCTCACCCCCTCTCCCTCTCGAGCCTGCCAAGCCTTGATTATTCACAAGGTTAGTTCCTGATTGCCTATAGCAGGAGCAGACTCAGGTTCATTATCTCTCCACCTCTTTTCCTCTCCCTCTCACTCTGTCCCTCTTGCAGTATTTTTAATGCACGCTGGTTGAGTGAAAAGGCTTGACTCACATAAGAAAAACAAAATGCACCTGTTCACAGTAGACCCAGTAAATTGCAGCATGGCTGAAATGTTGTCAAATTATCTTTGTATTTTATTTTTAGCGGTGCAAATGGAAAAACAGTTCAAGCAAAAGTAATGTCCCCCTCCCTGTACAATTTTTAATCATCCTAATCAGTGCACAGTCTTTCTACTTCTTTAGGCTTCCTTATATTTTCTATTCAAACACAGAATCACACCTTTGATGTGATAATTAGAAAATTAGGCTGAGGATGATTAGAATGAATTTATTGTTGGAATAATTAAAACACTTATTCTTACATGTTCGAAGAATGTGTAGCTAACTCTGTGTACCCAGCCTATCTATCCATCGCATAAGGCACACGTGTTTCTATTTTCCTCCACCGACGATCGTCTGCATTAGCACCATATACAAAGAATTTCATTGACGTATTTGAAGGCAATGTCAGCTGTCAATTATATGAATAAAAAATGCAGCAGCACTGGAGACAAGCTGGTTTCAGAGAGCATCGATGACACTGAATGTGTATGTGTGGTGGAGGATATCAGTGCTGCTGCAGCAGGCTTCAAAAGGTAGCCGTCGGCCAGCCAACCACAATGCTGCCACGGTGAAGCCGTTACAGTAAAACCAGCACAGCTCAGATTGAAAACACAGAATAGGAGGAATGTTATTGGTGAGAAATACCCAAAATGAAATTCAAGTTAAGATATGTGTAGACCAAAGACAGATTCTCTTGTGTGAGTAATTGTTTGGACGTTTCGTTGCAGACGATTTTGACAATGAGTGAGGCTTTATTTTTTTTGGTCCTTGTTTGTTGTCAGGATATCGAAAGAGTGTTGGTTTTTCCCTCTGTCTGCTGGACAATGTCTCCTTTCTGAGCCGAGTGTGAGTGTAGTGTTGACACATGTTAGTGCTGGCTGATTAGTCCACACATAAAGGAACACGCAGCTCCTCCATCACTATTCAGCCATTTTGTATCCCTGTCTGTCAAACTGGTGGAGTGGATGTGTGTGTGTGAGGCTTTTGTTAAGGTAATAGGAAGGAGAGAGAGAGCAGCGAGGGAGACGACACCGTGAAAAATTACACCGGCTTCGGCTAAGTCCCGATGACCCACAGATGCGATCATTTTTTTAACGTAGAAGCATCAGAACTGCACAGTTTCACTCCTTTTAACCTTTAAAGTCATAGTTTTATGACAACAAGAAAACACACAAAATACAATGTTTAAAATAAAAAATGGTAAGGAACGTGTTGCGTAGGTCTGTTGTCTATTGTGTCTTAAGTGGATTAACAGCGCGGTCACTGAGACACACAGCCAAAGTGGCAACCATAACCGTTGTTTACAAGCTTGTGTCGCCTCTGTCGCCTCGAGTTTTCAGACGATACTGGTTTGTTGTCTCACACTTTTTCCCACAATGGTGGGGTGGAGTTTGTGCAAAATCGTTGTGTAATCTTTTTGAAAAAAGCATGGAAGTTGGCACTCTCACATCTCACAAATTTACAGTCATTGTATTCATTTACAGCTTCCTGAGAACTGCTGGGCGTGGTTAGATAAAAGTATATGGATTTCTATATTTTCCACAATTATTCTGAGATAGTCTTAAAAAAATATAGACCCAAAATCACAACTATGTGTTCTTGTTTCTGGTTCCAGGCCTTAACTACTAGGCAGAATGCTGTAATATAATTGCAACACCTTATATGTTTGAAAGATGTTATTGAAAAATCATGAAAGATTTATAGTGAATTCTTGTTTTGTGAACAAAATAAAAAAACATTTACCATGTTTTTAAAACCATTTATAAATATACTCAAGGTTCCTAATCTCTTTGAAATAAACCATGAAAAAAAAATCCACATTTCTATTTGTGTATATTATTGCTTGATTTGCCATTTTGGCATTTTGATTTAGAATATGATTGAATGCGACACAGTGGCTTAGAAATATAAGTCATCTTAATGCAGTGTCATTACATGGCTCCATCACAACCCACTCCACTTACTATAACAATGTATCTAAGATGTTCCTTTTAATTTGGAATTAATTATAATCCACCAAATGTCATAAAAACAGCGATTTTTCACATAACAAATACATGATCTTTTTTTCTGAATGAAATTATTTTAATACCATTCTTAAAACAGCAGATCATGTGATTTAAACAGGTATTTTGTTGGCAACTGTCATAAATGAGCTGTTGAAAAGCATAGGGTTGAGAATCCATGTTTTAATTAGTCTTATTGTTGTCTACTTAAATAAAAAATCACCAGAAAATTTAGCATGAATTTTTACCTCAGAGATGGGAAATGAATGATTGCTCGAGAGTTTTGGATATGCATACATATATCAAGATCTGCCAAATAAAGACATATTTAAGCTGGAAATAATATTATTATTTAATCTTGTTATCATATTATTGGGTTTTTTTTTACTTTAATTGTACAGGTATCATGTGAGTGCCTGGATGACTCATTAATTATTCTTAAAATAAAACAAATAGCTTGTAATAAATGATAAAAATGAAGATTATTTGTTTGGACAGCATAGCGCCCCCTCTGGATCTGCGGTGGTTTAACACCTGCACCTTGTTTCTTTGATCCATGTATGGACAGAGTCAAGCAAATGTTGTCTTAGGTGATCTTGGTTTATTTTTAAAGACATAACCATATAGCTTAGCATTACATTAAAACAAAGTGTTCATTGATGAGTTATTTGTTACCAGTTCTCGCACTTACCGTCTTGTTTTTACTCCTTTCTTTTGTCAGTTTTGACCTCGTTTGCATTATAAAACAAATGTTGTATTAATCAAGCACAGAGTTATCACCTCAAACATAACCTGATCATTTCCTCTCATACTACTTTTTTCTTCTTGAATTCTTAGACAAATTTGTTTAAAAAAAAAAAAAAAAAAACATATATATTTTCCGTACATTCATTAACTGAAAAAATCAGGTCTGAAATATTTTATTTTGTGAAATAACTTTAAAAGTTTGTTTTTCTTTTTCTGCTCTTCTGGTTAAAGGCTCTACTCTAGATCAATTAACAACCAGAACACAATTTATTGATAAGTGTTTTGATGAAAAAACATACAATCTTCCTCATTTGATCAGACTGTTCACAGAGATGAATACTGAAACTATTTTAAGTCAAGCTTCTTTTCATATTGATCATCGCGCTGCATATTTCTTATCTCCACAGATAACAAATGCTAACATCTTTAAGATTTAAAGTACACACTGTGCGTCTTATCTCTACAGGTGATATATACACCTCCATACGTTCACACTTAACCTTGCCTACGATAGAACAGATAAGATTTCTTGACGTAGTGAAGTACTGTGAATTAAAAGACAGTGTTTTACTTTCATGGCCTAGAGTCAAACAGCATGATTTGTTATTCTTATTCTTCTCTGTTTTTCCTTTTGAAAATTATTTCAATAGCAAGCTGCTAAAAGCTGAATGATGGCATAATCTGTAGTTAATCTTTGTGATATGCTGTTTTAATATATTTGTGTACTTCAAGTTAGTGTTTAGGTTTTATCTCAACCTTGTGATGTATTTTCATGCTTTAAAAAATTTTAAATTCACCATTTCATCATTATTTTTGTGTACATCAAATCAGAAATAATCTTGAAGTCACTTTCATGATAGAGAATTAAAGGAGAGATTTCATTGCTCTTTCTTGTCATTTTTATTATGGCCTTACTTGTATTTTTGTTTCAAGGATTACCAGATGAATTTTGATCATTTTAAAGAGTGAAACAAAAGATAATTGATATAATCCTTCCCTTACTCTGTTTACTCTGCCTTTCTACTCTGGTGTCATCAACAGGAATATGAACAACACACGCCTCTGTTTGTCTTGCAATGGCAGTGAATGAGTTGTAGATTAAGAGCTTAGCGTGAAGGTGCACCGAGTCTATGATAGCATTCAGACGTCTGTGTGTTAAGCCAAATTATCTCGTAACGTGTAAAAGAAGAGAGTCTTCTCCTCACCATTGAATCTATCAGCTCCATTCAGTCCTGTTAGCTTTGATTGAGGCCTGTGCTACGGGCTGCTATTCATGTCTAACCGTCTATGTAAACAGAAAAGAGTTGCCATGATGATGGTGTGTGTGTGTGTGTGTGTGGATGTGTGTGCTGCAGCTTTTTAGACAGAGGTTTAGCATCCTCAATTCTCAAATTTTTTTTTTACCCTCTCTTTTCTGTCCATGTCACGCTTTCTCAGCATTACGAACACACACTCTCTCTCTCTCACACACACACAGAATCAGGGAGACCTACGGAGGATCAGTCATGCTAGAGGTCGTCTATGGGCCAACCTGACATTGTTGTCCATAAGCTGCTTTGAGGCAAGAAGAGAAGTTTAAAGGACAATTCCGAATAGTTTGTACAAGAAAGGGCGTTTTCACTATTCTTTAAGGCCAGTGTCGGTGCCGGTGAACCAAGCTTTCTACAGAAGGGGGGAGGGCGTCAGTACACCGTGAATAGAAACGACAATTGATTTGCTAATGATAGCGTATTCAGTCTTAATACGAAGGATATAACAACCTTATCCTTCTCTGTGTTTGGAGGAAAACTAGCTTTCTAAATTGATTAAACTGAAGGTGAACAGGAGCCAGCCATGCAGGATGTTGTCTCACACTGCAGAGAGATGATTGAGATAAGCGTAATACAGCTGTTTATTTCTGTTTTGGTGCATGGCATTGTTGAGGCTAACTCAAATACAATAATTCATAAACTGGAGATGCATGCACAGTCTTTTTTTTTTTTTTTTTTTTTTTAAACAATCAGTGTTCTCCCCTTGTCTCTGGAGAGCCTGAAGACCCTGACCCAGGACACCAGTTTTCATTGTTAAAGGTTAGATTTTTCCCTGCAGGCAGACTTTTAGGTGGTTCAGTTTGACAGTTGTATCAGCTTAAATATGATGGTGTTTATTTAAAGTCTTTTTATTTGGCTTTTAAATAATGAAATTATTCGTCTAAAGAACCGTGATATCACACTTTGTAGGGACGTCTTTATTGTTCAGCTTAAACTCTTTTTCTGTTGCCAACAATTAATGATATATATTTTATGTATTTTGATATATAACTATGAATATGAGTTGCTGTTTTTGCACAGAGCATTGAAAGACAATAATGCAGGGAGTTATTTCCTTTATTTTCATTAATTTTTTCCTCCTGTGTACACTTAATATCTAGCTACCTGAGCAAACAAGACAGGTTAGCATTTTTTTGTGATTTGATTTTTATGTTTGGCACTCCATAGTGTGAGTTCCCAACAGTGGTTCATATCAGAAATAACTTTAGAACAGTGTTTCAATGAACACCTCCTCTGTTATTTCCAATCCAACTTGTCGACACACTCTGTATTGGCTTGTTGTAATTATTTTAAAATGTATTATGATATTAAAATAATAACTGCAGTCACAGGGAGATGCTGTGTATGTGACACAAATGATGCATAAATCCAGATGTGACTGGCTCTAATGAGCATCTGTTGACGATAATCCAGCTGATAAATGACTTTTAGAGGCTTTAAACCCTTCAGCTCTGATATCTCTGCATGTGGAGTTTAATTTCAACGTGACATCATGAGACATAATGCAAAATCAGGGAGCAGTGAGCTAGCTTAGTGCGCCAGCATCACACTCACTGTGTTGTGTTGATTGAAATCCAGAGCACGCCCTCTCTCTCTCTTTCTATCTCTCTCTCTCTCCCTGTCTGTCTTGTTTCTAATAGAAACATAGAAATTATCATAAAAACAGACTAGTGCCACTTTGGTTTGGAGTGATAAAGCTACAGATAGCTGTGAACACAAACTGTGGCCTTCCTCATCGGCTGCCTTGCTGTGCGAGTCGCCATGTTGTTGCTTTGCAATAACAGTGGGGATCTCAGCATGAATTTACAGGTAGATCTTAGTGATAGCACATCTCACAGCTGCTCCCTGTTACTGTGAATAGCTGTCATTGGGTTTCAGCTGTTTCTGACTCTCAGACCCTCTATTTCCTCAAGCAGAAATCGGTTGTCTGCCTGCGCAGGATAGATGCGGGATGGAAGACTTTTACCATGGCAACCACTAATGCAGTAAGGATGCAGGGACTGAGCCCAGCCTGTCGTTGTAATAATACCGGATTCATGGAGGGCAGGTGAAATGTCATGCAGGTTTTTCTTTAAAATGAGAAAGGAGTGCTTTTGATGTGGAGTGCAGACAACAAAAAAATCCCACTCAGCTCTGCGATGAAATGAGTTTCCCGTATTAGTTCAGCACCACAGCATCCTTTCTGCTCAGCTTCCTCTCAGTGACAAAAAACTGTCTCCTCCACATGGCTTCCTATATATTACGCTGTAGCCCCACTTCACTTCTCCTGCACATTGTTTCCTATATCGGCTTATACTGCCCAATCCTCATAATCCCACTGTAGCCTGAGTCAAATATCTGGTCCCTGCAGTGTCCTCCACTCACCTTCTTCAAGGATGGGATTTCTGTTTCCTCCTCTTCACACGCTGGATTACAACTAGGCAACTTTGAAAAGTGACACCTTACAGGTTAATATGGAGTTTTGATTAAAGTCTCTCTCTGGTTTACTCTCTCTTTTGCTCATGTTTTTGTTGAGAGTTTGAGTTACATTTCACCACTGTGTATTCTGTGGTGATGCAATGTTTGCAGGTCATATGTAAAGAAATCATATTGCACTGGAATGAGTAATGTGGCAAACTAAAATGAAACAGACATGAGGAGTGGTCTTGGTAGCTTATCACAGGTTAATTTGTTCACTTACCCAGTATCATTGAGCTTACAAGTAGGGCAGTCACGATTATTACAATATTCACCAATCACGATTATTTTACACATTTGCGATTATTTTTTATATTCACAATTATTTTTCGTATTTGTGAACAATCACCGTCAATTATTTATTTTATCCACAAAGTTGCATGAAATAACCCTGAATCTGAGTCTGACGTCACCGTGTTGCGCCAGCAGCCCCAGCACGCACCATCGCCGTCGCAGCCACACGTTGTTTACCTCTCGTCTTGGTAGGATGGGCAGTGACTCGAGGTTAGGATGAAGGATGGGGAGGTTCCGGTTCCAAAGCCACGTACCATGGCGCCGCTGTCGGTTAAGCCGAACGATAAAGGAGAACCTGGTAACATGGAAGAAGAGATATGTAAACTTTGCCATAAAAAAAGTGCCAGTAAAGAGTGCTAACACAACAAATCTGAAACAACATCTCCAGATAAACTGCTCTTATTTATTAAGGTGTACAGTATGGTAATGTATGGTACAGAATGTGTATCATTAAATTTCATTATACTATGATAGTACAATATAGAGAAGGGAAAAAAATGAATATATTTGTCAATCGCAATTATTTGTCTGACATATAATTGTCTCCAGAAATTTCTAATTGTGACAGCCTTACTTACAAGCTATCATACATCAAAAATAGGAAACACAGGCCAGAACATTTTTCTGTTCTGAAATCAGTGGAGTCTCAAACACACAACTGATGGGGTTGTTTACATGGGAAAATAGATACAGTATCTGTGTTAACAGTGGTAGAACATTGAGACAGCTACTGCTTTACAGTTCCCTGAAATGAAATTACATGTTTGGTTTGCATGACTGTGTGAAAGTCCAGCAGGCCATAAGTCACAGCCCTTTTCATGAGAGCATTAGTCCCACACAGACATTCCTACAATGCAGCCCTGTCCTTTGTGCCTCTCTGACCTGCACTACTGTTGTGCATGTGAGTGTGTGTGTGTCCCTGTGTAAGAGTGTTTGTTTTGTCTGCCCCTATCTATAGCTGTGTCCTGCCCCTTTCTTTCACTGTTTAAGAAAGGAGCCACACCCCTCAGGCCTTGGCCTACTGCACGTGTGTGTGTGTGTGTGTGTGTGTGTGTGTGTGTGTGTGTGTGTGTGTGTGTGTGTGTGTGTGTGTGTGTGTGTGTGTGTGTGTGTGTGTGTGTGTGTGTGTGTCGTTTTGCTCTCTTGGGATTTGGGGGTCTGTACTGCAGTCTCTGCTTCTCAGCAATAGCTGATACAGTGCAAATACATGCTCCTCTTCATTAACTAAACAGTGGAAGTGTTTCAAAAGCCGTACTTTGCATTACAGATACACAGGCGTACGTGGTGTAGGTATGGCCTATTCTATGGTAATACTTGAAGAATACCCTCACAACTGTGTACCCAGGCTCGTTCACCCCTTATCAATGCAGCACATGCACTCATGTAAATAGAAAAACTGAGTGCAGGTATAGAGGGAGGCATGTTAATGTACACATGTTGAGGACACAAAACAAGTTACATGGCACAAACATATGTTCATGCACACACACGTAAACAGACACACACACGTAAACAAATTCAGTCTGAGTTTGCCTATGACCTGCCCTTGCAAATATTAACCCCCAGGGGGACCAAAACCTCGGTTTTGATGTGTTTCTGTATTATTTCTGCTTTCCTGGGCTTTGTGTTATCATGGGCTTGTGTGAACAGAGGGTACACACACACACACACACACACACACACATTATAGTGAGCTGGAAGAAAATGAAAAGTCAGAATAACTATTGTTTTAGTCGACTTTTGTGCGTATGTTGTGAGGTACGTGTGAGTCATAGAGTCTGCAGACGCACTTGTTTATTGTTTTGTTTGCATGTCTGCAGCTATATTTTATCTCCTGAAGCACATTTATGTTAAAGAACTGTAACGTACAGTTAGAAAAACACTGAGTGGGATTATTTACTCAGTCAAAGACTTGGGGAAATTTATCCCCCATTAAAACCCTCACAGTTCTGTCAGGAGAACATTTTCTGACCAGCAACATTTTGAGAGATGGTTTGAATTTTACCCCATGAACAGATTTACACTATTAGCTGATTACTTTCAGTGATGTGACCTTGGATTGGCGCAGAGCCTATGCTGGAAAGCAGCCAAATATAACTAACACAAACACACAATAATCAACAGAGTTTGTGATGTGCTTGTAGAAAATTTTCTTGCCGTGTAGAAAAGCTTTCTTCTTTTTAATTCTTGTTCCTGTAAATAGTTATTAATAGTAATTGAAATGTTATTTCCTGGACCTTAAATTAAACTACTTTGTAATAATCATCACATTCATTTACCTACAAATGAATTTGTCACTGCTGCAGCATTATTCTTTAAAATCACCTTGACTTGACATTTACACCAATCTGAATTTATCAATAAATTGCAGGACCAAATTCTCTTCCAGTGAACTCCTTGCATGCCTCCATGGAGCGTGTGGCAGCTTTTCCAGCTGGAGGAACGAGAGCTGTGTGGGCTCCCTGAAGTGGTACAACGCCGGGTCATTGGAGAGCCACTGCTTGTTTGGGAACAGAACAGTCTGTGGGTTTTTTTCCAGCACAGCCTGTGGGATGAAGGGCCATTTCACAGGCATCGTGGATTAATCTTTGGTGGGATTTCTCAGGGATCAAACTAAATTGGATGTTTAACCTCACGTGTCCGAGAGCTGAGCGTTCTCTGCTGATAAACCAGGATAGAGGGGATTGAAAGTGACCCACATTGGGTTAAACATTACGTACTTGCAGATGTGCTTAAACTGACTCCTCCATGACAAGCTAAAAATATAGTGAGTATACACATTTTTCCTGCAAAGTCTGAAAATCAGTAAAATCATAACCTCACATTCAAACTGTGTATTTTTCAAGGCAGAAATATAACATTTAGTGGCCTCTATCTGTTTTTTCCTTGCAAACAACTTCAGTTTGTCATTAGTACAAAAAAAAAAGAAAGGCTTAACACAACTTGTAGTTCCTGTGCTTGTCTCCTTAGATTTGATGTTTAACTCCTGAACAAACCTGAATAAACTAAAGTCATTTTGAATAATCCTTGTGGAAACTCTGTTCAGGAAAAAGAGGCTGACCTTTAAATTGTACTGGTTTATTTTTTATCCACTGCAGATGTACAATTACACCACATAGTAACAGATTTATCTTTGATTCTTCGACTTATTATGATCTTTCATTTTTGGTTATATTGACCTGACTGTAAAAATATAACCCCCTACACTGATTGACAGCTGTAGATTTTAGCAGGAATGACAGGAATTTGGGCCTTTCACATGCAGAGATTTATTCATGTGTATTGAATGTATCCTTGTAAACAACATTAAAATGCATAGTTTTTATAAATGCATGAATGTGATCTGTGTTTTTATTCAACAAAAACAGAGTCTACTTACCAATGAGATCTTTGTCAGAAAGTCACTGGATGCATTGAGTGTTTCCTGTATGCAGAATAATCTATACAGACATTAGACTTCAGAAAACATTTGACACATTGCAAATCTGATTTGAACTCTTTCCTCTTGATCTTGATCATTTCGCCACCAAAGAATAAATGTTTGCCACCTGTCTCTGATAAATAAAACTTGACCATATCCTCTTGAAAAAGAGTCAGTCCCCTGCTGCCATTATGAATGGAGGATTTATACAGTCTTACAGTAAGATTAGGAGCATTGTGTGACTAACACAACAGGTTCATATGAATAAAAAAATAAAAACTAAAGATGTAATGTCATTGAACTTTCTATAACCAGTGCAGAAGAATACTTAAAACATTAAAGTTCATTTTGGGTTGGATGTACACAGCTCCAGCTCAGAAATGTCCTGATGAGGGAAACCTACACAATATTTCACAATTATAAATACTGGGTACTCTGGTTTGAAGAAAGTCACTGATGCACCTTTTTAATCAATGTTAGTAAAGCAGGATTCCAACATTAAGGGGATTTTCTTTTTCTTACATTAGCGCCCAGAGCCAAAAACTGAAGTTTATGTACATACACTTCAAATGTTGCTGCTAGTCTTCACTAATTGATAATTAGTGTTTTTTGATCAGAAATAACATATCTAATCCAACAAAGGTTTTCAAAAACATGTTGCAGAGCAAACATTAGGTCTGCATGCGTGTTTTTTTAGCCACTGCCAACTTATGCACAGATATGTTTTGTATTATGATCACAATATTTGTAACCCTGGATGCTCTCTGGAGTTACTCACTGTGCTGTGATTTCATACCTGCTTGGTTATATCAGCATGCTCCTGTGAAATCATGTGACCACATTTGCCACGTCATTGACTTCACAAATCATAGCAGAAATTAATCAGACTGACAGCAGTGATTCTCATTGTGGTTTGAAAGGTATTCAAAAATAAAAATCTTTCACTTTTAATTACAGTAATTTTGCAATCTGATGACACAGGGTGGACTTACTCTGGGTAATGTGCTCACATATTGTGTTTACTCACTGTGTTGACATAACTCATCTATATCCCATCCAGGGACTGCAGCACTGACTGTTTTGAATTAGTTTGGCTTTCAGTCACCTCTTCCACCCACATACTGTAAATAGCTGTGAATCAAACAGCCTGTAGGCAGATGACAAGAGAGGATTTTACCCTTCTTTGCACAGGACAATGTTAACTGTGAAGGTACAGTGTGAGGGAAGCATTTTACCTGCACTCCACCTTTTATAACACTGAGATTAAGGGACTAGACTACTAAAGACCTGTGGTGCATGTATGAATCTCCCACATACCCTGTCCTCTATCTTATTTATTATTGTGCCATGTTGAGAGCCATCAGAAAATTAACACTCTATGATCTTCTGATGAAGTAGAGATCACTCTTTGCTGCCGGCGCATCACTAATAAAATTAATAACTAAATCTCTCTCATGGAGTCAAGAAACATGATCAATCTAATTCAGCCATAACTCCGAGAAATTATCCCCTTTAATGTGCTCAGTGTTTAATCAACCCAGTCTGTTAGATGTTTGCCTGAACTCAGATATTCTCTGATCCAGCCAATGAAAACAGAGGCAATGAGGCGAAGACTGTATTTTAGGGAATTACCTTTTTGCAGGAGTCACTGGTAGTTACTTCACCTCATTTTTTTCTCAAGTATTTAAACCTAACATGTGACTTTACTCAGGTGTTTGCTGGCCTGATCAGTACACACAGCTTTGA